>CAEKDK010000006.1:18672500-19872500 GCA_903112645.1 Prunus armeniaca
AAAACACTCGGAAAAGCCCACATACGGCGAAGATTTTTCGTTGCCGTTGGAAAAAGTAGAAGTCCTGCTCCAATTAACATTGGAACTGGAAGTGGAATGAAAGGTATAATCCATGAATATTGATATGTATATTCCATAAAAAAAAATAAAATATTTTTCTTAATTAATTGTTTCTGATTCACCGGTTCTTATTTGTTTTCTGTTGAAAGGGTTCAGTTAATAAAAAAAAATTAAGATATATAAAATAAAACTTAAATAAAATTTGCATTCTAATTATTACGTATTACAATAATTTATTTATATCTTTTATATCTATAGAGCGAGGATAAATAATTACACCAAAAACAGTGTTTGGTATGAATCATAAAGCGCATAACTTGACCCATAAAAACTATTTATTGTAATTGTAATTCGGTTATTCAGAATCATTAAACAATTTGTTTTGTAACTAATTGATTGTCTTCCATTACAATAAAAGCTATTTGTAGGAAATGCTATGATATCCACACATTTTATGTATAAAAAAAAAAAAAAAAAAAAAAAAAAAAAAAAAAAAAAGGGGGCGGGGAAAAATAAAAAAACAAAATAAATTAATAATAAAAAATTATATATTTTGTATCTTTTAACAGATTAACTACTAGTCCCACTCTAATTTGAGAATTAAAGTTGGGTGTACTTTTTCTTCGAGTTTGACCAATTAAATTAATTAAAATTAATATAATAGAAAATTATTAAAGTTTTTTAATTAAGCGATAGAGGGGTTGGGTTATTAAACTTTTGATGTATTTTATTACATGTATAAATGTAACACGACGAAAATAGAAAGAAAACTAAACGCACAATCTTTTCTTTTTTTTTGTATTGTATTTTATCAACTTCAATCAATTCTATTCTATTTGGCATAGGGGATTGTTGTTAGTAATATTTTATGCGATTTTTACACACCCCCCTTTTTTATGAAGGGAGTATAATTTAGAGAATAAATAGATAGAGAACAGTAAAGAAAAATTTATTTTGAACAATAGATGTCTTTCACATCCAACCGAAGAACCTATTATAATTTTTTAATGGCAGTTCCAAAAAAACGCACCTCTATTTCAAAAAAAACGGATTCGTAAAAATATTTGGAAAAGGAAGGGATATCGGGCAGCATTGAAAGCTTTTTCGTTAGCGAAATCTCTTTCTACCGGGAGTTCTAAAAGTTTTTTTTGTGTAACAAATAAATAATAGTAATCAAACAATACAATAAAAAATCTGAATCGGTCTAATTATAAAAGTAATCTAATTTTGTTTCTAATTTTTTTTATAAGATTTATAAGTTATAAGAATTTTAATTAACATCATAATAGTAAAATAATATAAATTTATATTTATATAAAATAATAAATAAAAATAATTAGTTTCATAATGTTTTAATTTAGAAGGCGTCTTTTTTCTTTCATTTCTGATATAGATAAGAATTCTGTTGTCTACTTAATTCAAAAAATTAATGGTACTTTTTTGTTTGAAAAAAGGATAAATGCAAGCACAAGGGTTCACCTTTCATTTTAGTATATTTTATAATTTTCAGGATGGGGATTCTCACTTTCCCCATCGACTTGACTCAATAATAAAAATAAATTTCTTTTTTAATATATATTATAATTATATATTAATATTATATTATATATTAAAAGAAGGGTTCGTTGAAACTAATTGATTTAGTTTTAAATATGTTTTATAATCTTCTAAATCATTATTTTTCTAAATTATTATCACTATATAAACTCTTTAACCCAATTTAATTAATAAAATCCCCTTTTACATTTTTAGGTAGTTATATGACGAATGTGCCAATTTTGAGTGATCTGTTTTAGATCCTATGGTTCGATTGGAAGATCGATCAAAATATAATATATATCAAAGATATAATATATATTAATTTAAAAATTTATAAAGTATTTTTTGAAGTACGGTACAATTTCGATAGAAATATAAAATATTGTTATATAATTGATACACCCATACTAATACCTAACTTAATCGGGTTGCTAAATCTTAACACAAATTCTCTACACAACGAAAAACCCTAAAAATTCATATAAAACTAACTATGCAAATATTTACAAAAACCCCTTGAGTGTATCGCTGAAATTGTGTTATATAAAAATTATATTTTATCGATAAAATTCTTTTTTTATTTTAGATTAATAAATGATAAAATAAATGAATCATTAAAAAATGCAAACGAGACAGAACATTGTTTTTAGTTCTATCTATGGATTGAAGTCAAAATAATCTAGTTCCAACCGTAACATTTTTGTTTTAGGAAAACATAAAGTAATAACTTACGAAAAACTACATTTTTAGTTCAGTTAAATAAAATTGACATTCTAAAATAATAAATAAAAAGATAATAAATAAAATAAAAAGATAATAAATATTATTAACGAAAACGTTTAAATCCCTAATTCTTAAACAAGTTTTTATTCATCAATTTAATGGTTTCCTAAAAAAATATTGCATTTAATTAACTCCTTCAATCTCGACGATTGAATAAAAATAGGTTATTATGATTTCGAATAAGCCGCTATGGTGAAATAGGTAGACACGCTGCTCTTAGGAAGCAGTGCTAGAGCATCTCGGTTCGAGTCCGAGTGGCGGCATGGCATCTTCTAAAAGAGTAAGCCCTATAATGAATTCAATTCCCGATTTCAATTCCTATAATTGCGGGACCCCCTTTTAATAATTTTTATGATATTTTCAACTTTAGAGCATATATTAACTCATATATCCTTTTCTATCGTTTCAATTGTAATTACAATTCATTTGATAACTTTATTAGTCGATGAAATCGTAGGACTATATGATTCGTCAGAAAAGGGTATGATAGTTACTTTTTTCTGCATAACAGGATTATTAGTTACTCGTTGGGTGTATTTGGGGCATTTACCATTAAGCGATTTATATGAATCATTAATTTTTCTTTCGTGGAGTTTTTCCATTATTCATATGATTCCGTATTTTAAAAAACATAAAACCCATTTAAGTGCAATAACCGCGCCAAGTGCTATTTTTACTCAAGGTTTTGCTACTTCGGGTCTTTTAACTGAAATGCATCAATCCGAAATATTATTACCCGCGCTCCAATCCCATTGGTTAATGATGCATGTAAGTATGATGGTATTGAGCTATGCAGCTCTTTTGTGTGGATCATTATTATCATTAGCTCTTCTAGTCATTACATTTCGAAAATTCAGAAGGATTTTTAGTAAAGGCAATAATTTAGTATTAGTAAATGAGTCATTTTACTTTGGTGAGATTCAACACGTGAACGAAAGAAACAATGTCTTACGAAACACTTCTATTTCGTCTCAAAATTATTACAGGTATCAATTGATTCAACAATTGGATCGGTGGAGTTATCGTATTATTAGTCTAGGGTTTATCTTTTTAACCGTAGGTATTCTTTCGGGAGCAGTATGGGCTAATGAAGCATGGGGATCATATTGGAACTGGGATCCAAAGGAGACTTGGGCATTTATTACTTGGACCGTATTCGCGATTTATTTACATATTAGAACAAATAAAATTTTTGAAAGTATAAATTCTGCAATTGTGGCCTCAATGGGCTTTCTTATAATTTGGATATGCTATTTTGGGGTTAATCTATTAGGAATAGGGTTGCATAGTTATGGTTCATTTACATCTAATTGAATTAAATAAAGGACTTGACTGACTTGACGAATAGAAACATAGGATGGCATACGTGTATATATACGAAAACTTCATGTAAACCATTAAGAACCATTTGAATCATTCCATTTCCATTACTTGATTCAAATGGTTCTCAGAAATGCCAGACATTTCCGGTTATAATATAATTCCAATTTTTTTATTTAACTTCAAATTTAACTTAAAAGAAAAAAAGGACTTATTTTTTATTGTACAATGAACGATTTTAAAAATCATGGGATTTCCGTTTAATCCTTTGGTTTACTCATGAAAACTATCTATAAAAATAATTGGATATAATAGCTTCGACCTTGTCAACTGATAATGAGAAAACGAAATCGGGATAAACACCAATACCTATTACAGGTAAAAGGATCGAGATCGAAACAAATAATTCTCGCGGTCCAGAATCAAAAAATAAGAGTTTGGGGCATTAAAAAGCTTGTATCCATAGAACATCTGGCGTAACATAGATAATGAATAAATAGGAGTTAATATCATTCCAATTGCCATTACAAAAGTAATTAATATTTTTGTCATTAAAAGATATTTTTGGCTAGTAAGTATTCCAAAAAAATTATCAATTCGGCAACAAAACCGCTCATGCCCGGTAATGCAAGAGAAGCCATTGATAAGATACTGAAAGTCGTGAATATTTTTGGAATTGCGATAGCCATTCCGCCCATTTCGTCGAGATAAACAAGACGTATTCTATCATAACTCGTTCCGGCCAAGAAAAAAAGCGCAGCGCCAATAAATCCGTGAGAGATTATTTGTAAAATGGCTCCGTTGAGTCCTGTATCGCTTATAGAACCAATTCCTATAATTATGAAACCCATATGAGATACAGAAGAATAGGCTATTCTTTTTTTTAAATTACGCTGACCTGGAGATGTTGAAGCTGCATAGATTATTTGAATTGTGCCTACTATCATCAACCAGGGAGAAAATATCGAATGAGCGTGGGGTAATAATTCCATATTGATCCGAACCAATCCATATGCTCCCATTTTTAATAAGATTCCGGCTAAAAGCATACAAGTACTGTAATGCGCCTCTCCATGAGTGTCTGGTAACCATGTATGTAAGGGTATGATCGGTGATTTGACAGCAAAAGCAATAAGAAATCCAATATAGAATATTATTTCCAGTGCTACAGGATACGATTGATTAGCTGATGTTTCAAAATTTAATGTCGGTTCATTGGAGCCGTATAAACCAATACCCAGAACTCCTATTAATAAAAAAACAGAACTTCCTGCAGTGTACAAAATAAATTTTGTAGCTGAATACAAACGTTTCTTTCCCCCCCACATGGATAGAAGTAAATAAACTGGAATTAATTCTAACTCCCACATGATGAAAAAAAGTAAAAGGTCTCGAGAAGAAAATGGTCCTATTTGACCGCTATACATTGCTAACATCAGGAAATGGAATAGTCGGGAATCTCGAGTAACCGGCCGAGTCGCTAAAGTAGCTAAAGTTGTGATAAATCCTGTCAGTAAAATAGGTCCTATAGAAATTCCATCTATTCCCAATCTCCAGTAAAAATCAAAAAAATTGATCCATTTATAATCCTCTGTCAGTTGCATTAATGGATCATCCAATTGGAAACGATAACCGAATGCATAGGTTGTTAGAAGTAGTTCTGTTAAACATATACATATAGTATACCAACGGATTACCTTATTTCCTCTATGAGGGAGAAAGAAAATTAAGGAACCCGCGAATATTGGCAAAACTACAACTAGTGTTAACCAAGGAAAATAATTCATGGTAAAAACAAGATAAACTTGGACCAGAAAAACCCGTGCTCAAAATAAATATTTTTTGAGCGCGGGTTTTTGTCGGTAAAGGTAAAAAAATGTATTTCAAGTAGGGTTTTCTGGAACGTATTAATAAGCTAGACCCATACTTCGAGTTGTTTCATGCCATAAATAAACTCGAACACTCAAGAAATCCGTTGGACAGGCGGATTCACATCTCTTACAACCGACACAGTCCTCTGTTCTTGGAGCGGAAGCAATTTGCTTAGCCTTACATCCGTCCCAAGGTATCATTTCTAATACATCTGTTGGGCAGGCTCGCACACATTGAGTGCACCCTATACACGTATCATAAATCTTTACTGAATGTGACATTGGATCTATAAATTTTTAAATGTCAGAAATTTTCGATCTAGTAAACTTGTAAATGAATCATATATTTAGACACCAGATGAATCAATAATTTATCAGAATTTTTATAATCAATCTACTTCTGGATCGACCCGTGCGATAGAACCAAGATACTTTGATTTCTTACATTGATTTTTTACATTTTCGAAAACATGTATTATACGTAATGTATGGTCATGGTAATTATAATTTATGAATATTAGAATTTATATGATTATTAATACTACTTATTCAACAAATTTGATTGATTGATACGAGTTGATTTTCTGTTACGATAAATTGACGAAACAATAGCCGGACCAATAGCTGCTTCAGCGGCTGCAATAGCTATAACAAAAATTGAGAAAATATTTCCTTTTAATTGGCGACTATCAAAAAAATCAGAAAATGTTACGAAATTTATATTAACCGCATTCAGTATAAGTTCAAGACACATAAGGGCTCTAACCATATTTCGACTCGTGATCAATCCATAGATACCGATAGAAAATAAGTAGGCACTCAAAACAAGTACATGCTCGAGCATCATTGACCAACTCCTTATCAATTTCGATTCATTTCAATATGAACTGAACAACAATTAAACAGATTCAATTGACTAGAATAAAAAAAGTACGGAACAAAGGAATATATTCTATTGGTAATAGAATAGATTGAATAAAATAATTTATATTTTAGACATAAAGAACCTTTAATTGAAGGGAAATAAATGTAATAAAACAGAACACAGTTTAATTTGGATTGCTGTTGCCAATTCTATAGATTTATTACTGTCGCGCCACGGCAATTGCACCTATCAAAGCGGCTAAAAGAATTATCGAAACAAATTCAAACGGAAGAAAAAAATCCGTTGATAAATGAATTCCAATTTGTTGACTATTACTTATCAAATCTTGTTCTATAATCTGGTTTGATCTTGTAGTCCAAATAATCCCGTACCATGACGTATCTGTAATAGTAATCATGAGTAAAACAAAAATACTTGTACAAACTGGCAAAGTAACCCCATCCCCAACGGTCCAAAGATTCAAATCTTTGTAATATTCTGAACCATTCATAAACATCACAGCAAATACGATTAAAACATTTATAGCTCCCACGTAAATAAGGAGTTGTGCAGCAGCTACAAAATAGGAGTTTAATAGAATATAGAATAAGGATATACAAACAAGAACCAGTCCCAATGAAAAGGCAGAATAAATGGGGTTGGTAAATAATACCACTCCCATACCTCCTAGTATAAGAACCGATCCCAGAAAGACTAAAAGAAAATCATGTATTGGTCCGGGCAAATCCATTATATGTAAAATAAGAGATAAATAAATCTAAATGTTTTTCATGACCTTATTGAAATCCGAACAGAAAAAAATTATAATTTTTGAGCAATTCCTAATTAAATCCTAAGGGATATGAATAAATGTAAGTACAATTGTTGGACTAATTTAATTCGTTATCTGAAAGAGTAGTTCTCATTTGAAACTATATATGTAAAAATAATTACAGATATATTAATTAATGTATTTTCAATCCAAATTAAGACGTGATTCTTAACCAACTAATCAACAGTTGGGATTTGTAGTTATTGACCAAACAAAACGAAAGAAACCCGATTCCTTTAGATTAGATCAAAAAAAATGAACCTTAGTATTATTTATTAGTAAAGTAATAGTCTTAGTAAAGTAATTATAAATTATTCTTTAATCAAGAGATTTACTTTTTTTTTTTTGAGGCGAATTAAAAATTGTTCGAATTGTATAATCGTCAATTACTGACATTGGTAAACGACCCAAAGCAATTTGATTATAATTCAATTCGTGACGATCATAAGTAGAAAGTTCATATTCTTCAGTCATTGATAAACAATTTGTTGGACAATACTCAACGCAATTACCACAAAATATACAGACTCCGAAATCAATACTGTAATTAAGCAACCGTTTCTTGCGAATATCAGTTTCCAATTTCCAATCAACAACGGGTAGATCTATAGGACATACACGAACACATACTTCACAAGCAATACATTTATCAAATTCAAAATGGATTCGACCGCGGAAACGCTCCGCGGTGATTAATTTTTCATAAGGATATTGAATAGTTACAGGTAAACGATTTGCGTGAGATAAAGTAATCATGAAACTTTGACCAATGTACCTTGCAGCTCGTACTGTTTGTTGACCATAATTCATGAACCCAGTTACCATAGAGAACATATCATTAATATATATTATGAATAATTTTATGTTTGTTTATTTCTCTTGTTTGAGACAAGTTGTAAATTTACCTTACAGTGAAAAGAGTTGGGAAGAAGTTGTTAATAATAGATTACCGAGAGAAATAGGTAAAAGAAATTTCCATCCAAGATTCAATAGTTGGTCCATTCTTAGCCTCGGTAAAGTCCATCTTGTTGTGATAGGAATGAACAAGAACAAATAAGTTTTAGCTAATGTAATAAAGATACCAATTGTCGCTCCAAAAACTCCACATGTTTTATTTATTTCAAAAAGCTCAGAAACATATATGTCCGGAATAGAGATATTCCAACCTCCCAAGTAAAGAACTGTTACAAATAATGAAGAAACTAATAGGTTTAGATAGGAAGCAACATAAAATAAACCAAATTTTATACCCGAGTATTCGGTTTGATAACCTGCTACTAATTCTTCTTCTGCTTCGGGTAAATCAAAAGGTAATCTCTCACATTCTGCTAGGGAAGAAATGATAAAAATGATAAACCCTATAGGCTGACGCCACAAATTCCATCCCCAAAAACCGTATTTTGATTGCGCCTCAACTATATCAATTGTACTTGAACTGTTAGATAATTATAGTCGGTGATACCATTACTGTTACCATCGCTATTACAGAACCGTACATGAGATTTTCACCTCATACGGCTCCTTAAAGGCCAGAAATAAATCTAAGGATCGCGTCAGTATTATTTTATCTTGGTACGTTTGTAGGATGGATAAAGTCAAAATCTATTGGACGGTCCTAAATTAGACCAATTGAATTCTGTCTGTTATAATTATTTAATAATAAATAAAAAAAGTACTTCTGAATCGATCTCACCCTTTCTTTAACTTTAATAATTTCAATAAGAATTTGAATTCTTCTTTGTTGAGTAATAACTTAATTCTTCAATAAAATACTTATTGTAGAAATATCAATAACCCGTTTATTTCACGTACGAAAAAAATTCTATAATTAATTCATGAATTATGACACAAATTCTATATCTATTAATATGTATCTGGGAAATAAAAAAGGTATCTTTTTTATTTTTTTATTGGAATTGGATTTCTTTCTCTTTTTTTCGTTCCTATTCTTCTTTCTATTTCTGAGAAAAAGGCGGCTTACAAAATAAAGTAAAGGATTATTTCGTTCCCAATAGTTATTTATTTAATCGGTGGATAGGAGCATACTCTGGATTGGAATCGTGTCGTGGGGAGTATTGCCTGATCATTTCTACCAACTTAAAGCCCCAATGAGTATTCTTTGTTTGTATATTATGTAAAAATGTCCTTTTGGAGAATTTACATAATCTCAATTACTAATCCTTTACATATCTTGGTGTTTCTAACCACCCACCCGTTTTTGTTCAACCCCCCCCCCTGTGGTAATACATACAAATGATAGTGAAAACTCAATATGGTTGATCTTTTGAGCCCGCTTCAAGTCAGGATGACTAATCAACCAATCTTGGGAGAAACGGTCGCTTCTGCTTATGTTTATTTCCGCTTAACTCTCTAACTCTTATACATAGAAAATGAGACTCAATCTTTTTACTGCGAATTTATATATAAGCTGTTTTCTTTCACTCATATAACTATTTGATTTAGTTCATCAACCCGAATAATGAATAAAAAAAATGAAGATATCTACATCTACTTAATTCATTCCAACCCTTTCTTTGAAAGGAAGGAATAAAGAAAAGTTTATGTCTATGTATCAACGAATCGCACGTAGAGATATTGATAACACACATAAAGTTAATGGTATTTCATAACTAATCGATTGAGCAGCAGCTCGTAGACCACCTAAAAAGGAATATTTATTATTTGACCCGTACCCTGACATAAGAAGTCCAATTGGAGCAATACTAGAAATGGCAATCCATAAAAAAACACCGATATTGAGATCCGCTAAAACAAGGTGATAGCCAAAAGGAGCTACTGAATAGCTTACTAAAATTGATATGACTGCTATGGATGGCCCGATACTGAATAAACGGGTATCCCCCCTAGATGGAAGAAGATTTTCTTTGAAAACCAGTTTTGCTCCATCTGCTAGAGCTTGAAGAATTCCCAAAGGGCCGGCGTATTCAGGTCCAATACGTTGTTGTATCCCTGCGGATATTTCTCTTTCTAACCATACAATTACCAGTACACCTATTGTGATTCCCAATACAAGAGTCAAAATAGGAATAAGCACCCATATAATTCCATAAACCTCTTTTAAAAACTCTAATCTAGAAAAAGAATCAATATCTTGTACTTCTGGTGTATCAATTATCATTTCAACGATCAACTTCTCCCATAATGATATCTATACTACCTAGTATCGTCATAATATCAGCCAATTTCATTCTTTTAACTAACTGAGGAAGAATTTGCAAATTGATAAAACCCGGGGGGCGGATTTTCCATCTCCAAGGAAAACCACTCTGATCCCCTATCAGAAAAATTCCCAGCTCTCCCTTTGGGGCTTCGACTCTCACATAAAGTTCTTGTTTCGGCAATTCAAATGTAGGAGAAGGCTTTTTACTAATAAATCGATATTCAAAATCATTCCATTCCGGATTCCTTTCTCTATCAAAGTATCGTATTTCTAAATTCTCATAGGGTCCCCCTGGAATTCCTTCCAGAGCCTGTTGAATGATTTTTATAGATTCTATCATTTCACCAATTCGGACTAGATAACGAGCCAATGAATCTCCTTCTTTTTGCCACTGTACCTCCCAATCAAATTCGTCGTAACATTCATAACGATCAACTTTACGAAGATCCCATTGTATTCCGGAAGCTCGCAGCATTGGTCCCGATAAACCCCAATTTATTACTTCCTCTCTACCAATAATGCCTACTCCCTCGACTCGTTCTAAAAAAATAGGATTTCGTGTAATAAGTTTTTGATATTCAGCAACTCTTGTTAAAAAATAATCGCAGAAATCCAAACATTTATCTATCCAACCATGAGGTAGATCGGCCGCTACTCCTCCGATACGAAAATAATTATGCATCATTCTCATACCGGTGGCAGCTTCGAATAGATCATATACTAATTCTCTTTCTCTGAAAATATAGAAAAAGGGAGTTTGTGCACCAATATCCGCCATAAAAGGACCAAGCCATAACAGATGAGAAGCTATACGACTCAACTCCAACATAATTATTCTGATATAGCTAGCTCTTTTAGGTACTTGAATATTTCCCAACTGTTCCGGTCCATTTACAGTTATTGCTTCTGTGAACATAGTAGCTAAATAATCCCAACGTGTTACATAAGGCAAATATTGTATAATTGTTCGGTTTTCCGCAATTTTTTCCATCCCTCGGTGTAAATAACCCAATATTGGTTCACAATCAATAACATCTTCACCATCTAGAGTAATGATGAGTCTAAGAACACCATGCATTGATGGGTGGTGGGGGCCCATATTGACTATCATGAGGTCTTTTCTTGTAGCTGGTATATTCATCGGTTTTTCCTCGATTCATTCTTTCATGAATTGCTGAAAACGAAAAAAAGTTCATTAAAATTCACGATCTAATAAATCAAATAATTCAAAATGCCTCTTCAAATTAACGGGTTTTTGACTCCCGAATATCCAACCGATTAATTAATTCTTTATAACATATTCTATTTTTCTTTGACAAATAAGACAGCAGTCGTTGGCGTTTTCCCAGAATTTTACGTAAACCTCTCTGAGATAAATAGTCTTTTTTGTGTAATTCTAAATGTGAAGTAAGTCTTCGTATCCTATTGGTAAAACTAACTATTTGAAATTCAGCAGATCCTCTGTTTTCGTCTTTTTCTTCTTGTGAAATAGCTGAGATGAATGAATTTTTTACCATAAAATGAAATCTTCTCGCCCCCCTCTTTTTATTTTAAGAAATTTTTATTGATAGATATCTTTATTGATCAGTAATAATAATGCCTCTCATTTTTATTTTGTATATACAAAAATATTAATTTTGTTATTAATTTCTAATTTTTTTTAATAAAATTAAATTTTTAATTTGTAAATTTTATTTGGATTTGAAAGGGTATACATAAAGGATGGTTGTTTTCTGCACTCACAAAAGATAAAAATTTAGACCTAAAATAATTTTGTTGATTCATTTCTAGATCAAATTGATATGTCATTGAATTAGTATCGTGTATCAGAATGGAACGATGGGATGTAAGACAATGCATGTGTGCATCTCTTTGTCGTCATAGATCAGATATAGTATGGGAAATATAGCAAAAATGTACTATTAATGCATTTTAAATCGCGGATACATATGTACCCTTACCATACTGAAACGACTGCCATTATTGGTATTAAACCAATAACGATTCATACAAGCCAAATCTTCTAATCGATAATTGGGCCAAATAAATAACTTAAATTTAATAAGTTTTTTTTTATAGTTTTTGCTTTTATCCAAAACTTGACTGTTTACCTTATTCCCATTACAAAATGCTGCATTTCTATGTCTATTCTCAGAATTGAAACAAATTAGAATTCTCAATTCTCTACGACGTCTAGGTGATAAAATATTTTCAGGAACAAACAAATCATAATGATTTTTATCTCTATTTCCAGTCATCCTTTGATGTTTTGTAATGGCTTCATCAGAATTCTTATCAGCATGTTTTTTTTCTCGGTATCTTTGATTAATTTGGTGTTTGCTTTTATGAACTAATGAAATACCGATGGTTTGATACATAATAAATTTTCCATCATTTTTTATAGATAGACGGATTGGTTCAATAATCAAAATTCCCCTTTTAATCAATTCTGTAAGAGTTAAATCTTTCTGAATCATCAGAATATCCGGACTCATTTCGCCTCTTTGAATAGAGGATATAGTAATTTCTCTTGGATTTATCAGTCTAAGCAGGAGACAATATACTTTGATGTTATTGCTTATTTTTTTATTTAAAGAATCATCCCATCTCAATTGAAAATGCAAATACCTTTTTAGGAAGAAATCAAACTCCGCTTTTGTATTGATCTTGTATTGCTTTTTATTTCTATTTTTTTTCATGTACGATCCCGTATAATCTTCTTCAACATCTTTTTCTTGGTTTGAAAGAGCTGATTTAAAATCTGCTTGGACCGCGTATTCTTTTTCCCCTTGATTTCGGTTTTCTAATTCAAAAGATTTTTTTGAATTCTCCGATATTGATATAAAAGGATCCCTTTTTTTATTTCCGGTGATGCTTTTGTTTTTACTATAATTTTCATTTATATTAGAATTTAAAACTAGTAATTTAATTGGTATAACCCACGGTTTAATTTTATACGTATTATAAAGTATCCCCAATTCTGGGAAGAACCAAAATTCCATATTTGATATGGGACAACTTAGTATTTCTTCATTCATCCCCATCCAATCAAAAAGGGTTATTTGATTGTATAGATTGATTTCTTGATCTTGCTGAATCGTGAGATAAAAAAGACCCCTCTTATTGATTTTATCAATTATTTGATACTTATTAACCCTAGTCTTAGTATATTTATTACTGTTAGTGTCAGTATCAATATCGATCCAGGCGTCAATATCGACCTTATTTTTAAGACAAAAATGGAAAATTCTCCAATCAAAAAATTTTCTATCCGGATTTATCTCCATATCTCTAATATCATCTTCTACTAGATAAGGGATAATAGGAATACCTTCCGGCATATTAAATGATTTTTGTGTATGTGTGTTGTAATTATAAAAAATATCTTGTTTATTTTTTACTTGTAATGGTGATCCATAAATATAAGAGTCCTTCTTATCTTCATAATTAATAGATTTATATGCTAAAATATCATATCTATATTGTTTTTTAAAATTATCTTTTTGATTCAGTAATGAATCTGTTTCGAAATTTTTTTCGTAGTTAATTAATCGATCCTTTTCATATAAATCACATAAATCTTTATTTTGAGCCATACAGTGTTGATTGAATATATTTCGCCATTTTTGTGGTACTAATCTAGACCATTTAATATGAGATACATCACATTGATACTGACTCCTTAACCAATTTGTCCATTGATTCATTCCATAATTGCGAAGATTCTTATGTCTTAATTCGGAATGAAATAGTTCTTGTGTTACAACAAAAAAATCCTTTATTTCATTCTTAAGAAAAAGAGACATTCCGTTATATTGAAATACAGATTTTAACTTATATAAGTTAATAGGTTGAGTTTGTGATAATTTGTAAAATACATATGCTTGTGAAAAGTAAGATAAGTCGCAAAAAGTCTTTGAATTCTTATTACTAATATTAGTAAATGACTTTTTTATAGTCGAAATAAAGGGAATTACACTTTGATTTGTTTTATCAATTCTTTCGTGATTTGCTTCATTATCGTTAATGTATTTATAAATAATTTTTTTTGTTGATTCAAGAAAAAGTTGTGTATTGATGCTAGGAATATTAATGATACATAGAAAGATATCTATGTATATCCTTTCAATGAAATATTTTATAAAATAATGTGACTTACGGATTAATCTAACATTTTGTCTTTTTAATATCTGCCAAATATTTTTTTGTGATTCTGATCCTTTATCATCATAACTTATTTTGTTAGAAATAAAATTTATATCTGGAGTTCCTTTTTTATTTTCTTTTGTAATTTTTTCTATTTGATTTATGATTGTATTTGTTCTATCAGTTAGATCTTGAATTTTTTTTTCTGTTAATGAATAATTTGTCCAACCCTGAGATATAATTTGAATCGACGATTCATGAATCATCCGATTACCAATTATCGAATCTTTTTTAGTTTCACTCAATTCATATACTTCTATTTCTCTCAATCCAAATCCAAATAATATAATTGGGTTTATTTTTGAGAGTTCTTTTATTATTTCTTTTATAAACAGAATGCTTTTAATGATCCATTTTTTTGTTTCTTTTGAGACATTTAGAAACAATTTTTTTTGTTCTTTTAAAATTCTTAGAATTATAAAACATTTCTTTTTCAATTTTTTAATTTTTTTTTTTAGTTCTTTAAAAATGGGTTCAAAAAATGAAAGTTTTTTTCTGGGAGAACCAAAAGGTAGTTCCGTTTCCATTCCAAAAACTGTTAAAAAGCAAAAATCGTTTTTTTGATCCTTTTTTTTCATTGGATCATTATAAGGGGCTTGTAGTTTAGATCTGTGCCAAGGTTTAAGACTAAAAGGAAATAGGATCTTGATCTGAATACCGTCTGTTAACCAGTTTTTTGGAAATTCTTTTTCTGATAATTGAACGCCATTATAGGTACATTTAATATGCATTTCTCTATTCCAATCCTTTAAATCCTCAGACCATTCAGGAAATTGAAATAATAGTATACGGACTATATTTTTAGCTATTATCAATGAAGGTAATATAATATATTTTCTAAGAATTGATTGGGTTACTAACAAAAAACCTCTTAGTACTTGAGCAAGTAAAATACTATCCCAGGCTTCTGCTATTTCTATACGCGCTTTCTCCTTTCTTTTGTCTTCTTCTTTTTTGTCCTCTTCTTTTTTTTTCTCGCTTTCTTTTGTTTTTTTCTCTGTATAATCCGAAAATTCTGTGTTTTTCCGCATCCAATTTCTAAAAATTATTTTCATACACGCCGAAATATCAAAAAAAAAAAAAAAAAAAAAAAAAAAAAAAAAATTGGTCTATTCGGTCCAAAAAAAGGGGGGAATGCACATTTGCTTGAAAAAGTTTCCAAGTAACTGTTTTACGCCTTTGAGCGCGCATAGAGCCTTTGATTATGTCTCGACGAAAGTCCGGTTGTTGTGAATAACGTATTAAAGCAATTTCGGCTGTTTGATCAGTATTATTAGTTTCTTGGGTATTGGTATAAGCATCAGTATTCTGGTGATTATCAGTAAAAATGACTACGCGTTTGGCTTTTCTTGAACGAATCTCATGATCCTCTACCACACTTTCCTCGGTTTCTCCCTCTTGTTGTTCTAAATCGGTGATTAATTTGTATGACCACCGAGGAACTTTTTTATTAATTTCTTTTATTTCAATAGATTTTTTTTTTATTGTTTTATCGTTCGGAACAGTTATAACTGCATCGAATAAAAAATTTAAAATTTTAAATTGATCCTCTGAATGAATTCTTACTTGTTCGTGTTCTGGAACTAAAAAAAGTCTTTGAAAATTTAAACTTGATGTTGATTTTACAGCCAATTCATTGATTAAATTCAATAAATAACCGATTTCTGTTACTAATGATTTTCTATCATTTATATCAAATGGATTTGTTTTTTGTTCAAATTCTAAGTAATTAATAATAAGAAGGATACCATGAATTTTATTTATACAAACCCTTTCTATGTAATTTTTTATAGAAGCTTCATTTATGATTGAAGGTGTAAACAATTTTTTGATCCGTCCCCGGTAGGGTCCATTCAAGAAAGGATCATATATTTTTGTTAAGTATTCTTTTTTAGTCTTATCATTACACAATCTAGTTCTTTTTTCGAGTACATTCAGAACAAAAAATTCTTTATTTAGATTTAGAGTTTTGTCGAGAGTTTTTACTCTATTTAAAAATTTTTTGTTTAGCTTTTTCTTTTTATGTTCATTCCTATAACTCCACTGATTATAAAATTCATTAGAAGGTAATTTTTCTTTTCTGAACAGAGACATTTTACTTTGTATCATTTCAAAAAAGGTTGCCAAACTGGGGGGGTACGTAAAAGATATTCTTTCTTTTCCATCACTTTGACATGTATAAAAAAAATATTGTGACATTTCATTTCTTACATAATTTTCAAATCGATTGTTTTTTATATACCGCAATGGGCGATTCCACCGTTTATAATCGAAAAGAATAGTCACAATAGGTTTTTCAAACCAGAAGAGATCGGGGAAAAAAAAAAAAAAAAAAAAAAAAAAAAAAAAAAAAAAAAAAAAAAAAAAAAAAAAAAAAAAAAAAAAAAAAAAAAAAAAAAAAAAAAAAAAAAAAAAAAAAAAAAAAAAAAAAAAAAAAAAAAAAAAAAAAAAAAAAAAAAAAAAAAAAAAAAAAAAAAAAAAAAAAAAAAAAAAAAAAAAAAAAAAAAAAAAAAAAAAAAAAAAAAAAAAAAAAAAAAAAAAAAAAAAAAAAAAAAAAAAAAAAAAAAAAAAAAAAAAAAAAAAAAAAAAAAAAAAAAAAAAAAAAAAAAAAAAAAAAAAAAAAAAAAAAAAAAAAAAAAAAAAAAAAAAAAAAAAAAAAAAAAAAAAAAAAAAAAAAAAAAAAAAAAAAAAAAAAAAAAAAAAAAAGCCCATTACTCCAACCAAAATAGCCCATCACTTCAACCAAACTAGCCCAATACTTGATGAAGTTAGCCCATGTACTTGATAAACCAACTTATTGTCATAGAAGGGCCAAGCAACCCAAAAAATATATCTGCAAATCTTCAGCACCTAGCTGAAAACAAAAGCCACGTTGAAAGCCAAAATATCCATGTGTGAAAGCTGCTGGAAAGCTCCAACACATGGGAGAAACAAGTTTCAAGCAAAAACTTCCAAATGACCAAGGGATATTGGAGCGCAGATCACCATTTGAACCAGCATGCATACCCATTCCTTCCCTCATCAGACCTAGCCTTGGAAAAGGAGAGAAAAGAAGGAAGAAAGATGGCTGAAAATAGAAGTCTGAAACAGCCGCAGGAAAGGGGGCTTTGAGCTCCCAAAAATCCCTGATTTTATGCAAATGGGTAGAGTGGATTTCACCAAAAAGGGATGATTGAAAAGATGAAGGGAGAAAGGAAGGAAAAGCTTAGCCAAAATGGGTAGAAGCCATTAGGTTTTCTTGGAAAATATCAGCTTCCAGCGGCTATAAATTAGGGCCTCTTCTACCCAACAAAAATCATCCACAACTAGAGAGCAAGCTTCCTCTCATACTTGCAAAAACCAGCAATTTCGTGCACTGTTCATCTTCCTCCATTTTCTTCTTCTGACAAGCTGCCAGAAGAACATAGTTCTTCCCTTTTCTCTTCCTAGCCACATATGCTTGAAAACCTCTTCTTCCTCACCTTAAACACTCCATTTTCTCCCTAGGAAGCCATATTTCCTTTTTGGTGCTCAACTCATGCTAATTTTGCTCCCATGCCACAAGCCCCTCATGCCAAACTCAAAAGTTTATGTGTAAGCATGAAGAAATTACCTGTAAGCTGCCATTATTTTGGTTGGTGAAGATAACCAAAATACTTCCTAAGGCTCTACTGTCTTTTCGAGGTATTTTGGGGCTTAATTTTCGAACTCAGACTCAAGGGGCAATTTCTTCCATTTTGCCCTTTACGACAGTCAAGCCCGTAGTAGCTGCCGGAAGAAAAAAGCCCCTACAAAACTCAAATGACCAATTTCAAGCCCTAATATGAAATTTTGGGTTGATGAAATTGCCTCTTACATCGTCAAAGAAATTGACATGAATACTAACTTGTCCTTACAAATACGAAATTACATGGTCAAAATTGACAAAATTGAAACTACATGATCGAAAGTGGTTGAAGTGCCAAAATACAGGGACAAAAAATGACTTTTGACCCCTTTTCTAAGACTTGATTTTCAGTAAATTTTCCTCTACACAAAGTTGTTTCAATTAGTTATTGGAGGGTAAATGGTCAAAATCCCACTCAATCTGTTCAATTCGTTGTCTAATCTTCTTTCAGAAAAATTGTTCTTCAAACTAATAAAAACATTTCCCCTACGATCAAATTTCCCAACATTACATCCAATTTGTTGTGTTAAAAAACCACGTGCTGAGTACATGAGGTATTTTTAAGGACAAATTAGTTATTTACAAGAAAATTACTTCCCTCCTTACTCTACATGTAAGTAATAGCTCATATATTCATGCCAATAACAGTGTGATATGTGTGCATAAGTTTTTCTTTGTGTTTTTGATGAATTATTTTTACATATATGTCAAACTATGATTCGTATGAAGAAGGCAAATAGTATCATATTTACAATCTAATAACTTTTATAATAATTAAAAACTAAAAATAAACTTTAAATAAGTAAATAAATAAAAACATAAACACCACATTCAACCTCCCCGTCTCTGATTTTCTTTCGAATTCAAATAGCAAAAGTTCTCCACAACAACCAATAACCAAAATCCGATTAGCACGAGGGATGATGTATAAAACTCGATGGTCATTTCACCTTGTGCAACTGAAATGACCATTTGGGATAATGCCTTTAAACTTTTCGCCATGCCATTGTCATTGAAATAGCTTCATTTATATATTTTTATCTGTTTACATGGATAACATCTTCCCTAAGACATTGCTTTCCCCATTTGGTTTAAAGAATTTAGAAAACACTTCCACTGAACTTCCCATAACTTGCCTTCGTGGAAAACGAATTTGTGGCAACTTCTGGTGACAAACTAGAACCTACAAAAGCTGATAGTTTGCTGAAGAAAACAACCATCTTGTAGTTTCTCACTTGGATTTTATTAAGTAAAAGTTTCTTCTAGTCCTTTATTTTATTTTAAATAATCAATCTCTCATTTTTGTTAACTGACTTAATTTACTTGAATACAGAACATGATAGACTAATTCAGAACTCATAGCAATTTTTGAGTTCCATAATTTCTTAAAGTCCTCAATCTACTTCAGTTTACAAAACAGTAGTAAATGTAATTCATCCACAGAGGGAGGATCGGTACACACCTAAATAAAAGTGACAACAAGAAGCACCAACAAACTGCTTCTCCAGGATCATCCAGAGCGCGTGAGAGGAATAAGCCCGACTGTATACGGTAATAAATCTTCAGAGATTCTTGAATTAAGTCAAGCCCTTACACTTTTATCTTGATCCATCCATTTTTCAAACGCTGGATTCACATGATTGGTGATTTGACCATTGTCATCAGACAGAAAAGCAGGTAGACAGATGTCCGTTCCATCAACCAAACCTTCTACTCTATATTTCTTGAGAACTTGTAAAAATAAAACTAAAAACATAAACACCAACCTCAACCTCCCCATCCACCTATCTCTGCTTTTCTCTTCAATTCAAATAGCAAAAGTTTCCCACAACCAAAAACTAAAATCCGATTAGCACCAGAAAATGATGTATAAAACTCAATGGTCATTTTCACCTTTTTAAATTTTTTTTTTTGTATTGGTCAGAACCTGGATATTTCATTGAAGAAACCAGGGCAAAGGGCCAAGGCTCATGCAAGAAGAACATATACAGAAGTCCAATAGAAAACAAAGAAGAGGACAACAGAATAATGCTACATGAAGAAAAGAAACAGACTCCAACTAGCTCGGAGGGGAGCTAAACGACACAGATGCATCAGCAAGAGAAAATGCGTCAAAATTGCTCACAGAGCCACCATAATTTAGGCATCCCTCGTGGACAAGGTAACCCATCCTCGTTCAAAATGTGCATTAGAAAGGACGGGGGCCATTGGAGATATTCCATTTAAACTTTTCTCCATGCCATTGCCCTTGATATATAGCTTATTTATATATATTTTATCTGTTTACATGGAAATCATCTTCCCTAAGACAGATTCCTTTTCCATTTGGTTCAAAGACTTTAGAAAACACTTCCACTAAAATTCCCAGCACTTGCCTTCACAGAAAACGAATTTGCGGCAACTTCCGGTGACAAACTAGAACGTACAACAGCTGATAGTTTGCTGAAGAAAAGTCAAACTTCTGGTGTTTTCATAATAGACACTAATGTAACTCGAACAATTCTAATAGCTACTGCACCATAACAGAAGAAGCCCAACTTTCTCATAAATCAACAACCAAAAGGAAAAAAAAGGGTTTATTTAAGAAGCACAATAGCACTAATCCTATGTTGACTTTGGTAAAAACTGATTACACTTGGCGCATAAAATAAAAGGGCCATCTCAGCATATGTGCTTAACCATGTATAACAAACACAGTTGTAAAACTAACTTACAAAACTAACAACCTAGCCATTGTTTTGTAGCATCCACATTTTCTGGTGAAGTCTCATGTGATACTTCATCAGTTTATACTTTTAATGATTTTAGCTTTTGAGAAAGAGATATTTGGCCCATGTAATTCATCCATGGAGGGAGGATCAGTACTCACCTCAACTGAAATGAGAATGAGAAGCATCGACAAGTTTCTCCAGGGCCATCCAGAGTGCCCGAGAGGAAGAAGCCCCAACTGTATATGATAATAAATCTTCAGAGATTCTTGATTTCAGCCAAACCATTACACTTTGATCTCGGTCCATCCATTTTTCAAAAGCTGGATTCACATGATTGGAGATTTTACCATTTTTATCCAGCAGAAAAGCAGGTGGACAGATCTCAGTCCCATCAACCAAACCTTGTACACTATATTTCTTGAGAACTGGAAGAAATAGCCATTTCCACTGAGTGAAATTAGTGTGGGTTAGCTTCATCGGAATCATACTGCTAATGTTCTCAACAGTAATCTGTTGGACAGTGATCAGATGTTGAATGGGAATTTCTACTGGAGGTGTTTGTTCATCTGCCACTGAAAAGAAACGGAAGAAAGTTCAAGAAAAACGTTTATGCACAATTTTTTATAACTGATAAAATACAGGAAAGAGTGAGAAGGTTCAAGAATGTGAGCCATATGGCTCCAGCTCATACCACGCTGAGTTATAGACGGAATTTGATAAAAATTGATTTCCATTCACTTAACAATAAGTACATATCTCTCAATTTAAAAAAAATAAAAAGAAAACTAAAAACCTGCCAAGTCATTGATCGTACATTACCCTTCCCGTAGCCGTTGATTTGTAAGATACACATAATCACATAATCACATTATACTTAATGTGATCCTTTTTCATTACTTCAGAAAATTTTCCAAAGAGTACACTCGTCTTGTTGTCCAAAAGAATCACCGAGTGTGACAGAAGAAAAAGGTAAAAGAGACACATCTTTTTGCAAAGGAGTTGGACTAGCTGAAAACCATATGTTTGGGTTCCAACACTCAAACAAACTATTCAAGACCGAAAGCATCCGAGCATTGAGTTACCAATACCAGTCCCAGTCAAAGAGAATTAAAAAAATGTAAAGAACTGTGCATGAACTTTTATCTATTGTTTCTATCCCAATATATTCCATACCATAATGGGTTTAATGTGAATGTGCTTAAAGTTGTTTACATATGCAATCAAAGCATGAAAATATGTCAAGGGCAATGGAAAAAGTATTGCAGAGATGTTAGTGTGAACCAACATCTCTGTTTTTGGTTTACTATTAGATTGAATTTCTTTTATCTAATTTTACTGTGTCAGTGAGGAGATAAAAATGAACAAATAATTTCATAGCATGAAGAATGTATTGCTGTGCGAAAGCTTACCATTAATGTTGGAGAAGAACGGTAGCAGACTCTCAACATATTCAACCACGTTATCCACAAGGGGAGACCCCTCAAGCCTATACAGCTCACTGCAAACCACATCCTTTTCAAATTCGTCTTCTTTCTCTATGCGGTCACAAACCTTGGCTTTTCCCTTTATTGGGTTACAAAACTTGTCTTCCTTTGATTCAAACCATGTCAACTCCGCCTCCATGTTACGACTTTGCATCACAACTGCACCACTTTCCCGAAAGAAGATAGGCCTGGAAGGCCACATCTGCTCTGGGTGACCTGAGAGCTTAAGCTTAAAAAGCTTAGTCCAAGATTCACGCACATTATATTCTCTCATGACCCAGACTTCAATATGGTGAAGTTCAGGGTTCCTATTACTCATTAAACAGTGAGGATCGGTCTTCCCATGAGTCGTTACACACAGGCATCCTTCTAAAAGAACCCCTACTTGTCCGAACTTGACATTATCTTCGTTTAAAATAGGCAATGCCACTTCCCGGAACTCATCCTTGGCCAAATCAAAAGCAAGGATAGCTTGTCTGAATGGCTCAAACAGGCAGTGCTGCCAATGGAGTGCCTCATTTGAAAGAACCCCATTGGACCAATTAGATAACTTGGGGGCTGCAATCCTTTCCCAAGAGTTGGCTCTCAAAGAGAAGACCTTAACAGGGTCCCTGTCCGTTGGATCAATCAAACGAGCTGCCGCAACAACTTTGTAGTCATCAGTGGCCGCCACATAACCAAAACCATAATTATAAACATTGCCAACACTTTTTGATGCAAATCCAGGGTTAGGCAATTTCAGGAAGAACCCAGTTGATGGGTTCCAGATATAATAGCTTTCATGAAAATCAAGAGCTACACATACCAAGCCATTGCACGAGCCCAGTAATACCAGACGACTGCCTGATTTCTTGAATGGGCAGGACAGCTCTCTGACCGCAGAATTGTCATCAAACGACGCCGTCTCCTCCAAGTTCAAGGATTGGAGATGAGAATCGGTGGAGACGAGGAGTCTGGGACGGAGGGTTTGCCTCTCAGACGCTACCTTGAACTGGGATTTAGCGAATTCAGGGTCGGTGACTATGGAACGCCACCGTTTTGAGACGCAGCTGAAGCGGATCAGGGATTTGACTGGCAACCTGGAGAGAATATGCACGATGATGTCTTGGGGTAAGTGGTTATTCGACTCCTTCTCCAACTTCTTCTTCTTCGCCATCGGCATTTCAGATTTTGGCGCTGAAAACCTCAATTTGAAGAAGTTGGATGACTGATGATGAAGAGTGTTTAGTATTAAAATTGCTTCAAATCAGATACGGGATATTGCACCAAATCTGAAATAGATGCAATGTTCAAATTGCACAATCCAAACACGGAATAAAGTCTGTCACAATTAATTTGGCATTTATGGGTTGATTTCCATTTTTGAAATTTTCCTTAAAAAAATGCATAAAAATGGTAGATAAAATGTTTGCTGATAAGCAAGCAAAGGGTGTTTTAGTCCGTTAAAAAATAATTATTGAAAAAATGGGTTAAAGGCTTCAATTTTCAGTGAAAAGTCGAAGTCTCTGATTATAGCAAGCAAAGCGACCGCCAAAAAGTCTAAGTAATTTTGAATTTTCTTAATATTTTCTTTGGAGAACCTCATTTAATGAAAATGTTAATTTCTTAATATTTTCTTTAATAAATGGTATTTTTTGACATTTTGGATTTTTTTACTATTCTCTGCCTCTGCCCTTATATATAGACTAGCCTTTTTCGCGTTTGCGAGAGGCTTTATTTATTTATTTATTTAAAATTAAAATTAAAATTTATTTTAGAATTAAAAAAGATAATGAATAGTTGTGTTCTATAAAAATATGATCAATTATCTGATTTTTATTTTTTTTTATTTTTTTTTAATATGAAAAGTGTGAATTTACCATATTATCCTTATTTAATTAATAATTTCAATTCTTAATGTTTGCATTAACCAATAACATTTTCTGGTATTTTGAATGTTTCACCATTCTCTGACTTTTGCTTTATATATATATAGATTAAAGAAAATAGTAAATGTAATTCATCCAAAGAAGGAGAATACGCACCTTAACCAAAGTGACAATGAGAAGCATTGGCAAATCGTTTCTCTAGGATCATCCATAGTGCATGAGAGGATGAAGCCCCAACTGTATATGAGCATTTCAAAGGTTATATTCACATGATCGATGATTTTTCCATTTTCATCAAACATAAAAGCAGGTGGACATATCTCTGTCCCATCAACCAAACCTTCTACTCCATAATTCTTAACAACTTGAAGAAATAGCAATTTCCACGTAATGTGTAATTAGTGTCAGTGAGTTTCAATGGAACCATACTACTGATGTCTTGAACAGTGATCTGTTGGACAGTGATCAGATGTGAAGCAGGAATTGATGTTGCTGCTGGTGCTTGTTGATATGCCATTTTAAAGAAAAGGTTTACACATACTCTTTGGTAAGAAGATATAAGGAAGGGTGAGAAGTGAAAGAAGTCGATGTTTCACCCCGAAAACTATAATTGCCAATTGGCGAGTAGCACAACCTTTTATAAGCCTATGCTAGGTTTTTAATTTTCCTTCTTGAATTAGAGAAATAATTTGATATGCATAGGAAACTACGAAACCAACATCTTAGTTTTTGTGTTTACTATTGTGTTGAGTTTTTGTGGATTAGCATATCACAATAAACATATAATTTTCAGATGCATGAAGGACGCATTGGCTTGCTAAAGCTTACCGGAAATGTTGGGCAAGAACGGTAGCATACTCTTAACATATGCGATCATGTCGTCTCCAAAGTCAAGCCCCTCGAGCATATCTTGCCTACTACAAACCGCACCCTTGTCAAACTCGTCTTCATTTTTATCAAACCATATCAATTCCATATTCTTGGGACTACAATAATGCATCACAATAGTACTACCTTCCCTAAATAAGATAGGCAAGGAACCTCGTGGCGGCCTGGCACTGGAAACCCTAAACCTAAAAAGCATAGTCTAAGGGCCTGTTTGAGAGTGCTTCTGGAAGGGCCAAAAGCGTTTTTTGATAAATAAAAGCGCTTCTAATAGCGTTTGGCAGAAAAGTTTAGAAGCGCTTCTGGGTCATAGAAGTGCTTCCTGGAGAAGCACTCGCTATGTGCTTTTCAGGAAGCATTCCCAAGTGCTTTTCCACGATGCACTTTAATTTTTTATGAAAATTCAAGATTTTTATAATAAAAGCGCTTTTGTTAGAAGCACTTATGAGCAAAAGTACTTTCTAGAAAAGCAGTCCCAAACGAGCCCTAAGATTTACACACATCATATTCTCTCAGGACCCAGATTTCAATACATTGAAAATCAGGCTCCTCATCACCCCATGCACACAAAAATCCTTCTAAAAGAGCCTCTACTTTTATGAGACTTATCCTATCTTCTTCAAAATTAGGCAACATTACTTCTTGGAACTCTTCCTTTGCCAAATCAAAAGCAATTACAACTTGTGTGTAACCGTGTGGTCCAAGCAATGTGTGTAACCAATGGAGTGCCTCATCTGAAAGAGCGCTCTGATTCGACTCGCTAGATAATATGGGAGCTTGAACCTTTTTCCAGGAGTTGGCTCTTAAGGAGAAGACCTCAACATGGTCTCTATCACTTATGTCATTTGGACCATTTAATTAAGCGGCCACAACAACTTTGTAGTCATAAGTGGCTGATACATAACCAAACCCATAATTGTAAAGCCCTTTAATATCTTTCAAAATCTAGGTCAGATAATTTCTGCAAGAATCCAATGGATGGGTTCCAGATGTAAAAGTATTCATGAAAATCAAGAGCTACACATATCAAACCATTGCACGAGCCCAGTACATTGATAGTACGGTCAGGTTGCTTGAATAGGAAGCTGAGATTTTTGGCCAAATAATTATCTCCAACTGTAGATGACGACAATTCCAAGTGTGCGGATCGAAGTTCAAAGGCAGTGGAGATGAGGAGTCTAGGACTCAATGTTTGTTTCTTAGAAGCTTATTTGAAGTGGGATTTAGCAAACTTCGGTCGTACAACAAAGAACGCCAGTGTTTTGAGACACAACTGAATCTAATCAAAGATTTGACTGGCAACTTGGAGAAGGTTTGTACTATGATCTCATAAGGTAAGTGGTTCTTCAACTTCTTACTTTCTATTGGCAACGATTTCGAGTTGTCGGCAATGGAACCCTAAATTTGGTAAAGCTGAGATCAGAGAGTCCTAATTTCACATCTTGGGATCGGCTCCGCCGTAACACGATATTGTCCGCTTTAGGTCCCCCTATTTGCCCTCACGGTTTTGTTTCTAGGAGCTCACGAGCAACTTTCCAGTGGATCACCCATCCTAGAATTGCTCTAGTATCAACTCGTTTAACTTCGAAGTTCCCATGACTTTGAAGTTAGTGAGCTCCCAAAAGGCCCCGTGCTAGATAGAGGCGGACATGTGCATATAAGGCACATCACCTCCTCTCCGTTGGTCAATGTAAGATGTTACAATTAACCCCCTTAAGGGTCTGACTTCCTCATCGGTACACTTGCACCACACGGCAGAGTGGTTTTGATACCAAATTTTCACATTCCAGATTGGCTACACCGTAGCACGATATTGTCCACTTTGGGCCCCCCTCTTTGCCCTCACGGTTTTGTTTCTTGGAGCTCACGAGTAACTTCCCAGTGGGTCATCCATCCTAGAATTACTCTAGCCCCAACTCGCTTAACTTCGGAGTTCTCATGACTCCAAAGCCAGTGAGCTCCCAAAAGGCCTCGTGCTAAATGGAGGTGGGCATGTGCATATAAGGCACATCAACCCCTCTCCATTTGTCGATGTGGGATGTTGCACCCACCACTGGAGACAACTTTTGAGGAGTGTCCTTAGTTTAATTAAGCATGCAATTAATGAACAACCATTTGTAGTGCATGTGGATGGGCTCGGTTTGGTTAAATGGAACAACTAGTTGGAAATGTGCACTAAACCCATGACGTTAGACGTACAAAATCTTGAAATTGTCGTCGAAGTGTCACTTCCGTCAATCAATTTCGTTTTTTAGTGAGACTAGCAACGATGACCATATCTAGTGAGGATGACAGTGGACGACAAGATCTAGTAAGGGATAGTGAGATCTGGTCATGGATGGTGAGATTTGGCGAGGGATGACGAGATCTAGTGAGGGACAACAAGATCTAGCCAGAGACATCGAGATCTAGCAAAGGACAATGAGATCTAGCGAGGGACGTCAAGATTTAGTGAGAGATGACAAGATCTAGTGAGGACAAGAGATCTAAAAAAGGACGATAAGATTTATTGAGATCTAACAATGGACAGTAAGATCTAGCGAGGGATAACGAGATCTAGCAAGGGACCACTAGTCTAGCAAAGGACGACAAGATATGATCAACAAGATCTAGTGAGGAACAATGAGATGTGGCAAGATCTAGTAAGGGACAACAAGATCTAGCAAGGGATGTCAATATTTAACGAGAGACGATGAGATCTAGTGAGGGTAACGAGATCTAGCAACGGATGATAAGATTTATCGAGATCTAATAATAGACAGTGAGATCTAGCAAAGGACCACTAGTCCAGCAAAGGATGACAAGATATGAACAACAAGATCTATTGAGAGATAACGAGATCTAACGAGATCTAGCAAGGGACAAACAAGATCTAGCGAGAGACCAACGAGAGCTAGTGAAGGACATCAAGATCTAGCATGGATCACAAGATCTAGCGAGAACGACAAAACAAGGTGTTGTGAGATTTAATTGATAAGAGAGAAAGAAGAGAAGAATACATTGAGAGAGAGAGAGAGAGAGAGAGAGAGAGAGAGAGAGAGAGAGAGAGAGAGAGAGAGAGAGAGAGAGAAGATGAGATGAAGGCGCCACGAGAGAGAGGAAGGCATAAGAGGCTACAGTTGTGAGAGGAAAAGGAAAAATGAGGTTGGGGCTATGAGAGAGAAGATAGTGAGAAGAAGGAAGAAAAGGTTGTGGCTGCAAGAGAGAGAGAGAGAGAGAGAGAGAGAGAGAGAGAGAGAGAAGCAGAGGTTGCAGTTACGAGCAAGAAAAACGCTAGGTTTTTTTAATCTGATGTGGTGGGTAATGTAGGGAGAATTATAATAAGATTTAAGCCCATCTAATACGATAAAGCCATGTGGAAAAGGTAAGTTTTGAAAAAGAAAAAAAGTAAAAGCAGCCTGTTTGGTTTGATTGAGCCAACAAATATAAATTTTAACACATTGAATTGATTCAACCAATCCATTTCAATTAAGCACTGAATTTTTTAAAAGAAAAAGGAAATCAAACATATTCAGTTCGACATATGTGATTGGTTTTTCAATGTTAATCTCGAGCCTTAGTTGTTCGACTCACGAGTACACACCATTTAAAGTTCTCTTTTTTAGTTGTTCTGTTCGCACTTCCTTATTTTTAAAATTCCACTCCACATTCGGATTCTTTCCCCAAAATCCGAACTTTACCTTTTAAAATTTCTTTCCAATTTAGACTTCTAAAATCCATAATTTCATGAATTTCTTTAATAGTGCTTTTGGATGAGGGCATTAAACTTGGGATTTTGATAAAAGTTAAAATTTCTAAATTGACATAAACCAAATCCCTTGGATTTTTAAAAAAAAAAAAAAAAAAAAAAAAAAAAAAAAACTAGAAATTTCACGTGGGAAAAAACATGGAATTTGGATGTCATAAATCCTGACTTTAAATTCTATCTAAATAATGGTCATTTCTATAATTCCAAAATTATAAACGTTAAATTATGTATTTAAATCCGTTAGCCAAACAGGAAACTTTACAAGTGCTACTAAACGAACCCTAAAATTAACTGAGTACACCCTACTAGCAAAGTATTTATCAATTCCTCAAAACTTTTGAATTTCCTCATCCAAAGAAAAGTCACATTTGCTAAAACAAGTGCTACTAAATGAACCTTAAAATTAATTGAGTACAACTAGCAAAGTATTTATTGAATCACTAATTAATCCTAATATAAAATGACCAAAAAGGATATATTGAATTGTGAAACAAATATAATTTTAATAAGTACACCCCACTTACCATATTCAACCCTAATCAAACGTAGAGAAGTTTTTGTATTGCTTGGTGCCCACAACGAACAACACATCGAGCACTGGCTGAGGTGCAAGGAAAGTTCACAGCAATACAGTAGCAATGTAGGCATTTTCATTAAAGCACTCGTCAATTTTGTTTCCGTTTCTAGCTTGAACAACAAGGGCATCAATTAAACACTTATCCATTGCAAGTGACCAAACAACGTTCCTTCTTTTGTGCTTCAAATCACTTCTCTGTCTATGGAGGTCATAATGATCCATTATCCATAAAAAAAGAAAAAACCCGTACAATTTTGATAAGATGATAGAACATATTTGGAGGGCGACAAGTTCAATCCAAAAATAAGAAATAAAGAAAGAAAATCATAAGAATACAAGAATCAAGCTTTGAATTGAAGGAGCTAGCAAATCTATTCCCACAACAACTTACAAAATTAAAGATTTTGATGCAAACCCAAAATTTGAAAAGGGGGCACGAATTCATGTAAAAAGAGAAACTTGATTTAGGATTGGTATTAAGGTGTTGTGTGATAGAGTGTATTATGGTGTACTAGTGTACCACATGTATTTTTGGTAGTTAAATATGGTGTACTTAGTTAATTTTATATTTTGATTAAAATATTAAAGTGTACTTAGATTATAGGGTGTACTCAATTAATTTTAGGATTCGTTTAGCAACACTCATGAATTTTTGATAAAATGAATGATTTTTGGAGTAGGAAACTTGGGTTAAATAATTGGCCAATTCAGTAGATCGGTCGCTTTGCACCTGAATTCCATCCCCTCACATACATTAGAGTACTTTATAATATCGATTTGTCCAAAAAATAAAAAGAAAAGCAAAGAATACACCTCTACACCTAAACTAGACTCGCAAAGGACCCACTAATGTAGTAGTTTGGAGTAATTGCTCCTCCAGACAAGGTTATGGGTTCCGAATCCTAGTATCCGTATTGTATGTGTGACTTTAGTATATTATCGTGCCTCATAGGAAAGGTTCAAAAAGGAAAAAAAAAAAAAAAAAAAAAAAAAAAAAAAAAAAAAAATAGATCCAAGATGCTAATTAAATACCCCAAAAGTTTCAAGCTTATTTGGAAATGCGTTAAAGTCCAAATTGAGTACACTCCATAGAATTGAAGACTCTATCCAGAACCCATCCGCCTTTATTTGAATTTTTACAACGGCACACCATTTGATTTTTTAAAAAGACATAATGAGTTCGGGCCGGAGCAGCCGGAAGAAGAAGGATGCAGCAGTTGGTGCCAATAAAAGACCGCCAGCAGCAGCGTCTCTTCCGCAAAGGCAAACGCAGAGGCGACGGCAATCGGCTAAGGAATCAGAAATACAAGACATAGAAGACTTGTTCTTCAGCGAAGAGGAGACCCAGAGAATTAGGAAGGCTCTGCTGGAATGGTACGGCCTCAATCGCAGAGAGCTCCCTTGGAGAGAAGCAGAGGAGGACGTGGAGCGAAGAGCCTACAGAGTGTGGGTCTCGGAGGTGATGCTGCAACAGACGAGGGTTCAGACTGTTGTTCAGTACTTTCATCGTTGGATGAGCAAATGGCCCACCATTCACCACCTCGCCCAGGCTTCTCTTGAGGTCTCTACCTTCACATTTCACTTTCTGATTAACCTTATTCCAATCTTTTGCTTTCACATTCACATTTGAAATGAAGAAGTCCCAAAGGGAACTGCTTAAGCTTCTTTTGTGAGAAGCAATTTTATTAGAAGCAAGTTGAAATTTTTACTAAAAATCCAAGTGCTTATTGGAAAAAGCACCTATCTTTTTTCCTCCATAGAAAAAGCACCTATCTTCAGTAAGCGCTTTTATGACCCAATAGCGCTTTGAAGTTTTTGTGCAAAACGCTTTAAGAAAGTAACACTTGCAGTCTTTTGCAGGAGGTGAATGAATTGTGGGCGGGTTTGGGCTACTACCGACGGGCGCGATTTCTTTTGGAGGTGCTTTCTGCTCATAGGCTATAGAAAAATCCTTTTACTTGGTGTATCATATTTATTAGTCATTGTGCTGCTTCATGACCAATTGATTTGGAAACAAACGAACCTTGATGTTTATCCATCTATAATCTGATTGAAACACTTTGATGATCTTTCGTCACACTTGTAATGACTATGAGTTGTGAACTTATAATGATTCTGAGGCTGCCTTCTATGCAGGATGATTCTGTCTTCATCTTGTATATTCTAGTTTTACAATGAAGGCCTTTGGACCTTTTCTTGTTCAAATTTTTTTGCTGTTCTCAATGATCTCATTTGAGAATGATGTATCTCATCTTATAACGAAAAAGGAACAAATTTGAAAATAACAAGCAATTTTTCTTTCTGAATAGAAAACATGCCCTTGTTTCAATCTCTTTGTTCAATTGTTAGGGAGCTAGGATGATTGTTGAAGAACAAGTTCAATTTCCTAAAACAGTTTCTCAACTGCGAAAAGTTCGGGGAATTGGAGACTATACAGCTGGAGCAATAGCCTCAATCGCATTTAAAGAGGTGAGTAACTTCTGTGATATGTCTGACTCAAAGAGAAAGTTTCTATGATATTTGTTTAATCAAGAAACAGCATTTTATAAGAGTTATTATATCAGGTGGTTCCTGTGGTTGATGGAAATGTAGTAAGGGTGATTGCTAGACTAAAGGCTGTTTCTGCCAATCCAAAAGACTCTTCGACTGTCAAGAAATTTTGGTGAGCTTTTCTTTTATAGAATAACTGTTTGTTCTTTTATAGGATTTGAACTTAATTCCTCTTTTAAAGAGGAAGAAACTTTTGGTCATCATTTCTTTTCCATTGAGTAAAATATATGTTCTCTGCTTAAAGTATGGTTTATCCTTTTCTGTACAATTCTTAACAGATCATGAAGGTTTTCAGTAGTGTTGATTTAGACATGTATTCATGCTGCTTGCATTATGCCGTTAAATCTCCTTTCATTTTATTCTAATTGTAATATAATTTAAGAAACACATTTTCTTCTTCCATTTGTTAATGATATAAAGTGTAAGGGAATAATGTCAATCAATGTTCCTTTTAAACTTTTCCCAAACTTAGGTGTGGCAACAAATTCGACATGTTTGAGTCACACCTCAAGTTGGTATGGTTCAAATTGATGTGTTTGAAATTCAGAAAATGATGCCATGGGGCGTGTGTGTGTATATATTCAAAATTTGCCAATCATCACTTCCTGATTTTCACATGTATGTGAACAGGAAACTAGCAGCTCAGTTAGTTGACCCCTTCCAACCTGGGGACTTCAATCAGGCTCTCATGGAGCTTGGTGCAACTGTATGTACCCCATTGAGTCCAAGTTGTCATTCATGTCCTGTATCAGTCCAATGTTGTGCACTATCAATCTCTAGAGCTGATAGTTCAGTGCTGGTTACAGATTATCCAGTTAAGGTCGTAAAGGCCAAACAGAGACATGATTTTTCTGCTGTATGTGTTGTGCAAATATTAAGAGATGAGGAACTGTCAGAGGGACACAGAACCAACAATGGGTTTCTTCTTGTAAAACGGCCTGATGAAGGGTTGCTTGCTGGCCTCTGGGAGTTCCCGTCTGTCTTGCTGGCTGGAGAAGCTGACTTGGTCACTAGGAGAAAGGCAATTGACCAATATTTGAATAAACATTTTAGACTTAACCCCAGAAACACCTGTGACATAGTTTCCAGGGAATATGTTGGAGAAAATGTCCATGTTTTCACTCACATTCGTCTCAAGATGTATGTGGAATTGTTGGTGTTACATCTAAAAGGTTTGATCTATGTCTCTATCTCTTCCCACATGTTGGTAAATTCAATGAACTGTTTCAGAGAAGTATTTGAGAGGATGCTCGAGGTCAAAGCTGCTGCACACTTGTTTATTAATTCATTAATCTTAAATCACTGGAACCAAAGAATTAAGATTTATCAGAGTAACATTTTGTTAGTTATAGTAGTACAACCTTGCTTCTGGGGATATTCTTATCATAGTTTACTTTTCATTGTTATGAAGGTGGGATGAAGGACCTGGTTAGCAAGCAGGGCAAAGAAACTGTGCCCTGGAAATGTGTGGACGCCGAGGTCCTTTCAAGCATGGGATTGACATCTGGTGTAAGAAAGGTGATGTCATACTTCCACAAGTCAAAGGTCCATTGTACAATTTTTTTGGGCCGTTTTTCATTTCTTAGTTTGGATGATAAAAATCATGTTTATTCCCCCTTTTGAAATATTTTTTATACTAAAGAAGTGATTCTATCAGACATATATGGCTTCATTTTGCTTATTTGATTTTGTTTACATTGTCAATTGAATTTTGTCAAAATCGACTTCAGGAAGATAAACACGGTGGCCCTTAGCTCTAAGTAAAAACTTGAATGTCCAACTAATCTTATATTAGCACCAAAAGAATATGATGAAACAGTTGTTGAATTATTTCTTCTAGTACAGACCTTTTTGTGTTAATTATAAAAATCTTTTTACATACTCTCTGGTTGTATTAATTGAATCACGGTGCAGGTTTACACTATGGTTCAAAATTTAAGCGAGAAACGGTTGCCCTATGATCCTGCCTTGGAAAGCATGAAATGAAAACATGTAAAGCGTCTTGAACGAAATAGAATATTCCTGGAGTAGGACTGCACTGTTTTGTTTGGACATGCATAACTGAGAAAGAGATCAAGCAGAAGACAAACCCAGAAAGCCAACCAGAGGAGATTTCAATTTCTATGCGTGTCAATTATCGCTTGTTTTGTAAGCTACTCCTTGTAGGTGCTTTCCAAGCACAGAAAAGATTATAATCTGTTTTAATTTTACGTGTTGTGATATATCAATGCAAGCCACAGTTAGTGCTTCAATGCCTTTCTAACTTTTACCTATCTGCATATGAATCTTCAATTAGGGATGAGCAGATGAAAGTGTGGATATCTTTTATTTTAGTAACATGAGATAATTAATAGCTATCCATAGATGATTATTCCTTGGCTTTTTTTTATGGTTGTTGTTGGAGCAGATGCTCTATAATGATTATTCCTTGCCTGATAATAAACTTGTGACTGCATGGAAATAGTAGAAAGATTAGAAAATCCAGAAAAATAAAAGGTAAACCAGAAATGAAAGTGTTCAACCCATTAAGAATCACAAAGGTAAAACCATCCAGAACATTAGGTTGTATATGTATTTGTCACATTTTATGTCTCTAACTAACTATTTCTGAAGAGGGTAAATAAATTTTGAACCATATTCAAAATGGATTCATACCTTCCTTCCTCATTGTAATACATCTACTCAGACTGGTCTTTCTAGTCTGCAGCAACCTCGAATAAACTAAGGCATCGAATTCATCGTAAGAAAAGAAAAGGACAACAAATTTTTTTACATGCTAAGTGTGAGAATGTGAAGGTAAAAAGTATAAGGAGTTGGGCTACTTCCCCCATAGCCAATTGGTTTTGGGTTGGAATCTTAACTTCCTTCATGGTATCAGAGCAGGTTGCCCACGTGTGAAAGCCCAACGGCCACACGTGCTCCACGTCACCCAAAATGTGTTATCCACGTGTTAGGCTTGAAAATTCGCCACACGTGCGGGGGCGTGTGAGAATGTGAAGGTAAAAAGTCCCACATTGGAAAGTTGAGAAATCTAGCAAGGGCTTATAAGGAGTTGGGCTACTCCCCCCATTGCCAATTGATTTTGGGGTGGAACCTCAACTTCCTTCACTAAGTACTAATTGATAACTCTGAGATCCAAAGTCACGACCCTAATAACCAGAGGAAAAGTGGGCCAAACTCTCCCCTCCTTCAAGTGCAACTGGGTTCAATTCACGCGGGAGACAATCTTGAGACTCCCCTCTCTCCCTCCCTAGCAAATGACAAAAAAACAACCAGAGGACTCGAACATGATACAAAGTTTTGGCAATTGACTCAATCTAGACTTCTATACAGAGATGAAGATTTCGAACAAAATTAATACAGAAAATGAAGAGTCAAAGACCGATTCAAAACTTAAACATGTTTGAGATCCAAGCGCATCTGCAAATTCAGTTTTGCTCTCTAAAATACAAGAACAATTTTACCTATACTAAAGTTTACGGGACATGACAGTTAAAGCAGAGCCAAATGAGGAGTAAGACCACAGAGCTCAGTCCTCGTCATCTTTCTCTTTAGTCTGATTTTAGCACACACAATTAGGCATGACCACATCAAAGTGTAGTAATGCCCTTAATTTTGAATTAGGTGAGATAATATAAGGTAAGAAAATTGACAAAACAATCATGTATATTTTAATAGCATCTAACATGTCTGCAGAGGTGGACTACCAACTCATTAAACTATATCAGTTATTTAGGAGATAGCTCTGGGCACAAGTAGGCAAGGCGCTGCCTAGGGCCCCAAATTAGGAGGGCCCCCAATTTGTAGAATACCCTATATATACATATCTACATTATTTTTAAAAACTATAATATATAAATATTATGTTAGATCCAAACCAATTATGGTGTATTTACTAATCAGGAATTGAATTCCACATATGGAGAATTCCTGCGTTTACTTCACATCAATGAATTAAAAAGTAAATGGGGCCCACACAAAACTAGGAATTGAATTCCCGATTTTGGAGGAATTCAATTCTTGAATAGGAGGTGGTATTCTAATTCCTGTAGAAGTTATTAACCCATTAGGAATTCATTTTTTTTACCCATTATATCCTTACACAATTTTAAAATTCCAAATTTGTCATCTACTTTAACCCAACAATGAGGACATTTTAGTAATTAGCACCACTCCTATCCCAATTCCATATGGTTTAGTAAACAACTTCAGTAGGAAAACGGAATCTAACTCTCCTTAATCCATATGATTTAGTAAACAACTTCAATAGGAATCCCAAATCTAATTCTCCTCAATCCAATTCCTCTTCAATTCAATTCATCCTCAATTTAATTTATTCTAATTCAATTATGGATTAGTAAACATGCCATTATTGTAAATGTAAAAAAAAATTACCTAATCATTCAATTCAAAACAAAAAAGAGGAAACTCAATAAAGGCCTGCTCATTGTAAAAACAAAAAACTTGCCCAATTACTCAATTCAAAATTAAAAAGAGGAAACTCAATAAAGACCCAATTATTTTTTAAACTTATAGCTTAAATCAATTAACCTAGTTGAATCAATTAGGAAATTGAAGAAGACATGGTAGAAAAACTTGATTATGTAAAGTTAATTGATAAATTTGAATCGAAAATACAAGACAAGTTATATTTAAGTGATGTTTTGATGTGTTTTTTAAAGTTGTTATGTAAATTACATATTGATTGTTTCTTTTACGTTACAATTGTGAATTTGAGTTCATATAATGTTTTTTTAACTTACTGAAGAGAAAAAAAAATCACATAAATATACATATAGAATAGAAAGCCTCATTTAGGATGTTCACCTAGGGCCTCCAAAACGTAGAATCACCACTGGTTTCCTATTATTTTCATTAATTAGAAAAATTAACCATAATGTTAGCCTTCCCCAATTCCCTCTCTCCCTCCTTCCTCTCCTCTTCCCATTGCCAGCCAAAGCTCCACCAGATCTCTACCACTCTCCATTCCCTCCTCCTTGGTTTTGTGGTTAATTATAGCCATAGTCTGACCTTAAAAAGATATGGTAAGCATAGAATTACTCTTTACATGTGGATGAAATTTAGGTCATAAATACATCGCAAAGTAAAAATTCAACGAACCAACTAGCAAGTGGTCTAGCGACACTTCTCATCTCAATATTAGAAAAGCACCCAAACTACCCCATTTTCTCCAAAGTGATCCAAAACGAAAAGATCAATGAATGTATCCTCGTCTTATGACGTGAAGCACCTAGCTGCCTAGAAACCAGGCATCTGGCAACAAAACTAATTTGTTCCATAAGCCCAGCAAAAACGGCCTAAGGTTCATAACAACCACGTTGGGTTTTTAGTTCTTTTCCCTGCCGTTCCAGCCACCACAATCATCCACCCACCCACAATAGAGTTTCATCATATCCAACATTAATCTCACAACCCCATTTTAGCGTATACCTGTCACCCCAAACCACAACTTTGTCATTTTTATCATTAAGCTTGTCTTCTTTTTTCTCAATCCTTATCAACTCAATGTCCCTGGACCTATATTTTCTCACCACAACGCTACCACTTTCTGATATAAAGACCGTTCTTAAACCCCTAGGGCGCTCTGGTGGGCCGAAAATCTTGAACTTGAAGAACTTAGTCCATGATTCAAGCACGCCATATTCTGTCATGACCCAGAAATCAATAGAGTCACAATCACAAGACTTGTGTTGTAATGCACACAGGCATCCTTCAAGAAGCCCTAGATATTGGAAAGGCATATCGTCAAGTTCGCAAGTAACAGGCAGAGGCACCTTCCGAAACTCCTCCTTGGCCAAATCAAAAGCAAACATATACAGTTGGTGACTCGGGAGCCAATGTAGTGCCTCATTTAAAAGAGTCCCATTATCAGTTTGTATGATGGACTGATCATCAGGGCCTTTCATCCTCTTCCAAACGATGGCTCTCAATGAGAAGATCGCAACCTCCCCGAAATCAGTGGCTACCACAAGTTTGTAGTCGTCAATAGCCGATACGTACCCGAAACCATAATAACAATTATGCAGAATAGGCATTTCAGTTCTTGGCCACAAACCAAAGGAACCTGTGTTAGATAATGTCTTGGACAATCCGGTTGATGGGTTCCAGATATAAAACTTTTCGTGAACACCAATCGCACATACCAAGCCGTTGCACGAGCCCAGTATCTTGGCACCATCGTCCAGCTTAAATGGGCTGACAAGCTTCCTCACTGAATTTTTATCTCCAAACGACGGCGCTTCCAAGTCTAAGGATTCAAGTTGAGAGTCAGTTGAGAGGAGGAGTCTGCGGTTGAGGGTTTTCTGCTTGGACACTAATTTAAAATGGGATTGCGCGAATTCTGGGTCAGAGATTACTAAAGAACGCCACCGTTTCGAAACGCAACTGAATCGGATTAAAGATTTCACCGGCAGCCTCAAGAAAACATGCACAATAATATCATCAGGGAGGGTAGTATTCGCCATTGCCGTTGCTTACTCTTTTTTATTAGCTTTTGTTGGAAGGAACCCTGGATTTATAGACATCTATTTGGTGGATTTTGATAAGAACTTTGCCTCTATAGATCGGGAAATAGATATATAATCTCCTGATTAAGAAATATGTAGGATGCGAAAACAAAAATAAAGAAACTAGGTTAGACAAAGAATTCCATGTGCCTTTAGGATTAGTGGGAGTTTGTCCGTATATATGAAGCTTCTCTATTTCACTTCATATATATAACAGAAACTGCATAAAAATAAGGGTTTATTTCACTTTAGTACCTAAATTCTCACCCTTAAGGCATGTTTGTCCATGCACTCTCAATTTTAACAATCATGTACCCTAATCTTTCTAATTTTTTGCAATATGGATTCAGCCGTCAAAATTTATGTTAATTGCTTACGTGGTTGGCTTGGGTCCCACCTATTTGCTTCTTTTGATGTGAGTTGAAGGGTAAAAGTACTTGGGAAAGACACCAATTGCTCGAAAATACCTTTCAACTGACATTGAAAGAAGCAAAAATGTGGGACCCATGCTTGCCACGTAGACAACTAAAGGAGATTTTGACGGCTGAAACTATATTGCAAAAAATTAAAAAGATTAGGGTACATGATTGTTAAAATTGAGAGTGCATGGACAAACATGCCTTAAGGGTGAGAATTCAAGGTACTAAATTGAAATTAACCCTAAAAATAAAGCCACTCACATAGCACGTTACGAATATACAAGACCAAATAATACAATATTAAACTTATTAAAAACAAAAAGAGGAGGAAGCATTAAACTTTAACATTTAAACCTTTATAGAAGAACATTTACTCCTGCATCTGAGGTCTTCTCCCCTCCCTCAATATTGCATGTATATATTTATATAAAAAAAACAAAAAATTTGGGTTTTGTCTCACTTGTATAAATCTGGGCTTTGTCTCTCTTGGTACTAGAGAGAGAAAGAGAGACTGAGACTGAGACTGAGAGTTATGATGGGTCACTAGGCATGGGGATGGGGGAGGTTGATAGGTACGGTCGTGCGGTGACTGGGATAGGGGTAGCGATTGTCGTGGATGTTTCGGATGGGGATAGAGAATTGAGGTTGGGGGTGCGTTGGTGAGAGCAATTGGTGGTTTATAGGGGTTTTGGGTTAGTTTTTTTTATTTTTATACTTTTTAAAGGAAATTCATTTTGTAATTATTTTTGTGTGCCACATCAGCATAAAAATGGAATTTACATTTGCCACATCAGCATTTAACGAATCTACTAACAAATTGGGTAATGGTCAATCTCTTTTGAAAGGTACTGCGAAGTTTGTGTACTGGTCAAAGGAGTCAATAAACATTGGGGTATGAGTTTGTAATTGCCCCCATAGTTTGGGGAGTTTACTGTAGTTAATCCTTAGTTTGATAAGTGGTGTCAAAACACACAAAATCACCAAATTGACCATAATCAACAATCATCTTAGCATCAGCCCAACATATATTCGTAATTTGCTCATCACAATCTAATTGCACAGCGTAAAAAAATGAGGGGTTTTCCAATGCTTGATTCTGAAAATATTTTAGTAAGCTTCATGCTTCTCCATATGCCAATTTTCTTTACCTCTTGGTGCGATTGTAATTTTTTGATCTTGTTTGATATATCCAAAAGACTCTCTTCCACCAACTTGCCTACCCATTAATTTGTATGCCTGCCTAAGTGGAGTTTCTTATACCAAATCCACTTCAGTAGCTTGTGAAGTGGATATTCTTCTCTGAGATGGCATCATATGAATGCATTCCTATCTTACAGGAGGATGATTGTGGTTTTCCATAAAATGGCTAATTTACCATTACATTTGTTCTACTTAATGGTCTTTGTTTCTGTTCGAGAATTTTTAGTGAAATAATCTCACTTATCTTTTGGTCGAAAACCCTCCTTGGAACAAACAAATATTCTTGAAGTTATTTGACCAGCGTGCTTATTCCTGTTTTGTGTATCTCTTCTAATACTAAACCCGGCTCTTCGGCCATACTCATTGTAAAACTCATATGCAGCTTGTTCTCCATACCATCTCTTGGCCTATAATCTAAATCATCTTCACCAATAATCGTTGCATCAATTGAATTATTCATTCTCAATCTATAAACAAACACAATAATTTTAATATATAAATACAATGACTATAGTCAAATTTAGAACCGAGTAGATGGCAGCAAAAGCATTGAAGCCCAACCCAAAAGCCATAAACACACAGAAAATAAATATAAATAAAAAGAAAGATATAGAACGTACAACTCACAAATATTACTCAAAACAACTTCGTAGTGTCCGTTCAGAAAGAGGGTGGAGAAGCTGAAGCAAATGAAACGAAGAAAACAAAAGATGAGTAAAATAGTAGGAAAATGGGAGACATCCAGTAAAAAAAACTAAACAATTGCAGAGACTTTTTAGAAGAAGAAGAGAGAAGAGATAAAATACATGTGCAATAGGGTGGAGAAGCTGAGAGAAAGTTTTTTTTTTTTTTTAAACTGAAGAAGAATAGTAGAACTGTAGGAAAGGGAGAGGAGAGATGACGTGATGTAGAAAAAAGTTTAACGATGTTAAGTTTCCTGTTAGTCTAACGATGTTAAGTTTCCTTTAGGCATCTCTGGAGTGTTTTTTTATTTTTTTTTTTTTTTTTTTTTGAAAATGTGGTAAATGTATTTTTTTGATGAAAAGGGATTAAACAAGTACAAAAGCCACATTTTGTCCTAGAGGATTAGGCGAGCATCTCTACATATACGAGCTTGTAGTTGTCAAACTAACTATGTAGTCATTATCAATTAATTGGATTTTGATCTGAATCCTGTGTAATTAATAGGAGATGTATTAGACTTCTCAATCCGATAGTCCGATTACATGTATATCAATCAGATAGCTCTCTTCATCTATATATGTTGGGTTTTTAGTCTTTTTCCCTGCAGTTCAAGCCCGCCATAATCATTGACCCACAATAGAGTCTCATCGTATTCAATCAAGTCACAAATATGATGACACCCATTTACTGTATATCGGCCATCCCAAACCACTACCTCGTCATTTTAATCATCAAGCTTCTCTTCCTTTTTCCCAATCCTTATCCACTCCATGTCTGTGGACGAACATTTGATCGCCACAGCGGTACCATTTTCAGTTACAAAGACCGGTTTGAAAGTCCAAGTGGAAATGGGCTTAGGATGGTCGAAAATCTTTAACCTAGAGATTTGTCCAAGAGTCAGGCACATCATACTCTGTCATGACCCAGAAATCAATACTCACAAACATCATACTTGCACCGTGATACACACAAGCATCCCTCAAGAAGCCCTACATGATGGAAATTCATATCGTCAATGAGAAGATGTTAACCTCAACCTTGACACAAAAATTAAGGGCTACCACAACTTTTTAGTCGTCAGTAGCCGATACATAACCGAAACTATTGTATAGAGCAGACAGACGCAACATATTTTCTGACCACGAGTCTGAAAACCCTCTTTCTGATAATTTCTTGCACAATCCGGTTGATGGGTTCCAGATATAAATTTTTTTTATGAAAACGAAATACTGCTAAGCATACCAAACCGTTGCACCCAGTATCTTAGTACCATAGTCCACCTTAAATGGGCAGGTATATTTACTCACTGAAGAATTGTCTTGAAATGACAGCGCTTCCAAGTCTAAGGATCCAAGTTGAAAGGAAGTTGAGAAGAGGAGTCTGTGGTTAAGGGTTTTATGCTTCGACGCTGTGAAGATATTATTATTAGTTGTTTATTTTTGAGTTGTTTGAATAATCCCTAAGTTGTAGGAAGTAGTTGGGTTTATCTTTAACTGTTTCTCTAGCCAGTATCCCATGATATTAGGACTTGTTATTCGTGGGATAGTGCTTCAGCTTTTTCCGTTGGTTTCAGTTCATATAAAGGCTATATATCCTAGTTCTTTTATCTTGAATAGACATTGTGAGAAATCTTATTCTTCTCAATCATATTCTCAAGCAAAACTTAGTTTAATACTAACAGTTGGTATCAGAGCCCCAACTGGGGTAGAGAGAGCATAAGGAAGCTTGCAGCAGCAAGAATTAATGGCAGGAGAAGGAAGTAGCTTCGTGCAACCAGCAATTCCACACTTCAATGGTCATTGTGATCACTGGAGCATGTTGGTTGAAAACTTCTTGAAGTTCAAAGATTATTAGGGCCTAGTGGAGAATGGAATCAAGCAGTATGTAGAGGGTGCAAAGTTAACATAAGCTCAAATGAAAGCCTTAGAGGATCGAAGCTTAAAGATTTGAAGACCAAGAACTATCTCTTTCAAGCCATTGATAGAGCTATATTGGAGACCATCTTGAAGAAAGATACAACGAAGGATATATGGGATTCAATGAAGAAGAAATATCAAGGGACGGCGAAAGTCAAGCGTGCTCAACTTCAAGCTCTTCGCAAAGAGTTTGAGATGCTCAATATGAAGGTTGGAGAGTCAGTTGATGAGTATTTTGGAAGGACTCTAAACGTGGCTAACAAGAAGAGGATCAATGGAGAGAAGCTGGAAGATGTAGCTGTTATCGAAAATATTCTGAGATCAATGACACCAAAGTTTGACTATGTGGTGTGTTCGATTGAAGAATCAAAAGATCTTGATAATTTCTTGATGAACTACAAAGCAACCTTTTGGTACATGAACAACGGATGAATGGCAATGCAATGCGAAAACAAGCATTGAAGGTGAGCCAAGAGAATCACTCTCCAAGGAGAGGAAGAGGAAGGGGTCGAGGAGGCTTTCGAGGACGCCAAGGATCATTTGATAAATCAAATGTGGAGTGTTACTACTGCCATGAAATGGGACACTTTCAATATGAGTGTCCTAAAAAGGAGTATGAAACAAAAGCCAATGTAGCTAAAACTGAAGAAGAGTTGTTGCTGATGGCATATGTGGAAGTCAAGGGAGAACAAATCAACAACACATGATATTTGGATTCAAGCTGTAGCAATCACATGAGTGGAAACAAGAAGATGTTCACCAAACTTGATGAGAAGTTCAGGGAGACTGTAAAGCTTGGTAATGATTCAAGCTTAAAAGTACAAGGAAAAGGAGATGTCAAAATTAAAGTCAATGGTGTTGTACAAACCATATTAGATGTGTTCTATATGCCTGAATTAAGAAGCAATCTGATCAGCCTTGGTCAGCTTCAAGAAAAGGGGTTTGCCATTCTAATTCAAAAGAATTGTTGCCAAATTCATCATCTGGAGAAAGGTTTAATTATGCAGGTTGAAATGGCTTCCAACATAATGTTTCCATTACAAACACAAGCTGCATTAACCAAGCAAGTCTGTCTGAAATCCACTATCCAAGATGATACTTGGTTGTGGCATTTTAGATATGGACATCTGAATTTCAAAGGCCTAAAGACTTTATAGTAGAAAAACATGGTGGGAGGGCTACCTCAGTTGCAACCTTCAGTTAGGGTTTGTGAAGAATGTGTGAAACAACACAGAGAAGTTTTTCCAAAGGAAAGCACTTGGAGAGCATCATTAGTATTACAACTTATTCATTCGGACATTTGCGGACCTATAGATCCTATTTCCAACAGCAACAAAAGGTATTACATTACCTTTATTGATGATTATAGCAGGAAGACTTGGATACATTTTTTTAGCTAAAAAGTTAGAAGCCCTGGCTGTTTTCAAGAAGTTCAAAGCTGCTATGGATAAGGAAACTGATTTGTTCATCAAAACATTAAGAACTGATCATGGAGGAGAATTCGATTCACAAGAGTTTGTTGATTTTTGTGAAATGAATGAAATTGAAAGATAGTTGACAACAGCTTATTTACCACAGCAAAATGGAGTAACCGAGAGGAAGAATCGCACCATCATGAAAATGGTCCGTAGTATGCTCACTTTGAAGAAAGTTCCTAGAAGGTTTTGGCCATAAGCTGTGAACTGGAGCAACCATATCCTCAACAGATGTCCAACCATAACAATGAAGAATGTTACTTTAGAAGAAGCTTGGAGTGGAAAGAAACCTAATGTTAGCTACTTCAGAATATTTGGCTGCCTGGCATATGCTTATGTAAGTGATTCTCAACGTGTTAAACTTGATAATAAGAGTGCGAAATGTGTAATGCTTGGTGTTAGTGAGGAATCAAAAGCTTACAAGTTGTACAATCCAAATAAACAGAAGATTATTATTAGTAGTGAAAGATGGGATTGGAGTCTTGGAAAAGATCAACATGTCATTGTTGACCTAGAAGCAGCTGAAGAAATTGAAAATACCACACCACGAGCTTCTCAAAATGAGTTACCAAAAAATGACTCATTAGAGAACAACTCCTCATAACCTAATGAAGCAATGACTAAGGGAACAAGAACAAGAAGAGCTCCTAGATGGCTAACTGATTATGTGGCTGGAGAAGAACTAACAGATGAAGAAAATGGCACAGATGAAGAAAATGGCGCTCACTTTGCTTTGTTCATTAATAGTGATCCAATCACCTTTGATGAAGCTGTTAAAAGCTCAAAATGGAGGAAAGCCATGGGTGTTGAGATTGACGCCATCCAAAGAAACAATACATGGGAGCTTACTGATCTACATGTGGGAGGAAAAACTATCGGAGTCAAGTGGATTTTCAAAACAAAGATCAAAGAAAATGGTGAGATTGACAAGTACAAAGCTAGGTTAGTAGCAAAAGGATACTCTCAAAAGCATGGCATTGTTTATACATAAGTTTTTGCACTTGTAGCTCGACATGATACCATTCGATTAGTAATTGCTTTAGCTGCCAAAAATGTCTGGGATATCCACCAACTTGATGTAAAATCAGCATTCTTGCATGGAGAATTAAATGAGCTAGTCTATATGGATCAACCTATTGGCTATGAACAGAAGGGGCAAGAGCAAAAGGTTTATCGTTTGAAGAAAGCTCTATATGGACTGAAACATGCTCCTAGAGCTTGGTACAACCATATTGAAAGCTATTTTCTGAAAACAGGTTTTGTGAAGTGTCTATATGAACATACCTTGTTCATAAAGCATCAAGAGGTGTTCATAAAGCATCAAGAGGTAAAATCTTGATTATTTGTCTCTACGTTGATGATTTAATATATACAGGAAATGATACAACCATGATCACTGAGTTCAAGACCTCCATGATGAATGAGTTCGAGATAACAGATCTAGGAAAGATGCAATACTTCTTGGGTATTGAAGTGAAGCAATCTACAGATGGAATCCTTGTTGGGCAGAAAAAATATGCAAAAGAAGTGCTCAAAAGGTTTTGTATGGATGATTGCAATGTTGTACAAACCCAATTGTTCCAGGAACCAAGCTCATTAAAGACACTGAATGACAAAAAGTTGATAGCACTCATTTCAAGCAGATTGTGGGGAGCCTAATGTATTTGACTAATACATGTCCAGATTTAATGTATGTAGTTAGTCTCATAAGCAGGTTCATGGAATCACCTACTGAAGTGCATCTTCAAACAGCAAAAAAGGATACTTCGATACTTGAAGGGAACCACATATTATGGTTTGTTCTACAAGAAAAGATTGAAAGGAGATTTTCTGTTAAGATATAGTGACAGTGATTATGTTGGTGATTTAGATGATCGAAAGAGTACTTCAGGGTATGTTTTTATGTACTGTTTAGCAACTATTGCTTGGTCCTCAACCAGTTACACTTTTAACAACTAAGGATGAATTTATTGCTGCTGCATCATGCGCATGTCAGGCTGTTTGGTTAAGGAGATTACTTAATGAGTTGCATTGTTCACAGTATGACTCTACTCTAATATACTGTGACAATAGTTCAACTATTAAGTTATCTAAAAGCCCAGTTATGCACAAAAGAAGTAAGCATATAGACGTTCGATTTCACTTTCTGCGGGAGCTCACTGAAAAAGAAATGGTGAATTTGGTTCATTGCCGAACTCAAGAACAAGTTGCAGATATTCTAACAAAGACATTGAAGCTAGATGATTTCAGAAGGATGTGCAGTTCACTTGGAGTATGTTCAAGTTCAGATGTAAACTGATTGCTTAATCGCATTCAATTTAAGGGATGATGTGAAGATATTATTATTAGTTGTTTATTTATTATTAGTTGTTTATTTTTGAGTTGTTTGAATAATCCCTAAGTTGTAGGAAGTAGTTGGGTTTATCTTTAATTGTTTCTCTAGCTAGTATCCCATGAGATTAGGACTTGTTATTAGTGGGATAGTGCTTCAGCTTTTTCCATTGGTTTCAGTTCATGTAAAGGCTATATAGCCTAGTTCTTTTATCTTGAATAGACACTGTGAGAAATCTTATTCTTCTCAATCATATTCTCAAGCAAAACTTAGTTTAATACCAACATACACTAATTTAAAATGGGATTGTGTGACTTCTGGGTCAATGATTACTTAAGAACGTCACCATTTCAAAATGCAACTAAATCGGATTAAAGATTTCACCGGCAGCCTAAGGAGAATATCCATAAGAATATCATCAGGGAGGGTAGTCTTGAATGAAGAATACTTGAACGACGCTTCTAGTTGCAATTTCCTAAAAATAATCCTATAAACCTAATAATCAAAAGCTTATGTCCCGTTGCGATTGCCACACTATATACGCTAAAACCACCAACTAGTTTCTTCGACCAACAGATAATTACAGGAAGCAAGTAACACGGAACTAATGGAGAATGTTAATATAAAAAAATGAAATAAAAATGCAGGAACCAAGTGTTTGCTTTTGGGTTAGATGCTCACATTCTAATATGGATACATGTTACCCAGTATTTGGCCCATTGTCAAATGTTATGTTAGTAGTTTCTAAAAAATTTGCAAAACCCACTTTTATGCATTTGTATCTTTTATATCAGTGGCCAGTGAATAAAATTCTAGACGTATACGTTGGAGATGATAACCTTGCATTAATAGTTCAAATGATCTCAAGTCTCTCCACTCATTACCAGTTGTTTTGGATTGAACATCATATTCTAATAATTTTTACATGTACAACCCAAGATGACAAATACCACATGCACTTTTCCGAATCATAAACAATTTCAACCATTGTCATTCCAATCTTGCACATTACATCTAATTAAACAAACACGAACTAATATAAAAGTTTGGTAAAATGAGATGACTCAATCTACTTGAATGGAGAACACGATAGACACAAACACGAACTAATAATACAGTTCAAAGAAAACACAACGATCCATCCTGAAGTTGGTACTGGAAAAGGCCAACAACTGCAACCGATTCGAAGGAGGACAATCGACCATAATTTGAGTTGCAAAGCTAGCTATCAGTCTTCACATGCACACAAGAAATAAACTGAGTTATAAGGAAATCAAAGTGTAGATAACTTTAATTTGTAATGAGACAAGAAAATAAGATCTGGGAATCAATATAGCATCAATTTTATTTGCTTATTTTTATCTCTCTATTCAGCCATTGCTAATGAACATGTTTCTAAAACGCGGAAAACGATTTTCTCTGAGTCATAATGAGCAGAACTTATATGGATTTGTATCACTTCAAGTCACAAACTTTAACCTAGCTAGAAGAGAATTAAATGGTGTTTTGTACATAAGTTAAAATGAGAGTACTCTGATTACTCACTCATCTGAACTGAAACAGTTTTAATACCTATTGCATAATAACATCAGATAATTGGTAGTTGTTTGGAGTAATCTTGTGAGCTAACATATTAATGCTGTATGAAAACAATATGACGAGTAATAGAAATCATGAAAATAAAAAATAAAGCAGAAGATAAACATGTTCAACCTCTTCAGAATAAAAAGATATATAACCATCTTGAATATTTGATTTTATAAATACTTCGAGCACGTTTACTTATCAGGAAAGAGTATGAGAATTATTCCACTTTCTACTTCTCCTGTATTTACTAGCTAACACATGGGTGTTGAAATTATTTTCATTCATGACTTTCCCTCACATAAGAAATCAAATATATGTTGGTTCCATATATAATATGTAATCTATACCTATAAAGCCATAAACTAGATTGATTAGGGGTAGTAGTTGATCCCATTTTCATTCCTCTCTCCCTATTCCTAACTTTATGTTTCTTCGTCCAAAAAAAAAAAATTATGTTCTCAATTACTTCCCCCATTCCTAATAGTTGATCACATTCTCATTCATCTCTCCCCAATTCTTCCCATTTCTAGGTTCTACGTCTTCTATGTGTTCTAACCAATCATGTATGAAGAGGCTAAATGAATTTGAATTATATTTCGAAATAGATCCGTACCATCCACATTGTGGATACATCTATTGTACGTATCTAGTTAGATTAACCCTCTAGTCTCTAGAAACTTCCAATAAACCATGGCACTGAATTAATCCCATGAAATCTGACACTTTGCGTATGTGTCTTTGGCAAATTTTTCCAAAGACAACACTCATATGTTGTCCAAAAAAAAGCGTGAAGCATACACATCAAAAGAAAATCATGTTTTGAGTTTCAGAGGCATTATCCAAAAATTAAATAATCAATAACAATGAATTAGCAGAAGATAAACAAGTAACAATTTAAAATGCATATGAAGAGCAATAAAAACAAGAAGGTCAAAGATTCAAATGAAGAGTAACAAACCAGAATTTCGACATAGGCAAAGCAATCATGCCCCCTCTTCATTCTTTTTGGTGGAAGCCCCCTCTTCATTCTTTTGGGTCGAATCTCGCTCTTCATTTCCGCCTTGTGTTGGGTTTTGGTACTCAATAAGCGAAAGCAGGCTCTCATCATATTGCACCACTTCTTCCAAAACCTCCCCAGCTGGATGTCGGCGACTGGTAACGACGACGTTTCCAAGCTTCTCAATCCTTATCAACTCATTTTTGTCATAGTATATCGCCACAACTGTGCCACTTTCAGTATGGAACACCGTCTTCAAACACCTTAATGGATTAATATCAGGAAGACCGAGATCATCGGCAACACTATACTTAAATAGCTTAGTCCAAGAATTATGAACACCATATTCTTTCATCACACAGAATTCGATATACATCTTATCCGCCGTCCAAAGCCACAGACAAAGGGATCCTCCCAGAAAAACCCCTATATGGGTCCAATACCTCTGATCCATGTCCATGATCTCCAGGTCGGCGACTTCGGCGTCCTCCTCCAATTCGCCCACCTCTTCGTCAGCCTCGTCAAAAGTAGGAGCCAACATGTACCAAAACTCCTCCTTTGCCAAATCGAAAACCAGGATACGCTGTCTATGTTGTTCGTCCAATAGGTCGAGCCAATGGAGCGCCTCATTTGAAAGAGCCCCCTGTGTATAGCCTGTCTTGAGGTAATAATGGGGAGGGTCTTCAATCGCTGCCCAGGCGTTGGCTCTCAATGAGTAGACCAAGTACTCACCAATCGCCTCATCGCCTTCTCGCTCATAACAAGCAACGAGAACTTTGTAGTCGTCAGTGGCCGAGACATAACCAAAACCATGGTTGGAAAATGTTACTTCCCCTTGCGACAAAAAACCTGGAAAATGTAAGTTGTGGAGGAACCCAGTCGACGGGTTCCAAATAGACATATTTTCATAAGAACCTTGACATACAAAGACCAAACCATTGCACGATCCCAAAAAACGTAAATGGCCCGGTTCATTGAATGGGGAGCTCAGCCTTCTAACCCCAGAATTGTCTCCAAACGACCTTGTTTCCAAGTCTATTGATTCGAGTCCGGAGGTCTGGGTGGAAACGAGGAGTCTGTGGCTGAGGGTTTGCTGCTCTCTCGCTAGTTTGTAGTGGGTTTTGGCAAACTCCGGATCATGGATTATTTTCGAAAGCCACTGTTTCGAAACGCAGCTGAATCTGATTAAGGATTTTACTGGAAGCCTGTAGAGAATTCTGAGTGTCATTTCTTCAGGTATGTGTCGCTTGAATAACTTCTTAACCGGCATTGTCCTTAATTTTTTCTTTTGTCCCCCGAAGGCTGGAACCCTAGATTTGGAGAAAGCTGATATTTAGGGTGGGCGGATCTAGGGCTAGGTGGATTTTGACACAAACCTGCTTGATCTAGAGACACAGAAGAAACGGATCTAACCATAAAAATCAACAAACATGTAAGATCTATAAACAAACATAAAGAAATTGATTTCCAGCAGCTGAAAATCTAAATTTCACCTGTGATTAGAGAGAGAGAGAGAGAGAGAGAGAGAGAGCAAAAAGAAATAGCAGGGCAAGATCGAGCTGGAAGAAGAGATGTAGAAGAGTGTAGAAGACTATGAAGATAAGCTCGAGTATACTGAGCCTGACGAAGTTGGTAACGCCTTCGCTGACACACCAACCTCCCCTATTTTAACATTTATTTTTGGTACAGTGAGCATCTTCCTCTATTTTAACGTCTTGCAAAAGGATAAGGCTATGTGGTTTATATGGAAATGCAGAATAAGGTCTACGTGTGAGATCTCAATCCCAGATATCTCACAGACTGGTGTAGTTCTTGGAATATGGATGTTATTTTTTTAAATGATGAAACAATTGCTATTTTTCCCGCTAAACCAGTTCCCGCGAGTGTTCCTTATACGCTCCATTTTCATTTTTTTGACGCGTAACAAACTCGCTATCAATACGTACATTAATAATGCTAGGAACACTAAATTTGATTTTCAAATTATGTGACACCTGCCACCACGCCATTAAGATTTAACTAACCAAATCCAACTTCAATTACGATTTAGTTAATTTCTTTTTGGAAGAAAACTAAAAAACTTATAACTTTATTTATCACAAGCCCTACAATTAGCCCTAAACGATCAAGCTTGATGTTGTACCATCCTTTCCTAACATCACTCTATGCATTTTCAGTTGTTATATAAGTTATCAATAATATTGGTTAGTTATAATAGAATATATACAAGGTTTTTTTAATTTTTTTTAATTTTAATACAAGTGCTATTCTACTTTAATGTAATCTAAACTACGGGAAGAGGGATTCAAACTCGAGTGCAGAGTCGTGAGCACAACCACTAGCTCGTGTCTGCTAATAGAACATATACAAGTTGACAATACTATTTTTTAATTATAATAAAAATGTATTAATACTAAGGACAAATTTTAGAATTAATTGAAGGGATATTCATTATTATAACCAATATAGAGGCCCAAATTATAAAATAAAAAATAAAAAATAAAAAAACCTATATGAAATGGACTTTAGAAACACACCCAAAGCCCATTTACAACATAACAAAGAGGCTTTTAACTTCTTTTAAATTACAAAACTTTCATCGATTTCTTAAAACAAGCTCAACCCCAAAACCTCATAAATAAATAAAAACTCAAAATACTCAATAGGGCATCAAAGTAATTTAATAATCAAAATTAAATTCAATAAGGCCAGTTGTCATTTTCTGAGTTTATTTATAGAAATTAAATGGTGTAGTATTTATCTATATCATTAGTGCTAAAAATGGATATATGACTTATCTCTTAATTGAATTGCTACGTAGTTGTACCCCAAAAAAAAATTTATGGTGTTTAGATTGTCCAGCAACATATATGCCAATGGATATATAATACGTACCTAAGTAGATTGTCAATTAACTCAGTTTTTTTGAGTTCAAAGCTCATTTCTTTACAGTTGATTGAAAAGAATAAAGCTCCCCTTTTGTTATCAGTTTTTTAAGCACATGATTTTAACTGAGTTTCAAATATGGTACTTAGTTCAGCTTTGAAACAATTCTATTAGTTATTCTGATTTAAATTATGTAGCGAGTAAATATTAGATGAAATTCATTATCACAAGTGAGTTAATGTGAAACCCAAAAAATAAAGCTTGCTAGAGAATTAAGAACAATTTCAATAAATAAATAAAACTTTGCTATAGATTTAAAATATGAAATTCATTTGTTTCTTTTTCTTCTTTAAAATATTAATATATGTTGCGTAATTTAAATAATTAGTATCAGGTTTTAAGCTGTGCATCAAATTGATGGCAATGCTTAGATATTTTGTTTTGAGAAAAATATTGTGAGCAAAGGAAATCCTTAAGCATAATGCAATTAGTTAATTACATGAACATCAAGATTTAATAGACATTGAATTGTAAAGAGGCTCTACTAGATCCTGGGTTCGATTCCTGCCGTTGGTGAATCAAGCGATGAGGGCCAGGGACGGGGTGAAATTCCCTATAGCCTCTCCGGGTCCCGGAAGGGGTGGATGGCCGTGGCTTGCCACCAGCTGTCCCCCCCTTTTTTTTCTTTTTTTTTCTTTTTTTTTAAAAAATTAACATAAGTTTGACAAAATATGAAGCGGTATATGTGAGTTAAATCAGTTGACTACACCCGACTCTCGAATTTGATTCCCCTACACGCACATAGCTTAAAACATCACCTTGTAAAAAAATAAAGTAAGATAAAAAAGACAGAAACTAAACAGAAGCCCAAACTAAAGACATCGACCAAAATTATTTTTTAACCCTTTTATTTTGGCTTGCAGTCCTAAAGGGTCTAAACATGGGAAGGAACTAGTCTTATAGTCGGCTTAGATGAACCAGCTTTCATGTGCCTTGCAAAACTTTCGCCACCTTTTGAAAACATGCATAGCCGAGAGAGACCTCTTTACAGGCAAAGCTCTCCATGCACTATATTTCAAGTCCCTCCTTCCTCCTTCCACATACCTTTCCAACCACTTCATCCTCCTTTACTCCAAATGTGGCCGTCTCTCCTCTGCTCGGAACGCCTTCGACCAGACCCAAGAACCCAATGTCTTCTCCTTCAATGCTATCGTCGCTGCGTATGCGAAAGAGTCCCATACCCACATTGCCCACCAAATGTTTGATAAAATTCCCCATCCGGACTTGGTCTCCTATAACACCCTCATTTCTGCTTATGCCGATCGCGGCGAGACTGAACCGGCGTTGAGTTTGTTTACTGGGATGAGAAACATGGGTCTTGACATGGATGGGTTTACCATCTCTGCTGTGATCACGGGTTGTTGTGATGATATCGGTTTGATTAGGCAGTTGCATTCGGTGGCGGTGTCAGGTGGTTTTGATTCATATGTTTCGGTAAACAATGCTCTTGTAACTTACTACAGTAAAAATGGGTTTTTGGAGGAGGCGAAGAGGGTGTTCTATGTCATGGGAGAGGTAAGAGATGAAGTGTCTTGGAATTCTATGATTGTGGCATATGGCCAGCACCGCCAAGGGTTGAAAGCCCTGGCATTGTTTCAGGAAATGGTCAGGAGGGGATTTAAGGTCGACATGTTTACATTGGCAAGTGTTTTGACTGCATTTACGTGTGTGGAGGACTTGTTGGGTGGACTTCAGTTCCATGCTAAGTTGATCAAAACTGGTTTCCACCAGAATTCACATGTTGGGAGTGGCCTGATCGATTTATATTCCAAGTGTGCTGCTGGTGGCATGTCAGATTGTAGGAAATTATTTGAAGAGATTCCTTATCCGGATTTGGTTCTTTGGAACACAATGATTTCTGGGTATTCTCAAAATGATGAGTTCTCTGAAGATGCTCTAGATTGTTTCCGTCAAATGCAACGTGTTGGTCACTGTGCTGATGATTGCAGCTTCGTCTGTGTGATTAGTGCATGCTCCAATTTGTCATCTCCCTCCCAGGGGAAGCAGATTCATGCCTTAGCAATCAAATCTGATATCCCTTCAAATAAAGTTTCAGTGAATAATGCTCTTGTTGCAATGTACTCCAAATGCGGGAATCTTCATGATGCAAGAAGGTTATTTGATAGGATGCCAGAGCATAATACTGTCTCTTTAAATTCGATGATTGCAGGTTATGCACAGCATGGGATCGGAGTGGAATCACTACGGCTTTTTGAACATATGCTTCAGATGGATATTGTTCCTTCAAGTATAACCTTTATTTCTGTCCTTTCTGCTTGTGCTCACACTGGAAAAGTTGAGGAGGGTCAGAAGTATTTCAATATGATGAAGGAGAAGTTCAAGATTGAACCAGAAGCGGAGCATTATTCATGCATGATTGATCTTCTAGGTCGAGCAGGCAAACTGGATGAAGCCGAAAGACTCATTGAGATGATGCCATTCAGCCCTGGCTCTGTTGGCTGGGCTACATTACTCGGTGCGTGTAGAACACATGGAAATATTGAACTAGCAGTGAAGGCAGCCAATCAGTTTCTTCAACTGGATCCTTCAAATGCTGCTCCATATGTGATGCTGTCGAATATGTACGCCAGAGATGGAAAATGGGAAGAAGTAGCAACAATTAGAAAACTTATGCGAGATAGAGGAGTGAAGAAAAAACCAGGTTGTAGTTGGATTGAGGTGAATAAGAGGGTACACGTTTTCGTGGCTGAAGAAATTTCCCACCCAATGATTAAAGATATTCATGAATACTTGGAAGAGATGTCAAGGAAGATGAAGCGAGCGGGGTATGTACCTGATTTAAGATGGACCTTGGTAAAGGACGATGAATCAGTGCAAGGAGAGAAGGAGATACGGTTGGGGCATCACAGTGAAAAGCTAGCTGTTGCGTTTGGGTTGATCTCGACTAGAGAGGGAGAGCCTATACTTGTGGTGAAGAACCTGAGGATTTGTGGGGATTGCCACAATGGAATCAAATTTATCTCTGCCATTGCTGGGAGGGAAATCACTGTGAGAGATGCCCACAGGTTTCATTGCTTTAAGGAAGGGCATTGTTCTTGTGGGGATTATTGGTGATATTTCTGCTAGTGAATTTCAGTTCTCTTTTGACAGCAAATGAAGATCGGCTTCTACAAGCATGACATGAATGACTTTTCAAGGAAACCAAGCGATTAGCTTTTCAATGGAAGATGCATTAGATTCATGGCTCCGAGTCTCTAACCAGGCAAAAAACATCATCAAATTCCTACCTTGGGGCAAGTTTATAGGAATTGATTATTGGTCCTGATTTTTGTGTAACACATCCCTAATTTTAACAAGATAGAAGTCAAAAGATAGAATCAGCTAGGTCATATTAGACTTCTTCTGATCAAGAAACTTTAAAATGGATGTTCTTTTTCTTTTCATGCAGCTACAAATACTCGATAACTTCTAATCATGCTCTGGTAACATGGTCACAATTCATCTACCAGAATTAGGTTCATGTCTCCTCAGAACTCAAGGACACAGCACAACCTAATACCACAAATCCTGTTCAAGTACGGTCATAACAAAATTGCTAGTGATGAGGTGGAGTCGAATGATTCAAAAAACAAAGACAGTAGGAAAATCAATTCCTGGATACAATCATTATAATCAAAAGGAATACAAATCAGTTTGAGGCGGAATACAAATCACCCTATACCAAAACAACCCAGTAGAGGTCTTGTTTTTAAATGACAACTACAACAATCTTTTCCCTTTATCAGCCTTGTGGCATACCAAAACTTTATGAATAAAAGATGCTATGATTTTTATAATTAGTGATATGAGTTAAGGTGAAACACTTGACAGCTTGGCTGGTAAGACTCCTTTGTTGTGACCTGCTCAAACTTCTTGATGGCAACTTCATTTTCTTCTAAGCTGGTCTGAACAAAGTAACGTATCCACCAAGAGGAGCTCCGCATTTTGGCCTAAAGGAAACAAAGATATCTCAGTCAGAAGGTCAACCAGGCAGATACAAACTTGATGATTATTATTAAAGATTCTATAAGTAAAACCAAATTATAATAGAGTGATCATAAAAGTTACATCTCCTTTCATTATTTCCAAGTTTAACATAAGGATCAGGACCCAGCTTTATATAGCTCCTTCATTTGTCAACAAATAACTTATCCACTCGGATATGATTTTGGTTGAAATTTGATCTCAAGCAAATGATAAGCATAAGGAGTAATGACCATCCAATTTACAGTACATATCATATCCAGATGAGTAAGAGTAGTAATCCAACAACTGCAAAGTAGCATGGTGACATCACACAGGCAGAGCACTTACCGGGCGTCCAAATTTGGATAACTCAGAAACTTTAGCTCTCTGTTGACCAGGGAAACCTAAACATAAAAGTAATAGCAGTGAAATTAGAAATGATTATTACCAAAAGCAAAAGATCAAGAAAAATTTATTACTTTCTATGGGAATAAAGAACCTCAAAACATTAACGGTAAATAATTATGGTCAGAAAGACTTAGTATCAGGATATCTCCGGTCCAGTATCTTTAGTAAGAGATCTAAAGCCAAGGGCCGTATAAATTAATATATTGACTTAATCCACTTAGGATCAATGCAATTGACTGGGGTGTCTGTATGTATCTGCAAGGATTAAAATAGCTAAACATCTCTAAATTCATTTTAACCCGATGAATCAACCAAAAGAGAAGTACTGGAGTGCAATTAATTAATGTGAATCTTTTGATAACAGTGCAATTATCTCATATGAACTTCTAATCATTTCAGGAAAAGAATTTCTAGTAACAAACCCTGACACTGCACAAGCTCTATGAACTTTATAGTAAAGTACCTGAAAAAATAACAAGACCATCGGAAGAAACCCTTGCCAATTCTGGAAGAGTCCTGTTCAGGTACTTTGGGGAGAGGTAATCTAATGCATCTGACACTATCACAAGAGAAAAAGACTTTGCTTTATAGGGTAGAGGGAACTTTATATCAGCCACACGCACAATGCCTTTGCGCACAAGATTCCTGCAATTCCTATCAGCATCCTCTATCTCATATGGTTCCACACCCCATGCTTCAATTTCGTCATCTTTTAACAGTGCAGACACAACTGAACAAGTATCAGGGCCAATATGCAAAACTTTGTGCATACTGCCACTATACGCTTTCTTTAGGAAAGGTATTGCTCTCTGAACTTCTAGCGTGCATGAGAAATCGCCTAATTATAGAAGGAAATGGGCAAACGCTATTATTACAAGTATCTGAAGAATACTAATTGCTAACACTTGAACATGAACCTGACAAGACAAGCAGAAAAAGGGCCCAAACTCACCTTCAACTCTACTAACTACGTTGGCACCCCCTCCGAAGCCACCTGAATTTTTAAGAACAAACATTAATAGGCGCATACATGTGTAAGAATTCAAAGAATCAATGACCTAAGCATTGCCCAGCTAGCTCACCAAAATTTAAAAAACTCCATATGTAAATGTAAATAGGGGCTGTTAATGCAAGCAATTAAAATACGAACCTAAGCCCTTATAAACATAGCCGACAATTAGGATCGCTCCCTGAGAATTTCAACCAAAAACCAACAAAACATAATTAGAAACTCATAATCCGTTCTATTGTTTAAAATGATAAAGGAGCTACGCACTCAGCAGCACAAACTGAATTGCAATGAATTGGCATACAAAGGAAATGAAATTTGAATCCAAGAAAACTCACCACAACTACAAGGCCAATGGATAGCAAAGGGGACGACTTGGATTTTGAATTGAAGGCTCCAGCAAACGGAAAGTTTCCATTGCGGCGTGTGGATCCCACCGCCCTCCTTGACATGGCTGCTCTTTCTTCACAGGCAACGAATCCGAAAATACTGTACACTGCTTTCAGAAAACACAATTTACAGATACGAATGAAAATTGGCCACAAACATATACAAAATGAAGCTAGATCCATATACTGTTATGAATGCGGAACCAATTCGTTTGGTTCTCATTTTTCCCGCGAAACAAACAGAGTGCCAATAACAGAGCAATGTAAGAAACGAGCGAGAAATTCAATTGAAATCGGGAGTTACCGTAGATCACCACAAAAGAGAGCACCACATTGAGGATTTGCTCAATGGCAATGCTTTTGGATCTTAGATCTGCAAATTTTTTTTTTGAATTTTGAATTTTTTTTTTTATCTTGGGTTTGCTTTTAGCTGAGAGAGAAAGAGAGAGAGTTGAAAACAGAGCGAAATCTAAAAGAGACCAACGGAGATATGAGATATGTCATATAGGCGAATGCGTGCGAGTGTACGCTGTGCATGTATACGAATGGCTGTCGCACGCGGCATTGGGATCTTGTGTCGGCGGGATCTTGTGCTTGCAAATGGTAAGGGGTATTTTGGACTTTTAGGCTCTTCATATCAGGCCTCGTTTTCCTTTTGCCAAACTCACAATGGATTGGTCTGGGCGGTCTGGGCCCAGTTGCTTGGATGGAGCCCAGAATAATATCACCCTCATCATTTGGAGAAATACTTCCTTATCCCCGGAAAGAGAGGGGCAATGAAACAGGAATAGGGAAGTTTTTGTCTATCATTTAAATTATAAAAATGAAATAAAATTTCTCTTAGTCAAAACAAGAAATAGGCTTTGCAAAGAGGAAGGGGAATTAAATTTCGAACTTCCTTTAACATTGAGAAGAAAAATACCACTAAGTTAAAAATAATAATGATCATCCTTATTTGAGCTACTCTAAAGATTCAAATGAGTGCTAGAAAAATTCTAAAAGGCGGATAAACACTACCAAAAGACAACTTCTAATCGCACCAAGAATTGGATTTAAAGAATAACACTAGAGACGCTAACTTATTAGGCCATCTTTCAAGATACAAATAGCTTTGAGAAACAAACCATTGTGACAGTGTTTCATTTGTTTTATACAATACCATCCCAGAGTCGGCACGTTTTGTTTTTTGGTTTTTCTAATTAAGAAGTGGGTACAAGAGTTTTTGCTACAAAAATCATCCACCTAAGTACTGCGGCCTAATCTTTTCCAAAAAGAGAAAACAGCCAACTCAAGGTGCTTGAATACCTTCAGAGTACTGTCTGAACATTTTGCCAGGCCAACACTACTTTCGAAGAGCTCCTGTATAATTGTTGATGACCCATGTAAATGGGAATTCCAACTATATATCCTATGACGCTGCTCGATGACAGCATACATGAACAAATGTATATTCACATTTATCATTGTTCAACTGCTACCCCAGCCTCCTCGGACATTTATCATTGTTCAACTGCTACGCCAGCCTCCTCTGTCCGAGGAGGCCTCCATTTTCGATCAAATGGATCCCTTTCCACAACGTTTGCCTTTGGGGCATCCTTCAGCTTCTCATCAATGAGTTCCAACAACTCTTGCAACCCAACTCCCATTAAAGCAGATGTTCTAACATGTGGACCAGACTGAACTTGTAACTGCAATTGCTTTTCTGTTGTCCAGTCCTTTGGACGCTCACTTTGTTGGTCGTCTGTAGTCTTCAAGCCCGTACAGGACCCACCTTCACCCCAAGGATCTTCGACATCTTCTGATGCCAACCAACCGTCAGAGTAATCACCATCTTGGTCATCAATAGCTTCAAAAGCCTCATCATTTTCGGCTCCTGATGAGAGCTCAGAATCCATATCATCTTTTTCTCCTGAGAAACTGCTAGCCTCACCATCTTCAATGTCATCAACACACTCATCAAAATGCATGCCCTCCTCCTGATAGTCAATCTGTGGAATTCCAAAGGATATAGATAACTGCATCAGCGTTCTTTTTAATCTTCTTTCTATTTAAGGTAGTGTACAAGTGCAGAGACTAGCAATACCTTATTCCAAACTTCAATCATGTTTTCAAGTTTTTCCTTTGATACACCAATTTGATCAAGAACTTGGAATACAGTCGAACGGTGCTCATTTAGATTGGGAGCAGTACAATCCAACACATGCTGCAAGGTACAGAAACATCTATTAGATGTGTCATATTGGGAGCCACTTTGAGTGTTAGTTCAAATCCCACACCAGCAATATTAATCTCTCTGCTACTGTGTTTTATATATTCTATGTCATATCATATCAGATGATGTGGGATACCAAACAGAAGCCCAGAGATATATCAATAGTAGGAACTTAATTTTATCGCATTGTATTTTGTATCAACAAATCTAGTTCAAATGTACATGTGGAAAAACCTGAAATAGTCCCTGGTTCCCAAATGAAAGCACAAGAAATTAGTCATACCACAAGGAGATCAGCTTCCACAACTTCTTCTAGAGTTGCATGAAATGCTTCCACTAACTACAAAAGTAGATTGTATAAGTGATGAATGGGATTAGTGGTAAGACAGAAAATGAAAGAAAGTAGTTTAAACATGCTTTCCATATACCTGCACTGGCAAATCTGATATAAATCCTACTGTGTCACTTACAAGCACTTTCTTCCTGAACATTAAATACTCACAATTAGCGTAAAACAGGATCCAGAAACTCATCCAAGCAACAACTTATCATCAAAATTCCAAAATACAATTAATGGGAAAAAAAAAAAAGTTATCATTTATGGTCATATACCCTGAAGGAAGAAAAACACTTCTCAATTTAGGATCAACCGTAGCAAACAATCTGCAAAAATAGTACATCATCAATATGTTAAAAGCCAAGATCAAGGCTTAAATAACATATGGTTTATAGATCAAAATAACATGTTGTATGAGTGGAATATATTACCGAGAATCACTGTAAAGATCGCTATTTGAGAGGGCACTAACTAATGTAGATTTCCCCTATCACAAGAAGTAAGGAATTAAATGTTTGGACAATTTTGTGTAAAAATAACAAAAAGAAAATATAATAAATTAGACCACGTACAGCATTTGTATACCCAACAACAGCAACAGTAGGTAAACCTTGACCATAAGAGCCTCCACGATTCTTCCGACCAGCACGTTGCACAGCTCGAGTTCGTCGAACCTCTTGAATTTGCAGTAACAGACTACTCCTCCGTTCTGAAATTCTGAGATTATAGTGCTATTAAGTGGATGCACATATGCAAGAATAGATATACCATAAACCACAGACAGTTAACCAAGTATTTTATGTCATCAATTATATTGTAACAATAGACTCCTAGCTCAATATGACTCCAGTTAATGCTTGTATTTGCTCAACCTTGAACTTTAACCTAGAAAAAAAAAAGTAATAGAATGAAACAAGTAAAAAGGAAAAAAGTAAGAAAGAAACTCTTCTTAGTAGTTAGTCCAGTGGTTGATAAGAAAAACACCATTTAGAAATGAAATGTCTGAAATATCAATTGACACAAATCTTTAGTAGGAGAAACTTGTCATCTGCAGTTACGAAAAACTAGTACGTTTGTTTCATAAGGACAAAGAAACAGCCACTTGCAGTCAAGGGCCCGTTAAAACTAGAGCACGAGATATAAATATTAACATAAGATATGAGAATCATGGAAATGAACCTTCGTCGTTGAAGCTGAAGTTCAGTTTCTCCTGCACCACTAATGAAGCCACGTCCCCCACTTCCTCTCCTGCAATTAACTCCCCCATTTAGACAAAATCTTCTCTAAGTACGCATGACCAAAATAACTTAGTAAAATCTCTGCTGCATTTAAGTTTTCAGAATTTGACAATACATTACCCTCGGGCACTAACAACTTCAGCTTCTCCATCCGTTCCAAAAGTTGAGCGTCCACTTTTGCCACGCAGTCGTACAAGTCTTGTTTTCTTATACATTAGAGCTGCTAATTCAGCCTGTAAAAATCAAAAAGGGGCCATAAATGATCCTTCAAAGCTCTTCACTAAAATACAAACTCCTTAACCAAAGATAGCACTAAAACCTGCAGCTTGCCCTCCTTTGTGCAGGCATGAGCATTGAATATCTCTATTATAAGACCCACACGGTCCAAGACTGGTTTTCCCAAAATTTTCTGCCACACGAAACAGAAATATAAAAATCAATACCATTTTTTAGTTTTCTACATATAAACTTTAGTGTGGGACAGATGAGCTCTAATTTTAGGCTCTAGAAAAAAAAAAAAAAAAAAAAAACAAAAAAAATATGCATATGAATTACTTGCCTCCAAATTCCTCTGCTGGATCCCAGAAAGAATTGTATTCACAAATATAGCATCCACTTCACCCTGTTAAAATTTAGACAAATTTTGAAACACAAAACAGAAAAATAAACCCAAAAAAAAACAACAACAGCAAAAGAAAGCCTCTTTCCTTTTCTTCCAGTGCATTTAGATGGCATTTAACAACTTCCAAAGTCCCTTTGCCAAAATATGTATCTGCACAATGCAAAATTGTGATTATTTTCATACGCTGACCCAGTTTAAGTGAAAATCGCATAACTTAATTAAATGGGGTTAAAGTTTACTTCAAAAAATTGAAAATAATATTGGCAATTAAAGAAACGACCTGCTCGAGTTTGGTGTCTAACAATTGGGTTTTGAACAACAATGTGGGGAGGTATTTCCTTATCGAAAAAATCGACATCGAAGTACCCATCTCGTTGTTCTTCAAGAGAGTTGGCGAGGCAGAGAGCCTCGTTGAGCTTGGCCTGCAAGTAGTTATCGGGGCGAAGACGAGGCTGGACCACGAAGAGCTTGGGAGGGACTGTTGGGTCCCTGTTGAAAACCGAAGCAACGTCATTTTTGTCCTCCTTTTCTTGCTTCGATGACGTCGAGTAAAAAGAGTAGGAAATCAAAATCGAAGGGATTGAACGTGGAGATGGGGTTTGTTTTGGGTTTGAACACAGATGGGTGCGGGTTTGGGAGAAGGACCTCAGAGTACTCCGTGAGAGAGAAATGGTTCTCAGCATTTGAACAGTTCGTGTGAATTTTCCTTCTTCTTCGTTGTAAACTGGTGTGCTTGATTTGCAAAAGTGAGCTAGAGGAAGACGGTGAGTTGGGCCTATCAATGTAAGCTTTTCATTTGGGCCAAGAGAAACCAAATACCAAAGGAAGTTGGGCTTATCAATGTTATAGAATTTTTTTTTTTCTCTATGAACGTTGTTCTTTTCAAATGGTTTTTTATTTTATTTTGTCAACTTCTGTTAATATGATATGAGATTTCAATTTTCGCTCATATATTTTAATTTTTTTACAAAGAAACTAGAAGTTTATGTAATCAAATAATAAGGGTGTGCAAGATCCAATCCAATCCGTTCAAATCCACCAATAATCCAATTTTAATCTGGATATTGGATTGAATCCCTAATTTCCAAAACCGACATGATTGGATTGGATGATGGATTTTCTTGTGAGGATCCAATTCAATCTAGTTAGTTTGATGCTTATTTTGCTCATTAGGTAATTTTCATTAAGAAAATTATAAACATTTTAAGTAATTTGATGAGGTTATGTTTAATAGATTATAAAATAAAAATAATTTTCTCTAGCATTTCATTTATATTTTACATTTACGTCTCTTAAATTTTTTAATTATATTAAAATGGACGATAAATGTTTCATATTTCATTATTATTTGTTCCACTATGAAAACCAATCATCCAATTCAATATTAATTGGATCAGATTGAATTTATACTTCTAATGTGATCGAATTGGATAGGAAAAATCATAATCCAATCTATATTGGATCGAATGCGGATTGGTAAAATTGTATTGGTTTCGAACCGATGTACACCCCTATCAAATGAGTACAATGTAGATATTGGTTAAGTCAAATTGCTGGAACAGTGTATTCGTTTACACCCAACTTTCAAACCTTCTCTTTGTATTTACACCCAACTTAAAACCTCAATAATTCATAATATCGGCTTAAAAATTGATATAAACATAATTCAAATGAGCACTTATGCTCATATGAGTGTTCATTATAAGCACATCTAACTATCAAAAATTCAAGTGTTCAGTAAATTATACTTTGAAAGTGATTTCTATAAGTGTTGTCGATGCTAAAAGAACTAGAAGCTAGTATTATATTACTATAACATCCACGAGTCAATCCAAATAAATATTGTCTTCTCCCCATACCCATAGTCGGCGAAAGCCAACATATAAATACGATGTGCAATTCCTCCACCTTGCATATCTCTTGCCTTCGACTATTGGCTGCCATGCAATGGCATGCCAATTTACCTCAGTAACAGCACTGCCAGATGTCAAATTAATGTATATTAGTTGAAAAAGCAAAAAAAAATGTATACTTATAGTACGGAAAATCCTAACAAATATTTAGTACTCAAAAGAAAATTCCAATTAATTGTTGAAGATTTCGTGGGTGAATAGTTGCTATTTTTTGATCTCAACATGCATATCTTTCCAAAAACCGACACAAGAGCAGAGCAGATTCGATGGACTCAATCCAAAATGTCAGCCAAATAATTGTTTTACAAAGCACTCAAACTTTCTTTAATCCATCTATTTAAGATTATGAATTTCATCATCTTCTTTTGCCATTGTCATTGTTGCAAATCTTCTAAGCTTGCCTTGCAGTTTTGTATGCAATATGGAGTCGCTTATATCAACAATATTTGCTCTCTTCTTTTTATTGGGTGCATCAGATGCACTTTCAAGAACCATCATAGTCGATAAGAATGGTCAAGGAAAATTTACAACAGTGCAGCAAGCCATTGATTCCATACCAGAAAATAACTCATTGTGGACACGAATTCTTATTAAGCATGGTGTCTACACGTAAGTAATACTTTTTCAAATTAGGTTTTATTTTCCAAGTTGTGTTATGGATTCCAAGCCCTAATATGCTCTCTTTTACATCCATCTAGGGAAAAAGTTGTGATCCCTAAGGAGAAACCATATGTTATTCTTGAAGGAGAGGCTAACCAGCTTACCTCGATTGAATTTGGGGAAGGTGGCAATGTTGTTGAAAGCCCTACATTTAAACTATTTGCAGATAATTTTGTAGCTCGGAATATAATATTCAAGGTTAAGCGTCTCTCCTAAACCTTGTCCTTTTCCGTATTTCTCTAATACAGAAATGCCCATTTTCGTATTAATAAATTAATATGACATTAATCACTTGTTTTGAATCATTATATAATGTGATCTCATTTTCTATTCGTTCATATATTCGTGTATACATAATATGTTTTGAAATCACTCTCATGATATTTATCCTTGAATTCATAATTTGGGTTTCTTACAGAATACATACAACAATGATCTTATCAAACTTGATGACAATGGGAAGAAAACTACTTGGGCTCCTGCGGCTTTCATTGGTGGAGACAAAGCAAGTTTTCATAACTGTGGTTTCATTGGCGTGCAAGATACATTGAGTGATGCCATAGGCCGGCACTATTTCTATAATTGCACTGTTGTTGGAGCTATAGACTTTATTTTCAGCAATGGACAGTCAATTTATGAGGTTAAAAAATATTTACCTTTTTCTCCTATTCCTTTAGACAACCCTAATTTAGATAAAATTTAGTTCAAAATTTTCTTCTATGAAAAACTAACACATAATCAACTGCATGCATTTACATTGGATCAAATTGTGTGCAGAAATGCCTGATAAAATCAATTTCAGACAGAAGAGGCCTACCTGGTTATATTACAGCCCAAGGTCGTAATGACCCAAAAGACACTTCTGGTTTTGTATTCAAAGATTGCCATGTATCAGGCACAGGCCATACTTTGTTAGGAAGACCATACAGACCTTATGCAAGAGTATTGTTTGTCTCCACATTTATGGAAAATGTTATTTCCCCAGAGGGCTGGACCTCAGCATGGCATGCTGGTTCTGAGTAAGTTTTTTTTCTTCTTTTTTTTTCCTATGTGATATTTTGTTCATGAGAAAGAGAATATTAAAATTATATGCAAGACTAAAACTTTAATTCTTGCTTCTTCTTTATTTCACATTTTAACAGGAACAAAATCACATTCTCGGAGGTGAATTGCACAGGGCCTGGGGCAGATGTTTCCCGTCGTGTCTCATGGACGAAGAAGTTAACAGATGAACAAGTAGCATTTTTAACAAATACAGCTTCTTTCCTAGACCAAGATGGATGGTTGGCAAAACAACCGATTTAAGCCCTTATAATTAATCCCTTATTTAGGAAACTAATTTCATCCAAAGGGTCTTCATTAATTTGTTTCGGTCTGATATATATAAATGTATTAGGTGCAATATGAATGGAATAAAGTTGGTGTATGGTATGTTAAGTCAACATATTTCCTTTTTACATGTATATTGTTGTGACCGAATTCACAAATGATATCCATGTAATTTAGTCATCAGGTTTTCACACTCTTCTAATTTTGATAAATATTCCTTGTGGTTGTCTCAAAATGTGCACTTTAAACTTTTGTGCAAAACCCATCCGGAAAAATATAGAGAAGAGCAAGTGTGAACAACATGTCACACGTTAATGAACTAATCAAGCAAATCTTTCCAAAACCAGACGCAGAGTAATGTGCTCGATTCAATTTGCCAAAACAAAATTGTTTTCCCCAGCTCTCAAACTCTTTAGTCTCTGTCTATATAAGATGAACAAATTGTGTTCTAATTAACTATGCCAAGAAAATAGTGCTTTGGATGCACAGCAATATGTCAACAAGACTTGCTCTTCTCCTAGTTTTCTTGAGTGCTGTGAATGCACAACCCGACGTTTCAAGAACCATCCTAGTTGATAAGAGAGGTGGAGGGAATTTTACAACACTGAAACAAGCCATCGACTCTATCCCGTCAAACAACTTGTTGTGGACCCGCATCTTCCTTAACCACGGTGTTTATGTGTAAGAACTAAGTTCCATATTATTTTTTCTTGCTTTGTTTGACTTGTTAGCCTTTTCAATGAATCTTCCCTTTAGTTTAGACCCAAAATAAATAAATAAACAGTTGCATATTTTTTCTTTGTACGATAAATTTGAAACCTAACCATGCGATATTTTTCATATGCAGTGAAAAAATTGTGATCCCTAAAGACAAACCCTACATAATTCTTCAAGGAGACCTTAAATATCCTAGCGTGGTTGAATATGGAGATGGTGGCAACGTTGTGGAAAGTCCTACATTCAAATTGGAAGCAGATAATTTTGTGGCTCGGAATATAGTTTTCAAGGTTAGCCTAAATATAATTATTTCTACCATACGCTTATAATATTTATAACTTTATTAATATAATCTTTTGTACTGAAAAAAAAATTGAGCAATGGTCACCTTTTTATAAATAGTCGCGTTTTTCCGTGTCTAATAGCATGTCCACTCCAAAAGGCTAAGGCAAAGGCAAGGCAAAGACTGCTACTATTCATGTGAATAGTGGCAGCCTTGCCTTTTTGGGTTCCACTCCAAAAGGCTAGGGCAAGGGCAAGAGAAAAAAAAAGAATATGCAACAAAATATAAACAATTTAGAAATGCAATAAAATGATTATGCAAGAAAAAAAAATATATGGAAGAAAATATAAACAATTTACAAATGCAAGAAAAAAAATTATTACAATTTACAAATATTGGAAGGAGACGAGTTTGTATGAGGATTTGGAGTGGAAAGTGAATAAAATTGTTATGTATTTATAGGGAAAACATCCATAATTTTTTGGTATTTTTTTATAATAATAAAAAATTGTATTTTTTTCTTTTTTTTTGCTCACTAACGTCAGCGTGACGTCACCGCTGATGTCAGTGTCTTCGGGCTGAAGCCTAGACAAGATCTGCCCTTGGACTTGCCCGGGCTGCTTCTCCTGCGCTGGAGGTCCAAACCCCACTTGGGGGACCTTTTGCCCTGGCAAAATGGGCTGCGGTGGAGGTGGCCTAAGGGTAGTAGAGTTGGTGACCTTATTTTATTAAGGAATTTATCATATTTGATATGGCTGACTGACACAACTAATTTATAATATATTATGGTTTTCACTTAAATCATTATTTATCATTTATATTTTCAGTATTGAGATAATATAGACAAAGAAAGAGATTTTTATTAAACGAAAGTAATCTTGATATGAGTCTTCATTAGCTGAAATCACAAACATAGCAAAGAAAAAGAAACCAAAGTCAAGACCCATATATATCAGATATATCTTCAACCCATATTGGGCATAAACCAAAGTCTAAAAAATTCCAGACATAATACATAAAATAAAAGCATAAACTTAATAATTTACACTAGTACCAGAAAATTAAGAAATTAATTTTTTTTACAACAAGGGATAAAAGGGGGAGGTGGTTCAGAGGTTCAGAGTGAAGGCCTTGACGTCGGCGTCTGTTGGGCTTCACCGTGGTTGTCACAGAGATAAAACCAAGTTCTGAAAAGAAGAGTCCCACAAAAAATTTCAAATTGAGAAACTACACAATCATCTCAGAAATCATTCCAGAAATTAAACCCACATGAAAACTTGAAAAAACAAAACCTTGGGAGGATTTGGGTAATTAGGCAGAGATGAGACGATAGAGGAAGGAAGAGAACTGAAATGATGAATGAGTACATTGAAAGAAGAGCTCATTTTATATAAAATAGAAAATTTCCAATATCATATCAGCTTTTCAATATTTTTTAAAAGAAAAGTGCTGCAAATTATATGTTTGAGTTTATCCTTAAACTGGTAAATAATTTTGGTTCTAATGATGACAGAATACATATAACCGTCCCAATAATGGAAAGAAAATTATTCAGGCACCTGCGGCTTCGCTTACGGGCGACAAAGCAAGCTTTTATCATTGTACGTTCATTAGTGTGCAAGACACATTGCATGATGGTCTTGGTCGTCACTATTTCAATGACTGCTTTGTCGAAGGTGCCATAGACTTTATTTGGGGCAACGGCCAGTCTATTTACGAGGTTAAAAATTCCTACCCTTTTTCATAATTAATCCGTTAGTTTTTCATACCACTTACGAACATTTTCTAAACCTACTTGTATTTACATTCTGTTCTGTTTGCAGAAATGCAAGATAATATCTGTAACAGACAGAATAGGCCTAGCTGGTTTTATCACAGCGCAGGGTCGAAATGCCGCAAATGAACCTACTGGTTATGTATTCAATGATTGCCATGTAAATAGAACAGGCCCTATATTTTTAGGAAGACCATACAGAAATTACTCAAGAGCGGTGTTTGCCTCCACGTACATGGGAAATATAATTACCCCGGAGGGTTGGTCCGAGTGGCTAACTGGTCCTCTGTAAGTTTGTGTTTTTCTTTTTCTTTTTTTTTAATGTTTGTAGAGGATATCAAAACTATGAAAGAGATTACAATTTATTTAATTCCTTCTTTTAAACACTATTTTACAGGAATTTAACCACATTCTTGGAAGTGAATTTCAAAGGACCTGGAGCAGACATGTCGCGTCGTGTGTCATGGGAGAAGAAATTATCGAATGAGGAAGTTGCATACTTAACAAACACAACGTCTTTCATAGACAAAGAGGGATGGTTGGAAAAGCAACCAAAATAAGGCCTTTGTATAACCCCTTGAGCAAGCTAAAACAATATAGGCCACTTATCTAATAATGATCAATCCTTTTATTGGGTGTAAAATTTCTTGTCAATGGAATAATATACACATATATTCACAAGTTATGTGGTCTTAGTTTGAATGCATATATATATATATATATATATATATATATATTTCACAGCTTTTCCTCTCCTAGACATTTTCTTTCAAGTCCCTCTCTCTCATCGCCATTTATACATCTGTCCATCTGCATCCACACCATCCTCACCTTCTCTGTGATCTCAGGTGCAATCTGTCTGCTATAAAGTTTGCTTAAAACGAGCAATCGAAGCCCCATTACATCTGCTTCCATCATGTCCAAGCAGTATGAACGAAAGGTTATGCCTTTGAAAACAGCCAAATCTTCCATGCATTCGCATTTAGCCACAATTTATTTACCATTTCTATCTTCTCATCTGTCAACAAAACCGTTCTTTAACTCCTTCTTCAAGGTACCATATTGTGGGCCAGGTAGAAGACTTGTGCCAATTAACCATTTCTTTCTTTAATCACTAACATCAATAAATTTGCTAATATATATTGATTGAAAGGAAAGTTCAAAGAAGGAGTCCAATTCTCCTCTTACCAAATGGCATGTGCCCAGCCTGTTTCCCTCCTAGCTTTATGACATGTGGCAGACAACTTACAGCACTTCTAACCCTGTTAACTCTGTTAAGTCCATTTGTTTTTATTAATAACAAAAAATATGAATTAAAATATGCGTTTTATCTACCATTTTTACTGTCTCCTCCACACAAACTCTTCCATTTTATCCTCATTGGACTGCAAACTCACCTCCATCTACACATCCATAAGCTTCTTCATGGGGTCCTCTCCATAAGCTACTTCCTCTCTGCCTAAAAACGCAATGTCAAGGATGCAACTAATGGCCGCCACTCTGGTTGGCAAGTCTTCAGAGCCCAAGAGGCTTATATTTCTTGGGATTTCTCCCTTGATGTCCTCAACTAAAGGGGTTCTGATAATTTTGACTAGTCCAGTAAGGACTTGAATCGAACCAGATGAACCCATTTGAATTAAAGCTCTAACAATCGGACCCATCAGCACCAATCCCACAAAAACGTCCTTATTGAATTTAACTATACCAAGAACAACAAGAGCAGCTTGGTCTCGGACCCAATTTGAACACATTGAGTCAAACTGTAAATTCAAGCAAAGAAAATACCCCCTTTGTTTGAACTAATGGAATTCCCCCTTTGTTTCACATGTCTTTTTTGGGTAGTATTTTGCTTTATATATAGACAAGTATGGATAATACATGTTGGCTGAAAAATTGTGATTTATAAAAGTGTTGGATATATATTTCAATTAGGAAGGCTTTACATTTATTTGGGATTGTGGATGAATTTTGGTTTAATGGTAGGAAACCAATTAAGGCAATTGATGTATCACTACTCCAAAAAAAAGTGGCAACAGTCGCTATTATTTGGTGACATTTGGTGACTAAAGCCTTTAGTATATGGTATGTTACTATTTTGCCAAGAAGCCATTTTCTTTTTCAAAAGAAAATTCTTAGTATATGGTATGTTTTTATGGTGAATGTATGTTATGTAAGTCTTATGTTATTTTATTTGGGACATTTAATTAAAAAAATTATTAAAATTATATTAATTTAATTATAGCAAAATAAACAAAAAAAAGCATTCTCTGCGACGAAATTACTCGATATTGGAGACCAAATAATTCAATATTTTAGACAAAAATTTGGAAGTAGACAAATCTTCCACGACCACATTTTTATTTTGTCAAGGTCTGCTCATACCTTCAGCGACCAAAGTAGAGACCAAAACTCTAGGACACCAAAGGTTAACTACGACCAAATTGTTTGGTCGCTCGTCCCTTATAATTTTGCGCCAATGATTCAAGGGCTCAACGACAAAATTGGGAGAAATCAGCAACGAGATTTATTGGTCGCTTATGAATATGAACAACAAAAGTTGTTTTTGGTCGCCGTTTCGAGTATCAACGACGAGCCTTGAGCGACGACATTATTGTGACCAAAATTTGGTTTCCTGTCGTAATGAGCGACCAAAAACGTGCAATAGGCGACAAAATATTTTTGGTCGCCAAAAGGGTTTTTTCTTGTATGTGATATGCAACATCCAAAATCTCTACACTTTTCTTACAAAACTGACCCATAGGTGCTATATTGGATTTGAATCAGATTTCGGATCAATCTATATTGATTGACTGCCTCCATTATGTTGTTGCTAGCAAATACAAGACCAAAATGTCAGTTTCAGATCAATCTATATTTTTTTCCATTATTTCGGATCAATCTATATTGGTAACAACTAAATATATGACGAGTCTATTGTTTATAACAACATCAGTTTTGAGCAAACAACTAAAGTTTAAAAAAAATAATGATAACAACAGTACTCCAATGAAAACATATGCTCATAAACATAAGTGATTTTGTAATCAATAGGCTTATTTGATGTAGCGTCAACTCCATCCAAAACTATGTTAAAATTGATGACATGGCAAGGATATTTGAGTCATTTTGTACACATGGGTTATTTACCCACCAATTCAGGTAATGTGACAAAGTGGAGCCCACTTCCAGTATGGAAAAAATTAATAAATAATTTTACCATTAATAATTTAACAAATTAAAATTTTCTCTCAAAAAATAATTTACCTAAGTTGTTGGAGGCTTAGGCATTGAGGATCAACGCTAAAGGTGTCAAACGGACTGGGCACGGCCTGCTTAAATAAGGCCAGGCACGGCACGACCTGTATCATTGGGCCGTGTCGGGACAAGGTTTTTTTTTGTAATTTTTGGCTATGAGAAGGGAAGGGATTGCTATGAGTGGGGGGTGGGTCATGGGTGGCTAATGATAGGTTTGTGGTTTTTCTCTATTGTTTTTTTATAATTAAAAAAATTATTTAGACTTTCAAAAACAAAATAACAATTAGAGTTAACAGTGTTAGGGTTAAAGTTAATTACATAGATAGGTGTCAAAACTTAAAAATTGAAGTGTCGTATCTTGGACCATTAGATTATTAGAATGGTCTAGATGTCACGAAATATGGGTAAATGCACAACGTCTAAATATAAAGGGCTCAGGATCCGTTGTTTTAATATTATCATTTTTGTTTATAATTTAAAAAAAAATTTAATAAGTTGGTCTCCAAACTAAGTATTCTAAATCTTTAAATCACGCATATGAAAATCCTTAAATGGAAAGAGAAAGTAGGTTTAGATAATTTTTTTTCCCAAAAACCCTAGGCCCCTCTCTCCTAAAAAACACTCTAGAGCTGTTTTCACTTTAAGGGGGAGGAAGTAAATGTTCTTCCTTCTCTCTCCCATTCTCTCTTCCTCCCTTCTCATCTCTTCCCCCATTTCCAAAGACAGAAGGTTTCCCTATTTGTCTTTATTTTGTTATGATTTCCCTCCACTCATCACAGGCAGATGTGTCTCGATGTCGAATCTCCACCTGCGTTTTAGTGTTGGATCTCTACCACCATCATTTTTACTATTTCTTCATGTTTGGAATAAGTCGAATAAACTCTTTGGGTTTTTTGTGTAGTTTTCACCTCTCATTTTGTGAGAGTTTTTCACCTCTCCTTTTGTGAGAGTTTTTCACCTCTCCTTTTGTGAGAGTTTTTCACCTCTCCTTTGTGAGAGTTTTATTTGTATTGTTCTAGTTTGGTTTTTTCAAGCTTTATCTCTTTTCGGTTGTTCTGAGTTTGCACTCTTAGTTAGGATGTATATGCCAATGTTTCTTCGATCGTGCGTGAACATTATGGAGGAGCCCTAGATTGTCTTAATTTTGATGTTAGATCGCTCCATTATTGTAATGGCTCTTTGCAGCTAGTTTTTATTGGCTCTTTGTGGCTATTGGCTTTTTTAACTTAATTGAATGCAATCCCAAATTTCTCAACAAAATCTCCCCACCAAAAAAAAAAAAAAAAAAAAAAAAAAAAAATTTAGGGTCCATTTGGATGAGAGATTTAGGCATGGGATTTGGGCTTCATGGGATTTATAAATCCCAATGGGCCAAATGCCTTGTTTGGCAAGCCCAAAAGGAGGAACTTCATAAATGACTTGGGTTCAACATAAAGCCAAGTCAAGCAGAGTCTAGTTTTTTTTTAACAAATATTAAAACCTCAACAAATTTACAAAAAGCCTTTATCAAGCATAACAGACACCATAGTGCAGCTCCAGCTCAATGACCATCAATCCAGCCACTTTTGTCCTCTTCAGACTAGAGAGGCCTTAATTCTGCTCATTCAGCAAGCCTTCCATGGCTCGAAATAAATTGAAGCTCTGCCAAACTCAAATGTTGGTATTGATTTCCAGTTGAAACTCATCAGTTGAAGGTGTTAACGATTCAATCCAGCATAGACACATCCAATCCAGCCCAGTTCAGATGCAGCTACCCAGACAGAAATCGAAGTCCAACGTTTTGTTGTCTTTTTCGAAGTTGTCATTTCTCTTTTGAGTCCTATAATAGGCAGTTCTGCCTAAAACAGTTTGTTTTCTTTTTATCTATTTTGGCCAAAACTACCAGTTTTGTATTATAAGAAATTGTGACGTCTTCACCAATCTGAGGAAAGAAAATAACTTACTTGGGAGACATTCCTCACCAAAATTCACAATTGCTTGTTTAGAATCAGTAACTTGGGGTGCAAGTTATCTATTTTTTTAGAAGTCTGCTAGGGTTTTAAATTGCTAGCAGTGGCACGCTCACGCACAAAAGAAAGTTGACTTATTGACCACAAATGGTTGTCAAGACAATGGGGAACTTTACCCTACCATCACATAATTAAAATAAAAACGGGTGAACACTAGGTCGTTAGGTTAATCAAATTTGACTTAAGGATACCAAAATATTTTGCATATTCTGTTGTTTCTATGATGGTCATATCATGAATTAAGGACACTCTTTGGCCTTTTGAAGCCATGTTTGGGTTTATTAACTATAATAATAATAATAATTTTCATCTGGTCATGTTTGGCATGCCTTACTATGCCTCATTGGACTAGATTGGGTTAAATAGTCCTTGAAATTCATGTTTGGTAAGGGAGGAGATTAAGTTAAATGGGATTATATAGTCCAATGGGGGAAAAAACATCAAACTCGCTTGTCTAATATAGCAAGCTTGAAATGTGGTTTGCAAAATAACAAGAGTGTTATTTTGAACACGCGAATCTGGCAGGATACCACCACCACCATCAAACACGCGAGCCCGAAACATCAAACATACCACCACCACCAAGATGCCATGACCGTCAGACCATTACCATCAAACCCATAACTAGCCACCACAAACCCAATCGAACCATCATCATCACCCAATCAGTCAATCGAACCATCATTAAAAATAAATAAATTAAATTAAATTATAAAATAAAATAAAAAACTGGGAAGGAAGAAGGAAAGAGGAAGGAAAAAAAGGGGGGGCAGGGAACAAAAGGAAGAAGAAAACACGAATGAGAGAAGAGGAAGGAAGAAAAAAAAAGATAAGTTAGTTTTAGTCTTTAAAAAATATTAGAATTTAATTTATTTTTATGTCAAAATCCTTAATTAAAATTAACTATTAAAATAATTATTTTTTAGTTTGACACAACACCAAACATAGTTCTTCGCTATTTTTACAATCCAACTTCTTAGTCCGATGCAACACCAAACGTATGTCAATACTTAATTCAGTTTAGTCCAATCCAAGCTAATCCAAGACAGTCCCAAAATTTAGTCTAGTCCATGACAATCCGTTGTATCAAATGACCCCTTATTGTGATTGTCATCGCCATCTTCCAATCATAGGCATCAACACCTAAATTTGTTTTCTATACAGCCGATCAATATTTTTATAGTAAATTTGGCTTACACCCTTCAAATTCAATTTTCCATACCTAAAACCCTTCACTTTTTGTTCCTATAAATAATACCCAATTTGTATAAGTAAAAACCCATGACTATGATCTAACTCAGCAAGTTACCTAATTAAGCATAAAATCTTATTTATTGTACTTTTCAGATTCCAAAAATACCCCCAACTAAGCCATTATTGCATTTTGTATATTAATGTAGGAATCAATATGGAAACAGTTTTTAATTGGATTGTATATAATGACAGATGTTGAATTTGGAAAGATCTCCAAATGGTTGTAATGGATGTAGGAATTAATTTTGGAACATTTTAAAAAAAATTTAACAATAAATTCAAATTTGGGTAATTGGTTTGTTTAATAAAATGTTTATGTTATTTTCTTTTTATGAATTATACATGACTAATAATCCACTTTAAAATTGTTTATGAATAAAACTGTACATACTAATTATGTTGAAAAAATAATGTACCTATTTGTTTTATGAAAAATATAATTTACCTAGTATGAAAAGTGTACATAATTATCTATTCCAATATACCTACATTAATTTTAATGTACTTACAATTAGGATTTAGGTATTATATGTCATCCAATGTACCTACCATTTGAATAATATACCTACTACGAATAAAGTACCTATTATTTATCTAAATAATGTACCTATTTTTTTCTATAAATAATATAGCCTTTTTTCTCTGAATAAAGTACCTATTATTTGTTTTATTAAACATAATTTTTTTAAATGAACCTATTTTCTCTCTCCAAATAACTTACCAATTTTTTTCCTCTAATAATGTACCTATCTTTCCTCTCCAAATAATGTACCTATATTTTATATAAATTATTGTGTACCTATTTTTAATTATGAAAAATATACGCAATTACAAAGTAACTGACTTTTATTTTTTTTTTGGGTAAATAATATACCTATATTTTATATGTATATATTTATATTATATTTTTCATAGGTACATTATTGGATATGTAATTTACAGATTTTTTTTTTGTTTGCAATTTTAGGGGGCGAGATATGAGAGGGAATGACAACTAAAAGAAATGGGGTGATTGATATGCTATTAATAGGGAGTATATTAATTACAATTATGGCAGTTAATGAAATGCTTGAAATAAATTATAAATAAAATATGAAGTTTAGTGGCAACGATGTAAAAACATAGAAATACTACGACCTCTTATATCCTACTGGTCATTTAAATTTGAAATTGGGTTTTACACATAGATTTATAGAGTGATAGGTGTATGTTTAGAAAATAGAAAATGTAGGGATCTATATTGGACAAGCCCATATTTTTATCGCATTATGCTGAAATTTTAAAATCATCGTATTCTCCTTCATCACAATGCCAGCTATCTGAAAACTAATTGATGAATTTAAGTGCTCAACCTAAGGTTGGTTTGTGTTTAGTTTGATGAGTCGTGTAACTGAAAAAGACAAATATATATATGAGTGTTGTTAAACGAACCCTAAAATTAATTGAGTGCACCATATGATCTAAGTGCACCCTAATATTTAAATCAACATATAAAATTAACTACCCTATTTAACTACCAAAAATACCCTTGATACACCCTAATATCACACAACACCAAACCCATTCATTAATTTAAATATTATATTGTTGATGACACCAATGAATACCAATGAACACTCGGCAGTGGTTGGTGAACAGTCGATAATTTTTTGGAATTTTACACTGCGAACTTATGAATGAACTATAAATGAACTATATATATATATATATATATAATAGAAAAGTGAAAAATACAAATTGCCCAATAGCTTAAAAGGTTCTCTGAGCAGTAGGGGCGAATACCATTGTGAGATTTTCTCCTTCTGATTGTAAGATTTGAAATTTTTGAGAGCTTATCTACTTGCATGATTTTCTTTTACTACTATGTGGGAATTGCCTACATTTGTTGATGAACTATGTATGTGCTGGCCATATATGACGATAGAAGAATCAGGATGCCTGTTGTATTGAGTTTTTGCTTCTTCTTTTTTTCATTATGAAATTGCCTGAAATAACTTTCATTTGGGATAGATTTCTGAATAAGGTGGGGTATACTTACGTATCAGTAATGAAGAAAGTAAGGAATCAGAGAATTTAGGAATCGGAAAACTACTGAATCGGTATGAGAAGAATCATTCTCATTAAGCTGTTTACTAAACATATGGAATTAGCAAAGGAATGGGATTGATTCCCATTGTTACTGTTTACTAATTTGCATGAATCAGAATCCAAATTAATTTTAGAATTATGGTAAAGTGGTAAGGGTATTTTTGGAAGTTATTAAGAGAAAACAGGAATGGGAATCGTATCGACTACTCCCCCTAGTTGATCTGATACCTAGCTTTGAGTGAATGTGATTACGGATTTTGAGGTGGGGCCCACTTATTTTTTCATTCCTGATTGCAAGTAAATGCAGGGGAAGTCAGGAATGGAAATCATTCCCTTTCCTCCCATACCCAAACATGCCAGTCACAATTCAATATATCGTTTTTGTCATTTTATAATAGGATAAATTAGTAATTCAATAAATAGTTTGATAGTAGGGTATACTCAGTTAATTTAGGGTCCATTTAGCAGTACTATATATATTACTCAATCTTCTCTTCCCATCATTATTAAAATTAAAAAAGAACCGGAAAATTCATGTTTACTCAAATGTATTCATTGGACAATGTCATTTAATTTCTTTTCTTTTCTTTTTGGTAGAAAAATTAATTTCTTTATAGACACCAAGATTAACTCTCTCTCTTTTGTCATTCACTAGGGAGGGGAGGGGGAATAATATATTGGGTTGTCTCAAGATTGTCTCATACGTGAATCGAACTCGAGTGCACTTTTAGGGGTGGGGGGTGAGAGGAGAGTTTGGCCCCCCAAAATTAACTCCAAACTTGTGTTTTGGGGAGAGAAAAAATCTCATGGTGACGTGGATGTTCAAGATTCTCTCTTAAATACGGGTAAATGCACATATGATATTTGAATGAGTGCATACATTGAATCATTTAAAATATGCATATGGAAGGCTTTCTTTCCAATCAAGGACAAACTTGGATGCATTTGGGAGAGTTTGGCCCACCAAGATTGACTCCAAACCTGTGTTTTGGGGAGAGAAAAAATCTCATGAGAACGTGGATGTCCAAGATTCTCTATTAAATGTGGGTAAATACAAAAACTCGAGATCCGTAACATATGAGGTTTGAATGAATACATACATTGAATCATTTAAAATATGCATATAGCCTTCTTTCCAAACAAGGAGAAACTTGGATACATTTTTAGTATAATACCCAAGAATTGAACCATAAAAATGAATTACATTTCTAGGTTTGAAATCTCACGTTCCAAAAGATTTCCCTTTTTTTTGGACACTCCTTATCCTACATTTCTATTAAAACCCCGCATTTCTCTTTTTTCATCGTAATATTTAAATTTTTAAGCTGTCAGTTTTATTATTGTGTAAAAGGACAAAAAAGGTCATTCAACTTAATATTAATCCTAGTACATCTATCTATACACACACCCCACCACTCTTTATATTAAGTTTTAGAAAAATACAAACTCATCTACATCTTATTGCTAATGGAGACTAGTCCCGTAAAAAAAGGTCTTAACTTGCATGTCAGTGGTCTGAGGTTTGAACCCTACCACACACATCTTTATTTGATTAGTTAACCTTTTTAATCACATGATAAAAATAGCCTTGTGAAAACAACAAAATCTCATGTATACTACAAATATTGTTTAATGATTTGAGTATTGGAATGAACAAAGAAAAGTGTGGGATTTAAATAGAAAAACTCTTTTATTTCTTATTTTTTTCATCTTGGGGTGTATTTAAGGGCAGTTTGGGAAGATAATTGGGTTTTCTTAGAAATTGTGAAACTTTAAATTAGAAGTTGGGTGAACTTAGAACATGGGTTGAACAAAGAGAAGTGTGGGGTTTAAATAAAAAATCTTATTTTATTCCTTCAGAATTCTTGATGAAAAAAAGCCCTTAGCAATATCAACCCATATAAAAAATAAAATAAAAACCAACCGCTATATATACCTTACCTAGCAACATCAATCTCTACCCTCAAATTAAAAAATTCAACCAAATCAATAACTCAGTCACGTACGATGCGTCTTCAATGGGTTATTGCAGTCCTTGTTCTGGTCGTTCCACTTGTGACTGCTGCTGCCCCAGATGTAGTTCTTGAGACTTGGGATCCCGTACAGAACACCAGCGAACCATATTGGATAAATACCGCAGAGTTCGCTGTCTCTTCGTATAACAAGCACGAGAAGAAGAATTTGGTGTTTGAAAGCGTGGTCAAGGGCAAGACACGCTACGAGGTAACAGGCCTCTATATTGTCCTTGTCATTAAGGTCAGAGATGGGTCATTGCCCAGCGCAAATTATGATGTTGCAGTACGTGATAAGTATGCTGGTCCTAATCCTTTGGATTTGATCTACTTCCGCAGAAGACCTAAATTTTGGTGATCTCAAATTTTATTTGGATAATGTTCAATGATATGTTGCTGTAATTGTGACATCTTCGTTTACAACTAAAGAATCAAAAGTTGATAAGTTGGTCTCCAAACTAAGTATTCTAAATCCTTTTTAATTGTATATGTTTGAATTTTTGTTCTTCTTTTTGTTGGGATTTTATTTTGTTTTTTGAGGGAGGAGAGGAAAGAGAGTCATTGACAATAATTTCGTGACTGCGAGATCTAGACAGAAGGAAGAAAGATGAAGAGAGGCTGCGAGCAGAATGAGAAGAAAGAGAAGAGGGAGGTGGGCGAGTAGACAGAAGAAAGAGAAGAATGAGGCAGAGGCAGAAAGAGGAAAGATGGGTTAGGGTTAAGGCAAAATCTGAAAATTGAAAATTGAAAATTGAAAGGGATAAGGAAAATGAAAAATGAAACTTAAAAATTGAAAACTAAAAATTAAAAACTGAAATGGTTATCAAACGGGCCCTTAGTTAAAAATATAAGTAAGTTCGTTTTAGTTTGGTTAAATTGCGAGCCTGAAAATCCTTAAATGTTTGGATTAAACCATTCCCTAAGGATCCTCAAACAGTAACAAATTAACCCTAAACCCCTAACAAATTAACAAAAATCGGAAGAACTTACCATTGACATATTTGGGGCTTCGTCGATTTGGGGCTGATTGAGAGAGAGAGAGAGATATATATATATATATATATATATACAGTCCCCTTCTATTGAGGGATCCCTCAAATAATTTTATTTGAGGGACGCCCTTTAGGGTATCCTACAATTTTTTTTCCAATGATCCAAACCATCTATTTTTCAGGTCTTCATTCATAGATCATCCTTACAAAAAATTAGACAAATCAGAAACCGTTTTGACATCCAATTGTGTCCTACAAAATCAATGAACACGGTGCTTCAAGAAAGTACTAAAATTTCAATAACTCAATTGAATGGTCAAATGATATTGGATTCAAGTGATTTTTTTGTAGAAATGATCTTTGAATGTGTATCTACAAAATAGACGGTTTGGATTAGTGAAATACAATCCGGAGTGGGCTCTACAAGGGGTGTCCCTCAAATAAGCTTATTTGAGGGATCCCTCAATGAAAACTCTCTGTATATATATATATATATATATATGTATATATATATAATTTTTTTTTCTTTAACCATGCGTTGATTTGGGGTTGAGATGAGAAGGGTTTCGTTTTGGGGATTGAATTGATTGAATGATCGATTGGGGTTTGGGTTTTGGAATTATTGAATAGAGTGAGAGAGTGAGATCGAGAGAGATTGAGAAATAGGGAGATTTTTTTTTCTTTAACTAAGGGCTCTGTCAATATCAAATATCTAGTGCCGCTTCCGTGCCATACAAGGTTGATACAATTCGGTATCATACCGGATGCAACCAAAAACCAAATGAAACGGCACAAGTTCGATGCGGTACAGTTCTAAACATGTTCAATTTCGGTTCTTCGGCTTCAAATGCCCAGCCCTAAATTACACATAATAGGATCTCTTGATCAATACTAAATTTCGACCAAAAAATAAAGATCAATACTAAATCAATCCACAAATGTTTATTTATTTATTTGAGTTAATTTTAATTAACAATTTGATGAACCATGGGTTTTTTTATTTTATGTTCCTTGTTGAGTTATTTGTTTGATAATTTTTTATATTATTAAGAAAAATTGATATTGATGATTAATTTTAAATTTACTTTTAATAAATATGGTCCAATTATTCCAATATATATATATATATATATATATTAAAAATAATTTACCAATATATATGTATGGACACTCTTTATCCTACATGATTAATGCTACTCTTACCACATCTGTATACCACATTCTCATACCACCTTATGTGGTAGATGAAGTGGACAACCAAATCAATTAAAAAATGTCAACAAATCATAAAAGAAAAGAAAATGTTAAATTAATTTTAATTGATATGGTTGTTCACCTCATCTTCCACATAAGGTGGTATAGGAATGTGGTATACAAATGTGGTAAGAGTAGCATTATTCTTATTTTATTCCTTAATCAGAATTCTTGATGAAAAAAAATCCCTTAGCAATAGCAACCCATATGACATTAATATGCAAGCTTTTTATTTTTAACATGAATCGTCTCTCGGGAGAAACTGCTCCCCAACTTCCGTTTTCTCCTTCTCTTCGTCGCATCACATCCTCTTTTCTGACCCGATCTTCCCCTCCCCGTCGCTTTCCCTATCCAACCCTCTCTCTCTCTCTCTCTCATTGTCCACTAACTTCCTCTCTGTATGTTTTGCATTTTTCAAGATTTCATCTATTTTAACCACCACCATTTCTTTTGAAAACCAGAAGAGGAGAGGGCCTAAGATCATTGAAAACTGCCTTACATCGAGCCTTCCAAATTTCCCAGGAGCAAAACATGAAAAGGGAGATTCCCCAATCCCTTTGATCACCATCAACAAAGGTGTTACTCAGAAAACCAGTGAACCAAGAGTCCAGGGTGGAAATGGAGGCCAAGTCTGAAGAGTACCCAAAAGGACAGCCGAACCAAACCGCCCTCGTCCAAGGACAAAGCAGTAGCATGTGCTCCACCATTTTAGGAAACAAACCACATAAGCTACAAATAAGAGGATAGTTTCCTCTTAAAGAGATTTGTACTCGTGGGAATGGAGTTCAATAATGCACACCACATAAAGTTCCTGATTTTAGGAGTGGTGCAAGCCCTCCATATAACTTTCCAAACATCAATATTCACTGCATGGGAAGCAGAAGTTCTATCTCTAGAGACGGGAGGGAAGTCATTGATGACATGATAATAACCAATTTTAACAGAATAGTCTCCTGTTTTTACCGTAGGCCACACCAAACGATCACAAGTAGAAGGGGTGCCAATGGGAGTAGTATGGATTTTAGTAGCCTCGCATAGAGGAATGAAAGGCTCAATGTGAGAGATATTCCAGGTCTTGTTGTCCACATCGATGAGATCATAAATCAGTAGGGGGTGAAGCGGTTATTGGAGGGGAGGGGGGAGATTTTTCCTGAGTCACAGCCCATTAACCAGCGATCCTTCCACACATCCACCGAATGACCGTTACCGATTTGTCAGCGAGCACCATTCTCAATAATTTCACGAACAACTAAGAGCATCTCCACCCATAAGGGCTAAGTTTAGGGCAAGGGTAAGCAAAGGCTGCCACTATTCACATGAATAGTGTCAGCCTTGCCATTTGTAGTTCCACCCATGAGGGCTAAGTCTAGGGCAAGTCTAAGGCAAATACTATTCATTATACTTTATTTCCTATTTTTTTATACTTTAAACCATTAATTTTGATAATCTTTTGTAATTAAATTTTCGGATAAGATTTTTTATTGTCACGTGTCCATTATTTTTTTGAAAAGGATTTCGGATGAGAATCTCGGTTGCCACATGTCTTATTCCAGATAAAATTTTCGGATATTCATTAAAAAAAATTATAATCTCATATTTCAGATAAGATTTTCACCCTGTAAAATTGTGTCACGTGTCCCATGTCAGATAAGATTTTTAGATATTTTTTAAAAAATTATAATCTCATATTTCAGATAAGATTTTCACCCTGTAAAATTGTGTCACGTGTCCCATGTCAGATAAGATTTTTAGATATTTTTTAAAAAATTATAATCTCATATTTCAGATAAGATTTTCACCCTCTAACAATAGAACAATACAACAATACAACATATGGCAAAGGTGTTTCAATACAACCTAATGGTTTTCATCATTTAACCAATCCGTATTTCTAAGTCCGTCGTCATGGAAAAGTTTTCTTCTCATCACATCCCTTCATCTATGCTTCCAATAGGCCTTTGTTTCAGGAGACATATGGCTCGTATCCATGGCCATGATTTTCATCTCTCTATCATCCATGTCTTTTTCTTGTGCCTACTGCTGTTGAATAACAAATGCTTCCTCTCGTGCCATGTCCGCTTCATCTCTTTTCAAGTCTCTCTCAATTCTTAGTGAGGTGTTCTTAGCTATTTGCTCTAATAATTGTACACATTCATTGTTCGAAGTGCCCCCTCTCTTGGCCTTTGCCGCCTTTCTCCTAATAAGTCTCGGCGGACGTGGGAGTGGTGACTCCGTTTCCATTAGGGAGTCCAATGGCGAATCGGTTGATGGCGAATCGTGGAGCGGCATCTCATTCAACACAACCGGCGGACCGATGGGAATAATTTTGAATCTCAAACAATCCTTCACAACTTCCCAACATTGGAAATGCACGAAACTTTTTTTGCCTTGCCCCTGGCATCGAACCACATTTGTGCTTGTATGATCTATTAAAAATAAATAATTGGAAGTGCAAGAAAAAAAAATATTATGCAAGAAAATATAAACTATTTTGAAATACAAGAATAAAATTGATTATGTAAGAAAATATAGACAAATTGGAAATGCAAAAAGAAAAAAAAAGATTATGTAAGAAAAAGAAATAGAATATGCAATAAGAAAAAAGTTACATTAAATTGATTAAAATGGCAATTATAAATATTTTACCTCATCGGTAAAATTTTGACCGCTTCGAATGTTCTCCCTTGCTTTTGTCAAGGCATTTCTCCATTTCCCTAACTCTTTATTCAGAAGTTTACATCTACTAGATAAGGCCATTTCGGTCCGAATGGAACCCGGTCTTTGACAAAATTCTCCATGAATTTTGCTCCACATATGATGGAACTTCATCTCATTGCCCGTGATAGGGTCATGACTAACGTTCACCCAAGACTGACACAACGTAATATCTTCCTGAGTTGACCACGAGCCTTCAACTTCGACAGAAGATGCCATTTGTTTTTTTTATACAAATGGAAAGTAGTAGAAAAATGTGAGTGGAGAGTAAAAAATATTGGAATGAGAAGAGTTTGTATGGAGAATTTGTGTGGAAAGTGAAAAATGTGAGTGGAGAGTAAAAAATATTGGAAGGAGAAGAGTTTGTATGGAGAATTGGTGTGGAAAGTGAATAATGTGAGTGGAGAGTAAAAATATTGGATAGAGAAGAAATTGTATGAAGATTTGGTGTGGAAAGTAAATAAAATGGTTAGGTATTTATAGGGAAAAAATTCATACTTTTTTGGTAAGTTTTTTTTAAAAAAAATTCAGAATTTTTTCTTTTTTTTTGCAATTTTTTTAGCCAAAAAAAGGAGGACAGTCGGATTTCTGGAAAAAAAACCGATCGGAGCGTCCCTGTTGCGACACGTGGCACATGCCCGTTGGATTCTGTCATGGGTGACGTCAACGCGTGGAAGTCAAATTTTTTTACCGTTGGCGCGTGTAATTCACATGTCAACGGTAGAAAAAATTTGAATTACCGTGCTGTGACGTCAGCACTAATGTCACAGCCCTCGGGCTGAAGCCCAGGCAAAACTTGCCCTTGGGCCTGCCTGGGCTTCTTCTCTCGCGCTGGAGGCCGTTTGGGCTCGCTAGGGGGGCTTTTCCCCCAGTTTGGATTGCACGCTTAGGCCCAAAACGCACGCAATACTGTCAAATAACTCTTTGTGGACTCGTAACCTTTTAACCATGGTCTCTACATGTAAGAAGCACAAACTTCTTCAAGTTTATTTTTATTTTTAATTTCTAATCTATCAAATAAAAATCGAAACTCTAAATATATATATGACATTTTCATATGTAGGGAAAAAGTTGTGATTCCTCAAGACAAACCATATATTATTCTTGAAGGTGACCCTAGACATGTTACTACAATCGAATATGGAGATTTTGGTAGTGTTATTGACAGTCCTACATTTAAGTTGTTTGCAGATAATTTTGTGGCACAAAATATAATATTCAAGGTTAAAATTCACATAGATAGTATTTGTTTGTTTGTTTTGAACTAGACAATTAATTACTGTATCAATTACCTATGCACGCCTGTAGATTGGGGTCAGTGACAATTTAGTTCATTTCTTTTAAAAATTAACAAAAACAACCTTAAACTTATGAATTCTTACATTGGTTCCTTCCCAGTTTAACTTGTCAATTTGATTTTTTTTAATTTTTTTTGACAAATAGACAACAAATAAAAAAATTAAACACGTGGAATTGATCTCGCGTACCCATGTAAGCAAAAAATATGTCAACTTAAGTGTTCCGTAAAAAAAATGTTGGTTAACATGATAGTTTGGGGGAGAAAGGTAGAGACTAATACTTACCGCAAACCCATCCAAGTAAGAATATAAATTTATTTGGCAAGAAATGGCATGATTAGAAGCTACTGATTTTTATTTTTTATTTTTTTTAATTTAAGCGATGGTCTAAATAAACTACAAGAAGGAGGGACTTTCTCACACTACTGGTGTCATACCTGAGACCACTAGTCTACAAGTCAAGACCCTTTTCTCCTAGGCTAGACCTATTGGCAAAAGCTACTGATTTATTATCATGTAAGATGCCACATTAATGTATATCCACATAAAAATAAGAGATATCTTAAAAGGTAATTGTTATTGGCTAATTTGAAGTGCTAATAATAACTCCCTATTAAGTAGTTGCCAATTTTTCGTGTGAACATATATATTTTTTCTAGAGTCGGCGACTTAGAGTAGATTCACTGTGCTTAATTAATCTGAGTTGTCAGTCAAAAGGATTTTGTGCACAGCATTCAGACACTTTTTATCTTTCTATATGAGATGAAGAATTTCCATCTTCCAAAGCCAAATTGGGTTCTCATTGTTCTAAATTTGCTAAACTAGCTTATGTTGCAGTATTGGGATATGGATTCTCTTATACCAACCATATTTTTCCTCTTCTTTTTCTTGGGTACAATTTCGGGTGCGCCCTATAATGAGATGAAATATGATTTTCAAGACTATGTTTCAAACACCATCGTGGTCGATAAGAGTGGTCGAGGAAATTTTACCACAGTGCAAGAAGCCATCGATTCTATACCGTCAAATAACTCTTTGTGGACTCGTATCCTTATTAACCATGGTCTCTACATGTAAGTAGCACAAACTTCTTCAAGTTTAAATTATTTTTTTCTAATCTATCAAATAAAAATCGAAACTCTAAATATATGACATTTTCATTAGGGAAAAAGTTGTGATTCCTCGAAACAAACCACATATTATTCTTGAAGGCGACCCTAGACATGATACCGCAATCGAATATGGAGATTTTGGCAGTGTTATTGACAGTCCTACATTCAAGTTGTTTGCAGATAATTTTGTGGCACGGAATATAATATTCAAGGTTAAAATTCATGTAGATAGTGTTTGTTTGTTTGTTTTGAAGTTACTATCATTTATTTATAGTTTAAAGTCTTAATTATGGTGGTTACAGAATTCATACGACCGTCTTATCACATCGGATCCAAATGGAAGGAAAACTACTTGGGCACCTGCAGCTTCAATTTCTGGAGATAAAGCAAGTTTTTATCATTGTGCTTTCATTAGTTTGCAAGACACATTGAGTGATGACGTTGGTCGTCACTATTATTATGACTGCTTTGTTGAAGGGGCTATAGACTTCATTTGGGGCAATGGCCAATCAATTTATGAGGTAAATTTATTTATTTTCTCTCATACCCTATTTGGTGGCCGTGACAGGACATAATTGGGACTAAATTCATTCGAGTCTTCTTAAATTTCACTATTTTAAATAGGACTTATAAGACATAATATGTTGAAATATTTCCTTGCAGAAATGCCAATTAAGATCAGTAACAGACAAAATAGGTGTACCTGGTTTTATCACAGCGCAGGGTCGTAAGGGCCTAAAGGAAACTAGCGGTTATGTATTCAAAGATTGCTATGTAAATGGAACAGGCCCTATATTTTTAGGAAGACCATACAGAAATTATTCAAGAGTATTGTTTGCCTCCACATATATGGAAAATATTATAACCCCAGAGGGTTGGTCCACATGGGAAAAGAGATCACTGTAAGTTTTCTTTTTTCTTTTTTATTTTATATATCTTTGTCTGTGTGAAGAGAATATTAAAATTATGCCAGATATTAAACTTTAATTCTCTTGTTTTTTTCTTGACATTATCGAACAGGAATTTAATCACATTCTCAGAGGTGAATTGCAAAGGTCCTGGAGCAGATATGTCCCATCGTGTCTCGTGGGAGAAGAAGTTATCAGATCAGGAAGTGGCATATTTAACAAATCCAGCTTCTTTCATAGACCAAGATGGATGGTTAGGAAAACAACCCAATTAAGCCCTTGATATCAATAATAATTAGTCCCCTTTTTAGGTCTTCCATCAATAACCCGTTGTTAAGGCAACAAAGAAGGATGGTGCAAAATGTCTTTGTCAATGGACTAAGTATACATTTTTGTAATGTTATGAGGTCTTGATTGAAAAATTGAATCAGCTTCGATAACATATGAGGTTTTTGTGTACTGGGATGTGTTGTTTGTTTGCTTGGTGTGGGTTTGTGGTTTGTGTGAAAGAGGTTGAAGAGGATGTTTGGTTGGAGGGAAAGTGAGAGATTGCTAATACCCGTACTTCTCTTTGTTCACTCCCACTACTTAAATCATTAAGCTGTAAGTTTTATTATTGTGTAAAAAGACAAAAAAGGTCATCTAACTTAATAATTAACCCTAGTACATCTATACACACTCCACCACTCTTCATATTAAGTTTTAGAAGCCTCCTTCCAACTTTCGGTTTACAAACTCTCTCTCTCTCTCTCTCTCTCTCTCTCTCTCTCTCTCTCTCTCTCTCTCTCTCTCTCTCAACAATACCCAAGTGTTAGAATTCCAGTTACAATTCTTGGAGAGAGATAAAGATGTTCTCTTTCTCTAGAAAGTATTAAATTTCAGATTTGGGGTTTAATTTGTTTGTTTGTTTTTTTTTGTGGGAACAAAGAAAATTGTGGGGTTTAAATAGAAAATCTCCTTTAGTTCTAATTTTTCAGTTTGGGGTGTATTTAAGGGTAGTTTAGGAAGATAGTGGGGTTTTCTTAGAAATTGTGAAAATTTAAATTAAAGTTTGAGTGAACTTAAAACATGGGGTGAACTAAGAGACACTAGTAAAAAAAAACCTTGCGCAACAAAAAACTATTCGTCGCTCAATGTCACTTTGCGCGACGAAACTAAAAAATTTGTCGCTCAAAGTCTTGCACGACCAAACTTTTACATGACGACAATACTTCATCGCTCAAAGTCTTGGGTAAACAAACTTTGCACGACGAAAAACAATTCGTAGCACAAAGTGACTTTGCGCGACGAAACAATAAACTTCATTGCACAAAGTCTTTAGCGACGAAGTGTGTTTCGTCGCGCAAAGTTTTTACAAAAATTAAAAAAAAATTATTTTTTTAAATATCTATGCATGACGTAATCCAAATATTTCGTCGCCTAAACCAATTTATTTTTGTTTTTTATTTTGTATGCATTAAGTAGCTGTTAAAAAATCATCAAAATTGGAGTTAACATAACCGTTAAATCGTGATTTTTCATATATAACCGTCGAAAAGTTTTGTCCAATTACTTGATTTTTGAATGTTTATTTTTTTCGATTTTTGGCGTATATGATCTCGAAGTATAAACAAACAAGTTTGACGGTTGGATCGTTGAAACTAGTTTCGTAGAATGCGTATGCCATCAAAACAATATATTCACTAACAATTAAGAGTTTATTTATACTTTCGTTAAATATAACATAAGATTTTGTGGTATCCACTAGTGTAAATATTTTAAATTGAAGATCAAATTCAGTCATTGTATTCATATTGGGTCAAGGAGTGTAGCTGTAAAAAATCATCAAAATCGGAGTGAAAATAACTGTTCAATCGTGATTTTTCATTTATAACCGTTGAAAAGTTTTGTCCTGTTACTTAATCTCTGAATGTTTATTTTTTTTAATTTTTGGTGTATATAATCTCGAAGTATAAACAAACAAGTTTGACGGTTGGATCGTTGAAACTAGTTTCGTAGAATACGTATGTCATCAAAACAATATATTCACTAACAATTAAGAGTTTATCTATACTTTCGTTAAATATAACATAAGATTTTGCGGGATCCACTAGTGTAAATATTTTAAATTGAAGATCAAATTCATTCATTGTATTCATATAAGGTCAAGGAGTGTAGCTGTAAAAAAATCATCAAAATCGGAGTTAAAATAACCGTTAAATCGTGATTTTTCATTTATAACCATCGAAAAGTTTTGTCCGGTTAATAGATCTCTGAATGTTTGTTTTTTTCGATTTTTGGGGTATACAATCTTGAAGTATATACAAACAAGTCTAACGGTTGGATCGTTGAATGGTGTGTGTGTATATATATATATATATTTAGTTATTAAGTAGCTTTAAATTTATTTATTTTGTACGTATAACACTTAAGAAATTGAATAGTATATATATTTATTAAGTAGCTTTAACCTTATTTATATTTTAAATCGTAAAATAAAATTATTTTCTTTTTTATTATTCATAACAATTATTTTTATAAATATTGTGCTATGAACCAATTTTTCGTCTCTCAAAAGTGTTCGCGACCAACAGTTTGTCGCGCAAAACTCTAAAAATTTGGGCGGGTATAAAAAATGGGATGCGATTTTTTTATTTTTTATTTTTTAAAATTTAGACTTTGCACGACCAATATTTTTTGTCGACCAAAACTTTGTGCGATCAATATACATTTTTCGTCGCGCAAAAATTTGGGCGGGTACCAAAAATGGGACGCGAGAATTTTTTTAGACTTTGCGCGACCAATATGTATTTTTCGTTGCGGAAAAATTTAAAAATTTGGGCGGGTACCAAAACTGAGAAGCGGGAATATTTATTTTTTTATTTTATAATTTTTTTTAGACTTTGCGTGACCAATATTCCAGTATTCGTCGCGCAAAGCTTTGCACGACCAATATTTTTCATCGCACAAAACTTTGCGCGACCAATATTCCAATCTTTTTCGTCACACAAAACTTTGCGCGACCAACAATATTTTTCGTCGTGCAAAATGATACAGTTTTTAAAACCAAAATAACTCCTCCACCACTTTCTCAATGTCTTTCTCTACTCTTACCTCTCCTCTCTCTTTCCCTCTCCCCAAATCCCACCTTTTCTCTCACACTCACTCCTGTCACTTAATCTCTCATCTCTCTCTTCACTATCTCTCACTCTCTCATCTCTCTCTCATCTCTCTTTTCACTATCTCTCACTCTCACTCACTCTCTCATCTCTCTCTCTCTCTCACTATCTTCTCTAATTCTCTCACGTTCACTTCTCCCTCTCATTCTCACTCACTCTCAATCTTGCCAAAATGTATATTCTCTACAAATTTAAAAAAAAATTTCATTAATATGTGTTTTTTGAGTTAGTTTTGAGTTTGTGTGGGGTTTGGGGTTTGGGGTTGAGTATAGGGTAAGGATTGGAGTTTGGGTTGGATTTGTGGTATAACAATTTTAGGGGAGATTATGCCAATTTTTTTTAATTTAAAATTTTGTTATTTGACCATATTTGTTTTTTTGTAGGGAATCATTGAGACTTTGACGGTTAAAGTTGAGGATTAGGAAGCTATCAAAACATATCATCCGGCACTACCACCACAATAGGCTTGTATTAGGATTTTATTATTATACTTTGTTAATTTATGTGTACATTTTCAATATTATATATATATATATTTATTGGATAATTTGATCACTATTTTTCATATGTAATTATATTTTTCATATGTCAATTTAAATTAAAGTAATTTAAAAAAATCATGCAATTAAATTAAATTTAAAAAGTAAAAATTTGAAAAAATCATACAATTAAATTAAATTTATAAAGTAAAAATTAAAAAAAATAATTTAATTAAATTAATGTTAAAGAAATAATAAGAAAAAATTAATATTCGTCGTGCAAAACTCTAAAAATTTGGGCAGTTGCCAAAAATGGGACGCATGAAATTTTTTTATTTTTTATTTTTTTTAAGACTTTGCGCGACCAATGTTTTTCGTCACGCAAAACTTTGCACAACCAATATTTTTCCGTCGCGCAAAGTGACTTTGGGCGACCAATGAAAAAATTTGGTCGCGCAAAGTCTTTCTTCACGATCTTTGCGCTACGGATTCTGCGCGACAAAGTTTCTGTTGCGCTGAAATTTGTGCGACAAAAATGTACCTTGCGGACGAAATTCTCTTCGTCACGCAAATTGTAAAATGTAGTAGTGAGAAGTGTGGGGTTTAAATAGAAAATCTCTTTTTAAATATCAGACATTTGTTCTTGTCTCTCATACTTGAGTTTTGGATTAGTATTAGTTGTTTCAGTGCTATCTTTGGTACACTCTTATGGTGTATTATTATATAATTTTATATAAAGCATCTATTCCAACAAAAAATAATGATAGCAAAAAAAATATAAAATATAAAAATTAAAAATAAAAAAAAAAAAAAAAAAAAAAAAAAAAAAAAACACTATATGTACCTTACCTTGCAATATCAATATCTACCTAGCAACATCAATAATTTACCTACATATCTGTAGTTTTAATTAAAAATAATTTACCTACATATCTAATACAAGATAGGTAAATAGATAGATACATACTTATATAATAATAAAAATTAGGTACATTATCTATAAGCAAAATATAGGTACATTATTCTTAAGAAAAATTAGGTACATTATTACGTTATCCTATTATTTCATGATAGGTTTCATAGAAAGACAAAAAAAAAGGGACGGTAGTTAGATGATAAATAAATAATTGGGTTAACGACAAAACACCATTTGGATGTTTGGGGTCATTCTCAATATGGGCTACTGAGTTTTAATTTCATCAATTTATACCCCACAATTTTCAAATTTGACCAATTTAAGTCTTCTATTAAGTTGACCGTTTGGTTTGATTGAGAACATTAGCAATGTTAGCAATGTTAGATATGGTGGTGCGAGAATGTTGAGCTGCGTTGAGTTGAAGAGGCAAATAACACCATCTCTCACTTTCCCTCCAACCAAACATCCTCTTCAACCTCTCACACAAACCACAAACCCACACCAAGCAAACAAACAACACATCCCAGTACACAAAAACCTCATATGTTATCGAAGCTGATTCAATTTTTCAATCAAGACCTCATAACATTACAAAGATGTATACTTAGTCCATTGACAAAGACATTTTGCACCATCCTTCTTTGTTGCCTTAACAACGGGTTATTGATGGAAGACCTAAAAAGGGGACTAATTATTATTGATATCAAGGGCTTAATTGGGTTGTTTTCCCAACCATCCATCTTGGTCTATGAAAGAAGCTGGATTTGTTAAATATGTCACTTCCTGATCTGATAACTTCTTCTCCCACGGGACACGATGGGACATATCTGCTCCAGGACCTTTGCAATTCACCTCTGAGAATGTGATTAAATTCCTGTTCGATAATGTCAAGAAAAAAACAAGAGAATTAAAGTTTAATATCTGGCATAATTTTAATATTCTCTTCACACAGACAAAGATATATAAAATAAAAAAGAAAAAAGAAAACTTACAGTGATCTCTTTTCCCATGTGGACCAACCCTCTGGGGTTATAATATTTTCCATATATGTGGAGGCAAACAATACTCTTGAATAATTTCTGTATGGTCTTCCTAAAAATATAGGGCCTGTTCCATTTACATAGCAATCTTTGAATACATAACCGCTAGTTTCCTTTAGGCCCTTACGACCCTGCGCTGTGATAAAACCAGGTACACCTATTTTGTCTGTTACTGATCTTAATTGGCATTTCTGCAAGGAAATATTTCAACATATTATGTCTTATAAGTCCTATTTAAAATAGTGAAATTTAAGAAGACTCGAATGAATTTAGTCCCAATTATGTCCTGTCACGGCCACCAAATAGGGTATGAGAGAAAATAAATAAATTTACCTCATAAATTGATTGGCCATTGCCCCAAATGAAGTCTATAGCCCCTTCAACAAAGCAGTCATAATAATAGTGACGACCAACGTCATCACTCAATGTGTCTTGCAAACTAATGAAAGCACAATGATAAAAACTTGCTTTATCTCCAGAAATTGAAGCTGCAGGTGCCCAAGTAGTTTTCCTTCCATTTGGATCCGATGTGATAAGACGGTCGTATGAATTCTGTAACCACCATAATTAAGACTTTAAACTATAAATAAATGATAGTAACTTCAAAACAAACAAACAAACACTATCTACATGAATTTTAACCTTGAATATTATATTCCGTGCCACAAAATTATCTGCAAACAACTTGAATGTAGGACTGTCAATAACACTGCCAAAATCTCCATATTCGATTGCGGTATCATGTCTAGGGTCGCCTTCAAGAATAATATGTGGTTTGTTTCGAGGAATCACAACTTTTTCCCTAATGAAAATGTCATATATTTAGAGTTTCGATTTTTATTTGATAGATTAGAAAAAAATAATTTAAACTTGAAGAAGTTTGTGCTACTTACATGTAGAGACCATGGTTAATAAGGATACGAGTCCACAAAGAGTTATTTGACGGTATAGAATCGATGGCTTCTTGCACTGTGGTAAAATTTCCTCGACCACTCTTATCGACCACGATGGTGTTTGAAACATAGTCTTGAAAATCATATTTCATCTCATTATAGGGCGCACCCGAAATTGTACCCAAGAAAAAGAAGAGGAAAAATATGGTTGGTATAAGAGAATCCATATCCCAATACTGCAAGATAAGCTTAGCTATAGCTTAGCAAATCTAAAACAATGAGAACCTAACACACTTTTCGTGAGATAAGAAGATGGAATTCTTCATCTCATATAGAAAGATAAAAGAGTGTGAATGCTGTGTACAAAAGCATTTTGACTGACAGCTCAGATTATAATTGAGCACATTTAATCTACTCTACGTCGATGGTGCTTGGACGCAAGCGCACATGAGGGGTGGAGCAGGATGGGTGGCTTGGGACAGTAATGGCTGTATGGAAATGGCAGGGGGTGTGAGGGGTGCCAGTCGGCTCTGGCCGCTGAAGCAGAAGCAGTGCGAGAGGCGGTGGCAGCGGGTTTGGAGGCGCGGGTTACTAGGATAATGGTGGAGATAGACTGTAAACAGCTTGTTGCGATGCTAACTGGTAACATGAAGACGGATACGGATACTGCTATTGACGGCATTATTCATGATATTAAGTTACTGGCCTCTCAAGTGGGTTAGGTATCTTTTACTTTTGTGAATTGTAGGTGCAATGCAGCTGCTCATCTGGTAGCAGCGCATGTATCTCGTGTGGGTGGGAAGTTTAAATGGGATTTTAAATATATATAAAAATCTTCCATTGTTTGACCCAAAAAAAAAAGGATAAATACCCCAGAGTTCGCTGTCTCTTCGTATAACAAGCACGAGAAGAAGAATTTGGTGTTTGAAAGCGTGGTCAAGGGCAAGACACGCTGCGAGGTAACAGGCCTCCATATTGTCCTTGTCATTAAGGTCAGAGATGGGTCATTGCCCAGCGCAAATTATGATGTTGCAGTACGTGATAAGTATGCTGGTTCTAATCCTTTGGATTTGATCTACTTCCGCAGAAGACCTAAATTTTGGTGATCTCAAATTTTATTTGGATAATGTTCAATATGTTGCTGTAATTGTGACATCTTCGTTTACAACTAAAGAATAAAAATTAATAAAGTATTCTAAATCCTTTTTAATCGTATATGTTTCAATTTTTGTTCTTTTTTGTTGGGATTTTATTTTGTTTGTTGACGGAGGAGAGGAAAGAGAGAGTCATTGACAATAATTTCGTGGCTGCGAGATCTAGACAGAAGGAAGAAAGAGATGAAGAGAGGCTGCGATAATGCTTGGGATAAAACAGGTCAAATGATGCCCCTATTGCGAGAAGTGCATACCAGATTCATCTCTCTCTGTGACTTGGATACACAACCTTCAGTTTTCTCATTCAAACTATAAAGCTTTAGCTTTACTAGGCCAACGCCTTCTGCGAGCCCTCCGTTTCCTCCCATCTTTTTTCTCCTTGTCTTTTTCCTTCAAGTCCCTCTCACCTCGTCGTTTATACATCTTGAAAGTGATCTGCCTATCTGCAGCCATCTTCCTCACCTTCTCGGTGATCTCAGCTGCAATCTGTCTGTTATAAAGTTTCCTTAAACCACGCATGAGCTTCGCAAATGTATCCGGCTGTGGCATCACATCTGCCTCCATCATGTCCAAGCAGTATGAACAAGCCTCCTTCACATGCCCCTTTGAAAACAGTGCATGAATCCAAATTGTCCATGCAGAGACATTGAGCTCACATCCTTTAGTCACAATGCAACTCCAAACATCCTTAGCTATTTCTAGCTTCTCATCTCTCAACAAAGCATTCATCAACTCCTTCAAGGTACCATATTGTGGGCCAGATAGAAGACCTCTCCCAACCATTTCTTTAAAATAATCACAAGCATCAATCAAAAAACCTTGCCCAAGAAACCCATGAATCATAATGACAAAGGTATCAAGCCCTGGAGAAAACCCGGCAACTTCCATTTCGTTCCAAAGTCGAACACCTTCCTTCACCTCCCCCAATTTGCATGCCAATCGAATCAAGGTGTTGTAAATACCAAGATCAGGAATGCAACCAATCTTTCTCATCTCCTCCATTAATTCCACACATTCCTCCAGCTCTTCCTTCTTCTCATGAGCCAGCATAATGTGCATGTAAGTCATCTGATTCGGCATAAAACCTTTCTGTATCATACCATCCAAAATCTCATAACTCCTCTCAATCTTCCCCCACTTACAAAACCCACTAATCAAAGTAGTGTAAGTCACAACATCAGCCTCACAACCACTCCTCTGCATCTCAACAAACACCCTCATTGCCTCCTCCATCTTTTCTCGACCACAAAGTGCCTGAATCACAGTCGTATATGAAGCAGCATTGGGCTCACAACCCTTCCTTCTCATCTCCTTTAAAAGCTCATACGCATCAACCATCTTCCCAGCTTGAGCATACCCACTTAACAAATTGTTAAAAACCACAATGTCAGGCTCTAACCCAGCTTCCTTCATTTGCACCAACACGAATTTGGCCTCCATAAGCTTCCCTTCTCTACACCAACCATACAACAAAGACGTAAAATGCTTAACATTCGGTGTAAACCTCACACGCATATCCTCAAACAGCGAAGCTGCTTCTTTAACACTACCATTTTTACACAAAGCATCCAACAAACAACCAAACACATACTCATCGGGTTCACACCCGTACCTAGGCATTTCGTCGAGCACCTCAACTGCTTTCTTCACCATTCTCGCGGACGCAAACCGTCTCATCAAAACTACAAAAACTTCTTGGGTAATCAGATGTGGGTTCTCTTTCCTCATTTCTTCAAGCAGAGCCCAAACGGCAGCGAATTGACGCATTTTGCTCAAGCTTTTGATCATGGCTTTGTACACTTCGTAACTGGGTCTGTAATTAGGCTGCTGCGAAGCCCACACGAAGAACCTGTACCCTAAATTCCCAGCATCCCCGCACCGGTTAAGCACTCGCTCGGCCAAGCCCAACCTCAAAACGACGCCGGATTGTTCCAGAGCCAGCTCGAGTTTAGGGACCCTCGAGTGGAATTTCCTTAATATTCTGTAAATCTTCTCCACGTCGGCGGCGAACTCGCAGTGGTTCGGGTCGTCCGGGGATGGTTCTGGGTCGGTTTCTAGGCGGACCAACCCGAACCCGGATCTTCTTTCGCTGAATACATGGGGGTTGTTTGTTTGCTTGGTGGGTTTGTGGTTTGTGTGAAAGAGGTTGAAGGGGCTGTTTGGTTTGGAGGAAAGTGAGAGATGGTGTTTGGTGCAGAGAGACATGGTTTGTTGACATAACCTCCGCATGTTGTCTACCTCTGCAACTCAACTCAGCTCAACATTCTCGTACCGCCATGTCTAATTTGCTGAAGCATTTCTTGACACAAACTAAACGGTGCGTTTTGGTATTAGGTCATTTAAGTAAAGTTACAAACTGTGTAGACGAAAATTGGAGGGAAGAAGAAAGTAGTCACATAGTTGTGTTGTGTTTTGGATTGGGCTTTTATTTTGTTTGGTTCAGTCTTGCTTTTATTTTTCTGATTTTTGTGTTGGGTTTTTATGTAATTCTTCTTTTTTATGGTAATGACATGTTCATTTCTTTGGGAAATAAAAAATAAAACATTTGTGTTGTGTGCTTGTTGGTTAGGTATAAAGTTTACAACTTATAATTATGATTAATGTCACAAAGTCATATGTTTTTGTGTGAAAATATTCTTAGTAGAGTGTTACATCATTTCCTAATTAGAAGAGATCTTAAGTTTGAATTTGTCCATCCATTGATCAAATAAGAAAAATATATCTCTTGGTCATATATATTCATTGTAATCAATTATCTATTTAGCATTGAAAGTGTGGCAAGATGAAAATTAATAAAACTTGTTATTACATGTTACCAATGTTATTGTGAAAAGTAATACACTAATGCATATAAAGTCCAAGTATAGCCTTAAATAAAACACAATTTTGCTAAGTAACACAAATAAAAATGAAGTTCTCTCCACGCCTTTTGTCTTCTTTTTTTTCTTAACACAAGCGATATTGAGGGAGGGGGGGATTCGAATGCAGAATCTCGAGTACTTGAGTTACAACTTACAAGCCTCTTACAAAAAAGAACTTGTACATAGATTGGACCAAAGAAATTACAAATTACAATGAATAGTCATAGTAAAACATCCCCTACTCTTAGAATGATTTGGTATACAACTAACAAAGGAACAACTATACCAAAATATTTTGTCAATAGAATTTAGATAGTGACTTGGAGGGTTAGAGATTGGACAGGAGTGGAATTTCACCATTCACTGCTAAAATCCAGAAAAAGGAAATAACTAATAACTCCGTCGTTTATGCGTACGCTCAATGGCGGGAGCCAACGGTTTAAAGTTTAAAGTCGAGTCTCAGAGACTCGGAGCTTCTTCTTCAACCAAGGCCTGCACAAACCATAACATTATACCAAACGCCATGACTGGAAAGTTCAGAAAATAAAAAGAAAATCAAATGAGCTATGAAGTTTCACTTCTACAAAGAAACCACAAAGACCATAGCTGAAGTCGCCGGTGAGCAGATCCTCAAACTGAACCAAAGTCTCGCAAAGCTCACTCGCTCCCATTGTTACTCAGAGGCCCTCCAACTTTTCACCCAAATCCTGTCCTCGCAATCCGTAAGACCAGACCACTACACGCTCTCTGCAGCCGTCACGGCCTGTGCTAACTCCCGCGACGTCGTTTTCGGAACCCAACTCCACGCCCACGCCATCCGAACTGGCCTTAAAGCCTACCCTCACGTTGCCAACACGCTGCTCTCACTCTATGCGAAAGCCGAAGATTTGAATTCTGTGAAATGGGTTTTCGATGAGATTGAAAACCCAGATGTTTATTCCTGGACGACGCTGTTGTCGGCATGTACTAAACTGGGGCATGTGGATTATGCATCTAAGCTGTTTGATACAATGCCTGAAAAGCGTAATGTGGCGATTTGGAATGCAATGATTACCGGATGCACAGAGAATGGCTGTGAGGAGGTGGCTATTGGGTTGTTTGGAGAAATGCATAGGATGGGTGTTATGCATGACAATTATAGTTTTGCTAGTGTTTTGAGTTCTTGTGCTTTGGAGGGTTTAGGTTTTGGGAGGCAGGTGCATACGTTAGTGATTAAAACTGGGTTTTTGGGTAGATCTTCTGTTGTTAATGCTCTGCTAACTATGTATTTTAACTGCAGAAGTGTTTTGGAGGCATTTGAGGTTTTTGAAGAAGCAGAAGATGCGGTATATGATCAGATTACTTTCAATGTGATGATAGATGGTTTGGTGAATGTGGGAAGAGATGAAGAGGCTTTGAAGATGTTCAAATTGATGCAAGAGGTATGTCTTAGACCTACTGAACTGACTTTTGTAAGTGTTATGAGCTCATGTTCAGCTGCAAGAGTTGCCAACCACATACATGCCCAAGCTATAAAGTTGGGTTTCGAAGCTTTTACTTCTGTGAGCAATGCAGCAATAACCATGTATTCTGGTTGTGGGGATTTGCATGCAGCTTACCTGGTTTTTCAGGTATTGGAAGAGAAGGATCTTATATCATGGAACACCATGATCTCGACTTATTCACAGGGAAATAGCAGTAAATTGGCCATCTTGATCTACCTGCAAATGCAGAGGGCAGCGGTAAAACCAGATGAGTTTACTTTTGGGAGTTTGTTAGCAAGCTCCGAGTTCATTGAGACTGTGCAAGCGGTTCAAGCCCTTGCACAGAAAGATGGGCTTATCCTTAACATTCAAGTTTCAAATGCCTTAGTTTCTGCATATGCTAAGCAGGGTAACATGAATCTGGCCTACCAAGTATTTAAAGATATCACTCACATAAATTTGATCTCATGGAATGCTATTATTTCTGGGTTTCTGTTAAATGGATTGGTAAAAGAAGGGTTAGTGCAATTTTCGAAACTGCTAATGTCAGAACACAGGCCAGATGTGTGTACATTAACTAGTATTTTGAGCATTTGTGCAAGCATATCAGCCTTGAGAGATGGAAAACAAGTTCATGGCTACATTCTCAAATTTGGGTTTTTCCCCCAGATGTGTTTACATAACGCCCTCATTACGATGTATGCTAAATGCGGGGTTATAGTTTGGTCAGTAAGAGTGTTCAATGCAATGCCTCAAAAGGATACAGTCTCCTGGAATTCCCTGATATCAGCTTATGCACAGCATGGGCAAGGAAATGAAGCTGTGCGCTGCTTTGAGGCAATGCAAGACTCCGCTGCAGTCAAACCAGATCAGGCCACCTTCACAGCAGTCCTTTCCGCTTGCAGCCACGCTGGTTTAGTCGTTGATGGTACCCGAATTTTCAATTCCATGATTAATGATTATGGCTTTATGCCTCAAGTAGATCACTTTTCTTGTATAGTTGACCTTCTGGGTCGTGCTGGGTATCTTGATGAGGCGGAAACGGTAATAAACAGCAAGCATATTAAAGCACATCCAAATATTTGGTGGACACTAATCAGTTCTTGTGCAGCGCATGGTAATTTAAGGCTAGGAAGAACAGTTGCTGGATTTCTCCTTGAAACTGAACAAAATAATCCAACTGTTTATGTGCTTTTGGCAAGTATTTATGCAGCTGCTGGGCAATGGGAAGAAGCAGCTAATGTGAGAGAATTGATGAACAGAACGGGGGTGGCGAAGACACGGGGATGCAGTTGGATTGAGTCATGAAAACATGTGGGAGTGAATATTTTACATAGGCTGGACATGGAAGTTGAGAAAGAGGGATCACAATCTTCTTTTTTCTTTTTCTTCTTTTTCTTTCTGTTCTCTATGGGTCAAAGATTTTGATTAAAATCTGCATAGATATCCACTCTTGATCCAGTCTAATATCTTATCAATAGGCCAATAAAAAATGCAACGAATGTAATACAATATCTAACATATAGTCGACATAAGATACACATATTTTGAGTTTCACATCACTTGTTGTTCATACATTGAGAGAATGGTCCTAAACCAATAAATAATGATACAATTGGTTACAAAAAATACAAATGGAATTTCCTCTTAATCTATCATTAACAAGAATGAAGTTGCAGGTATATACTGGTTTGTCTTGACTTTTGAAAGGCAACAAATCTGAAGCACACCTTGCTCTCTCTCATATCATTTTCTGTAGCTCACTCAACAGGAGGAGCTCTATGATAAGCTGGAATAGTAGCCGGAAAGAACATCTGTCTCACTCCTTCTGCCTTGATGATGGGAAATATTATACCCCATGCACTCTGGCAAAAAGAAGAAGCTCTTCTTCATTAAGAATTAGAAAAATTAATTTAATTCATGTATATACAATGGAGGCAAAAGGCTCTGCTCAGTTGGAAAACAAGGTATCTAACTCTTTTTGAAAGTTTGTTTGAAGCTACCATCTCATGAATGGTAGGCAGGATTTTAAATATATATATATATATAAATTTAAAAAGACGTAGACGCTAACCATGATTCAACATTCTATAACCATCAAGGAAAATTAAGGTGAAAAGAGAAACCCACCAAAATTAATCTGGCTCCAATCCAAATGCGTTTTGGTGAAGGAAATGGTAGTAGCAAACGGCCAACACCATATACCGCCACACCAAAGAAATGAAGAACTAAACTCAATGGATGGGGATTTAGACCAGAGAGCAAAGCCACTGGTCCAGTTGAACAGGTACCTCCGAGGCTTAGATAGTCAAAACATGCTTGGCGCATCTCCTTCCTTGCTTCATCAGGGGAGGCGGAGAACACCTTGTATAGGGCACCTGCCAAGGTATTTATTGTAGATGCGACCGGCTGCAAAGACAACACCAAATATCAGTTGAATATGTAATGTGATAATAGCATCTCTAGTACAAGGATCGCAACACAGCTTACCTTGCGCAAGGTATAAAAGGATTCTAGGTATTTACACAATGAAGCTGGATTGTGTAGGTTATGCAGTGGCTTAAGAAGATCCCTGAGTACAACAATATCAGACAGTGCCACAGTCATTCCTCCACCAGTTAAAGGATGTCGCATATTGAAAGCATCACCCATCAAAAGGGCTCCTGGAGTTGGCTGTGGATTGGCTGGCATGCTTCTATTTGGCATTGTTCTGATATTTCCTTTATCAACTGCAGAAATGAATGCATCATGAAGTTCAGGTGGAACCTGAAACAGACAATTTCTTCATTAATTCAAACGAGAAGAAAGAAGCAGGTTCAGGCCAAAAAGGAACAAAGAATTAACTGCAAGGCAGGTAATAGATGTTCTTTCCGAAACTGAAGTTTCAAAACAAGACAAGTACTGTCAATAAATTAGGACGTAGCAAAATGTTTCAATATCTGAAATGAAGAACTGTAAATTCAAAAATGACAGGTACCTGTGGAGCCACCACAGTCTTCAAATAGTTGGCCATTTCACCATTGGCAATGGGAGGTAATTTTTGGCCAGGTACATCAACCAGACAGCGGACTTCTGTACTACTGATTGGATAGAACAGAATTGGAGAGGGATCTCCAAGAATTACATGCCCATGATTTGCAAATGGGAGTTCGCAATTTTCCAAGATTAATCCCACAAAACAGGATGGCACTTCTACCTGTTAAAAAGTATATTGATACCATATTTGTCAATCTAAATGGTATGAAGCAAAAAAATTGGAGACAATTCAAGACAATGGATGTAGTTCAAATAGAAATCTCTGAAGCTAGGAGATGAAAAACCAAATGAACCAACCGTTTTACCAGAAGCTTTCTTCAAGTGTATCGCTCTATCGCTCTCCTAATCAGACTAAGTAATAGTGCTATTACAGATTTAAAGAAGGCAACCTTACCTGAGGCTTGCAAAGAGAGCGGCGCAGATTTGAGAAACAACCATCACAAACAATTGTAAGAGGAGCATATGCTTTAAGTTCTTGACCATCCTTAGTTTTGTATTGAACCCCCTTAATTGTCCCATTTTCTTCAAGCAGGGATGTTACCGTACCTTGCTCCAGTTGTACACTGAAAAGAAACAATGAACACAAGATAATGTGCGGGAATCAGTAATCTTTTAGCATAAAACAACACTTAGAAAAGCAGAACCTTCATCGAAAAAGTAAAGATAACATAAAACCACACATCATGGAAGGAAGCAAGACAGAATAAGCATCCAAATGAGGAAGCAAGAAACATTACTTCATTAGTTTAGAAGCTTTTTCTCTCATCCTCTGTATGAATCGCCCATTGTGGAAACTTCTTCCTGCCACATCCGAGTGAAACTGTTCCAGAGGATAGGTCAGCCTAGTATTCTTCCCATCCTTAAAAAGAGCATATCCAAGCACTCGCTGAGCATCAATTTCCTCCACACAATCTGAAACCAATGGTCATATATGTTATTGTTGGATTTCGCAACCGAAACCAATACTAAGAGAAGCAGGATATTCAGCACTCAAAGCCACCATCATTGGCATTTCTAGTTCAAATAACATCTAGAGCACAAAACTCAAAAAATAGTAACTTTCATTACCTTCAAGACCCAACTCAATCAATTTCAAGTATCCCCCTGGCTGGAGAAGTTCACCAACAATTCGATCTGGCTCTGTCAAGTCTCTTTCAATCACATGAACACGTCTTCCCTCCTGCAATTAGCAGCAGATAAAGTAAGACTCTACATTTCTACACAAATACCTTTACAGGAGCTGAATGGTTGTTGATGGGTAAAAAAGCATGTAAATCATTTTCAAAACTTCGTGGAAAACAGAACCATCCCTCCCAATTTTTAGCAAGCCAGTGATTTCATTGCAAGGTATCAACCATACTTAACTAGACCCCTTATCAATCTCCCGTACAAACATTGAACTTTTAAATTCCATTTAATTAATCAATAAAATAACAACTTTATTAACTAAACAATTGCGTCATCAACTTTCTATCTAAGAATATAATAAAACCTGGCATGCCTAATTCAATCAGCTATGCACAACACAAAAAGAAAACATAATAAGCAACCATTTATTGTAAAACGAAAACAAGTTTTCTGAAGGCAACACGCTACGCATGAAGAAGTTTTCTTCAAACAAACAAAAACCATAAAAAGCTATAAAATTTGACCCAAAAAAGGGATTTTTTTTTTTTTTTTTTTTTTTTTTTTTTTTAAAATTACCTTGGCAAGGGTATGGGCGAGAGCAGCGCCAGCAACACCGGCGCCGACAATGATGACGTCGGTGCCGGAGCCGTACACCGGCCGGAATTCTCCTTCGTCGGAGCTCTTGACACATTGTTCTGAAACAAGGCTCTTATTCGTGTTGTTCTTGTTCTTCTGTACCTTGCTCCTGTCTTTGGCCATGCCATTACCGTAATTACGGCGACGGAGAACAGAGAGAGCAACGAAACCCAAGAGGGAGGCAAAGAAGGTCCAGAGAACGTAGGGATCTACCGCCACCATTGCCACCATCTTGGTCCGAATCAAAGAAAAAGACCCAGATGATGAAGAAGAAATGCAGGAGTTACTGGTACTAGAGCTTTTGCTCAATTTTTCTGTTGCTGTTGTTGTAGTGGGTTTGTGATTATGGAAGCTTGTAGAAAGGTGAGGTTGATTATTGTTATGGTTATGGAGGAGAAAGGTGACAATGTTGCTGCTTTTGAATCTGAATGTTGTGGGTGAGGATGAAGGAGGAGGATGGTATGGATGTGGGCATGGGGCTTTTTGTAGGAGCATTTTTGGGGAAGTGAAGGCTCATTGAATTGTTATTGATTTTTGTCTCTGGTGCTGTCCCTTGGCTTAATTGTCATAGTTACTGTCCAAATATGCGTGTACCTTCACAGGAGTAAATAGGGGTGCAAATCTAGACTTCTTTCTTTACCTTCCGGCTAAAAAATTAAAAACAGCCGTGAGGTACTTGTAGTTCAAGAGATTAATTAGAGTGTTTTATTCGTGCACTCGAGATCCTAAAGTTCAATTCCTTCTTTTCCCGACATCATCAATATCCCCTAAAAAAAAATTAAAAAGACTTGTTTAATTCCTTTTTCTTTTTTAAGAAAAAGAACAAAGGCTAAAGTTAATAGAATAGTCCAGAAATTTCCTCAATGGGAAAAGAATAGAGAAAAACAACTGTTCCTTTGAAGTGGATTAAAAGAAACTGCCCCACTTGATTAAGTAATGGACCACATAGTAGCATTGAAAGCATGCACCAAAGTTAGTTAGGCAATCCAAGGGAACGGATTACCATTCATTCAGGACTCAAACCAAGAAAGTAGGTCGCTTTTATTATCAAATTGTTCCCATCAGTGGTGAACAAATTAGGGTTTCAGCAATTTACAATTTGTCTATTCGAGTGAAATAAAAGATAAGTATATTCAATTATTGAGTATGCATGTCAGTGTGCATGCGACATGGCATTGCGTCGACAATATTACATGACATGACACGCAATTGCCATCTATTTCATAAACCTAGAAAGCTAGGTAAGTTTGCCATCAAATGGTCCCGCCGTCCCAGTAAGAGAAAGAACCACCACCCAAGTACAAAAATAATCACAAGCATTGTCTATTTTGCTGAAGCATTTCTTGACAGAAACTAAACGGTGCGTTTTGGTATTAGGTCATTTACGCAAAAGTAATCACATAATACGAAGGTAGGGGTCCATATATCACACTCTCATTACAGAATTGTTGTGTTTTGAATTGGGCTTTCATTTTGTTTGGTTGAACATTTGACGGCAAGTTCAAAACATTTGTAAAACATTCAAAATGCCAGAAAATGTCATTGATTAATGTAAGTATTAAGAATTGAAATTATTAATAAATTATATTTTTCATGGCACACAATTACATATACATTTTTTTTTTTCTAAACAAATTAAAAACCAATTAGCACACACGAATGGGAGAGATCATAATTGGGAGATTCAATTTTATTTGGAGGCGTACAAGCAAATCATAAAGAACAATGACAATGTACAACTGCCATGCACGTGGACACGTGGCTCTCTAATCAACACTTGTATTGCGGGTGAGGGTTGTAAATGCATACAAGGTATAACTACCACAAAGAAAAAGCTAGTCTCTCTATCCACATCATTGTCGACACAGAAGGGGGGGTAACCACTCCATGGCCCATGCCTTTTTCTTTTTCTTTTTCCAAGCATGTTGACGTCTTCTTTTTTGACACAATCGATATTGGACGAGGGGATTCCAACACAAGGTCTTCGATTTTACAGGGATAACTGCTCTCAAGCTTTTGGACTTTTCAATCTCAGGTGCTTTACCTGCAGATATTTCAAGGCTTAAGGCTTTGTGATTAAATTCATTAAAAAGTTCATAAAGAAAGTCACCAAATTTCAAACCAAAATATTATGACAATGACGAGCTTCACCGAAAAAACAAATTATGACAACGAAATCAAATTTGTTTTCATTTTTTCGTCACTGAAAGGAGATTTGAACTGCCTAAATACTACTAATACTATTAGATCACCAGCTAGTTGATGACAATAAAATCAAACTTCAAAACATATGACAGTTAATTGGCCCATCATTCAAGTGTGGATGTAAACAGCTAGCAAAGGACGAACAAAGATAGAGAACTTAACAAAGCTGAAAATAAGTATCGTGCAACTTCCAAATTTGACGAAAGTCTTGTCCACGCAGAGATCAGCCTGATATGAACACTTCTGTGTCCCTCGTCTTTGTACCAAACAATTTTGCCTTGAATATCAAAATTACATTTACATAACAAAAGTTGAACCACATGTTCTCCCAAGAGTAGAAAGTTGAACCGCATGTCAAATTGACGGATAGATGTATGAAAGAAAGAGGTATTATCACTATAACTTGATACAAAATTGTGGGAGTTGCTTGCTAGCCGCTGTATATGCGTATACAGTAATTAAATTAAATGGTATATCAGGTCTTTCTCTTTTTTTGTCTATGGTTGCCATTGCCATCTTTTCCTTCTTGCTTCATCCCGCCTCTACGAGCTCTCTTATGTCCCTGTTATCAGATTTTTACAAGATTCATCAGCAACTAATTCCAGTCTCTCTGCGCATTGGCACTCGGAGCAACAAGAGGTTGGGACGACGCTTAGTTGCATGTGTATCAAGCGAAATTGACATAACTTGAAATAATGAAGAGGTTAGGTACAAGAAAAATGCAAAGTACCTCAGCAGTGAAAGTCTTGAGGGGGTCCTTATTCTTTTTGGATTTTCTCTTAAATCCATGGCGGCGAGCAGGGTTGGTGTTTCCCATTGCAGCTCTAGCAAGCTTAACAGTCTTGCTGGCTTCTTTAGTTGTTGCATCCAATAGATAATCAGGCACATCGCGTAGGTGAGGAGCAGGAGGCTTCTTGCTTAGAGCCTTGTCATGTTTCAACAGATCTGCTCAAAATTATAAATTAGTAATGTCTAAATCTTGTAACTTCAAAGGTACAGTGAGCAAGTATAATAGGAGACCCAGTACATTCAACTAAACAATACCTAGGTCTCTTGGATTAACTTCAAAATGAGCCTTCAACCTACACAGATAAAAACGGATTGTTATTAGAAACCAAAAGCTGCAAGTTGTAGGAGAGGTTAGTGCAGAGAAAACATAGGTTGAGAAGCAAAAAACTAAAAAGAACACAAGTAGCTGCGCTCAGTCAAAGTAACTTTGACTACTGTGTATCTGTGATCCAATCAGCGTAGTAGGCGCTAAAAAATATTTAGCGATATTGATTATTTTCTACAAGCCATGTACCTAATTTTGCAAGAGTGTTGGTGCAAAGGACCTCATGCAGATAAAGAAAGCAACAATAGTATATACTCACTTTTCAGAATTGAGAATTTCATTTCTCAAATCTTGAGCTCGCGATTCTCTGACAGCAATTTTTGTCACACTCTTTGCAACATCCTGTAGAAGTCAGTGCTTATGATCAGGTGATCTGGGGGGCCTTTAACCGTACAATAAATTTCCACCCAATTGCAGATCAGGAATCAGAATGATGCAATTCAACAAGGTGATCAAAAAAAGCAAAACAAATCACCAAACAGGAGACCCAAATTCATGGTTAGCTTGACCATAATGGGTCCACTCAGGCGAAAAATAGTGAAGTGATCCATGAAGCCTTTGAAATGAAAAGACAGAGAACCAAATCATGAACGATAAAAGAGTCAGAAGAATCACCTCAGCTCTATATCTTAAAGACTCCACTGCGTTCTTGGTCAGCAAAGGAAATGGAAGAATTAAGTTTGAGTCGTCTTTTTCATCGTCCCCCAAAAAGGATTTTATTTCTTCAAAAATTGCCATCTCATCTGGAGAAACCTGTTAGAAGAAAAAAAAAATTTAGAACGTTAAAATGTTTCACAAGATAAGATCATCATCATAAACATACAGAGGTCTTAAGCAAGACAAAACATTCAGGGATGAACACAAACTTAAAAGCAAAGAATCAAATTTAGAAAATCTACAAACGAACATTTGCAGTTCATATATTATTGCATCACAAATGCACTGCCAATAAAGTAACAGCAGAAGCATTTTGGGTTCACTGGAACAGCCTGGTTGTGGTTATATGTTATGGCATCCCAAAGAGCTTGAATACTTCAGAGGGGATGCATGGGGTAATACGTTATAACAGGGTAGATATTAAATTCAGATTATGGGTCTTCTATTTGAAATTATGCTGAAAGGGAGATCGTGGGCCGGGCCATGGGCGTGTTAATGCTGTAATGATCATTGATTAACAAACTCACAAGGGAGATAGAAGCACCAGTACTATATGCTCTTCCAGTACGTCCAATTCGATGAACATATCCTTCAGCACTTTGAGGCATATCCAAATTTACAACCTGCAAAAAATAATAAAAAGCAGACATGGTTAAATGGTATGCTAGCTGAACATGGTATCTCACAAAGTAATATCAGGAAACAGAGAAATTACAATAAGTGAATTTAGTTCTACCTACGTAAAGTGTCGTTTAAATGCATTGAGTTCAAACAAAGCATCTCGGATACATACATGATATCCAAGAACTACCCAGTCAAAATTGAATGTAAAGAATGAATAGCTTGAAAAAACATATCAACGAGTATAGTAATGACATACCGTGTGCACATTTTTGAAGTCAATTCCCCGCACCACTCCAAATTCAGAGTCGGCTTTATGCTTAGCATGCTTTCTAGACTTTTTTGGTTCAATACTACTCTCCCCATTGTCTTCATTCTCTTTTAATTTGCTGGTGTCAGTCGCAATCAAATAATCAAAAAGCCCAGCATTGAATTCCTGTTGGCAAACCAAGGGGGTTAGGATTTCGTGAAATATCATTCTCAAAATGGTAGACTGGGAACTAACTCTAACTCTAATCGATACCAAATTAAGAAATATGACCACATTGCAATAGCATTAGATTAGAATATTGACGAACCTCAAGAATGTGGAGACGAGAATTCTGTGGCAACTCAGAATTTAAAACAGCAGATCTAATTCCAAACTGCAAAAATAGACAATGAAAAAGTAAAAAAGCAGAGAGAGATGAAGTTACGACTATTAAGTATAAATCAATGTCCTCCTTCACTCACAAATTAGACCAAAAAATAAAGGGAACAATACACTGTTAAAGGCCCTTAAACTCTGTGGGCAATTAAATATAAAGGCTTACATCAACTTTCCTTCCCTCCCTTAACAATTAGACCCACAGAGAGAGAGAGAGAGAGAGAGAGAGAGAGAGAATGTTAAAGACAATTAAATTTTGTAGGCATGTAACTGTAAAGCCAAAAATCAACTTTCCCTCCCTCCCCCTCACCAATTAGGCCAAAAAAAGAAAGAAAAAGAGAACAAGAAACTGCTAAAGGCACTGAGAATTTGTAACATGTAAACTATAAAAGCATAAATCAACTCTCCCTCCATCTAAAGGATTTTGTCTTTGTGGAAAAAAAAAAAATTTAAGTTCGCCCATGCGGATACATCTGAAAAAAAAAAATCGATATACCTTTTCCAGAAATAGTTTTAATCTGAATCCCATGTCAATTGTATTAGTAAATATCAGAACTTTTTTCTGAACCAGCTCCAACTTCAAGAGGGAAAGGATGTACAGTAACTTGTCACGTGCACTGCATGATATCTAAGAAACAATAAAATGAAAAACATAAGTTAATAGACATATGATAGTCTCGTTTCCACCAGAAGTGAATAGGCACATATGAAACCAGATCAATGAAGTACTGAAAACACACAAAAATACAAAAATATCATTGGTACTTAAAGAGATATAAATAAAAAATACACAAGAGGAGAGAATAAAGAACAGAAGATAACAAATAAACATCAAAATGAAGTCACATGATTTAACAATATATATTTTTTAGCAACACATTATTTATAACAGGAAAGCTAAGTTAAAGGAAAAGAAATAATAGGCACAAGTTGCAAAGAAAAACATAAGTTGATAGCCATATGATAATCTCATTTCAATCAGAAGTGAATACACAGAAGTATAACCCGATAACATGAAGCATTAAAGAACACACAAAAACCCATAAAGATCGCTATTACATAAAGAGAGATAAATCATAAATCGAGAGTGGGGGAGAGAATATAGAACAGAAAAGAAAGAATAAGCATTAAAATGAAGTCAGACATGCCTTAGAAAAATATAGGTTTTTAGCAATACATTTGACAGTATTTTATACCAGGAAAAGCTAAATTCCCATAGCATTCTTCAGAGACAAGCAGTAATTTATGCTATTAAAGAAAAGCAACTGATTGGTCATGGCTAACTGAAGGGTTCCTTCTAATTCATGTGGACTGTGTTATAAATTGTACAACACTTTTGGAAAAGATGTTGAAACAACTGAATGTTGTGGATAATTGATTTCCTGTTAAAGGCTTCAAAATTCTTACCCAAAACTGCTGAACATTTTTTGGGATGACCTCGTCCTTGATATCTCCCACTTCCGGTAAAGTCAAAATGTAAGAATTATGTAGAATCAGCTTCTTCAGTTTCTCAACATCATCACTGCCAAGTATTATAAAATGCTAGGTGTCAATAGCATGTTACAAAGTGAAACCATAGAGTGGAAAAATGAAGGAAAAAAATCAACTCTTGAGCCATAAACAGATACACAATTTCACAAAACACATCAATCATTAACATCATTACTCCTAATCTGCAGAAAGTAAAAATGGTGCATATATTGTGTAAATAACAAACCTTGAGGTGGCAGACATAAGAAGACATTGACAACGTTTAGGGATGTGAGGTGTTAATGCTTTTATATCTCCCTCATATCCATATGACAACAGAAGATCTGCCTGAAAGAAAATATAGTTCAATGATCTGTCAATGGGATAATTCCAACAATTATTCTTCAAATTTTGACAATGGGAAAAAAGAAAATATCCTAAAAGAATACATTGCCTAACATCTATTTTAGTTTCGTAATAAGGGCTAACAACCATATATTAGTCTTAAATTCAAAGCATCTATGAATTCAAAAACCACGTGAAAATGTAATGTATGAATAACAAAATTAGTTGAGGAGCAAAAAGTCTTTTAAGGTGAACAAAATTAATAGGAATGCAAGCGATGAATACACATTCTATCAGACTCGACCAAAACTGACAAATATGTTTGTGCGTCTGTTTGCAACTAAATGTTCTCTCACCTCATCAAGAACAAGAATTTCTAGTGACTCATCAATGGATGTTGGCTGAAGAACACCATCTGACAAACATTTCTTTACGCAAGCTGGAGTGGTAACCAGAATCTCAGGTAGCGCCGCCAAAGCTGTGCGCTGCAAGCAATATTGTGGATAAGAAAGAGTCAGCAAAAATATAAAATCTCCACTTGCATGTGCGTGCTTGTGCACATTTACATTTCATATAATTGGAAAAGGGAGCTGAACAAACCCAATCAGGTGCAGGCATGCTGCTTGTCAACTGCACAACTTTCAATGGAACTCTACACAATTCAATCAATGAAGAGACCTCTGTATAAACCTGCATATGTACCACAACCATTCACATTCAATAACCAAACTTAGCAAGAAATCTAAAACGGCAAAGAGAATTCGAACCGGGAACAGTTACAAAATGTACAAACCTGCTGAGAAAGTTCTCGAGTAGGGACGAGAACAATCGCACTCGGAGCAAGTTTCTTCTTTGGTTCTAAAGTAAACAACTTCTGAAGCAACGGCAGGAGATAAGCAAAGGTCTTTCCAGACCCAGTCTTTGCCCTGGCCCCCACATCCTTACCTTGCTGAAACGCATTCCCAAATGCAAGAAAACAATCAATTAACACAGTTTTCAACATTAAATTTTCTTTTCATTTCCTGCATTTTCTGGGAAGCCAAACAGGTAATAAAAGTAGATTAATTTCGGAAAAGAAAACTAACAAGGATGAGAGGTATGGCGACTTGCTGAATGGGGGTGGGCTTGTCAATTTTCTTCTTGTTTAGGGCACGAATAAGACGACCGTCTAATCCGAGGCCTTCGAACGTCTGCTCCTCATCGTCTTCGCTTTCAATATCCTTGGGTGGCTTCTCCGTAGTTTCAGCCATGGGAGAGTCCGTAGCTTCCGAACTTGGAGCTCAAAGCTACAAAGGGTTTAGGGTTTTGATTTTTGGTGCGAACCAAAAAAGGCGAACGGTTTTGTTTTCTGCTTTTAAAGTTGAGTTGATATTGAGAGTTGGGCTTGGGAGAATATAGGTCGACTGGACCAATTTCTGAGGACGAAAATTGAGCTTTCAGAATCAGAACTTTGAAGTGCTATTGTTTTTGGCCCATTTTATTATTAGGGTTTTAACTTGTACATCACCACAACGAATTGCTCTTCACACCCAGGCCCACATTTTAAAGATTAAACTAACCCGTCAAAGCATGATTCCACAAGGAAAATCTATTCATACCATACGATTTGGTCACTATAATAACATTACAATTTGCTTTAGTGGAGTATGGAGATGTGATGTAACTCATTGATACTACATGTTATTCATTAATATTAAAACAGATTGATGGGTTATATCACGTAATCGTACTCCAATATCATACAATAATTTCTCTTACAAAATATGTCGAAAGCTTCACGTATTACTTAGATGTTACATTAAATTAGAAAATTATTGTGTTATACTGAAACACGACCACGTACTATAACATTCAAATCATGTTGTATTTATCAATACTATATATATACCCTAAACTATAAAATCCGTTGTTCGCTCTTAAAATCCATACAAACAATAAAATGCCTAGTACACTAGTGCGTTGAAGTATTGAAGTTACACTGCCAAATCATATTTTGTATAATTTGTATGTATCTACATATACTATACATAATTAACATCCCTTTTCAGTTAATTCATATAAATTGTGGTCCAAGGCAAGCCACCAGTCCTGCTTGTCACCACCAAAGCAGAGAGCTTGAAGTTGCAGCAGTAATATTTGATTATTGAAGGGAAAAAAGAACAGCTTCTTGTGAGTCACTGGACCAACTGCGGAGGACAGAGCCACTCAGCAGTTTTATAAGTAACGACAATTTATCAAGTTGGGTTCAGAAAATTACTCAATTACACAGCATGAATTGGGAGGGAGATGAGGGAGGAAGGGGGGGCATGGGCCCCAATCCCATGATGAAATGCATGCCATTCTCGGAGGGACCCCATTAATGAGAGGAATGAAAGCTCATTTGACCATCTTTGCTTTCGGTGTGAGTTGAAATTGAAAATAAAGGGGAAATTGAAATTTGATATCACAGCCGTTGGATCAGGTATAGTGTTGATTAGACACAGACAAGTCTAGGGCCTAGTGTTGATGAATATGACATACATTTTGCTGATCCTTGGTGACAAAATTCCATCATTTGTGTCTCGGATCTTTGTCTAATTCGGTTGAGCTAATCAAGTTTTATACGTTGTTTTTTTCTATTTCCCGTGTTATTGGAACAGGGTTTTTAATTTGAAAAATATTTCGCATTTCCTGCCATTCACAATTTCATACGTCTAAATTGGTCAAAAGAAATAGCTCTTTTCAATATTGTATTGCTTTAACTTTATGTACATTTCCCTTTCTTAATTCTTGTAGGTATTGGTTTTTGTTTTTGCTTTTTTTGTCAAAGTTAAAAAGAGGTGGAGCTTTCTCACACACGCTATCAAAGTACTATAAGTCTACAAGTAAAGACTATTTTCCCGTTAACCCTCTTGTAGGAATTTTGATAAGTGATAACTGATGCATAATGCAGGCTACAATTGGACGTGGAGTTTGTTTCGCTCTTCTTATTTTTTTTCCTTTCAAATTGTATCCTATTTATTGCTTAAGATTAGGTTCACGTTATCACTAACTAACCCATGAAAAAAAATTCATGGTTTGTAAAGAATCTAGGGGCTTTGCACACAGACACATGCAAAGCATCGATAAAAAAACAAATCTAAGAGTATCTTAATGTCACTAACTAGAAGTTTAAACCAAGGAAAGCAAAGTTAAATCCTAGAGGGTTTAAAAAAACAAAGCTAGGAAGGAGCCTTGACCCACGTTTACCAAAACAAATAAAAATATCCACACAAAGATAAAAAATAAAAATTGACAGGGTAGGGACGAAAAGGGCTGGAGCTTACATCATATAACCCACAAACCACAATAATGGGAACCACACATATTACATGTTATCTAATCATCAATACAATACAAGGTGGGAAAAATATTGCTAAAAGCTTGGCATGGCACAGTGAATTATTGTTAAAATTTCTGGCCAAGTCTTTTAGTATTATTTTATATAAGCAATTTGAGAGAGGGGGGAATCGAATTGAAGCCTTCAAATGCATGAATAAATACTCTTAACTATTTAAGTTACAAGTTTATTGCTTCGCCAGTTTTTTATTTGTTTAATCCTTAATTAAACTCCCAAATTTTTTTTTAATGCTTTTGTAAACTTGTACAGTAATGGCAGAGTAGCAGAGAAAGCAAACATAAAACTCAAACCCCAAGTAGAATAAGGAGCAAGGGTTGCACAGAATGTTGGGCTAGGCAGAGCAAATCCTCACCATATTTAAAGCCTTGAGAGGCGCAGAGGTCGACAATTTCCATACCATGTGGTTCTGTTGGTCTCCTTCCAGCTCACAATAGCCAAGCACAAGAAGCTCCAAGAGCAAGTGAAAATCCATTAGATTTATTTATAAAAGCTCTCTCACCAGATGATGATTTAGTATATTTTAGCTCACTGCCAGACAAAATTGCACGGTGCAGCTCTTGACCCAACACACAATTCCAATTTCTCAACCTGCCCTACTTACTGCCCCACACACCCACACAGGAGAGAGAGAGAGAGAGAGAGAGAGAGAGAGAGAGATTGGGGATTGCAAGCAACACAGATAAAAGAAAAATGCATTATATATCAGTTACAATTATACATCATTGAGACTTGAAAGGGAAGAAAAATAATAGAGGCTGCCGCTGCACTATTTGATTGACTGAAACTGAAACATGGTGTTTTAGTTGAATTGGGTTTTTATACATTGTTGGATTGATGAGAAAGTTATAGAGAGAATCAAAAGCATAAAAAAGAAAGAAAAGACCCCCAAAATGGTTAAGAGAAAAACCAAATTAAACCCAAAAAAGAAAATAAGAAACAAAAATTCCCTCATCAGTAAAAGACAGCCAAAAATTCCAAAAGCACAATACTGCCCACCCTGGACTGAAATCTCAAGCTCTCAATAATAAAAATTCCAAAAATACCTGAAATTTTAGCTCAAGCTTATAATTGGGGGATTAGATTAGGCTCTTGTCTCTCAATAATCAGGCATGAGGTGGCTGACCTTGCCTTCTTCAAGAGCCATCTTGCGCTCTGTAATTTTCAACCATATGCACACACCAGTGAAACTAAGCACCAAACTCGCAAACCCACTTCCCAATCCGATCCCAACAATGGCCAAAACCGAAAGCCCTTTGCTTTTCAGAGGGGCCAAAGGGTACCCATAAAGCTCCTTGTTGCCATCGAACGACGTGGCATTAAACCTCGGCAAATTCCCACTCCGATTTCCCAAAGAAACCGGTATCGGCCCCGAAAGCTTGTTGTTTGAGACGTCGAAAGCCGAAAGCCGGACAAGAAGGCCCAATTGCTGAGGGATCGTTCCGGTGAGTAAGTTGTCGTGGAGATCGATGACGTTGAGGTAGGCGCACAATGTGAGCTGCGGCGGGATTGGGCCCTGCAACCGATTGGAGGAGAGGTTCAGGACGGCGAGGTTGACCAAGTACTGGAGGTCCGATGGGATTGGGCCGGTGAGGAAGTTGGAGGAGAGGTCGAGGGCTTGGAGGTTGGTGCAGTTGGCCAAAAACGGCGAGATTGAGCCGCGCAGAGCGAGGTTCGTGAGGGAGAGCTTGTAGATTCTGCCATTGTTGCAGGTGGCGCCTTGGAGGTAGGAGGTGAAGCCGCTACATGGGTTTGCGAAGGTGGATTTGGTCCAGTTCTGGAGGGACTTTGTTGCGTCTTGTATGGATTGGCTTAGGTGGGTCAGGCAAGCCTCGTCGCTTGGATCTGATGAGGTGGGCCGGAAAACGGCGACGTTTAGCACGGTTATGAATATCAGAGCCCAAACAGTCTTAGCAGCAGCACCCATCTAGAGTGGAAAATTAGTAAAAATTACAAGAATAGTTTGTACCCTTTCGTTAATTTTGAAGTTTGGGATTTTGGGTTGTGGAAAAAATAGAAACTTTGTTTGCCCTTTTGTTGATTTTGGATGAAGAAGGTTTGGGATTTTGGGTTTTGGAGACTATGGAGAGGAAAGATGGACACAGAGAGAGGAAGAGAGATTGGTACCAAATGGTACCTTGGAGGTGTGATTATTTTCTTATGTTATAAAAGGGTACAGTTTAGGAACAAAATATAAGAAAGAAAAAGAGGGAGATGTTGGTGTTATTGAATCCTGTTATATTCTGTTATGGAAGCGCAGATTAGAAATGTATACAAAAAAAATTATATAAAAAATAGAGAGAGAAAGCTGAGGAACTGTATTTCAATTCTGTGTTTGTGTTGGAGGAGAGAGGGAGGGAGGGGGAGAGTGGGAGGCACTAAGTTGGACTGATGGCAATTGGTGAAAATTAATAAGTGTTTGACACGAGGGAGGACTGGGGATGGTGGGCCAGTGGCCTGGGGCTGTGGGGGCGGTGAACCCTGCACATATGAGGGCGTTAAGACAGTGACAATACGCAGGGGTTTTTTGGTCATTTCGAGAGTTTGAATTCCAGGGAAGCAGCAGGGGCATTTTGGTGGTGCCGTTGTGTATGGCATTGGCAATTTGGCAACGATTGATGGTTGACACGGTCGATGAAAGAAAATGAGAGATGCTGATTGATGAGATTTTGAACGAGGAAAAGAGTTTATTTCTTTTTTTCTCTTTTTTTTTTTTTTTTTTTTTTTGGGGGGAGGGGGGGTGGGTGTGGGGGTGGGTGGGGGAGGGGGATGGTGCAGAAATTCAATGTTCTCATTCATTGTTATAGTTTTTTCTGACCGTAGGATCTTGTATATTATGTTATCAATCATCATCATTGACCCTGCACCATATATGGAGCTAGGACAGTTGCATTCTATGAGAGCTAGGACTGTCGCTCAGCCACTTAATATGCCTATATGCTTCATCTGCTACACCATAGGTCTTGCAAAGTCTAGTACAAATCTTACCTATTGATTGAAAAAGACAAAAATAATGGCAAGAATTATTAATTAGCATTACAAAAGGAAATAGTTATTTCCACTTCAACATTAGCTTATCGTATTCTTTAGCGCATTCAAAATTTTTAAGAGTGCGCATTTGTGTCAACAAAATTGAATATCGATCATAATGAATTGATAATGTAATTTGGTATGAAGATGAGAATTTAATCCAACTAGACTCCCTCCTAAATGACGTGACTAAATCCACTGTGAATTTCATTTCTTTTTAACAAGTAACTTATTGATAGAAGAGTATTTCTACTACATATTGTTGTATGAGATACATCACATATCCAACAGTGACTATTATTTTATAGGAAGGGTGTACCAGTCACATCCAACAGTTGAAAGATTGGTTGTATGCAATACAATGTATGGTAGAATTTTTCATTTACACAAATACTAACACATCACTTCATGAACGAATTTGGTAAGCAAATGTTGAAATTTGAATTTCAAGACTGTTCTTTAAATTGAAATTTTAAGAAGGGTTTAAATGAGAGAGAGAGAGAGAGAGAGAGAGAGAGAGAGAGAGAGAGAGAGTTTTTGTTTTTTATTTGGGCTACGGATAAGGGAATTTTCATTGATAACCATGTTCAATTACACAGAATTGAAATCCATAAAACATTCCCTAAACATGGAGGGATCCAAGTCCAACCAAATCTATGAAACTCAACCATAAACACTAAGGCCATAAACAATGAGCCAAAAAATACAATTAAACCCATCTCACTATAAGCCATAAAGAGAAAGAAAATTCAACGTGTAAAATTAGTGCGATATCAGAACTCAACAAACACCAAACAACGTCACTACTTTGAAAAGAAGAAAGCACTCTAAAGAGAAAGTTGAGGAGTGAAATTGTTTTTTTCTTTTTCTTCCTTAAGAGAAGACCTTTGCTTGTAAGTTGTACCTAAGAAAGGCGCACTAGAAAGTAATCTCAAATCCAAGTTCTCTTGTCATGCTTGGTCTTAATTATTAATCATTATTATTTGTGGTTGTGACTTGTGAGGCACATACACTACTTATACTCAAAACGTTTCCCTTTTGGGTGTGCCATCAAAATCGCATTTTCTGGGCAATAAGGCTAAAAGTCACTTTTGATCCTTGTAATTTATCTCTTTTTCATTTTTCGTTCATTTAACGACGTGAATAAAATTGACGGGATTCCTTGATTGTCCTTAAATTGCTACAATCATAAAACTACAATGGTAAAAGTGACCAAATTGAAACTACATTGACCAAAAGTGAAAAAGAAACAAACTATAGGAACCATAAATAACTTTTTACTTTCAAAATAAAACGTGCTTGGATAAGTCTATGACAGCATCCCCTGATTAATCTGTATGAGAGATTACATGTGTAATTTTTTTTTACTTTTGAAATGGAAGTGTTGGAAATTTAAAATTTGAAAAATAGATAAATAAATTAAAGAAAACACAATGGTAGTGCGGTTTGTCCTAATCAATACTGATTGCTTTTCATACTTTTTAAGATATGGTCAAACTTAGAGACTCCATGCTTGACACAAAAGCAACGCAAAATCTTCATGTTTAGGCGATGTTTGAAGAACCGGATGGTATTCACCAAGTAGTTTTTTTGCGTACAATACTGGGACTTCTCATCAATATAAAATATTTATATTATTCGAATGGGTGGAATCTCACATGGGTTTTAAAACTTATAATATTTCCTTTGATGATTCATAATTACATGTTTTTAGGTTTTTATTTGTCACAATTAATTTTGAGCATAACCACAATATTAACACAGAAGATACAAGCTTTATTTCTTGGTACTAACCTAAAACATACAACGTAAAAACTTTGTAGTTCAAATCGTTAAGAGCAGTGTCTCTTGTTCAAATCCCCCTTTTTGATATCGCTTGTAAAAAAAAATAAAAATAAAAACTAATCTAACAAATACAAGTGCTCAAAACCTAGAATCCAACCAAATTGCTTTTGTACACTCTCTCTTTCTCTCTCAAATTTCCATGAAGTATTGCTTCTTTTCAACTCATGCTCTCCCTACTCTCAGTTATAATCTTAATTATTGGTTGACATATTTTCTTCACTATTATAATATATCCAGTAACAAATTAAAGGGCCGTCCTTATTATTTAATGTAATAATTAAATATATTTTGAAGGATGGATATGTCATCAAGAAATATGTGAGCTAACCAACCTAATTATCCACCTCACAATAAGGATGATAAAGCTTTGGTTTTTCTTCCTTCATGAGGTGGAGACAATGATTAAGTGAACCATTTAATCTTAACACGACTACAGCCTATACCTACCCCACACACGCTAAAAACAAATTAAACTACTATTTTGGCCTTGGAGAGACTACCAATAGCATTTCTTTTTTGCAATATTTATACACGTGCATTTGTTTGTGCCAAACTGAACACTGGTGTAGATAATTTCGTTTTTTTCCCCTTCATAAATTACGTCATTATTCTATGTTTGAGAAATTTGTAAATAGTTTTATTTATTTATATATTCATATTTAGAGTCATTTCTTTCTGTCAAGAATTGTATGATGGTTAGAAATTGGATTTTCTTCCACAAGATCATGGGTTTTCTTCAGAGTCATAATTTTATGTGGAAACTGCTTCCATCCTTATCTGAAAAGGGGCATTCCTACTTCCTGCAAATCAAAGAAGAATCTCAACACACAAAATTCATCAATAATAGAAAATTAGTAGTTCCTACTTTCAAGAAAGGAGGCAAGTATTTTTCATTTTATATTCTATAATTACTATTACTAATGGAGAAAAGAAAGCTCAATAATATTTTTAGTTAAAGAAGAAGTCTGTAGTAATTCACTTTCTCATCGTGTATACTTAACCTTACATTTAGATGAAGGAATTGCAAATTTCTTAAGATGTTGATACCCAAATTTTTTTAAGCAAAACCAAGTTCATTGAAAGCCTAATATAAAAAATAGTCGGAATATAAACACTTTAGCAGTCAAACCATTTTAAGCCATTACAAGAGCATATAAGGCATCTTAAGAGCCAACTAAGCAATCTAAGAGCCACATGAATCTAAACAAAGTGTTCATTAGGACTTACCTATTCCTCGAGGCACTTTGAGCCTAGTTCTACTTACTCATAAAATGTACCGTGACACTTTGAATCATCATACCCATGACTCTTGTACCAAAACACATAACAAATTAATGTGCCAATTCCATTGTTTGGAGATCATTTATATGAAATTTTGAAACTAACCCATACATATTATATTAAAATGAAGTTGTGGAGTAACACAAATGAACTACATACAAGTTCTTCTTCTAAGTAAACAATAACATTGCCTAATAAACATATTTGCACCAAATAAAGTTTTTACATGTATTAAAGAAAAGGCATAATAGCAATTTAAATCACTTTAAAACAATTATTCCAACTTATGGTTATTTTTATTTTTTACTTTTTATAAATAAAAAAAAATAAGAGTGCCAAGTGCTATCATAATGGAAAACATGTTCTATATCCACTTGTAGTAAACATCACTAGCATGATATTTTTTTATTACTCAATTCAATTGGGAGTGTCTTCAACATGAGAGCTTTTCTGTCATTTTCTGTCAACCAGGCATATGCATTCATCTGTTCCTCTTCACTAAGATCCGTATTGCATGTACGTCAGCATATACCCAAGTAATGTTGGATCAAGGTTCTTTGATACACAAGGTTCAAATGATAAAACCATTAGCAATTGAATCTGCGCAAGATCCTTACACTTTTATTTATTTATAAGTTTTATGAGGAATATCCAAAAGAAATTGTTGGTGCACGACTAGTTTTCTTTTAACCACTTGTCGAGTTAGATGAAATATTGTAAAAAATGTGGATATCATCTAAATCTTGTGTATCATCATCCAAATCAACACCTTCATTAACAAAAATTTTAACTACACCCAATCACTCGCAAATTATATGTATCGGATACAAATGAAATGTTTCCACCAAAGGAGGCTAAACAAAAGGAAATTAGCAATTTTGGGTGGTCTTACTATATTAGGGTTAGCTGTTTATGCAGTTGGGCTTCAACCCAGCGAAAGATCCTCTCTCTTAAGTTCCTTGGGTGCTGTTGTTTGAATGAAGTAACAGAAGCGGCAACATGAGTGCCTACAAACCAACATGCTGCTGGGGTGTGATTGAACCATTAGAGGGGCCATGTAGACCAAGTCTACCCAAAGAAAAAGTGAACGGTTTACCAGCAATGGAGTTGAGGGGCCCAATGAACTTTGTGTGGCTCATGAGCCTTGGACCAAAACCTTCTAGGCCCTTTCTTTGTTCTTATCTTGCTACTCTTCTTCCTCAACTTATCAATCTGAGTTGCTTTCTGGGGCATCTTGGTGTCCAATCCAAACTCATGTCACTTCCACACGAGGGCTTTTGGTGGCATGTTCCAGAAAGTAAGAAACCAGGGTAAGCATCAATCCAGCCGAACCGACTAAACAGGCCGATTCCAATATCTACAATTTGATTTGAAAGCCAACATCTCTCGATGGCCCTACGGACAACAATTAGGTACCTTTTTGTACATGCCATCGAGCATGGTGGGACGAACTAAGATTGAAAATCTGATTGTGTATAAATGAATTGGACCTTGGTGGGATTATGCTCCGACAAGCCCTTTATCTTGGGTCTGTCTAGATGTTGATTTCCAGATGAAGCTCAGACACAAACAACTACTTTTGTGAATAAAGAATGAGAGAATGTCAAAAATCTTTGGCAAGGTAAGCAACCAACCAACCAAAAGCTTCGTTACTTTGAAAGAAAAATAAAAATTTTAAAATAAAAAATTAGTTGCCTTTTTTTCCAATTCAAAAAAGCAGAAATTGGAAAAATTTATGTCACATTCAATCTAGTCGGGTACGTGTAATATTTATCAACACAAAATTTACATGTATAAATTTTTGGGAAATTTAATTTCCACCTCCCAATTATTGAAGGCAATCTATTTGCTAAAACCATTTCCCTACATGCTTTTAAATTCATGTATTTAACCCTAAACTCTAAACCCCAACTTAACAGAAGATTTTACACTTCCTTGATTTTACACTATACTCCAATGATATTTATTCGTTGACCCTTGCAAAAATTTACCGCTTATTTACGTTAATGCTTCCTAAGAATGAATGAACTTGTTGAAAAGAGAAAAGAACGAACTTGAATGATTCATAAATTTTTTGTAGATCTTCGTTTAAAAAAAGAATACAAGAAAATTATTAGCCCTCCTGTGCACATGAAAAGAGTGCGTGCACAGCACTGAGAAGTTGGGCTTAGAACAGGTGGAAGGAAAGGGCCTAAAATAAAATAACCTATTTGGGCTAGCAAATAACCTAGTCCTAACACTGATTATAACCAGCTGCCATGTGATATAAGATCAACTCTAGCGAGGAGCCCAAGCCCAAGGCTGGGGGGAGTCCAAGCCAAAAGCCAGTTCCAGCGGGCTACTTTTGCCCGGGCTGGAGGTGGGACCCACGAAGACGGGCTGGCCCTAAGGCAGATCTCTCCCGAGGGGGGAGATGACGTCAGCGTGCGCTGACGTTAGCCCTGCGCTCCACTAACAGCTAGAAGACAAGTGTCGTTGTCTGGGAGCTCCGATCGCCTGCTTTCCTCCGATACAACGGTTGGGGTTTTTTTGGTTATAAAATTATGAAAAAAATTCGAATTTTTTTTAAAAAAATATCAACAAATTCTATATATTTTTTTTCTATAAATACCTACCAATGCTCTTCATTCTCAACACTAAATCCTCATGTATTTTCTTCTACTTCTACTATTATTCACTTTTTACTCAACATTTTATTCACTTTTAAATTGTATTTTTATTTATCATCTTATCTGAAAATTTTATCCAAATTAATTGTTTAGGTAAACAAATTTGTGAAAAAAACCAAAAAAATGAATAATATTTGTCCTTTCCCATGATAATGGATGGAAACACATATTGCTTTTTGCAAGGGCAGCCACTATTCACGTAAATAGTAGCTGCCCTAGTCCCCCCTGTCATGCCATGGCAAAGGACAAATGAGTGGAGTTGCTCTAACCAGCTGTGCTTTGACCATAATACAAGCAGTCTTTCTTGTGCCCAAACCCATATTGAAGTAAACAACTAAAGCAACGGGCACCATAAAGCCAAAAATTGCTACAATAATCAAACCATGACCCTCCAAAATCAAACCCAACTTTATTGCAGTCAAATGCGTGGATCATGTTTTCTTTCTTGTGCTTGGGCCTAGCCCTCTTCACCTCCGCAAATTTATCATTCAATTCATGATAGGTTTCCTTGGTGACTTGATCCACAAATTCATCATTCAATTATAATAAAACTCTTCAGTAGTAGCAACAAATAAACATAATTACGTTTTGAGGAAAGAATTTAAATTATTTGGTAGCTAATTAGAATTTAGATGACAATAAGATAACCATAACCATAAGTTGGGTACTGGGTAGAGACGGCATATAACTTTTCGTGCATGTCATGTACAATTTTTGCATGTCCAATAAGAATATAAAATTAAGTGCATAGTGCAGTAACATAGCTGATATTTTTAATTTCTTTTATATAGTACAACCTTTCTGCCGACGATGTAGTGCTCTACTTTCAATGTTTTCTTAGCCACGAATGGGTCAGTGAAGGTAACAAAGCCAAACCCTCTTAGGTTACAGGTAATTCTGTGCACAATAATCATACAGTCCTTCACTTCACCATATTTGTTGTTGAAGTGTTCTTTCATGGCGATTTCATTAATCGTCTTTGGTAATCTAGCCACGAACAACTTTTCAGGCTCAGGTAAGTCCGTGGTGATCAAAACCCACAGAACCCTCACAAAGTTCTCAAAAGAAAAAATATTAGCCCTCCTGTCCTGTGCACATGAAAAGAGTACGTGCACTGAAGAGAAGTTGGGCCTGTACACGTGGAAGGAAAAGGCCTAAAATAAACTAATCTACACGATTGGCTATTAGGCCTTGCAAATAACCTAGTCCTATTATATTTGGTAAGGGCCCAAAAGTGGAGCCCAAGAAGCATAGCATAACCATCCCTGTCCTCCTAACAAAACCCAAGCGAAATATGTCCAAATTGGATCAAGAACATAATAAGAAGATCAAGCAGTGGAGAAAAACGCCAATGGGGTCTTAGCTTTCTGTAGGGATGTTGGCATGCAGACCAGTGGTATGTAGTTTGATTCATTATGATATTGGATGTTGGCATGCAGACCAGTGGGAAAAAATATATATAAATTTTTATTATAAAAAAAAAGATTGTGGTTCTTCTATTTATTAATGTAAATGTAAATAGATTTATCAAAAGCATTTTAGTATTATTTAAATTCTCTTAAATAATAGGATAAATAAGACTATAATCAGCTTTAAAATTGTGAAGTCTCAGAGCCGTCCAAGAAATCTTTCCACCGACTGTGTCAAGACCAAAACTCTTTTTCCTTTTCATCGACATGCACCGAATTTCTCTACCAAGTTTTCAAACTAACATCCAAACTTCCAAACTTCATTCTCGGTGATTCAACGATCACATCAATAGCATAGTGACACAATGAATAATCGATTTGCATTTCTTTTTCTTTTTTAAAATTTCCTTTAACATCACACATAACCCCAAATTGTGTTTTATAGTGAATGACTCAAATTAAAATCATTAGATAATTTAAAGACTATATTATCCTATTTTCCAAGATCCTAATATTTTCAGCTATGGTTTCGGGACTACTCGAAAGGTTCGAGTATCACTCGAGGGGGGTTCGAGTTCGAGTGGTTGCATTTCTAAATTATGAGGGTATGCAGTCTTTTTTGAATTTTTCAATGCAAGAAGAAAAAAAGTTCAGTTTTCTATACATTTTGAAGAGCAAAAAAGAATAATTCTTTTTGCCTAGTAATATTTTCATTTGGACTGATTTCATCGTAAAACACCACAATATTCCAAGAGCCTCCTCTATAGAAACCGTACACCTTTTTGTAATATAAGGACAATAAATTTCACTTCACTTTTTTTATTTGGTCGTAAATTTCTGTCTACTTTAATTTGCAAACTTTTCCACGTCCAGTTGTAATATTCCTTTTGACCTCTCACACCATGCATGCGATAGTTTCTTTATGTTCTTTTCTCTTTGTTTTCTTTTGGACTTAACTATCTGCTTATTTTCTTCTCATGCATGCCTCCTCCTACCTTGTTTCTTTGTCTTATGTATTGATATCAATTTGGGGCTACTTTATTTGAGCACTTGCCTGCCCTTTTACCCTTAGATTTGGACAAGGTGCTCCCCCTTAATCAAAAGCCATAGATCTAATCCTAGATCATCATTAATTTCCAGGGCATTTAGCTTTTCTTCAGGACAAAGCATTTTCAATCTCGCAGACATAGTTGGTTAATGCCCCACTTTGCATCCAAGTCCGAATCTCCTTTCCCGTAATTTAGATTAGATCATAATAAAATATCGTTCGTATAAAATAAAAAAGTATTTTCAATCTTAAATAAGCGTACCCGTATATATGGTCTCCTATGAGTTGCTAACAAGTTCGTGTCAAAACTCTCTTTTGAGCAATTTCGGCTAGCATTTCTTTTGTTAGGAATTAAGATCTTACCTTTTAAAGTTTAGATCCGACCTGTAGAGCAACTCACCGACTTGAAATTCACACATGCACCAACCAATTGCTGTGGCCATGAATGAATATAAAAAAGCAAGTAGTGCTTAAACAGCAGATAATTAATTATCAGCTCTAACTACAATTTCCTTTTCAAGCAAAAGCGTTTAATCTCATATCAGCATAATGCAGATTTTAATGATTACTAACAAGAACAATAATAGTAATCATAATTACAATCTATTATGTCATTCAGGTGCTGACCATCCCTAACTAAGGAAATGGCGGTAATGGATTGAATTTATTCAGTGCAATAATTTGGTGGAGGCACTTTGCCAAATCTCATTTTCCCGCCATGTTTGCTACTCTGATTAACTGGAACATTAAAGAATTTTTTGTGGTCAATTATCAGCTGAGCTGGTGAACACCAAAGAGATTTGCATAGTAAATAATTTTAGAATAAAAAGGTGAGATGAAACATTTACTTAGTTACCTTTTTTTTTCGTAGGTTTCATAAGTACTATGTACCACTCGAGTTACAAGTTTAGATTTTTATTTGCAAATTGCTAAGATCAATTATTGCACTGCTATCAGGTCTAATTCCCAGCTCCACTGTACACAGTCCTGTATTATGAAAGGTCCACATGGGACGGCTGCCTATGTTTGAAGGCCAGAACCTTTGCCTATCAATGAGGGTACTCAATATAAGCAATAATTTTGTAGCAGTGATCTTCTCATAATGTTTTCATTACTTATGTTTCAATTAGTTTGAAATACGTAGCACTAAAATTGGCCAGGCCTATCTTTTAGTTTTAGGTATGTTTCCCTAAGTCTAGTCTCAAAAATAGAAGTTCCTATATTGTGTGGGTTCCCATTTAATGCAAACATGATTTAGTGACTTGATATTGATCTATATATTAGTAGAAAAGGGTGAATCGGTCGATCTAACGGCTAAAAATATGTTCACATTTGCACTGTAGAAAAATCCCAAAAATAGAGCACAAGCTGCTAGTTATTTAATCTTCTCTCCAAGCAATAAGATAATTTAATTTAATTTTAAGCATGCAACAACCCAAAAGAATAAGGCTCATAATTAGTATTATGTTTTTCCTATTGCTGCACGTGTGAAGATGAGCACTAATTCAAAGCTTAATTCGATATTGATTGATCGAAGTAGCCCACAATAGGACATGAGATTGCTTTCATGTAGACATCATTAGTTTTACACAGCAAGTGTAAGTGGGCTTAGAAAGAAACAACTTTAAGGTTTTCCAACAAGAGGTAGCTTTCAATTCAAAATAAGGAGACAAATTCCCAGTACTGATGGGCCACTATAATCATTAACAAAATAAAAAAGTTTTGATCTGGGAATCCATATTTCCACATCTCAAACTCCTTTTTTCTTTGAATTATGGGGAAGGAATATCTGTGTTACCTTTAGAGAAAGGCAGCTTAGGTAAAAAGGAGATTAGTAATGATGTTAGTGTAATGCACATACAGAAACTGAAGAGAAGAAAAACAGGGAAAAAAAAAAGGTGACGAGATAACAGATCAGATCATGGTCAAAGCCCAAAAGCAAAAGACTAAATGATATTTGTATATGTCTTTGCATCATTGGGACACAAAACTGAGCTGGTCCTGTACTAACTGGAGCAATAAAGCTGTTTGGAAATTATGAAAACCATTAGCATATCATTTCATAAAGCCCCTCAATTTGTTTCAACATTTTGATAGGATAGGCTTAAAACATGAGTGAAGTTTTCTTTTACTTTGTTCACAAAAGGGCCCCACCAAGGCCATCATTAACCACAATTTCCCCTCCAGTAAGATAAAACTACATGAACTATTGTTTGCATGTAATTGAAGCAAAAACTTTCCACAGATGAGCAAAAACACAAAGGCCTAGGGCTATGCATCTGTCCAGGCAGCAAAAATTGGCATGTGAGGCATGAGTCCTGGCCTGGATTGGACTGTTGGGATCCAAGAACTCACTGTGTCACTTGAACTTGTGAAGAACTTGGAAGCAGCTGGAGGCATTCCAAAGAAACTTGGCAGGCAAGACTTATCAGGGCTGCCCTCTCTTGAGCTGCTTAAGCTTGTCACCAAGGAAGAGGCATTGGACACGTGAGCAGCCCCCATTTTGGCAGAGTCCTCCGCCTCGGCTTGAATCGCATTGTGAGGTTCAGTGCTTGGTTGCTTCTGATCAAGCTGCTGGGATGACTGGTAAAGTGCCATTTTCCAATCTTCACCTTCATTAATGTTCTTCAGTGAGACAATGGCTTCGCCATTGCTGGTTTGGGCAACATGGTTTTGATTAGTAGCAGCCTCATTAACCGGTATGGTCTCCTTGTTTCGCTTAGCCAGTTCTCCAGCAAGAAGGGTATTGCTTGCCATAATTCGATCCACATCATATCTTGTTATGTCAAAGTTGGTAACAGCATTCAGTCCTCGGAATTTTATGGCTGCTATGTCATAAGCCTCAGCAGCTTCCTCTTGGGTGCCTAGGTTTACAGATAAAAGATAACAAAAATTATTATTTGAAGGACACTCAGAAAAGTGTGAGCATCAAATTTAAAGCTGGGGCAAGCATGGGTCTCTGAAGGAACAGCCTTAGCAAAAGCTTAGTGGGCAAGTCAAGCTGACAATCAGAACCAGAATCAGACAGTGGTATATCTCTATAAGTGGCTGAAAAGACAACAGTTCAACGAGCTGAGAGTGCTTCAAAGATTGGCTTTTTAAAGTCATATATCATACCCTTGAATCTCTTGCGTACAATCTAATAATAATGACAATGGTTGAAACAAATCTTTAAATATGGATATTTGCCTTGTAAAGTCAAGCTTGGAAATCACTCACTGAATGTCCCAAGATAAAGATCTTTATTTCCAGCAACCCTTCCAATCCGTGCTTGCCATCTTCCATGTTGATGATGTCTGCTATACAGAGAAAAACATAAACACAGATTTCAGAGATTTTTTATTTTTTATTTTTTTCTGAGACACATTTTATCTAAAGTATTATATGAGCAGCTAATAAGACCTTGTCACTCCTCTGTACATTGAAGCCCCTCTTGAGAATCCACTGCTTTTCCTGCAAAGAACAAATTTATTTTATGAGTTAAACAAAAAATATTCTTCATTAGGAGCATGAACAATTGCAAAGATCTACCTTCTTAAGTGGGCAACATATTCTTGTCTGGTCATGTTCTTCATGTCCTCCAGTTCTTTTGATAGTTTTCCAACTGTTAGATCAGCATCATGGTTTCATTTTTAGTAACCAAAATGAATATGGGTGTAGATTGAAAAAAGAAATGCAAAGGGGACAAAATGATTACTGGGAAATTAATGTGAGTGGATGGTCCCCAATACTTGAGTGCTGCTAGATCATAAGCTCTTGCAGCTTTTTCCTCCATATCATAACCTCCTAAAATAAAAAATCTTGGTATGATTAGATAAAGAACATTGGTGGACAGTTTAAAATGCTTTAGCCAGATTATAAATCAAAATGCTTACCCAAGTAAACTGAGATTCATGGTTTGATTGTGATTCCCAGCCAAGCAAGGAAAACCAAACAGAAAAAGACAATCAGCATTGTACGGAAAATGGTCAGAACAAGAGCAGAATGTGACTTCAGAAAGGGCACATCCATTTAAATGAAAACATCATTGTGCTTATTAAATTTGCATGTGTTTTCTTCACCAACCTTGCCTTCCCTTCCTGCTCTGACCTTCTTTCTTGCAACTGTTGTCCCATAGATGAGCTTCATATCGACCAGTCCATCTATGCCTGATCAACAGAAGTGCATCAAGAAGTCAGAAAGTTGAAGAAGAAAAAATAAAAGTAAAAACAGAAGTTGAAAGAAGGAAAAAGGAGAATATAAGCAAAATCAATATAAAAGAATAAACAGAAAAAACCCAGTTAGCAATTTAAGAAAATTTTACTTACAAATTGTTTATAAAAAATGAAGAAACCAAAATAATACAGAAAAAAGAGAGAGGAAAGAAGTGACCTTGTGACTCCTCTGTACTGAGAGGTTCTCTGGCCAAATGTATCCAAGGACTTCCTATGAACAATTTGCTTTTGATCCACCTTTTCAGGCCCTCTTTTCTTGGTATCCATGGTCACACTATCAGCCACAGTAGGTGAGATTTGCTGTGAACCAGTAACACAGCTTGATTGGGAGCCAGGGCTCATGGACAAGCTCAAAGACTGTAAATCCCCATATGGCATTGCCCCAATAGACCCAGATTCAGCCCCATTATCACCCATGCAGCCAATCATATTATGCTCCATTGCATGGTTAGCTGCATAATTTCTTGAAATCCAGCACTTCATCTCAGAAATGCTCTGATCAAGCCCCATTCTTGGCTGCTGGAGATTGTAATTATCTGCTGCAAGATGGGTTTCCTTGTGCCCCTCCTCCAACATCATCTCATGGCCTCTGAGGCCAGGGTAGTATGAATATTGTTGTTGTTGGGCCTGAACCTGAACCTGATGCACTGATTGTTCTTGGTGCCTGGGGTTCTGCTGCTGTTGCTGTTGCTGTTGCTGCTGCTGCTGAAGATGGTTGATCAAGTTTTGGTTGTTGGGCTCATGATGGTTGTTTTGTTGGTAAAACATGCTGTCTAAGCTGAGAGCCATAGCTTCTCTGTCATTGTTTTCATAATGGGTCCCCATGGCTGCACCACCAAAGAAGTCCTCTAGTTTTGGAGTTGAAGTAGTTGTTGTTGTTACCATTCCTTCAGATAAATAAAGAAAAGTCAAAAGACAGAAGAGTCCACCACAAGTTTTTAAGTGCAAATTTTTTTACCAAACCACAAGAAATAATAAGAGCTTAGAAAAGAAATTAACCTTGAGGCTGCTGTGACCTGTTGAGAGCTTCCATTATACAGAGAGAGCCATCAGACTTGAGTGGCATCATGGACAAAGGAGAGTACAAGCCAGCACTGGTATCTCCTTCAACTCCATAGTATATTCCATAGTTGAAGTGAGGTGGGGAGTGGAAGAAACTAGTTGGAACAGAGGAGGCAATAGCAGCAACTGAAGAAGAAGAAGACTCCGAAATTTGGTGATGGTGATGATGATGATGAGGCTCAGATGGGGCTTCCATTTTCATATTAGGAGAGAGAGAAAAATCCAACCAGTTATTATTGTTATTATTACTGTTGTTGTTGTCGTTGTTGTTGCTACCATCATTACTCATGGATTTCATGGTCTCTCTCACTCTCAAGGTTTGAGCTTTTCTCTTCTTCCTCCCTATTCTGATCAGAGATTGTTGGTAAGTTTCTCTTGTGGCAAGGCAACTCAATCATTGGGTAGAATATAAACTAATCATACTAACATTTTTCTTTTTCTCTCTGCTTTGCTTGGCCTGGCCTTGCCTTGCCTCTGTTTTTTCAAAACTGGGTCTTTTGTTGGGTAGCTGCAGAGCTGATTGGACCAAATCTAACACTCATCTAAAACAAATCCCAACTCCTGCAACTGAATCTATCTATACTGCTAACCCTCTCTCTCTCTCTCTCTCTCTCTCTCTCTGTGGAAACTGAAAAGATATGTAATATGTAAAAAGAAAACAAAACAAGGTCCTTTAAACTAAACAAAAAGAATGAATTCCAGCGAGCAATGTTGGGTATCCTTCCCTCATTCCATAGGCATCTCTGTATGCGAGAAAGACCTTTTCTTTTGCTTTTCTTTAGTCTCACTCTGCCCTCTTTCTCTCTCCTTGCCTTTCTTTTAAAATTTGCTTTTTTATTTAAGAAGATCCCTTAAAACTCACATTAAAGATCATTCTCCAAAAAAAGATTTAAACAAAGACCCAAATTTTTTTTTAAAAAAGTGTACGAACGAGACCTCATAATCTCATGTGGGTAAAACACTGCTAAATTCAACAGTTGCCATTAAAACCCAGCAGTCCAAATGTCACACCCAAAGTGACTCACTTTCTCTCTCTAATTGACTAATTATAGTCGGTTTAGTGGGTGCACCATATTAATGAACTGGGTTTTGCTTTAGCTTTAATGGGTTTCTCAGGCTTTGATCAGATTTCACGGGCACAAGACAAACTGTCCCTCCAGTCACTTCAAAACAGCAGGCACAGCTTCTTCTGTAAACTGGACCTATTTTGCTATAGCTGCTTGCTACTGCTACTATCGACCATTTCGACTATGTGTGTGAAGACAAGACAAGTAGCCCCTAACGACGCCGTCTTCAGAAACTGCTTAGCGTGGAGGACAGGCATTGCTTTGACTGGCTTGGCCTGGCCTGTCCTGGCCTTCACGTACTGTGATTTTATCTTTATCTTTGTCCATTTATTTGGATTCTTTTAATGTTTTTACTAGACATTTCATGGAGATTATTGGATTTGGGCTGCTTTTTTGTGTTTTTGGAACTGGATGGTCCGACTGAATTCTTACCCTAGCCTATTCCCTTATTTAAAAAGAAAAACAAGAGAGAGTAAATAGCATTGGATTCTGATCATTTCAACCCTCTTTTTTTTTGTCTTTCTAGACTTTTAAACCTAACATTTGAAATGAGATTAAGACATACGACTCAGTAACCATTCTATTATTTTTATGGGAAATATGCCTTGTGTAATCCAATCATCCATATGAAAAATTCTTACTTATAATCTATACAAATTTAAGAATCTTAACAAAGACATATATACATGAATAATCATTAACAATTAATCATATAAATCTCACAAATAAGGCATGTGCAACTTTAAAATGATTATTAGAACCAACTCGCCTAGTTTGGTGTATGAGACAAATGTCTCACACTTGGTATATTAAGTGAGTGTCACATGGACCTAATGTAAATGGGTGTAAATGAGTTTTTTTTTCCACAAGAAGAGGGGCCATACGTATGAACAATGTTGATCCATTGCGAGAATGGACCAAAATATCTATAATTTCACCGAAATTATCCTCTTTTTAGAGCAGCGATATTTTAGCAGATATTCATTCATTTATCGTCAATTTTTCAAGACCCAGGTTGTGAGCATATACAAGGTGCTAAAGTGCTGTTTTTACATGGAAATGACTAGATGTACTGTAACTACTGTATGACTTGCCATCAAACCCCGGAGACAAAAGAACAAAATCTAGAATTATTGATGAGCAAGACACAGTGCAAAATATTTTATACTTGCTTTATCTAGAGCCTTGTTCACTTGTTGTGGTCAACACATCTAGATCAAAAGCGAGAGAGGTGGGTCACTGTAATTAATTAACCTCTAGTGGGAGCTAATTAGCGGTCATCTCATCCTAATGCCATATTGAGGAGAGCTAATAACTTATTAACTTTAATTTTGTTGAATAATTAATTTCACGAATCGGATTAAACTCATATTAACGGATCGATACATGTACTTGTAAAAGAACGTACAGTTCTAAGGAGAGCTTTGCTCAAAGTTGATATTCCTAGAATGATGAACCAAGGTCCCTTTGGGAACATTCTTTTTGTGGGAAATGCATTTTATATCCCGCTAATCATTATAGGCTTACAAAACTCAGAGTACAAATGCTACGCCAACTTTGGTTATTTTATAACTTTTTATAGTGTCCAAGGACGAGCTGTGGGATTGCTTCCCTTGGTTTATTAATATATTTGTGATGTCTTATTTCTGTTTAATTTTTTTAAGAGAAAACTGTTGGAACGGTAAACATCAACCTTATATTTTCATTTTTCCAAAACCAATCTTGAACAAGTAGGCCACCAAAGAGAAAAAATGGCCAATCAATCAAATAGGGGTTGCTCTTTTTATCATTTGATTTTGCATGGAAATTTGCATGGCCAAGTTCATGGAGACAGATTTTCAAGAAGGCATGATTTGGTTTTCAAAAAGAGAGAGGGGAGTTTGGAGGTGAAATATGACCAAAGGACAGAAGGTGAATGGAGCGAGAGAGAGAGAGAGAGAGAGAGAGAGAGAGAGAGAGAGAGAGAGAGAGAGGGAGCCCCTCTTTTTGATTGTAGTAATGATGAGCAAATCCATTATCCCAACACACCACAGCACTAGAGGCCAATTGCTGCAAATGGTGCATGGCCAAACAAAAGAGCTTTGTGTTTTAATTTGCTTCTTTTTTTCTTTCTTTTATAGGGAAAGGGTTTGGTAGTGCCTCTTTTTATCTATGCACTGCATGCGTTTGTAGGGCCTGTTGCTAACCCTTAATTAGCAATTGTGGGTTAGCTTTAGCTATGTCTTAAGGCACTCTTAAACCTAAATATGCCCTTGAATTGCAACATCAGGCAACTCTACTCTATGGGTATCATTGCCTAAATTAAAGCTACATCAATGAAAGTGAAACTCTTACGAAATACATAAACAAAATTTGTTATTAGGCTGAAAGAGTTTTGAATTTCAAATGATTAAGAGTACATTTGCACCTGAGGTCTTGTGTTTGAATTTCCAACTCCCAATATCGTTTGTATATATGAATTTTTTTTTGTTCTTCGGCTTTAACTTAATAAGTCGACTAGACTCAATTCATTAACCAATCAATCATTGAGGATCGACTCCTAAAAGTTGGATTAGGGGCTAGCTTGTTTCATTGGGTTCAGCTGGTGAATCTTTCTATGCCGCAAGAAAAATATTACTAAATTTGATGTTGAGCCAACTGATTTGGGCCACATTAAGCCTTAAAAGCCATTGTTGCATATCTCATGTGACCAAATTTATACCCAAGAACAATAAAGAAAATAAATAAACCTCATAGCTTCTTATTTAGTTTGAAACGAGTAGAAAAGAACAAATCTCTCACCCAGAGAGGAGAGCAAGAAAGCACAGCAAACAGGCCAGTCATGTGACCAAAACTAATAAGCTTTGGTGGCTTAGGCCCCAAGACCTTATTTGCCACATGCCTAGCAAACACACTAGCATCCGTTGCTTTACTTCCTTGAGAAGCCCTTGCTCTCTCTGCAATGGCCTCCTTGAAATCCTTATAGAGCTTCCAATCATGACCACCCAATCTCTCCACAGTAGCACTCCCAAAATTTGATCTAACGGCCCCAGGCACAACCAGCACAACATCAATACCAAAAGGCTTCAACTCAACCCTCAATGTGTTTGACATGGCATGCACCGCAGCCTTGCTTGCACAATAAGACCCTGCCCATGGGGTTGGCACTTTGCCCACAACGCTTCCGATATTTACAATACTTCCACTGCGCCGCGATGCCATGTAAGGCACCACTTGTTGTACCACCCTTAGTTGCCCTAGTGTGTTAATTTCCCAAGCCCTTCTAATGGTCTCTAGTGGAAGCTCGGCTAGAGGGCCGGTGCTTCCTATCCCAGCATTGTTAACAAGAACATCAATACGACCGTACTTGGACATGACCGTCTTTACAGCAAGCGCTACACTTTCGTCGGAGGACACATCGAGCTCTAGTGCCTCGATGTTGTCCGAGGAATTTAAGTCTATGTCGTGCATGCGTTGGGAGATGTCTGTGGCAAAGACGCGGCAGTTTTGTTCCGCAAAGGCCTTGCAGTACTCATAACCAATGCCACCTTTGGCACAACCTGTAACTAGAACAACCTTAGAGTTACCAGTACTCATGTTGTTCTTAATATTTCCTTGTCATAAGGCAATGAGTATATAGAGGCATATATATATGCATGCACTATGTTAGTTCCGCCAAGGTGTTTCTTGTTCATTGGTTTATTAGATAATCTAAGCTATAAGAATATGCTTCAGGGCATATCCTATTTCAATCAAGATCGGCCGGCTATGCTGGGGTTTATTTGAAATGGAATTTGCATATGGTTGCACACATAGCTCCAATCGGATAATGCTATACTCCCAATTCTTTTTTTCCTCAACCAGCATGACATTATTTCATTGGATTCAACATTATTATAATACTGTAGTGTGCATATCAGGTGACACATTTGTCGGAAAACAAAATTGAAAGAAAAAGTTAGACTCTCTAAGTATCTTCCTCTCCAATTTTATAGCCATATTCATCAATTTTTTTGTTTCTCTTTTGGAATGCACAAAACTTCTTTAATCTGAACCAACAATCGTAAACTATTTTTTGGTTCCTTGTTGGTAAGAGTAATGGAAGTGATATGCACTTAACTGAGGAAAGGGTGGTTGTGGTATTTCACTTGGAAATGTGAAACACAAACAAAATCTAAACAAGATTGCAGAAATTGCCAGGAGGCAAGGTTAAAAATAAAAAGTATAATATGGATAGCAACCGAAGTGAGAGCGACTAGAGAGCCCTGTTGGCGCTGCACTGTACCAATGCATGGGGACTAAAAGGCCTCTGCTCCCTTTTCTTTTTGAGAGCAAGACAATACCCTTCTCACCATTAAAAGTGTCCCCTCCTCCATTAACCAATGCCATTTCTCTGCAAACTCCAAACACCCTTTACTCTCTTTCAATTGGCTCTCTCTCTCTCTCTCTGAGAGAAAACTTTGTCATGTCACATTCAAAAATTAAGATTCTCTCTCTACAGCTACTTCTATAACTGCAACATCTATAGCTGCTGCTGCTATGAATTTCTTTCATATTGTCATTAAATATGTTTTCCAATTATATCCGCCTATAGATTTATTCTTCTGCTAGATGTGGGAGGGAAAAAGGCTGAGACTACTCTACAAGACTATATCGATCTTATAGCCCTGATTAAGACTTTAGGAGGTGACCCACTGACCCAATTAGATTTTTTTTCATTTACCAATAAGAGAGGAAAAACCCTAGATTTTAGAAGGAAAGTGAGCAATGGGGCAAACCCATCTTTCCATTAACTTATTTAAAAGCCATTTACAATTGAATCACCAGAATTCTCACATTCCTACGACCCCTATATTGTCTGAAAAAGGGTACAAACAGAGAAAGCTCTGTTGGAAATGTATGAATTTAAATTTATTGGGATGGTTGGTGGGGTTTTTCTCTAAAGAAAAATCCAAAACTAGATCACTTTGGGCACTAGAGACTAGAGGTTCCTTTCATGTCTGCTACAAACAAGGCCCTTTGAAGAATGAGGGTTAATCTTAGTTCCCACTTTTGCTTTTTGTTCATGGCAAGACGAGGAATGAATGAAGGACACTAGAGGAGGTGTTGGTGTTATGGTGTATGGGCAATTTTGTTGGGATGCAAAAAGAGGTGTCTGACTTAGATCGAATGTAAATGTATTGAGAAAGAAGGGCAACTATTGAAGACGAGGGAGATTGATGCAACAGCCCTATTGCAACTACACGTGAGGAGAAAAATAGATGCAAATGGGTATACACCCGGTTTCAACTAAGTCTCGTTTTTCACGTATATATACAAGAAAAGATGTCCTTTTACAAGGAAATATAATACCAAAATGAAAAGAAATATGTATTTCAAAAGTATAAAGAACAATTTCAATTGGTGTACATGTTTGCTAGGCATCACCTTATTTCTTTGACGATGGCCTTTTGGTTTGTTTACATGGCTTGAGGTGGTCAAATGAGTTAAACATGAAGTTCTAAGTTCGATTCCCCGTCAATTGTGTTTAAGTTAAAGATCTATGACACATTTATTTGGGTTAGAGGTCTCTGATCCGTTTAATACTTTGCAAGACCCATTAGCACCCCCCGCGCGGACAACCCAACAACTAAAGTTATAAGCTAGGCGGGCCGTTAAATCCGCGATGAGAAAAGTTAAAAGGAAAGGAATTTGGGCCATTTCAATTGGAGCAACCAATTTATGTCTTACCCCGCACGGGTTTTGGCCCCAAATGATACTAATGGAGATGGACCCATTAGTCCCAGTTGTGCCGCCCTCCAAACAGAGAAACATATGAGGAGGCTACCTCATGAGCAGCCTCTGCCTTGTTGCAGCTCCAAGGAGCATACTACCAGACCTTCCATCTCAGCTAAACCAGAACTTTTTGAATAAAAAACACAACATCATATATATAAAAAAACATAATCAGAGTACCACAATATTTCGATGTCACCAATCAATGTGAATTTATTTGAAAATACAACAAGGAATCCATGTGACGTGCAAAAATTAGACTGAATTCTCATAGGGGCATGCATGAGTCTGCATTGTCTTCTCCATTCCAAAGTTTGTAGGAACTTTCTTTGGCTGCCATGTGATATAACCAGCTGTGCTTTGACCATAATACAAACACCCTTCGTGGTGCCCAAATCCATAAGGAAGTAAGCAACTAAAGCAATGAGCGCCATAGAGCATAAAATTGCTATAATAATCACACTGTGACCCTCCAAAATTAAACCCTACTTCAGTGCAGTCAAACGTGTGGATCATGTTGTCATTCTTGTGCTTAGGCCAAGCCCTCTTCACCTCCACAAATTTATCATTCAGTTCATGATAGGTTTCCTTGGTGACTTCATCCACAGCCTCCTCTGAATCAAAAGTGATAAAGCCGAAGCCCCTGGACTTGCCGCTTTCCTTGATATATATTATAACCCCATTTATGATTGTACCAAACTTCTCAAAGTAGCTCTTGAATTCTTCTTGTGTCAGATTCTGTGGTAATCCTCCCACAAAAATCTTCTTGGTCTTGAAGAATGCTTTAGCTTGCTCGTCCTCTTGGTTCTGGAGTTTCTCTCTCTTTGGTAAAGCAGGTTTCACATCTAACTGCATGATCACAATTTAGAATCCCATACCCAAATTAAAACTAAGTAAAATAATTTTAAAATAATAAAAAATTAAAAGCAAAACAATCTCTCTCCCCAAACTCTCCTTCCTTTCAGCACCCCCCCAAAGCACGACTGCCCCCTCCCACACGGACCCAACCAACCCAGCTAGTCCAGCCACCCAAACCACCACCCAGCTACTCTAGGCACGTGATGGGGTACATTAACGTTTTGCAAAACAACGAGGTGTTCACGTTTGGGAAGAGAATAGCGGCGCCGTACGATCTTATGAAGCAGACGAAGCAGCTTGGGAGGCTTCCGGTGGTGCATTTCGCCGCTTGTGGCGTGGCGACGCCTGCGAACGCGGCGTTGATGATGCAGTTGGGGTTCTTTTCGGGTTGGGATTAATCTGAATGGCTAGGCCATGGGGTTGTTAATTAATCTGAATGACTTTTGAAGTTGGGTTCCAAATTTGGGGCAGATAGGGGTGGGTTTTCATCTAAAGAGAGACATAGACAGACAAAGAGAGAGAGAGGGGGGCGGTGGAGGAGGAGAGGGGGCTAGGTTCAACGGAGGAGGAGGTGAGGATCGGGAATTGAAATTGTTTTTTATGTTTTGTTTTTCGTTTTCTTTTTTAATGTTATTTTAATTTTAATTAGCAACTTTATGACGAGTCAAAATTAATGAAAATTTTGTAATAAGTTCAGTGTAAATTTTTCTAGTGTTGTTAAAGACTCAAAAAAATTTCAAAATAACACCTATCATATACAAATTAAATACCCGAAAAAAAATAAAAGAAGAGGAAGGAATTTGGAACCAACCTTTCTTCCGAAGATGTAGTGCTCTACTTCCAATGCTTTCTTAGCCACGCATGGGTCAATGAAGGTAACAAAGGCAAACCCTTTTGCCCTTCGAGTAACTTTGTCCACAACAATCACACAGTCCTTTACTTCACCATATTTGTTGAAGTGTTCTTTTATGCTGGTTTCATTAATCGTCTTTGGTAGTCTAGCCACGAACAACTTTCCAGGCTCAGGTAAGTCCATGGTGATCAAAACCTACAACCCTCACAAAGTTCTCAAAAGAAAAAGAAAAAGAAAAAATAAAGTGAAGTAGGACTTGATAGAGTTATGTTCGCTCAAACAAAAATAACTCGACAAAATAATAAGACTGAAGTGATAGTTGTGTTTAGAGTGCTCACTTCTTTGTGGAGGAAAGTAGAATTTATAGTGTAATCAAACTAATAGGTAGGAAGGAATTCCTACTTTGAGGATGTTTCCCAATAGAAAAGGGAGATTCAGTAACATTAGGATTCTTGCAGTTTTAGGTAATTTTAGGACCCACTTTACTCTTCTATTTTTTTTTTTTTTTTTTTTTTTTTTTTTTTTTTTTTTTTTTATGCCTTTTTTTTTTATTTGGTTCCTTTTTATTAAAGGGAATTCCTACTTTGAGGATGTTTCGACATACATACGACGCATATGGTTTTGACTCCCTAAACCTAAACCAATATGGTGTTGAACTACTCGAAAAAACGAATTTGTCCAAGGGAGCCGTAATTCTCGTGATTTACTCACTCATTTTCCTAGACAAACTGAACACAAACAAATCTGGGCCTGACTGTGAATCAAGCCCACCTCAAAAATTAAACCATCAGCAACAACCTCCTCACCAGTAAGCAATCCATCAGCCACCGAGTTATTTTCATCCATAAAGCCATCTTTGCCTTCTTTCATCAATACTTTAAAAACAATTCACCTAATACCAAAGAAATTTTCCTCTCAAAGTTAAATCTGTGTTCTTTCTATAAGTTTCTTCAAATTTGTTCAATCAATCATCGTGTTTAGAAGTATGATGAGCATATGTAGGTAAAGAGTAAACTCGAATGAGGAAAAGGTTCACAAAACATCATGTTACCATTATATACAACAATACATTGTTTTTTTTTCTTTTTCTTTTCTTTCTGGTGTATGCTAATCTGTATTATACAATGACATATGAAATATGAAACGAGAGCATTTCTTATGCACACTCAACTGGGTAAAATTTGAACACATGCTCCGTAACTGAAAAACCTATGCGTGACAAAGCTTTAGGAGACAGGAACTTTGCAGCAAACATCCAAGACATCATCTAATGGGGCATGATCACCCGTCCCTTCGTCTTTCCGAGCATACAACAATTGCTTACCTTTAAAGACAAACATCCCTCCCTGGTTTATAATAAAAACAGGAAGAGTAAAAGATTCAGAAAAATAAGTGGGGACTAAATGCACGACCAAGTTGTATACTTTAATACAACTCCTACGTTACTGGAGAGAAAGATCAATGTTCAAACCTGTTGTAACACACTACTTCTGTCATCTGGAGTGGCTTCAATGGTATAGTTTTTTACAGCTTTCTGCAGAGCCTCAAATCTTGAAAACACCTTTGCCTGTCGTATCATAGTTTTCCAAAAATACATGCAAATCATAAAAAATATTGTCCTTGAAAGATAATAAGCAGAAAAAAGGAAGGGAACATACACTAGCTGGATTGAAGAAAGTTCGACCAAGTCCAAAGTATAACCCCAACACATCGTATGCCTATTACAGAAGAGGAAGTCAGAGTTATAATCACCAGAATAAGAGATTCGCCAATTAAAGACATCTAATGTAGAACATTTATTACCTTGTGATCAGGCCAAAAAAAATATATATATATAAAATTTATTACCTTGCGATCAGGATCAGCATAAAGGCTATCCATTGGAAATGGTAACTGAACATAGGACAGCACGGGGAAAAGAATCAGCTCCAGATACAAATATATAATAAAGAAATTGCAATGACAGATCTGAACATTTAAGGAGAATTAGAGGACTTTATGTTGTATAAACTTATTCAAGTGTCATCATGTCTTTAACTCAATTGAAAAAAAGAAGATGATCACACATTCAGCTATAACTTGAGCAGCCAATTTTCTCAGCAAATAATGTCATAGGAACTTCATTACAGCAATACATGACCTATTACTTATGCCAAACTCCAGTGTTCTCAACATGGGGATTCTAGTACCTGTTACTTAAAATAGCTAAGGACACAAGCAATCTAGAAATGACACAATTTGGTCCAAGTAGCTGGAAATAGCTTTCTCCAATTCGAAAGCATACAAACAAGTATGATCAACCACTATCATGTCACATGGCATGCTTATTTAAAAGTAGGACCGTTGTAAGATTGAATGTGTGAATGAGAGACTTCACCAAATGATGTTTATTTCTTTTTGTCCAATGGTTCCTTACATTTGGAACCTTCAAACATATAAAGAAAATCAAGTGATCAAATCATTCAATCATGTTAATATATCATCAACTGATCTGTGTCTTAAATAAACAAGTCACATGACATGATAGTAGCTGGCCATATGTGATTGCATGCTTTAGACCAAGAGAGTCAAGAAACCAATGTATGGCTCATTACAATTTTACTGGCATATTAGATTGTGTCATACAAGTCTCAACTCTCCAAGGCTTAATACAGCTTAAGAGTCATTGAAGGCTCATACGCTCCCAATCGACTGTTTATTAGATAACGGCATAGCTGCATTTACAAAGATTCAATTTTCTGAACCAGTATTAATTGACATAACTAGAAGGGTTTGGTTCAACGGACACAAATGAAACTACATATTTTGACACACATCTTCAACCTTTAAAATATGAAATTTACTCATCCAAGAGTTGAGAATGCATCCAACACCAAAAAAGAAAGAAAAATAAAAGACAATTATCATTTTATTGGGAACATTAACTGCACATTTCACGAGTATTGTTTCCTGTCATCTCTCTCAACATTCACTCTCCCTCTCTAGGCAAAAAAACTTACCTATAACGGGGATAGCACTGTTTTGCTATCCCCGACCAATAACACAATGACACGTGGAAAAGTTATCCTACATGTCATTGCGTTATTGGCCGGGGATAGCCAAAAGTGTTGTGCTATCCCCATTGCATGAGAGTTTCTCTCCTCTCCAGGAGGTTGAATGGTCAACATTTGATTTGGAGAATATAGTGGGAGGGAGAGGAAGAGAGTTTGAAACAGTTAAAGTATAAAGAGACAACACAAGAATCTTTTACAGTGCAAACATTGTTCCCAAAAAAATATTATATAAAGGAATTTTTTGTCAGGCACACTTCCAACCTTTAGATAAAAATATGATGGTTGAAAATATGTGTAAAAACGTTTGGCTTTATTTGTGGCCCATAAACGAGACCCTGCATGAGTTGTTACTGTCAAATGGCTTTCGATTTGATGGTGAGAGAACTAACATACTTAACATAACATATATGTTCACCACTTATTTTGAGATGTTCATGTATCAGCCAAAAGGATTGGAACTATTAGCTAAAAATATTATTATCTCATTCCTTAATCCAACATGTCTACTGGACGTATGCCCACTAGCATGTTCCTGAGACATATCCTATAAAACCGTATTCCATTTAACACATCCCCATTTTCTTGTCATGCGATATCTGATTTTGATACTTGCTATACAAGCATTCAAAGTATAAATATGACCCTAAAAGATGATAGCATGGAATACAAGTCTATGTACTGCAGCTTGAGAAACATTGTGGTGGCAAAAATGGGAAAAATAAGATACCCTTTCTGCAAGTATACGAGCTTTATCAGGACTACCAACACCAACTGCAATTAGTTTCACACCAGCTGAATCAAATCTAGCTTTAGATTCTTTTAGAGCCGAAGCAAGTTCCCAACTGAAAAGAAGAAGCAGAAGAAGTAACACATCATAAGAACATCCAGCAATTCAGATAAAACCCATTCTAGAAACTGGTTTGGAGGCTAGTTACCAGCAAGGGCATCCAAAGTGCCTCAATAGTGCAACAACAGCCACCCCCTGGAACAAATTGAATAAGAAGCAACTTAGAAACTAATACACCACATCAGATCAAGCAAATATACGACTCCATAATAATTATTACACATATGTACATGTACCTCTACAATTGCATTGCTACCTAGTGGTTTGAGAAGTGTCATTACACTACCTGAGGTTTGCTTTGTTCCATTTTACCTTCTAAATGCATCCTTTTTGTATGAAAATTAAAAGCAAAATCCAACCACAGAAATCTCACAGGCGCAATACAAGAGTGCATCTTTCCAATCCAAATAAATAAAATTCGCAAAAGGGTCACTCCGAAAGGAATTAAAATCACAAGCAAGAAAAAAAATCATTACCAAAAAATGGAAATTGATAAAAGTTTACTTAGTGAGAGAGGGCAAAAGTAGAAAAGCTACCTCGTTCAGATCCCAGAGGTCTTTGAACTGGACGGAATCACCAGTAGCGGTGAAAATGCTAACGTCACCGAGGACCTCACCGATGCTGGGGCTGAAATCCAAAGCAGACGTGTTGGTGGAGGCTCGGGAAACGACAAGTCGTCTGGAGCTATACTGTGTTGTTGATTTTGGGGAGCAGAAGAGGGAGGGAGAGTGTGGAGTGTTAGGAGGTGAGAAAGAGGGAGATTGGGAAGGGGCGATGAGAGATGAATGAGAAGGAAGAGAGGGGGTTGAAGGGGATTTAAGGGTTAGGATTTGCGCGGAGATTAGGGCCATGGCTCTATCCGAGGAATCCTAGGGAGCTGAGCTGATTCTCTAATGGGAGTGTGGTATTCGGTGGGTCGAGAGAAACTAGTGGTGGGAGCTGGGACTGGGAGGGAGGCAATTGACTAGTACCGACTACCAAGACAAACGTGATTCTCTTTCTTTTCTATTTGTGTGGCGGGAATAGTTTTTGCAAAACATGTTACGTGCTAATACTGTCACTCTAGCCCATTTATGATCGGGCCGGCTGAAGCTCCAGTTTGGGAGTTGTTATTAGCATTTCAAAACAGTCGTCACACAAAAAAGCTGCACGTAAATGGGTGCGGAAACCAAAAGAGCTAAATTAAGAAAACGTAAAAACCGAGTATTGGAATATTTCCTACAAAAGAAGAAACGAAATTTTGATTACACATCAACCATAACAATGAAGGGTTTAGGACCAACATCCAGGCTACAAAGGAGCTATTATCATCAATACAACTTCTCACTCTCACCACTAGGAGAGTCTTGGTGACAAACATGTCGCATTCAACCAAATAACTCAAAAACAAGTAAATAGAAAAATTCTCATAAGAACTTAAAATAAGAAAAACACAAACAACATTACCAAGCAACCCGGGAGACAAAACTATAAGCCTTTCTCGGATGTTCTTGCCATTTTATTTGAATTCCTAGATTTTATTTTTCTTGTCTAGTGTTTATCCATAGATTAAGAGTATTTCAACCACAAAGCCTAGTCTAGGCAAAAGGCCCCCCAGGTTGAAGAAACCCACTTCATCGCACAAATTCAGTCCGAGCAGACGGTGGGCTCCACGAAGACTAGGCTGGCCCAAAGGCAAGAACAGTCTGAGCTGTTGCCTAAGGGCTTTGACATCAGTACTGACGCATGCGAAGAAATTTTTTTTAAAAAAAATTCTGCAAAATTACCAAAAAAATTCAGAATCTTTTCTTATACATACCTAGCAATTTTTATTATTATTAATCTCATACATAAAAATAAAATTAATCCCATGTGAATAGTATTTGCCATTAAATTATCATGACAATGGATAAAAAAGCAAAAAAAATATTGCTAGAGCTGGCACTATTCACGTTCGTGAATAATACATGCCCTTACTTACCTTTTGCCATGTCACAGGTGGAAGCCTTTAATCATATGAACTTCATTTTCATAAACTCTCTTCCACTCTAAGCATTGAATCAACGACCCCAAAGCCAAACCCATCACACGATGGGCCTGCCCCAGCCCCAGGACAAGTCCTTCTTCCCATCCCGAATGTCATTAAGCTTATACGACATGTTCTGGCTGCTCTCAAGCCTTTCTGGCTTGAAACTTTTTGCATCTTCCCACAGCTTAGGTCCCTATGTATGGCCCATACATTGACTATAAGATTGTGTTACGTGCTATATCGAATCCACCGATGGTGTAGTCCCCAGATGAAAAATGTGGTGCTAGCAATGGGCCTGGTGGATACAATTGGAGAGTCTCAGAGATGATACTTCGGAGATATGGTAGTTTGGAAATGTCTGATTCATCCATTAAGCGTTGTTCTCGGCCATGGCCAGGTAGATTATTCATTTCAACTTTAGCCTTGTTTAAGATGTCCGGATGGTTAAGTACATTAAACATTGCCCATTCTAGTGTGATTGATGATGTGTCGGTTCTACCCATTAGCAAGATCTGAAAATTATTCATGAAAATTCCTAAGTTAGTAACATGTTTAAGAATAAAAAAGAAAGGATATGGTCCATGCAAGATAGTACATACCACATATATGTACCATACAGGGACGGAGCCAGGATTCAAACTTTCGGGGGGCCAAAAAATTAACATGTACCAAACATCTAGAGCAAGAAGAGAAAAAATATAGATTGCAGAAGAAAAATTAACAGGTATTAAACTCATTTTGAAATACGTTAAGCTCTGTAACCATTTTAATTATTGTTATATCAACTTTTTTTAACCTATTTGGTTAGTTATGATAAAAATTAAGATTTGCCAACTAAATCTATCAAAGTATAGCTATTTATTTGTATTTTTTATACTAAAGAAATCAGTATTTACTAAAACCCAAAAGAGAAAGATATAAAAATCAGCAAAGAATAGCCAATATAACTTCACATTATTACTCAAAATGAATTTATTAGGGTGGCCATTAACTTCAAACATGCAAAATCCTTTTAATATTTTACAATACATTGCCTTGATTGGTGAAAACTTAGAAAACATTGGAGGGGCCAGGGCCACCTCTGGCCTAAAGGTGGCTCCGCCCCTGGTACTATAGATAAAGAAAATGAATAATAAAGGGAAGAGTGACAGTTACTCACGTTACAAATCTACAATATTTGGTGCATTGCATAAATATAGAATACCTATATATTATTGATAATTTATCGATATATAGTCGATAAATATGATGAGTATTTCTCAATTTCGATAAACTATGGCCAAAATAACGTGAATGTAACATTTGGTATCTGGTAAGAGCCATTAATATATTGATCTTACAAAAGTGCATATAAATATTTTTTTATAAAAAAATGAATTAAATACACTAACCAGTGTAAGCCCTTTGATGATTTGGTCAGTGTAATACTCAGGTTGTGACTTTTGCAAGCAAAGCATATGATCAAATCAATTATAGTACTATTTCGAATTCCACCCTCCAAATTGCTTCGATGTTCATCAACTAAACCTTGCAAATACCTATCTACCCTCTCAGCAATCCTCACCAACTTCTTCTCGTACCCCTCCTTACTAAACCAATTCAAAATAGGCAAGAAGTTTTCAAGGTGTGTTGCTCCATTATGAGCAAATGCAAAACCCTCATTTATGATCTCTATAAACTTCTTGGCCTCTTCGTTGTCCGAAGCTTCGCCTCCATATGGTATCTATTTCCTGCCACCATTCTCATTATGATGCTAAAATTGAGCTCAGCGAGCACAGACTTGAGCTCCACCTTTACGAGCATGAGTTTTGCGAAAGTTTGAAGAGTAGCCGTTTGACATCATCATTTTGGACATCGAATGAGGCTTTGATTTTGGTGGAGGAGTAGATGTGGGTGGCGCCAATGCGGCCGAGGTTGCGCCAGTGATCGCCATATGGGGAGGCCAATAGGGTGGTGTAGTTGTAGTGGAGGTGCTTTTCGGGCAGCAAACGAAGGCGGTTAGCTAAGACGGTGTCATTTCTGGTGAAGCACTCTTAGGCTGTGGATGAGGAGGAGAATATAAGGACGTGGTGTGACCCAAAATGGAGAGAGAAAACGGCATCGTATTTTTGTGCGAGGCGGTGGAAGGTTCTATGGAATGGAGGAGATGGAGATGGCCAAGGAGTAGAAGAAGAGAAGGTGGGGTTGGTAGGAGGTTTTTGTGATTGGGACGATGTCGTTATGTTCTTCGAAGGAAGAAGTTGAAGGTGAAGAGGATGAAGATGAGGGAGAGGAATGTGTAGAACAAGATGCCTTCCATGGTTTGGTTGATTAGGGCTGATATGGGATATGCACAAGCTAGGATATGAACTTATATATAGAGCTTGTTTCTTGAGTACGAGCACATGTGTTACGTGTGTTACTTCAATCTTGTATATAGAGCTTGTCAGCTGTGATCGAAGAGATGTTGTATTTATAATGAATTGACATAGTAGTTCTAACACGAAGTTTCTTTGTTTGGTTGTGTTCCTTGTTTTCGTCGGTTTTTGTCTGCACATTTTTTTCGGCTGTGGCTTTTCGCAGTTCTTTTCAAAGTTTTAAGGTCTTCCATGTGTTGAACCCTGTGGGTTTTTATATTTTCCATTTGGGATTTCAAGATTCATTTTTCATTCATTTTGGTGTGACTCTTCTAAAGTATCGATAATATTGAGGATATTATCGTTTTTTTCGGGTCACAGATATTTCGGAACGTATCCATACACATATCGTATAAATATTGATAATATCGGAAAATATCGACGTCGATAATTTCACTCACACTTCAGCAATATTTTGCAAAATATCGTTATATAATATCGAAAATATCGATGTAATGGAAAAAATGAAAGAAAGAAAAAAAACAAAGTAAACACGCAAAGGGAATTCGAACCCCTGCCATTTTACTCCTCCAGCGCTTTAACCACTACGTTGCTTATGTTTTTTTGATAATCTTAATATGCAAACGGGAACTCTATATGGTACTAAGTCACTCATATATATTACCATGCAATGTATAAAGTGTAAAATATTGTAGTAAATCATTATATATAAATGATTATGGTGTGCTTAATATTCTTTCATTAATTACTACATATTTTATACACTCACAGTGTTTGTCAGCTCGCTATATAATCAACTTAAATCAGTTAAACCCATCATGCAATGCATTTCCTTCCAAATTTTTGTGATAAACTAATAGATAATTGACTAAATAAACATCATCCAAAGTTTCAATAAAAATTTGCAAGTTTTTCTTACAATTTTCGTCGTTTTTATTCAATTTTTATCGATATAGATAATATATGGATATTTCCATCGAAATTTTCTTATTTTTGGACTACCAATATTTCCGATACCATCGATATTTTAGACATTTGGAGTGACTCACTTTGAGACCTACACACATCAATGCCAACATCTTCGAGTAATTTTTCAATTTGATCATCACATTGTCACCTTATGTTACAAATGTGTTCATGTTAGAACATATGTATTTATTTATTATTATTATATCTTAAATCCATAGCGACATATCAATTGCGTTGTTCATCCTTGTTATACAACGTGAATTAATAATACAACCTAACGTGAACGTTGTTGAAGATTATGAATCCATATCGGAAACTTGACAAAATCAAATACACAATATAATGAATGGTTTCACTACTAATAGCATCGATGCATTTTGTATAAAGAGATTTTTATACATATACCAAATTGTACCATCAATATTATAAAGATACTCGGATTAATCCAATCTGAAAGAAATAAAACCCAAAATCAATCACGTGTCATGCATTTATTAATATTTTATACATGAAATTTCCTTATTGTCCTTGTGTCGTGAAATTTAGAGAAAGAAGTCCACATCTCGCTAGCTGAGTTAAATTTAGAGAAAAAAACCTACCAACTGGGTTAGATTTAGAATAAAAAATTTCTCGAACATCTTCTATGTCTTCTGTGTGTTTACACCATTGGTCAATGCTTTTAATTAGGAGCTACTGTTTGTTTGAGATATTTATAACATTATGTCGACGAGTCACTTCCATCGTAAAAAGACATATTAATGCATAGCTAATATAGAGTAGAATATATAGAATTATAGGACCAAAGGTAGGAAAAAACATTACGTAGGCCACATGGTTGGAATTATGATCCCATCAGCACCTAAAGTATCCGTATAACAGCTTTAAGACAAACTAGACAAAAACCATCGACTTGGAAAAGAGATAGCGTATCTCTTTCGTCTTCGCCGTGACTTTTTGGTTTCTCACCCTATTCTATTCTATTCTGCGCTGAGCAGAGCCTCCTAAAATTACCACCCACACATGCTCCTCATGAGTTATGAGAGTCTTTTAACAAGGAACAGAGCCACGGGTATAAACACTGTTGTGTTGTTTTCAAATAATTACGTTTTGTCATGCGTCATAAGAATTTTATATGGTAGAACGTTATTGAATAGCGATAACAAAATAATAATATTCTCGTGATATACAAATTTTTCAGCTTAAAAACGGCATTTATGCCACCGCTTAATACGTTTTTAATTGCTGTCTTCTAGTTAGGGTTTTGGAAATCGATGGACCCACTTTGGTTTGTTTGTATCTAATCTGGGTTGATTTAATTAATTGCATTTAAGACTTGACCAAAAATTAATCGCATTTAAGTTTGCAACGTTTTGTTGCATGGGCACCAGCTGTCCAACAAAATGCAGGGTTCCTTTTGGTTTTGGGATGCAGTTAAGAAGATTTGTCTTTGGTGATCCCGAGTTAATACATGGCTAAAACTTGTCAAAACCAGAGCAGAGACATTCAAGGCTAGAGACATGTCAAAACTAGGGCATGCATTGGCTCAGTTTTTGTGACTTCTGTGGCTTTGTCTTCAACGAGAATGCACAACACACGTTTGGGTTTCAGAATTGAGGTGGAAGCATCCACCACATTTGCATTTATCCATGTAGCAAAAAAGTTCTCTTTTTGCATTTGCATCCAAACTTTAAAAAGGATAAATATTGGATTTGGATTCTAGTTAGTAAAGGATAAGATCAAATAGATAACATATGTTCATTACTCTAGGGCTAGTCCTATTAGGTATGTTTTTGGCCGGGTTGGAAGAGTGTGCAACGGCTATTATACGTACCGTACTATGATTGTTGGTAATTTAATAAAGAATTCAAAGTTATTTATAATAATTATTAGTAATTTGATCAACGATTTAGAGTTGTTTACAAGAGTTTCAAATAAGTGTGATTAGTATTTAACAGACACAGACAAAGCAAAATGGGTATAGAGGCCATGCGTGGATAATATCGGATGCTTATAGAAGAGAAGAGAAGGTGGCAAAAAGGAGGTTAGTGAAGAAGGCATCTTGGTGGTCACGTGGCAAACATGTTTTTTACATGCAACCATACGCCATCGGCCACAGATAGGACGGACCCAAACATGAAACCCGCTAGCGGGCTCTTGGTGCTGTTGCACAGAACGACAAAGCCTTCATAAAATCCAAGGGATAACTCTAACACAACTTCTCTCAACAAAAAAAAAAAAATATATATATATAATACATATATTTTTTAAACATCAATCTTTGAAGTGACATCAATGCCCTCCTAGACTTCCTTTATGCATACTCCCACTTGCACAGGTTTTTTCCACACGAGACTTTGACTTACTAGAAACGGTTTTACTTTCTCATTTCACTTTTAACCCACAAGTTAGTTTAATCCCAATTAGTGTGACATGAGTTGGAGAGAGAGAGAGAGAGAGAGAGAGAGAGAGAGAGAGAGAGTCCAATTATTTATTTATAAAGATTTTGTAATAAAAGTAATAGATTTGGATAGAGAGAGAGAGAGAGTCTTCTTTTGGAAGGAAAAGAAGTTGCTTTAATTACCGAAGGTTAATTTTGTTATCACAGTGCTTAGAGCATTTTTAAAGGATATGTCAAATACCAAACATCAAATTTAAATTTGATGGCTGATGTGGTAATTTGATATTTACACAGTTTTATACTCCACCCATATGTCAAATAAATAATTATTATAACAATCAAATCATTTAAGATAAAGAAGAAAAAATGAAAAAGAAACAAAATGAAAGTAACAGCCAACTATCTTTTAAAAATAATAAAATATTCATTTGACATCTTACTTTTGGGATGTCAAAAATAACATCTCAACCTCCAGCATTCATTCTACATCAGCTTTGACACATCGGTTAGAGTGATGTGAGATATTATTTATAGCCGTTAATTGTCTATGTGGCACTTTCGACACATTAGTTGGAGATGCTCTTAGATTTTTATTTTTAAGCATATTTATCTTCTTTATTTTTATTTTAAATTATATATATATATATATAATCATGAAAAACATTGTCCCATCTTTTTCCTCTTAAACTTTCTTTCAAAGCTCTTTTTTATTGTCTCTTTGGAATACACCAAAAAATAAAAATAAAAAATTTTGAGAGAAAAAAACTTTTTATTTGAAATTTACAAATATGAGACTCACACGTGGTGACGTGGAATTTCATTCGAGGCATAGTAGTTTTATCTAATTCTTTAATTGGAGATAGCTCTTTATGGTATACCAAGCTGTTTAACAAGTGTATTTATTTGTCGTAACGTGATATAGTACGTTGACAACCTCAATTTGATAATGAAATTCACATGACGCTAATAAAATAATAATGAAACTACATAATAAAATTTTCAGAGTCAAGGCCAAGCCTTTTCTTTTATTAAGCCCTCTTGCGATGAAAATAATGGGAAATTATTTCAATGAAACTTGTATATACAACAACTGTTTTGCAAACCATACCAATGCTGTCAAACTCTACAACTATAAACATTTTCCATCATATATACAAAGCAGTTTCGATTGCTAACACGCATAGAAGATTTGTCTGGGAAGAGACGTATCAATCAACTTTTATCACCAAAATGAAGTACGAGGGCCGATTCTTGTCTTATATATACACGGTTGTTGTGTATATATTCCCACGTTTTCTGCATCTTTTATTTTGCACCTCATCAATCTTCTTCAGGACTTTATTTTTAGCTAGTACTAGTACAAATGTTTCAATGCAATATTAGATCCATTGACGACAAACTTAGCACATCCACAAAACCAACAAAGGACTAAACAGTATGTGATGATTAAGAAAAAACAATTGAGGATATCATGTCAACAACACGTACCCAAGTTCATGTTGATTTTGAAATTTTAGAGTTTTAACTAATAATGCACAAATTAAGGAAATTTTAATAATTGGTTTTAAGGCAAAAACAAAACTACGAGGAGAATCACTTTGGGATTCCTAGAGTCCTAACATAAAAAAGAACTTTAGAAGGTACGGAAAAAGGTAAGATAGAAAACCAAATATAAGAAGAGTTGAAATTATGTACGAGGTTAGCAACAACATCCGCAATGAAATTTGCCTCTCAAAAAATACACCGAAAATTAATAACTCGAACTTGAGACTCAGATATTGTATGCATATAAAATTGTTACGAGAATCACGGTAATAATTTAGGGAGAGGCATAATTGGTAGGAAGTCAGACAAACCAAATCCTAATTAAATTGTAGTTGGCATGGCACTCAAGTTCATCTGTACCTAGTGCTTTCCGGAATGAGGTTTAGGGAGATTTTAGTAAATTTATTACCAGTATCCATTTAAGGAAAAGTTTATAATAAATGCAAAATCTACAACTCTAAACAGTGTAAACACAGATACAGCTCCCAACAAGTGTAGTAAAATTAATTTTATTTGCATTTATTTAAAAATAATAATAATAATAAGAAAAAAAAATTACAAATATTTCCACTTTAAATAGTCATGGATAAACTTGTGCTAGCATGTCTCAGAAGTGGAGTGTGTGTTTGGTACTAGCTAGCTCGGTGTGCTCCCCTGTTTCATCTCTCTCTCTCTCTGTCTCTCTCTCTCCAATTATTATTATTTTTTTACTTCTCAAAGACCACTCCTTTTTAAAAATCAGCTCTCTCTCAGCAGTAGAAAAACCCACCCTCAAGATGCGCCTCTCTTTCTCTCTCATCCAACTCTTTGAAGCTTCGTTTTGGTCTTCCTGCTCATGAACTCAATATCTGGAGATTGGTGGAGTGTCCAGAATGGATTTTGGGGTGATGGGTTTGGAGGGTTTGGTGGGCCCTGAAGGTGGAGCAACAGGAGCAGGTCATTCTCTGGCCTCAGACCCTGAGACCAAACCAAAGGGTCATGCTCCAAATGTTCCTCATGGATCTGGCTCTGTCAAGCAGCAAAGATCTTGGCCTGCTGAAGATGACTGGAGGACCTCAAAAATGCCCAAAAATGATGACTTGCCTGCTCACAAGACAATGCCATTACAATATCAGGGCACTCCTCTGCTGAGATCTAATTCTCTGCTTCCTGCTGATACTCACAGACAGGAGCAGATGCTCAGCTTTTCTAACAACAAATCAGAAGTCACTTTTCTCAGCAAAGATGGAATGTTGGAGAGAAACATCCAAGGCCCAGACTTTGCCTACTACCAGCGCACCCCAGCTCTCACTCCCTCTGCTTATACTAGGAATGCAGCAGGTACTAATTTCATTTATGTGTCCTTTTTAATTTTTAATTTTTTATATTTGGGTGGTGGGTTGGTTGGTCAATGCTGGTCATGGATTTTATGAGATGGGGTTTGGGGAAATGTGAATGTAGAGCAGAAATTTTAGGCACATTTTTGTGCACAGATGGGTTTTTGCTAATATTGTTGGTCAGTCTTTTCATAGGGCATTTAGTAGAAATTTTCGGTTTTGAGGTCTTGTCAAGAAAGAAAGGTGGAATTTTCTCCCTCATAGAAACTGCCATTTTTGCTTTGGTTTTTGGTAACATCTTCAACAGTTCAAAGATTGATGGAAACAAATGGGGAAAGGGTGTGAAGGAAAAAGAAAAATATTGGGACTAGGAGATAAGACTTGTTTGGGTCAGTTTTTTTTATTTTTTTATTTTTTTATTTTTTATTTTTTATTTTGGCCTTTAAATGTAACTATGCTTCAAAGTCATTGTGTTTCTCATGTTTCAGCTTATGGTTCTGGAAGCATAAATCCGAGCATGCATGGGCCTTTTGCTGGGGTTAGAGGACCATTTACTCCGTCTCAGTGGATTGAGCTAGAGCACCAGGCCTTGATCTACAAGTACATGACTTCAAATGTGCCTGTGCCATCTAATTTACTGATACCTCTCAAGAAATCCCTCTATCCTTATGGCTTGTCGGGTTCTACAGGAAATTTAGCTCCCAACTCATGTAAGCTTCTTTTATAAATGCTCAATAATCTCAGTTAGAAATACATCTGTGTTGAAATTTAATTTTTTGTACATTTGATGAGGCAGTTGCTGTTTTTTAAATTCTTAAAATACTATTTGTTTGTACAGTTTACTGTTCAGAGCATGGAATTTCCAATTTTATGTTGTTATGCTGAACAGATTATCTTTGTTAGAAAGTTCTGTCCACGATAGTGTTTGCAATTATAAAGTAATGCTGGGTTTGATTCAGAAGTCATGTTCTTCTTGTTTTACCCTTTTGTCTGATTTGTCTTTTCTTCAATGTATATATATGTTGGGATTTTATTTTGATACAGTAGCGTGGGGCTCTTACCATCTGGGATTTTCTGGCAACACTGATCCCGAACCTGGGAGGTGTCGTCGAACGGATGGGAAGAAATGGCGGTGCTCAAGAGATGCTGTTGCAGACCAGAAGTATTGTGAAAGGCACATAAACAGGGGCCGCCATCGTTCAAGAAAGCCTGTGGAAGGCCAGCCTGGCCAGGCCGCCTCTGGGACCAGTAATTCAAAGGGGGTGCCCATGACTTCGTCTACGTCAACGCCGGTGATGCCAAGCAGCGGCACATCCAATAATGTCGCAACCATGCAGAACCAGTTCAAAAGTTTGCAGCCTGCTGGTGCTGCCAATCCTTCAGCAGATGCCTTTGTCAACAGGTGAAAATTAGATGCACTAGAGCTTCCTTATCTGTTTTAGTTCTCATTAGACCTTCCAGGCTTTATAATATGATTTTGATTTCAAACAGTTATGCACACTACCTTTTTCCTTTACTTTATTGTAGACCCCATCATTCCATCTTTACTTTGGTGATGGTGACTAGTCTTACTAGTTTGGATTATTGAATTAAGACCTTTATCGTTGAAACTGTATGTAATTATGTGCATATTTCTTAGTGGTATGCCTGGTTTATTCATCTACTTTTACTTTGCGCACTTTCTTAAACATTTTCTAATCAACGAGAAGGTGTGTTGCAGGATGCAAGATCCTCGGGGCCTCTCTGTGATGTCTGCTTCTACCATCAAGCCGAAAGCCAGTGATTCGAGGTTTAACATGCCGAAACAAGAAATCCCACTGGAAGAATCTTCTCAATCAGAGTTTGGACTTGTTTCTACTGATTCACTTCTCAACCCTTCACATAGGAACTCTTACATTTCTAAAGACTTTGGTGGTTCTTTCCTAGATTTCAGTGATCAGGAAGCCCAAGACCAACATCCGCTTCGGCAGTTCATTGATGATTGGCCTAAGGACCAGTCCAGTCACTCGGTCAGTACTTGGCCTGATGAAATAAAATCAGACTGGACTCAGCTCTCAATGTCAATCCCTATGACATCCTCGGAGTTCTCATCGTCCTCTTCCTCACCCACGCAAGAGAAACGTGCACTCTCACCATTGAGGCTATCCAGAGAGTTTGAGCCAGCCCAAATGAATTTGGGAGTGAGCAATGAGCATAGTGAATCAAGCCAGAAGACAAATTGGATACCTATCCCTTGGGGAAATTCAATGGGCGGTCCTTTAGGAGAGGTCCTGACCAACACCACTAGCAGTGGCAAGATGTGCAATAACTCAGTATCGCCGCTTAACCTCTTAAATGAAGGGTGGGATGGCAGCCCTCAGTTGGGATCCTCCCCAACCGGTGTCTTGCAGAAGTCAACTTTTTGTTCGCTTTCAAACAGTAGCTCAGGGAGCAGCCCAAGAGGTGAGAACAAGAAGAATCTTGATGGTGCAAGCATATATGATGATGTGCTAGGTTCAACCTTTGCAAGTTCCTCAGTTCCATCCCTGTAAAATTGGCAAAGCTCCAAACTGGAGGAGAGACTAGACATGAACTTGGCATAACCATTTGTGATCTTTTTTAATTTCTCTCTTTTCTTGTTTCCTTATCCTTTTGTCATTTTCTTCTTCTTCTTCCCGGGTTTACAAACTAGAGACATGGTGATCCTAATTTGCATAGGTGTTGGCCACTTTGGCTGGTGTGGATTTGTGGGTATCCATAGTTCTTTCTTTATGAATTTTATAAGTAATCTATGCTTTGTTAATATGTCACCTTATCGCCTAACATTTATTTATGGGTTCCATATGTGTAACTGATCATTCAAAACTATAAAAAAAAGTTGCATTATTGGTAGGGTGAGAGGGGAGCATATCTTTTGCAGGATTGTGAGATGTACATTTTCAAGTGAGGAGGATCTGTCTAGCCCCTGAAAACAGTGGGGACAAAGCAGGTCAATGATGGTAGTGAAACTTCTACCATCATAATATAAGAGATACCTTCCGAAACACATATTGATCATTGAAGTGTATTGACCGTCTCTTTATAGGGCCCCCTCCTCTTGACAGAGTCACAGAGCCTCTTCCAACCTCCTCTCTAGCTGGTGGATTTTGCACTTACAGCAGCAAATATGCATGATTGTGATCAGAAATAGTAAATTAGGTTTGGAATCTCCCTGGCCTAGAGACAAGAGGCACTCTTGCGGGCTGTCAACCCAACATCCAACACTCTAGTGTGTTCGGTTTGTGTAGAGTTAAAACCAATTGGCCATGGGCCAGGGTTTAGGGTGTCCCTACCACCTCTGAGCCTGACCCGGATTTGCACATGTTTGGCCCTAGCCTAGTCCGGCTTTCTGGACAGGCTAGTCTTAAAACCATGGATGCATGAAGTCAAGGAGTCATAAAACATAATGTTGTGATGAGATGGGATGGGACCAAGGCAAACAATGGACCACCCTTTGGGTTTATAGCCATATACAAGTTGAAATTGATTTATCCAAGTGGGTGTTTCAGATGGCGATTTTGGTCACTTGTCAACCTGGCATTGAAGGAGCATCTTTACTGGTGTTATCCACAGGCTAATTACGAATGGCAATTTTTAACACGACAAGATAACATGACTCAAAATTAACATAAAATTTACCGGATTTGAGTAAGTATAGAAGGATTCTAGTCAAATTCGGATCGACTAACCTAACCTAAAAATGACCTTTCAATCCGTTACAACTCAACACGCCAAACTTGTACAGGTAAATTGATTTAAATTTCGATAGTATCACAGTTAACTATTTACCATTAAATTTTAATATCACAGTTAACTTTTTACCATTAAATTATTTTTTGGTTTGCACAAATACCACATGTAGTTACAGTGGAGAGCAGTTTTACAATGATTTCTTATAATGTTGTCTGGAAATTCATTCTCATTCACCATGATTGGGAATTACCACCCACTTGGTGCTATACTGCACTTTGCCCAATTGGTATATCATCACAGTGACAACTGCCACTCTTTACTGGCATGAACGCATCCAAAACAGTACGAGACAACAACTTGTGCTTCTGTTTTATACACAATGCCCTTGCTTGTACTAGCGGCCGCCTTCAATCTGGGCGAATCGACAAAACTGCCTGATCGGAATTTAATTTTGACACAGAAAAAATATTACTTATAGATTTGGGTTAACGAGGTTGAAAAAATACAAAATAAAAACTTAAACTGGGCTTAGGCCCAAAATCCACAAACCAAATCGAGGCAAACAGTAGAATTGAAGCAACTGGAGAATTGGGGGCTCATATTCTATGGGTGTATAGGAGTCTGTCATACTAGTACCCAATTGCAAAATTACAACTAAGCATTCAGACTTAGTTTATAATCATAGCCAAACCCAGTTCACCTTTTAATTCCCAAAAACCCCATAATTCTTATCACAAATTTAATTTAAAAAAAATTAAAAACAGAAGGAGAAAAGTAAATAGATCGATAAAAACAGAGAAGGCTCAGACACGCACAAACACTGTCATCAAGTAGCAAAGCATCCGTACATAATACGAATACTATGCCAATGGTTGGTCCATGTATATATAAATATATACTCAGAATCGAGAAACGTTTTCATCTTCATCGCCTTCTTCAATTTGCAAAACCCAAAAAATAAAATATAAAATAAAATAAAGTCGTGGAAATTTGTAAAAATCAATGGCCGGGGAAAGAGAAAGCTGCAAACCATCGGAACGACACCGTTCTACAGGGCGACGGGAGTAGAGATAGAGAGGCGGCGAGGCTGTGGCTCTGGTGGTATGTGCGAAGGGAAGCCCTAGTGTTGGGAACTTGGGAGAGAGAATTGGCTTGTTAATATAGACATTTCAAAATGACGTTACTATCCCTCGCTTTTACCCACCAACTGGGCCCAAATTAAAACTGACATGCTTGTTTCTTTTGTCTTGGGCTTAAATTTAGATGGGCACAGCACAGCATGCTTTGATTTCTTATTTTGTATTTGTTTTTTTAGTATTATATTATTTGTTAATTTCACAGATAAACCCAAAAATTATTGCTGTTTTTAAAAAATCAATATATAGACTATTGATGATTTAAAACTCATACACAAAATCGTATAAATATATTGATATGAAAAATACTTCCCTCTTTATCATGTAAGTATGAGCTTCTACATTCCTATTAATAACAGTGTGACATGTGTGCAAAAGTTTTTCTTTTTGTGTTTTCGATGAATATGATTTTTTTGTTCACATTGACTTTATGTAGCTCGAGAAATGAATATTATGGTACCCCGATTTAACTATATAATTTCCACAAGAGGACCAAGGCCAGATTACACGATTAGGTTGATCCGTCGTACCAATAGGAATTCGGCGAATCCCATATCTTGCTAGATTCACCATTCATGATCTGAATCTCCACTTTACATTCTAATTGGGCCAAAACCACAACTTTAAAATGGTGTGCATGATCTGTGTTCCTGGGCTTACATTGCCAACAGCCCGTGAGTTCTTATTTTCGTATTCCTTTATTGATAAAATTTTCCTTGCAGATGATCCGCACGATGATTGGGCTGGAGTTGCTAAGGTTGGTTTGTGAAAATTCATGTTATCTCAAATGTCTTCATTAGACAATGACCATAATGTCACATAACAGTGATTAAATACCAAAATTAATTTCTCATTGGCTGAAGTCTCTTCCAATTCCTTACACTTGACTCCAAAATAATTAATGTCATTGTTGTAACCATTCCTCTATTAGGTTATTAGTCGTGGTCTTCCCTCCAACCCTGAACTCTGCATGTAAGAAAATTCTACTCAAGTATAATTAGTAAGTAGGGTAGTTCTTGGAAAGTTCATAATGATCGCTTTCATGGTTGATAATGAAGGATTTGATGTCAAAGCCTGCATACTTTTCTTGGTCTATCAGCTAGCTAAGCCTACCCACCTTATACAAAGACTAGTAAAACTTATCAAACACGTTCCTATTTTTTTTCCTATCAAATGATAGGAATATCATTGATACAAGTTAGAAGACTCGATTACAATAGCCACACATGTAACCAATCACTTGAAACTCATATTTAGACTCAAATAAGACATAATACAGATTTTAATGGGAGCACAAAAGATAATATCGGCTACGATACACCCTTATCAATAAGAGTAAAAGATAATCACAACTATGGTACTCCCCAATGGAATACAAAAGAATATCCAACACGTTCATGCTCTAGTTTCGTACTGATTTTGAAGTGATGATTATTAAAAGGGAATTGGAACTTGCTTACTTATCTATTTACTGTGCATGTGTCTATTTGACTCTGTTTTGGCTTTCGATTTCGACTAGGACTGGGTGGAAACTATAACTTTTTAACCGCCTCTAAATATGCTGGTGCGTTAGTTTTCGGTTAGCTAAGTCTAAGTTAAAAATTGACTGTGTAAAGAAAAGTCACACTGTGCTAGGTGTACCATACACCAGGATCTGAGGCAAAATTTGTCCAATGGATCAACAACTTTCCTAATGTTGTACTAGTTTTAGATTTGGCAACTTCCCAATTCTCTTTTTTATTTTTTTTGGACACTTTTACAACAGACTAAAATGTTAACAACAAAGTTACATTATTATATTTAAGTTAGTCACAACTAGATATCGAACTCGTGAAGATAACTTGAGACATTTTCCAACCAAGTGAAGACAACTATCACTATACCAAAAACTAGTTGCTCCAAATTCTCCTTGATACATCATTGATTGTGTTGTTCTTACCTGATTCTAGCCGCTCACTTCGTTTGCTCGAAATTAACTCTTCTTTCTTTTCCCTGTTCAAGATTCAATGAAAATACACCGAGTTAAATCTCAGGTTTTCTTAAAATTTAACTGTCCGATATCCACAATCTAACTAACCGTATCCTATAAGGATTTGGAACTCCTGTTTGGATTGAGAAATATATGATCTTACAGCCTGCAGCTTTTAATAGTTTTAGGATTGTATCTATCTACATAGCAGTCTTTCCGAAAACTGCTACACAAGTTATTAATGAATACCCCATCCCACTCTACCAACCCAATAATTCTCCATTGAATTCGTCAACGCAAACCCCATTATTTTTCGTACCACACGCTCACACTCTTCAACTCCCCACAACAAACTGGTTTTCTTTCCTTTCCATAATAATCATAATCTCATCTTGCATTCGTTTTTAAAATCGAATCATCTTCCTCTTCACGTTATTCTTGCTTGCCCTTTTAGGTGTCTCTGCAGTTAAACATCGCCAAATACATGAAAAGATCCCCTTAACCCTCCCCCCAAATCCAAATTCTCAAAACAAAACAAGCCCCCAAAGAAGAAAACAGAGCACCAAAGATGAGCCACAGAAAAGTTCATTCACAAGGGAGCGTACCTTTTTCATGGGAGGCCATGCCCGGCGTCTCCAAGGTCACAAATCAAGACTGCCCTACAGATTTTGGGGTTGGTGCCCTTAATTGCCTCTCTGCAGAAGAAGACTCTGGAGATAGCCCCAAAAAGTTGGTGAACAATCCTGAGATAAAGATTCCTCTGCCTCCATGCCCATTATTGAAGGCTCCGAGTAGAAGTAGTTCGACGAAGGGGTTTAGATGGCATGTAGAAGCAGACCCTTTTCTTATGGCTTACAAAGAGTGCACCAAAACTACAAGCACTTTGAATAATAATTCAGGTAAGCTGCCTGGCAGTGAGAATAATAAGAAAGGTTCCGATGCAATTGGGTGTAAAGTCAGGAAGAGCAGGTTCAATATGTTTTCTTGCAAGAATTCATGTGATGTGAGAGAGGATAATTTTGTAAAGCTGTCTCAGCTTCCTGCTCTTCCGAGAGACGGAAGTCGCTCAACCAGATGAAAATTGATGATGGGTGTTTCTTTGTTTCCACAAAAGATGTAGTTACAATTAACTTAGGAGTTTTTTTTCTGTCGATTTTCCCAGAGATTATTAGCTGCCAATATGTCTTATGTTCTTAACTTTTGTAATATATACGGTTAATTAGCGATGCTAATGTCATGGGTTACAAATTTGATTTCTTCTTTTCTTTAAATGGCCCTAGGTTTGCTACATGATCTGAAGATAATGGATTGAATTGCTTGCTTCTTTGTTCAATCTTTTGTTCTGATTGCTAGGTTACGCTAATTGTAGCGACATGTTAGTGTTCATAGATCAAGTCTTTTATGGATATTGTCAAACATTATGTTTGAGTTTATGTTTCTTCTTTCAGACCACATGTTCTTTGGTCTTTGCAAAGCCTATCAGCAAAGGCTGCTCGAACATTTATTAAAGTTGTCGAGGATTCTTGCATTCTGTCTAGTCATGGAGGTTATTTTCCAACAACCTGTCATACATTTTTCTTCCCTTAGGCCATAAATCGCCTTTGCTAATTATTAACATTACCATAATGTTGATTCGATTTTATCACTATCTTGTGATTATTGGGATTTGATTCAGTCTCCAAGATTATATCACTTTCTTCATCCTTACTTCTCTTTATTTGGCTGTTTGATTCATGATTTAGTTAGATTTGTAATCTCTGAATCTTTATTCAAGGGTCTAAAATCACACAACTGTCATAAATATGAAAATCTAACTTAATTTCAGTGGTAGATTTAGGTAGTCATGTGACTAATCACAAAATGGGGATGATAATAATATAATTGTATGCGATCAATTTACACTTGAAATTTTCTCGTCAAACACTCGGGCTTTAGTAACAAACTCTACGGTCAAATCCTAGGGCTCAACCCTGGAAAGGCGGCGGAAAACTACCAAGCTGGAATGCAGGAGGGAATCCGCACGGACGGGGTGGGGAGGGGGGGGGGGGGGGGGGGGGGGGGTTGGGGGGGTTGGGTGTGGGTGGGAGGTACCCTCCTTCTCCTCTTTCCTCTGGTTTGTGGAGATCTTCGCCCGTTTTCTCCCCTTCTTTGTGGGTGTTTATGCTCTTCCTTTTTGTGGGTGTTGTGCTCTCCCCTTCTGCGGGTGTGTTGTTCTCCCCTTTGTGGGTGTTCTGCTCGAGCTCTGCTTTAACTTTTGAGGCTTTATGCCTTCGGCTTCCTTTATTTACCCGGATCCCCCCTTATTTCTCATCCCTCGTATTTAGTTGTCCTTTCCTCCATCAATTTCCTCTTATCTCCCTCACACACTCCATTCAAATCCCTTATCTATGGTCTTGGTCCTTCCCACCGAAATTTTCTCCTCCTTTTTGATCTGGCTTCATCTTGTGGCTGCTTCGGCTAGTCGAAAACGTGGTTTCTCGTGCACAACTCTGAAGATGTGTAGAGTTCGAGCTTTTGCTCTTTCTCGAGTACTTGCACCACATCATTCTACTACGTTGATGTTTGTTTGGTTTTTGTGTTTGTTATGGTGCTTTGTCATGTTTGATTTGGGAGGTGATGATCTTCTTGTGTCTGGCTTCTTTTTTCTTGTCTGTGTCTTTGTAATATGTGAGATTTTAAGGTATTTGGGTGGATTTGTGGGTCGTGCGATTTTTTCGTTTTGTGCCCCTTGGGTGTGGCAGCTCTTTCCCTCAACTTGTCTCGGTGATGTCATCTCAGGTGGTGGCTGCAGCGGCTCTGTTGAATTTTGGTTAAGGTTTGTTAGCTTTCTTGGCCTTGGTTTGGTCTTGTGTGGGCTTAATGCTTTTTGGGTTTTAAACTTATTGTTTGTTCTTTTGAATTTTATTTGGGCCTCTTGCATTTTCGCTTTGTTGTTGAGCTCAGTTGGTTGTGTCTCACTTTTTAGTGTATTGTTATGCCATTTTGTGAGTTTTTAATGAAATCCACTTCCGACAAAAAAAAATAAATAATTCCACAGTTAGCAAGCCAAGTATATGCCATAATACTCCTCTCTAATACACGCGTCACGTTGAGCTACGGCCTCATCCTCTAAATCCGAAGACTAGATTTACTATGGGCTTGTCCTTGATTGAAAAATATGGGCTCACAGAAACAAAATGGAGAGAAGACAGATATATATTGGGCTACGGCTATATTGCTAGCAAAAAGCATATTCATGAATTTAATCTACCAACATAAATTGATTGATCCAAACCTAAAACTATGGCTGTGTTTTGTGGGCCGAATCGCAGAGTGGAATTGGGCATCTCAACTTCACGCGATAATAGTTTACTTTAGTGATATACAATCACTTGAAGCATAATTTAGAGATAACGAATGTCATCAATAAAACTTAATTATTAAGTAACGAGGGAGGGAAACGTATAAGGAGACATTCTGACACTCATGTTAGCAAGTGTTAGAAAATGAATGACTGAACTACCTTCAATTTGGTTGATATTTTTTTGTAAAGATGATCTTTAAATGGTGATTTAAAAACGGTTACGATTATGATATGTTTATGATGGAGATTCATTAATCACGACAAGTGAAGAAAGAGGTGCAGCTAAATATTATCCTCACGAAAATACATTATGGTAAGCCTCACAATGGGGCCCCAAGCCCATAACTGAAAATACTAGGGACATGGGCACATAAACTTTAGACAGATCCGTTAATAGAAGATGTCCAATGGACTGCTGTGAGATGCTTAACGAGTAAAGCACAATTTTAGCCAGGCTTGTAAGCCCATTTTTTCTAGTTTTCCATTCTCTATTTTTTGTTATATTTTAAAGCTTTTTTGGTTATAAACAAGGTCTAAAATATCGGTAATATCGGAAATATCAGTAGTTTAAAAACACGATTAGGATATTATCGATATCAATAAAAATTGAATAAAAACCATGAAAATTGTAAGAAAAACTTGGAAATTTTTATTGAAACTTTGGAGGATGCTTATTTAGTCAATTATCTATTAGTTTATCACAAAAAATTGGAAGGAAATGTATTGTTTGATGGATTTAACTAATTTAAGTTGATTATATAGCGAGCTAACAAACATTGTAAGTGTAGAAAATATGTAGTAATTAATGAAAAAAGATTAAACACACCACAATCATTTATATATAATAATTTACTACAATATTTTACATTTTATACATTGCATGGTAAGATACATAAGTGGCTTAGTATCACATAGAGTTTCTATGAGGTTTAAATTTTTCACTATCTTTATCATCTCTATGTGTAGAGTAAGTGTATTGTGAATAGTAGTCATCAAATGATATACATGTGATATACATGTGTGAACTTTGTCAAAGTAATGTAAGGTCCATCATTCCTTGCTTGTCCATGTCTCAATATTCAGAAGAAAAAAGAACTTACCACTTGGACGCCACAATACAAAGCAAAACAAGGATGACTAATTTTACAAGAGGAAACGCCTTGAATCCCCTTTGTGTATTTTTCCCTTCTTCTTTTTTTTTCCTTTCTCATTACATCGATATTTTCGATATTTTAGCGATATTGTAACAAAATATTGTTGAAGTGTAAGCGAAATTATAGACGTCAATATTTTCTGATATTATCGTCGATATTCTCAATATTTATACGATATATGCATGGATACATTTCGAAATATCCGTGATTCAAAAAAAAGATAATATCCTCGATATTTCGTCGATATTATCGATATTTTAGACTATGGTTATAAAGGGTTTAGCTGAAAATTTGTTCCTTTTCCTCACCATGGCTATGCACATAATGGCCATTCCAACCAGGGGCAAGGTGGAGGGAAACGACAGGTGGGAAAAGAGAGGAATGTTTTGTCAAATTCATTAAAAAAATCGAATTCAGAAGAGTAAAATTGGTGCTATAAATATAAAAGGAGGATTTCACAGATAAACCTATTTTAACATGATATAATATATAAAAGTCCTTATAGAGTCTCATTGAAGTAAAAACCCTAGAACTAGCCACTTGTTATTTTCTAATTGATTCTTATAAATTTTTTAACACATTAAGAACCAATTAAAAAATGACAAGTGGCTGATTTTGGGTTTTTCTCTCCACATAGGCTCTCTATGAGTTTTTGTATAATATGTCATGTTAAAAAAGATTTTTGAATAAATATCTCATATAAAAGATGTCTTTGAAAGCATAACCTCAATTAGAAAACTTTAAACAGAGGGAAATTCATTTTAGAGGCTGCATTGTACTTTAAAAAAATCATGCCTAATTGCCTATAGGAGTTTAATAATTTTTAATTGTTTTGGTAATCTACTAGGACTAAGACTATTAATATTTTTTAATTAAGAATTAGGACTATTGTTACTCTGCATATGCGTGAATAGATGGTTTAAATTCAGATATTGATTTTAAAAATGCGTTTTCTATCCCCTAAATTCTTTCCAACATTATATATATATATATATATATATATATATATATATATAGTAATAGGTTAATCAACGATGACTGGAATTGAAGTGATTATAGCAACCACTACATGCAAGTTGCTTATTAAAATTTGATTTAATTTTTGTGTTAAAGTCTACACAATACTCTCATCCAATGTCAAGTCAAAGAAATCAAAGAATATAGGAAGGGTATGATATTCCATTTATACTTTTAAAAGAGTTCGTAGCCAAGTACAAGTATGGAGCCGAGAATGTATTCTTTTTTCCTATGAATGTATTGAGTTTTAAATTTAAATAAGAAAAGAAAGGGACACATATATTCATCCTAAAAAAAAGTCTTAAACCGTCAATCGGGTCTAACCTAGTGAAAAAGGGCCTGGACTTGTAAATAAGAGGTCTCAGATTCAAACCCCTATGATATCATTTGTGTGTGCGTATGTGAGAAATCCCCATCTCCTCTAATTTAGACTATCACTTGTACTCCAAAAAAAAAATGTCTTAGACCATTTCTACTCAAGATGTCAAAGTGTCAGCTGGAGAACCAACGGTAGAAAAAAGGCAGCAAAACTTTCTCCAAGCGGACATTCACTTCATGTGTGAATGCCACTGTCATTTTTTGTTTTGTTTTGAGTTTGATGAGTCCAAAATAAATGTTGGAGGAGCTACAAAGGTGAGTTCTAAGAATTTGAGCAGCTGTTATAGATTTGAGAAGGTTTTGGGTGAGGCGGTCCAACCATATTATTTGTACTGAAACGACCCGACCCAATTTCCACTTTGAAATCCGGGCCGAATCCTGTTTAAAATTAACACCTGGTAACTGTGGGTCTTAAATGATCAAAAGGCTCTGAAAAACAATAACACAAACCCTAAGGCCCTAACTCGTGGCTGCGCCTGGTAACGGTTGGCTGCCTACGTACCCTTACTGAGGGATCAAGCCACACGTAGTTCTTTCCTCTGTTCTTGACCTGCAACTAGTTCGTTATTTTGTAACTGGTTTAATTATCCGTAAAACATACTCTAGGGCTGACATTTCTGGAGTATCCGGGACTCCGTTTTACGATCCGTCAAATACTATACGATCTTGGAAATACCTAGATCAACATACTTGAAATTGACTACGATCCAACGGTTCAAACGTATAGAACCCGGAAATCGCATACTAGGCGAGATCCGTTCGGGGTTCAAACGTTATCCGAATTAAGATTCGCGAAATCCTACGCGCTCGTGAGGACTAGGAGATCACTCTAGGACTGACTGTGGTCCCCACCCTGCTGCCCACGCGCCGCCACACGCGCTGGCAGCGCGTGGTGCCTAAAGCGATAACGCCTCGCCGGAAAATCTCAACATCTCGGTTCAAGACTCCTATCCTAGGTAAAACACCCTATTTGGAACCACTTTTGTTCTTGGACCTACCCCAAAAAGTGGCCGGAAATGGCCGGAACAGTGACTCGAAAACCGGCTGAAACCTAACTCGTAAATCGAGCTATTTACGCTAGAAATTTCTGAAATCCTACCCAACCAGCAGCTAGAGCATGAAAAATAGCTAGAAAACCATACCTCACTCGTCCGATTTGGTGGCCGGACGACGGAGAACGAACGCTTGGAAGTTCTGTCAAAAACTGTCCAGCGCCCCCTGTTTCGTGGCTGTTTCCAGCGACTATGGCGGCGGATCGTGGCGGCGAAGGGCTGGGGTTGGAAGAGGGAAGTTTCGTGGTTCATTTGGCACTGGTATTGCCTGAATCGGGGGTCGGAGCTGAGAGGAATCAGCTCAGAAAGTCGGCTCGTTCCCCTCCGAATCCAGAAGATTCTGGGTTTATAAAAATTGAAGTTCGAGATATTTACGGTTATGCCACTGAACTTCTTTTGCTCGTAACTCCTTCATTACAACTCCGTTTTGAGTCCACTACATGTCTACGGACTCGTTTTGTCGCGCTCTACGCAACAGTACAACTGAAATCCTCAAATTCCTTCCCGATCAAAAAGTCAACTTTTAAACTAATAAAATATTCTAGGGGTATTTTAGTCTTTTTCTCAAATAAATTAATAATTAAATATTAATTTTAGGTTTGGGTTATTACATGTACGACCACTCTTACAAGAAAGAATGACTCCCTGCATTAGGTCCCATGAACCCCACATTAGTCTCATCCTTATTCAAGGGTGGAACTAGGAATTTTTCAAACGGGTGAGCAAGCTAAAGTCTTTAGGGTAAAATCTAATGAACCTTTTTTTGTACTTACAGTTTTTATAGCCTTTCTAGAAATAAAAGTATTTATTAAATCATACACTAATTCATAGCTCCATTAACTAATTTTCAATAAATTTTAACATGAAACAAATATATATTAAATGTAACAAGAAAACTAATATTATCAAAATGAAAATATGTTTAACAACGAAATTGAAAGTATACATATTTTACTATGTATTTTTTATTACTTTCATGCAACTAAATTTAAGAGAATTGGTTTGTTTGTTTGTTTGTTTGTTTTTTTTTTGGACTTTAATAGATTAATACATATTGGGTTATATTTAAAACAAGTGAAATATATAGGTATGATTTTTCTTTTTTCCACCCAAAAGTATCCCTAGGCTATACCCAAGTTAGCCTTTAACTTGGTTTTGCCCCTTTCCTCAATGTGGGGGGTGGGGGGTGTTTCCCCATTCTTTTGAGAAGGTGAATTCTAAGAATTATGAGTGGTTGTTAGATTTGAGAAAGTCTTGAGTGAGGCGGTCTAACCACATTATCCGTATAACCACTCTTACAAGAAAGGATTATTTCATGCATTAGGTCTCATGAGCCCCACATTAGTCTCATCCTCAATCAAGGGCGGAACTATGAATTTTTCAATGGGTAGAACTTTAGCTAAAGTCTTTAGGATAATCTAAATGGACTTTTTTTTTTTTTTTTTTTTTTTTTTTTTTTTTTTTTTTTTTACTTACCGTACCTCCCTCCCTTATTTTGGGCCTTTCTATAAATAAAAGTAATCATATAAACCACACTAATTCATAGCTGCATTGACTAATTTCCAATGAAATTTAACATAAAACAAATACATATTAAATGCAACAAGAAAACTGATATTATCAAAATGAAAATGTGTTTAACAACGAAATTGAAAGTATACCTATTTTACTATGTATTTTTATTACTTTCATGCAAATAAATTTTAAGATAATTGGTCTTTTATGGACTTTAATAAATTAATACCTATTGGGCCATATTTAAAACATGTGAGATATATAGGTATGATTTGTTTTCCACCCAAAAGTATCCCTAGGCTATAGCTCAAGTTAGCCTTTAACTTGGTTCTCCCCTTTCCTCAATGTAGGGGGGTCCCCATTTCTTTTGAGAATGTGAGTTCTAAGAATTTGAGCGGCTGTTAGATTTGAGAAAGTCTTGAGTAAGGCGGTCTAACCACATTATCCGTACAACCACTCTTACAAGAAAAGATGACTCCCTATAATATTAGGTCACATGAGCTCGACATTAGTCCCATTATCAATGCACGCGGGCAGGCGGGGGAGGAGGAGGTCCTCTTTTCTTTTCGAGAGTGGTCTCATGGATGACTACAAGGTTTGCAATTTTTCTACCAAGGCCTCTTCTATTGTTATCCAACCTCTATGGATACTTGATACAGGCCGTTGATCATATGACTTTTAACCTACCTTTATTTTATGCGTTGTTTGATGAAAATCATAGCCCTAAAGTCACAAATGTCAATGTATAGTTGACTTATTTGATTGTGATTAAGAGTTAATTACTTTTCTCCTAGCCCATTCAATGTATCTTATATATTTGTCTCAAATTTTTTTATTTTTTTTCCCAAATACAATTATTTGTGAGAGTCCACAACTAATAAGTCTAACATCATTTGATGGGGCTGAATTGAACATCATTTGACGTGCAAGAATGAAATGATTGGTTTTTTGGTCCAGAATGAAAATAATGTTTTCCACCGCCCATATCATCATTGATGATACGAATTGATAATTCATAGTAGTAAAATTGTGAACCGCAGAACTTGTCTCCAAAACTTAAGAGAAACTTAGGTGTCTTCCAGGACCACAAAACTAATGTTCTTATCTATATTTTGAACTAAGTTAGCCTCTCCACTTGCTTGCTTTGGCTGAGTGTGTGCTTTGGTTTTTTTTTTTTTTTTTTTTTTTTTTTTTTTTTTTTTTTTTTCGTTCGTGCCTTTGCCTCTTAATGAAGTTCCTTTCCGTCAAAAAAAGAAGAAGAGAAGATGTTGGCTGTCCTGAAAATGAACGAATGAATATGCCGAGAAAAGTTATAACCATCTTTTGTTAATTTAAAAAAATTAAAGTGAGCAAAGTTATGACTTAGGAGGTAACTAGCTACATCTATCTACGCTACTTAAGAAAAAGTAAAACCTTGAACAAAACACCAGTCAAAAAACATGATTGTACTTTCAGTTAAAAAAACAAAAACAAAAACTGAATAGAAACAGTACATTAATTTACTCAAAAAAAACAAAACACAAAAAAGGGTTTTGACCAGGATGCTAACAAAACCATCGTTCTCATCTTGCAGAAGATGCACATCCTCCTCCTCCTTGTTTTCAATTTTATATTTCGAGTAGTTTGAGGTGTCATAAAGTAGAGGTGTAATTATTTCCTAAACTCATTCTAATTCCTTAGATTCTTGGTAAGTACATTTGAGTTACGCACTTGATTCTGATTGAAAACAAGGTCATTGGCGGTACAAAGACTTTTTATAATCTACAATATTAGGTTGTAATTGTAGACTTGTAGGTATCTATTGTATTCATCTTTTAAATACTAGTTTGTCAAGCACATCAATTTTTATTTCTGAGTGGAAATGGTACAAGGAATGCCCAACCATAGCTTGAACAGGGCACTCAAAGTATTTTATATGTATACATAATTAATATTATTCTAGTGTTTATACGGGTGACCTCGCATTTTAAATGTTTTAAAATATCATCTCTTGCAATGTAATAAAATAATGAACATGTCTTAAGTTTGTATTTTTTAAAATTATCACATTAGCTCAAAATTTAACTTCTTTGGAAAAAAAATATATAAATGTCATCATTGACTTTGAATTTAAGGGGGTATCCATATATTTGGATGTGGATGCATTGTGGTTTGGTCCGGTTTTGGCCTCAAAATGTACACAAACTTAAGAATCATGGTTTGGATCAATTTGGTTTGAACCCCAAATTAATTGCATATGTGAACTAAACCACTCAATTTAGTGACCTGTTTGGTTTGATCGGTTTCCATTCATAAGAAATTAGGTAAATATTCTATATTTTCTAATGTATATAATATTGAACTGCATATTGCAAATTAAACAATAATTGAACAAAATCTACGTTGAGATTTAGATGTCGATGAATTTGAATGGGTTTAGTACTTTAGTTTTTAGTATTGATAGTGCTAATTAAAATTCGAAAGGTCATTGTTGATGTCCAAAAATGGATTCAATTTAGAGGTGAACGTGCCTTAGGTCGGGGGTGTCCTACCATGGTAGGTGTGGAATAGATATTAAAAAGGAGAGAGCAAAGGTGAAGACCTTAGACACCGGCCGAAAGCTTTACGATGCTTAATTTAGCACAAGTATCGTGTCTGAAGGTAAATTGATAGAGTAACAATGCAAGTGCCAATTTACTATTACCTGGTGAATTGGGGCGAGTAACCTATTTATAGAGGAAAATTGGAAGGAACTTTGGGCTATTATATCGATGTGGGACTATTGATGTTGCATGAGAGGCTGCTACGTGTCCTAACGCTTGAGCGGTACGTCAAGTGCCTTTGTTGATCCAGTTCGGCAAGGGAGGCTTGCCGATGACTAGCGTATTTCCCAATGCTTGGTTTAGGTCAGAGAGGCCTTCGACTAAGTGCCATTCCCCTGTGATGTCCTTGTCGAAGAGGGTTAGTCAGATATAGTATGAACATATTTACATGTGATATGAATAATAATGTTTTTGTTAACTTGATATATGTGCATATTTACAAGTGACATGTAAAAGTATTGTGTTAATTTATATACATTGCTGACTCATTTTTTAATTGTTTAAGAAAGTTATATTATTTTTAAAAACAACAAAATATATACCACACACAAAAAAAAAAAAAAAAAAAAAAAAAAAACCCATACCGATCATATTGGGATAGACCTAAACTTTCTTTGATATCTAAAATATTTCCCATACCTAATAACGATCATATTGGGATAAACCTAATCTTTCTTGGTATGCAAAGTATTCCAATACCTTCCACCCAAAAAAAAAGAAAAAAGTATTCCAATGCCCACAACTTTCTCAGGTATAAAAGTGTCGTTGAGAACTACAAAAGCCAAGTTCCTAGAACCGGGGAGGACCCAAAATGATTTTATACAAATTGTTTAACACTACTCTTTCGGTATATACTTTGCCTAATTGAATCATTGGAGTTGTTAGTTGTTACTTGCCAAACAAAACGTCCATCTTCCAACATTTTCCAAAACCTGAAAAGAGGACATTCTTAGGCCACGTCATAATCAACAGAGAAATCAATTTACGAGTTCTGGTCAAGTGGACTTAATCAATGATTATTGTTAATCCCAAAGACAAAGTGGAATGCCCAACTTTGGAGCTATTTATTTATTTAGTAATTACCTCAGCAAGCAACCAAAATCAAACTTCCACTTGGACTGTGAGAGATAGGCGGAGCAGGCCCCACCTTGCATGGGTTCTTGGGGCCCACTTAAGCAAATTGCTGTGGAGCGTCCATGGCAATAATTTTAAAATCCAAGAGGGGGGTGAAGTGAAAATTGTATGCATTTATAATCTAAGAGGATCTAGAAACATCGAACCATACACAGTCATTCATGTTGTATAAACTGCGTGGGCAGAGAGTGACAGGCTCATATAATATGGGCATCGACGACTGCAGGAGCTCCACGTGTCCATTTTCTTTACGATGGAGGATGATATATATTTGGGTTTAAAACTTAGAAGTGAAGAAAGAAAGGGACAGGGACGGACAGGGAGACAGCTTCAGTATTGGTCTAAAGAACAAAACATAAGCATTGATCATGCTTTCTGAAGATGATTTCTTTCTTCTTTTGATGGGATCCAATCCATACCTAACACCACTAATGTAAACCGAATATCATAATGCCCTAGGCCTTTTGGTCTTGCAGTCAAGCTTTTTTTCTTCTTACTATTCTTGCGGCTAGGGCTGCTCTTTTGAAGTGTAAGATATAATAATAGTTATCTAATGTAGTATCCGATGCACAATTATTCACTTTGGGGTAAATTTTAACCAAAATCAGAAGTGGCCTGCTAGTTTTTCACTTGACTTGCACGAATTTCACCGAGCCCCAACGGTTCCCAACTTCACATATATATATAGTGAAGTGTCCTATCAATAGCACATGCTGTGCCTCACCAGAAAAACACAGACAAAATTATACAAGAGCTAGAGGGTTATCTACTGTGCTTGTTTTAATTAAATAAATCATATACTTTTTACGGATCAATGAAAGGTAATTAAAATATTGGGGTGACGATGGCTCCCTTTTTTGTTATAAACTGATTGGATTACATCATTGATCACAACTTCTGGCCTCTTTCTCATAAAATATTTGCTAAAGAAAAACTTGTGGCCCCCTTTTTCCTCTAAATATGACATTAATTAGTCATTAATCACTTTATTTTTATACACCAAACTCTCATCTTCTTTGCACGTAATCCAAAACCAATCAATTCTAGTAGAGGAAAAGAGAGCGAAGGTATGTACTTGCTTGAATTTAAATCTGAATTTAGAAATTAGACAAAATCCCTACACTACATGTGGTGACTCCTGTCCGTGAATTTTATTTATTTATTTTGGTGCAAGTTATTTGCAAATGTTTTAACTTTATCTATCTATTCTCTACACAATAATGATGATTTTAAATTTATTTTGATATTTTTGTCTTGGCATATTTTACTCGAGAGGTTTTTTAATAATAAATTATTTATTAATTAGTGGGTGAAATAAACAATTTTATAAGTGCAAATAGAAGCTTCCCTTTGTACTTATTGACTAATATATATATAAGAAATAGTAAATTACATTAGTATGATGTTATTACTCTTAAAAATCTTATATCCTAACCACTACATATCTCTTCAGATTCTTGCATGAACACAGTTTGCTAGGTCATTGGTTGTGCTTTCACTATACCCATATGTTTAACAATAAAAGTCTTTGTGCTGTATTTAAAAGATCAAATATATTTTTAATCATATAGGTTTCACATAAGTGAGATCGACCTACATAAGTGGATCTCATTTGTCTGAAATTAATAATGTGATGAACTTTGTGTGTGTGTGTGGAGTCCTTTGTATTTGGATTAAATTTTTGTGTATTGATTCCTGAAATTGACGGTCTTTGTGTCAGAATTATAAATGCAATTAATCCGTTTTTATCTATTAAAAAGAAAGAAAGTGCCTCGAAAAGTAGATAAGACCATTGCTTGAATATTGATTTTGGCATCTCCATTCAGCATGCAATAAAGGAATTGGTCTATAAGATTGAAAGACAAGATTAACCCTTTAGAATATTCGTATGTAAATTGTAATGTATTCCGTGGCGTGGCGAGAGTAAGACCAAGATTGGTTTGCATATATGTCATTGTCATACATGTATAATGAGTATGGGGGGGGGGCATTTTGATATTTTCCTCTTGGCCCGTTTTCAGGTTGAGTGCTCTCGTGCATATCAACGATCCAAAAAGAGGTTGTATAATTTAAGTTGGGAATGCCAATTAGCGGGATATAAAATGGGAAAAATTATTGGCGCAAGTTTCAGCGTTTTGCAGACCGACAATAATATATAGGAAAGTGGAGTGGTAGTCCTAGTGGAGGAGGAGATTGAAATATAAAACCATCATCAACATACATAACATACTGCAAAACGCTTCCATAAACAAAACATTGGCTAATTTTTTTACAAAATATATAATTATAAAATAACCCCAAGGTTTTCCACACGAAAACCATCATTTTCCAAACCCCACTTTTCTTTTTCCCCAAAAAACACCATGAGAACCACCCCACCATTTACTTTAGCAGCTTTTATATATAATTTACAGAGACAGAGACAGAGACTGAGACTGAGACGGAGAGAGAAGTGCATGGCTAGCTAGCTCTTTGTTCTTGTTTTCCGAAATTAATGAGGTTATTTTTTCTCTTAATAGTATTCATATTCTAATAAATTACGCAATTAATGATGGGGTTTGTTCCGGAATAACGGTGTTGCATGGCCATGCAGAAGACATGTGCTGTAGTTGCCGGTAAACCAAAATTTGACGTATTTCCGACAGTTTCTGTCGGAGCAGGACGTGTTCGGATTGGAGCCTATCGTTGTCGGTCCGAACCCGCTGAAAATGGTACAAAACGTAACTCAACCGGTTCTTCAGTTCCCTGTTCTCAACCCTATGCCGGTTCACCTGGTTCCTTAGGTTTTCTAAGTGCTTTTGTTTTCGCATCCGAGACCGCCTCGCCGACTCCCGGTTCGATATCATCCGCCTCCTCTTCCTCTCGTCCACCACAGAAACCGCCCGGTTCGAGACATCATTTGGGCATGACTTCGCATTGGCATGGGTTCGGTTCATCCGGTCCGGTTGAACCGACCGATTTGGGTCGTCATCTGAACCGGAACTCGAAATGACCGTTTTTGTAGACTGGACCGGACCAGAACTTGGGGTTGAGATTGTGGGTTTTGGGGATTGAATTGCTGGAAGAAGTTCCGAGCAATCCCACGGCGTGAAGCCCCCGTCGAAAGCCGGGAAATGGAGAAGGGAGTCGGAGGGAAGCATGGCTGGAACAGTAGACAACATGGTTGCTACAAAAACTCTCTAAACTTGTAATTTAGATAGGGAGGGAGGGGGGAGGAGGAAACGGAAGGAACGTAGCGTTGGGGCCTCATATTTATTGCCCAAGCAGAGTGGCCAATTGGGGAATTTTGTTCGGTGATCAAGGGCATTTTCGTCCAAAAACTGTATATGCTAGCTCAGCTTTTGAGTCAGGTTGCACTATAGTGTGGGCCGTGGGTTATATATCATATGTTTTACTTTTACAAGCTTGGCTTTTTCGAGAGACATTGGGGGAGGTGACATAGCCCTGGTGGGTCCCAGAAAAAGATTGGTTTTTAAAGCTTACTCGCGAAGAAACAAAGAGACTAGCTGGGATCCACTAAGGACACGTGCCAAGAACCGGTATGAAAAACGCGTGGGGAGCCAATGGGTACGAGGGTTGATGGCGTGGGGCCGAGTGTGTAGCTCGGCTCGAGCTAGCCAAAGCTGAGATTCTTGATTTGATAAAAAAATATATTGTAATGATTACTGTTGAAGTAGAACCAACCAGTGACGAACACTACGAAGTGACGTCGCATTTGCCTTTTTCTCTGTGGGTTTAAAATAATGGAAATGGTTTCTTTTGTTGAGGGGGTAAACTGTAAAGAGGGGCCACAATCACAATGGTTTAAACTTTAAAGGGGGTGAACACTGTAAAAAGATAGCGACAGGGCCATTGTCATAATTTGATTATGGGCCACCCAGAATAATACAAGACGAAATTAATTGGGTTGCTGTCGAATTACTGTGGAAGATGTAGATTCGTGTTTAGGCACTTATATTTTTCCGTTGATGGAATGCTGGTAATTATTGTTGTATCAATCAATGAAGAAAAGAAATTCATGAGTCGATCTCGAGGTTTTTGGGTGGGGAAAATTCTAGTGAATTATATCAATCCAAATAACTTATCACATTACTTTTGTTGTTTGTTCAAAAAGTTCCGAGTGTTGGGAGTAGTAGGCCTCAGTGCACCAACGATCCCCTTTAAAAAGAAGATGTTCTGGGCAATTTTGTTATTGAATGATACAAAGCAAAAGAAAAAGAACTTGTATGGTAGAATCTGTCAAAGAGTAATTACCAGAATTGGTATTGTTATGGCGGTGCATGGGCTCCCAAGCTGGGACATATTTGGCACAAGAAAGAAGAAAAGTCGAGAGCAATCCATGTGGGAGTTGGAGGGGGAGATGAAAAAGTAGTCAAGTACCAAAAACAAATCAAAAGAAATATATTGTTGGTGGTGAAGGAAAAGGAGGTTTGAAGGGTTTGCTTTTGCTTTTGTATAGAGGGAGCCCTGATGGCCTGCGGCAAAGCTGGGCTCTTGACCCTGTCGACCACACGGATAAGTATCCATGGAATCTTGTGGCTATCTATGAGACTTTACAAGTTGACGTACGTACATGCATAAATCTCAAAGCTAGTTAATTACAAGATTGAGGACCACATACATACACCATAGGCATAGGACCATGCCGGCTGTGGAATATTGATCGGCTCAAGTTTTAGCTGGGTTGGGACCTCAAAGGGAAAGATGTGCATGGAAATAATGGAGACTTAAGCGTCGTGTTCAGACTATCTTTTCAATGATCTTTTGCTTTATTTTTTCTTTTTATGTATATCTGTACTTTGCGCCCTTATCATCTGTCATCAGATAAGATGGTTGCCTTGCCTCACCTGGAAATGGGTTCAAACCCACTTAATTTGGAAATATTTGGTCATTTGTAGTGGTAATCCTATTTGAACGAATGAATTGAAAATTACACAAGATTCTTAAATGACAGAATTTAGATCTTTATCGTTTAAATTTCTGAGAATGAATCATTTTAGTGTTTGGATTTATGTATGTCGAATTTTATAAATGACAGAAATTACAATGAAAAACGAATTCATGCTCAATAGAAATTGTGAAATGACGCATCTTTGGGCTGAAATTAAACTCAGGAATCTTGATCCCCAATTTCTACCTTTTTTTTCCGTGCGTAATTTAATAAGTTCATTGTTTAAGTTGCCAAACATGAAAATATCAATTTCTCCACTTAAATTCCCGACTTTTAGCTAAATCTTGAGTTATTTTCCTCCATCCAAACAAAGAGTAAAGGAATATGCTAATTTCAATGTATAAGGGTACAACCCAAAAGAATCACCTGTATTGTTAGTTTAATATATAAGCCTGACTATCTGTTTCACAAGAACCTTCAAATGTTGCTTGCTAAAGCAATTTTAGCTATACTTTTATTCTTAAATTAATTTGTGGGCAAAGTATAGCTTCCAAACCAAAAAAGTGCCAAAATCCTCAATTAGCTCCAAGATAAAGCCATTCTTTTCCTGATTCTCTTTTGTGATTTGATTTCCCCTTGTGCTGCTAGTAGACTGCCCTCTATAATGAGTTTTTCATAAAAGCATTAGTAAGATTTTGAAATCACTGAGAAAATGTTTGTGGATATTGAAAATGGTACTATATATGTGGTACAGCTATACATGCTCAACATGAAGTTTTATGCACCTAATAATGAGCCCTGCTACAACAATTAAGATGGTTCAAACTTTGGGTACGTACCCATCATTCACACAGTGTTGGGCTGATTCAAAAAGGCAATTCAATTACAAAACTTTGCTCTTTGATTTCTGGCACAAACTATAATCTATATATAGCAAAAGACAGAGAATAAAGAAACATTCAAAATACTAGAAAATATTCTTAGTTAATGTAAATATTAAAAATTAAAATTATCAATTAGTTGAGGATAATGTGGTTTATTTATATTTTTCTTATTAACAAAATAAAAAATAAAAAACAAAATCAGATAATGGGTCCTATTTTTATGGAACATAAATACCAATTTTATCTTTTCTTAATTCTAAAATAAATAATTAAAAACAAAACCAATTGGCACAACCGTGAAGGGGCTAGTTACAATTATAAGAAAATATATATTAATTAATCAAACGCCATTTACATAATCTTTTATTTTATGACACGGCTACGTGAACCAGAAACAACAATTTGTACAGTGCATGAGGCAAGGCACGTGCATTACACAAGCACATTTGCCCCTAGTAATCACACACTGTAATTACATATTTATGTCATGCATCGCTTCCTGAATTAATAGTTTTCAGAAACCACAGTTGCTATTGAGATTTGAATGCCACCATCCTCCTTCTCCTCCTCCTCCTGGCTCCTATTAAGAGGGATGTAGGAAATATCATCAGGGTCATCTTTTGTGTCGATGTGAATGCAAGAGCAGCGTAGAAGAGATGCAAAGAAAGCTTCTGCCACGGAGTGGAAAAGCCAGGCTGCCAATCCGTCGAGCTTTTTGCAGACGGGAGGAACTCCACAGCTTGTGTTTGGTGATGCTGTCATATCTTTGGGCTCGGCGTCCGCATTGGCGTCTGCACAGCCTCTGAAATAGCACAAGTTGGTGCAGCCTTTTGGATTGCTTATTGAATCCATTGATCGGGAATGAAGAGGATGGTAGCTAGCCATACCTGCAGAAAGTGTTGAGAGAGAATTTAATAATATGGTTTTTATGGCAGTTTGAATAAAGAAGAAGTTTCTTCATTCTTTGTATGGATTTTGTACGGACAATTAAAAAAGTTGCGTTGAACTGAAAGCTCAATATTACAATGGTAACAGCATGTGGAGTAACTTGAAATGGAGAATAAAATGGCAAAGGAGAATCAGGAAAAGGATGGCTTCATCTTGGAGTAACTTGGAGAATTTACACTGGAATCTGAGCACCATTAGTTTTAGCACTTGTGGGTTTAGAAGCCATACTTTGCCTACAAATTAGTTTAAGGATCAAAGCAGCAGTGAAATCGGGACTGTAGGTACAAATTATAAATGAGGAAATTTTGAATCAGACAAGTGATGATTAAGGAGAGAAGGAATAGATAAAGGATCAACGACTCTCTTTTAATAAATCTAGTTCGTAGTTTCTCGCTTATTGAATTACAGATTTTAACGTGGAATCCACATACTTTTTAATTCTTAAACATGTCAGATATGAATCTTGTTCAATGAAGTTCACTGATATAGGCCATATGGTATGGAAAAGTTTTATACCGCACTACTTATTGGACCACTTTTAATAGACCACGTTGGGCTTGTAGCTGGTCTAATTATTTCTACTCGTCCTTATGCGACGAGCCCAACTCAATCAAACTTACGACAAACACACAAATTCATGATATGACCTAGGGTTGGAATGGTAAAACTCCTATTTCCAGTTTGGAATAATACTCTCAGCACACCCTTCACTCACATGTGAGATTTATCAAGTTAACACATGAACAACACATATACTGCTGTTGGGTCTAACACGTAGATAATATGCTCCTATATTACAGTAGAACGTGGACATTCAACTCAAAATCAACTGATAATAAATATAGAGGTTCAAAATCATTTAAACTAGTAAAACAAGACTTCAATCATTCGATGTGATATAATATCAAGTCAACATAACCCACCTAACTTACTCAACCTGCAACACTAGGAGGTGCGCATAAAAAAGATTTCTTTCAAGTTTTTGTTGGCTAATGAAAAGCTTCAAAACGTACATGTCAAGAATGACGTTTTCCTTAAGATATTTAATATTTACCCCCACCAGGGCCTTGTACGCACACAAATCTGTCTCCACAATAAAATGAAGCCAAATACCCCACTTCTCTGGCTCTTTAAAACGCCATCCAACATACATACACGAAAATAATTAACCCAATAGTTCCTTATCCATTTCCAATTGCTTGCTTACATTGAGAGTCATCCTTGACGTAATTCCACTAGACGTGAACTATCCGTTACAGAGATTGTTTGCACCTCTATGTCGGTCTAAACTCTCTTTTAAGTCCAACCCCTTGGTCTGGTTTTACATGGAAGAAAGAGGGCATGAGTAAATGACACTCCATTTTCCGGTTCCACCCAAACGAAGAAGAAACCAAAACTGAAAATAGACAAGACCACACTAAAAAAAAGTTTTCATTGTTTAATTGTACATGTTGTTAGTCTAAGTCGTGCTGGTAAATTTATCTTTATAAAATTCCTATAGCATGTATCGCATCCCTTTGATTTGAGGTCAATTGATTAATGCAATGTGAGTGTGGGGCACAACAACTGATAGGACCTCTTTTCTTTTGTCATAATAAAATCCCTTTCCCCATAATTATCCTCTGCACTTTATATTAAAGGTCTGTAAGCATAAGTTGAGAATCATATTTTTCTTTTGTTTGATTTGATGTTCTGTTCACACTAAAAAACAAGCACCAATTTCTACTCTTTGACTCTCTTTTGCATATAAGTGGTAATCAGTCGTTGATCAGTCTTCCATCCAAGCCCCAATTATTCAAGAAAAATTTATGTCATGACAGTAACATTGTATGATATTACGAATTTACTCAAATTATAATATCTAATATGCAAATAGTATAGTTAATTTTCGTATTCACGATAAATTTTTTTCATATATATATGTAATAGTTTTGCAATCATTTTCAAATCTCCCCTTCTAAATTATTACATGCTGATTGCACTGCACAGTTTCCTCACAGCACTTTCACTATGCACCTCTTTTTTGTAGCGAACGATGGAACGTATGTATTGTCAAGTCCAAAAACTTTAGGTGCAGCTCTATGTCATAATGCGCTGATGAGACAAAATTGAGGCTCGCTAATTTCCACCGACAATGGCAAGCTTGAAAGGCATGTCCATGAAGGTGAAAGACAATTATAATAAAACCATGCATGCTTGAAAATCGATTAAGGCAAGCAATGAAAAAAGGGCAACTGGGAAAAGGACACTAAATCACATATTTTCTCTTGCATATGGCAAGATCTCAGCTTGTATTGCAGACCAAGAGCCAAATTTTGCATGTGTTTTTATGCTGTAGTCAAAACTTGTTTTGGTTTCATATGTGCGAGTTCAGCAGAGGTGGGGAAGCTCTTATTATGATGGTTTCTGTCATGGAGCCCACGGCGTCGGCCAATACAATCATGCAAAGTTGTGGAAAAACAATTTTGTTTCTGTTAAGTCGTGACTGATTACATATGTATCAGTGCCAGAGACGATCACTATTCATCTAAGGATAAGGATTGATTGGAAGGCGACCTAATAATTGAAGACAGAAGCAAGATTTCACATGTGTATTTCTAGGTAATTTAAATATGATTTTTCGTTAAAATTAACTAGGATATCTTTGATTGGTCTCATCTCATCATGACCTATATATAGTCTGTTGCTTCATTAATTATCAACCTCATATGCATTGCAACAATTGAGTGAATCAACTATTAAATTGTACTGTTTTGTTTCCTCGAAAAATTAATCTATATATGCAAAAGGAGATCGAGAATTTGGTAAAACATTCAAAATCCTAAAAATACTCTTAATAAGTTTGAAATTTTTTTACTATTCTATATACTCTGGACTCAATATGTTTAGCAAATTTGCAACTTAAATAAAACCATCCATGAAATCAAAACCTTTGACCTAAAACTACAAAATTGCTCTTTTAAAGAATAAAAGTTGTATTTCTGTCAAAACTATAACCATCCATAGTATTTCACACATCATACAAGTATGTGATATTTTTATAGTTAAAGAACCATTAAGTTTTCTATTCACATTCCTCTAGTACTCACCAAGATTCATGCACTTCAAAATTTTCCAAACCATATATTCTCAGTCAATATTTCCAACGAAGTATATGGAGTTTGTCTAACCAAATGCTCACTTTACCAACCGAAAGAACTTCAACTAGAAACTCTTTTGACTCGTTCAAACACTGGCTTTCGGCCGCACAAAACCACTAGCATATATAGGCATGCCTTAACCCCTACTCTATTGTCCAAATATTCTTTCTCTTACCAGCTGCAATAATTAATATGCTTTATTCATAGTCACTGTCTTAATTTGGTCCAATTTCAGTAAACATAAGGTGTAGATTTTCTGCTCTCTTGCTTAACCACACGGCTACAGAATTGTCTTCTCCATTGGATGCCGACCTTATTTTTATGACTACGTACAGTAAAACAACAAATTAGGTGATTTCATTTTTGCATGCCGCCAAAACAACGTTCGTATACACAATGTTATATATATAGTTTCATTTCATATTTTTATCCTTTTTCTAGAAGGTATGTCATCACGAGGCCATAACATATACATACATACATACATACATACATACATACATACATACATATTAATTAATAAGGATATCGGTTAATAATAATCAGTATAAAAACAAAACAAACTTATACTTTCATTAACCTTGATTGTTTCCTCTGTCAAAGTAGTACGGCACGTGTCACACATCGGATTATGTCATGGATGATGGGTTCACAGTTTAATTGATGGTTGTTAGACTACAAGTGTGGATGGAAGGAAAACTTTTGATTCCTATATATGGCATATATAAGATTGAATCAATCTTACTTTATCTTCCGTGATGGAATAAATTTAATATTATTTTAAGCTTAGAACTTTCCAATGGGGGATAATGGAAATATATGCCACTCAAGAAGCAAAGAATTCTTAATTGGGGTCATGAACTTGAAATGGGCTCGGATATTACGATGAGATCATCGTACATATTTTCACTATTTTTCCTTCTGACTTTGAGCAGTTTGTAGCTAAGGGCCAACCCTTGAAGAGATCACAAACAGTTGAGTCAACATCTATCATTACAGATAATTCATCTGAGCTATTTGAGGGTTCTGACGTCGGTCGGTTATTTTGCCACTCAAATTTTTAATTTTTTTTTCCATGCTAAAAGTCGTGATACTTGGTCCTGAACGAACAAAAAAAGAGAGAAAAAAATAATACACCATACCCATGTCATGGTGACTCAAAACATGGTTCAGCAAAAGCTGAAAAACGAAGGAATATGAATGCTAGGGCGTTCTAGAATACACGGCTGTCAATTGGATTTGAATACTCAACCAAATTAAAAAGGTTCAAGAACATTCTGAGTACCATATTAACTTCTCTGGTCCAAACGAAAAGTTGATCGCCGAAAAGAAAAGAGGGTTTATGCGAATTGGTTGTCTGTGTGACTTTTAAAAAAAAAAATTCTCAGGAGGTGGAATGGTTGTATGAAGATGTGAAGTGAAGAGTCCTAGATCGGAATGTTAAGAGACTTTACATGTTGCATGAGCTTATAAGAAGTTTGGCGACTTCTCTATTGTCAATTTGTTTTGGGATGGATCCTCAACTTCCTTCATAATATCAAATTTGTTCGCATTTAAATATCAACCAAACATGCTCCGCATCACCCAATAAGTGCCTCTAGAAATTGAGTACTGTAATTGTAAAATCATACCAAAACAAAACTTAATTACGTCGCTGGGAGTCTGACATCATTAGCTGGTGATATTCCCCCTTCTTCATTTTTAATTTAGTTTATTGTCTGGCCAACGCGGAATCAGTTTTGGATTCTATGTCTCTGTTTTTTTAGTGGACCGAAAAAATCCTCTTCATGCTGTTGAAATATAAGTCTTAAGCCAGTCTACAAACAACATGCAAAGCAAATCAAATCCCCGGCGATATCAACGACGCCAATTTATTAATTTGGTCATAGGGTAGAACAATACAAAAATTAAAATAAAAAAATTGGAAAAAACAAAAAACAAAAAAACAAGTCCCGTTTATTAATTGTCATATTCTATATATATATGGCCTATTAAATACAAACATTTTGGTCCAACAGAATCGGCTACAGAAAGTCGGCCTCTTCCCTTCCCCAGTTCACACGGCCATAAATAAAGGTCATCTCCTTAGTCCTTATCTCATTTCTATAAATTCATTCAATCTCGCCCTTGTGTAATACAAATTAAAACAAATAGCAGAAATGGCCCGAGTTAAAGCCCTCTTCTTCCTAGCCGTCCTCCTCTGCTCTACTTTAGTCTATGCAGCCAGACCAGAACCAGCTTTTTCTGCAAAAACCCAAATTGAGGTTTGTGGAATTTTCATGTTTTTAAAGTTTATTTGTACATTTTCATTATAGGGTTATGAGTTTGATGTGTGGGGTTTTATTTTTATTTTTTTGGTGTTGAGTAGGGTGTTGAAACAGAGGTTGATGAGAGCTGTGAAGGAGCTGGGGAGGACGAGTGCTTAATGAGAAGGACTCTGGCAGCTCATGTGGATTACATCTATACACAGAAGCATAATCCTTGAACTTGGTTTGTTTTGTTAACAATATCTATTTGTGATTATGTAATACTTGTAAGCAATATCAAGTTTCCCCTGTGTTTTTTTTTCTTTTCACCTTTTTCTTCAGATTGTCTAGCAATGTGAGACTGTGAATTTGAACCATTGATCAATTTCAATGTATGGTCCAAATTTACAGTTTGACAAAAGTATTTATCTTATCAAGACAAAGCATAATATGAGAGTAAGATAGTGGAGCTCAAGAACACAGCTTATATAACTGTCATTATTAATCTCTGTTTACTACTGCATTTATAATTCATTCCTACAGAAGAACTGCATGGTAGTAAAGAACGATGATCAAACGGGAGAGACATATATACACAGTTTTCTTGGTTCATAATGTTGAATTCTTGATTTAATTATAAATAAAGCAAAATACCACAGTTCATGAAACCCTGCTCTTGTTCTTATACTAAATATCCTGTAATCTAGAAAGTTGGGACATCACGTTCTAAGGTCATTTTTTCAGTTTGTTTTCTGGTCTGTATGTCAAAGAAAAATAATGGAAGAAAATCATACAAAATATTTTTTTTTGGGAGAGAAATGCGATGGATTGCATTCATAATTCAGGTTTAAAGGCCGTCAGTCACAAAGAGCAATACAAATAACCACAAAAGGGTTTTTTCAAATACAAAGCACAATAACCACAAGGGGTTTTTACAAATACCAGCAACATGCATACCTCTACTCATTGCCACACATGGCCCAAGAAATTACGGCAAAAAACCTGCAGGCCTAGAAAAACCAGACATATACATCACCTCAATGCACCAAACTACAATTGCAACTACAACCTTTTAACTCTCACAAGTAGCAAATACAAATAGAGACTAGAAACATGCAACAAGTAAATAAAAGACGATTTGACACCACATCGTCACCAAGATAGCCAATCAGCCACCAAAACATCCAAGCAACCACAAAATGTAGCCAAGAGGAGGGAAGGACTAGAGGGGATCAATGAGCGAGGAGTAGAGGTGGAGAGGGTAGGGGAGGTGTGGGAGGATAAGGAGGGGAGGGAAGGGGAGGAGGAGAAGGATGGAAGCCACCAACCCTCATGGGGAATGGCGGATGAAACTATTCTCTTTTAAGATCATACCAAATTTAAAACACCATGCAATACTTTTACCATGGCATAACAATATTGCAGATCTTACATAAGCTTAATATTTTGGAAAAATACTAAGGAGACCAACTTTAAATACCAACTTATGTACCATTTCTCTAATTAGAGTCAATTTAAACCTGTAGATATTAAATGTGACTTTCCATCTGTTGATTTCTCAGAAGTTTAGCCGCTGCTTTCAACTGCCACCTTTTCTTTATTGAATTTAATTAAGAGTTACTTAGGAAGTAAATAAATGGAGTGATAATGAGTGCGAACAACTTGTAAATTGAATGCTGGCTTATCTGCCTTCTCTCCACCTGTAAGATATTGAATGTGAACATAAACTTTTTTATAAAGAGCCATAGTATTTTATTGATAAGAGAACTTAAGTAAATACAAAATGATTAAAATTCCTGATCCAGCAACTAGAAACATACCTACTCATATTTTCAATATAAATTTGTCGTACAATAGATACGTATTGAAAGTCGAAAGCTAAAAAGAAATAGTATGCTAAAGTAAAAATAAAGTCTCCCAAACCAAAAGTAATTTCGGTTGGGGTTCTTGCTTTTTAGTTTCCCCTTTCAAAAGATGAAAATTAAAGCAATAAAAGCCACAAGTAATTGCTCTCACCGAAAACGAAAAAGCCACGAAGTTGCTGAAGATGGTTAATGGTTGAGTAACAAAAGCTTAAGTAATTGTAATAAGTAGCGTGAATAAGTGATAGGAAAACATCCAACTCAAAAGTTTCAAGCTTTTAGGTAAAAGTACTTATCTCATAAATGCATTACACGAGATCCTACTCTTGTCTTGACAATTTTGGTTTACTAATATAAGTTTAAGGATGATATTTTTTTTAATTGTACAATTAGACTTTAAACAAGATTAAACAACTTAGATTAGTAACTAAGGATTTCAAGACAAGGAGATAATCCAAACAAGGGGTATGTTAATTAAGCTTTTTTTCTCCCTTGAAATCCCCCAAATAAACATCTACTTAGTCTACAAATGATATATGATAATTGTTGAAACTTTTTGTTAAACAATTTTAAGATGGGGTAGTAGGCAACTAGGCAACTAGGCATGAAAATAAGCAAGAAACAAGTGGAGCAAGATGCCTTGATAAAGTTGTGAAGCGTGCATGGTTGGGGGAAGATTAAGATTCGAAAAAATCAAAGTAGTTGGCATGCACATCCGCTTTTGCAGTTTGCCTTTTTCAGTGAAGCTATATAACTAGAAAACCAGAGGAGAATGAAGTTCTTCTTGGGAGTTGTAGTGGTCCTGCTCTCCCACTTACCACTTATGCATGCCGGGCACCTCTAACTTTTGACTTATGACCATTCACACTTCAGCATATATGCTCACATTCTATGGTCCTTGCATTGCATCAGTAGAGCTCTATTGGTAACTCGCATGGCTGCTAATGAAGTAAATTAGCATGCAAAGTATGTATAATTGCGATCAACAACAAATTATGGAAAATTTGTATCTCACACCACGTGACCCGAACATCCTCACAAAAGTTTTTAAAATCACTGAGCCATAAAACATTAAAATAAAATTAGAAAATGTAGATATGTCGTGCCGTCATTAAAAATTGCTAACAACCAAGCTAGCAGTTTGAATAATATTGTTGTTATACAGGTTGGGTACAGCCTAAATTAGAACGTGAAAAGCTCATTAACCTTTTACCAACGCTTCTTCTAGTCAACTACTGATCTCTCAAGATAGTAATGGAATTGCAAGTTGTCAATGCGCGTGAGCCCAACTGGTATAGAAGTTTGGTACCGGAGGTACACTCCAACCAAAGTTCTCTCCCACTGAATATACTCTACCTTTTACTGTGCGTAGAGGTACTGTTGCTGCTGCTGGCATGCTGCCATAAGTATAACCAAAATACCCACTTTCATCCTTGTTTTTGAGCCTTGTGTTGGAAAATTACTAACCATTAATTAAGTTTCCAGCTTCATTTGCACAACAACTTATATAGAGAGAACTTTCTGCATGAGAGAACAAGCTGTGCAGTTCTTGACATCATTCCAACACTGCTATGGAATCATGCATTATTATTATTTTACCTTGATTACAATTTGTTTTAGATTAATTTAGCATTTTAGGGTTTTTCAAAGGCTATTCAAATATGTCTATATATATATATTGACAGTTGTTATTTTTTCCCTCTTTGGCATAAAGACAGAAGCCTGGAGGAGAAGCAAGGGGATTGGAACTTAATATTCATGCCTTTTGTTATATTTCAAAATATAATTCAAAATCATGTTGCCTCCTCGCTAGCATCTAAAGCTGATCATACGGGTATTGTGAATTTAAAATATTTTTTTACTTTAACAAATATTAGAAAAATATTGAAATAATGTTGGTCCCTCCCCAAGTAATAAATAGTTGGCCTGCTAAGAGCAAGGCAGATCTACACCTCCAGCCCAATCCTGATTTTGAATATAGGCTTAGAGGTGCAACCCAACTTAGGTAATTTAGAAATCAGCCCATCCCTCTTAGCCATCTTGCTTTACCCTCCCACACATCAAGGAATTTTCACTTGGGTCGTTTCCTTGACCATGTCAATGGCTCCAGCTTGAATAAAGTGCATCTTAGCCGAATCATGTTTTGATGCTAATTGTTTTACCAACGGGTCCAATAAGAGTTCACTATCTATACAAACCATGATTTTCTCTACTCCACACACATACATCGTTTTTTTGTTTTTTGTTTCAATTATAATATAAACAATATCTATTAAGAAGAAATCCAAGATAATAGAGGGCGGTCCACTAAGCCCAAACAACCCAGCGAAAAACACAAAACAAAACAATTGCTTCCAACCAGGCAACAAGCAACAGACAGAAAAAAAAAGCCAAAGCCTAAAAGCACGAGAGAACCAGAGATATCAGCCCACCTTTAGAAAATTTCATAGGTCCGTTATGGGGTAAGAGCATTTACAATAAGCTCCCTAATTATATTTTTAAACAAATTTTAAAGAGGAATTGGAAAAATATAACTTCAACCATGGTCCTTACCCCTTCCTAAAATAAGGAGACCTCTATATATACTAAATATCATGTAATCTAGAAAGTTGGCCATGACCTCTTAAGGTCATTTCTTAGAACATCTCCAAGGAAGATGTTAAATCCAACGTAACATTTTAGCATGTAGAAAATATAGTTGAGACTCACTTCAACAAAAATGTTAAATCCTAAGTAGAATAACATTTCTTTCTCTTGTAGTTATTTTTGGTTGTTTGACTTTATGATGCTATTTCATTATTTCTTTTCAAATAATATGCCTAGAAAGTAATAAAATAATATTTTAATTTAACATGTAAGGTGGAATGTAAAACTATATTATATATCAAATTGCCACTTAAGCCATCAAATTTAAATGTTTAATATTTAACATCTCAATTACAGAGAGAGTGGGGGACTATTGAACCAATTGCAAATTACAACCTCCGTTTAGCAAGCTTTGCCGCAGCATCAACAACACAATTTGCTTCACAACAAATCTAGTTCCATGAGAATTGATTGAAAAGAGAGCTGAGTCGTCATCCAAAAAAATATATAACTTCCAATTACACCTTGCCACTAAGGCTAAAAAAAGATCATGACAATCAGTCTCAAAGATCACATTGGGAAGGTTGAGAGATGGAGCAAGGGAAATACCCAAAATAGCTGTGGATGCTTCCACTTCCACAGCTAAAGATAACACACAATCTTGAGTGTCAGCAACAATGAAATCACCCATATGGTCATGAATAATAGCACCCATACCAGCGGAAGAGGGGGTAGAGGCAGATGCACCGTCAATGTTGATACAAGGGAGGAAACACTAACAAATCCCTCAGCAAGACTTGATGCACTTCTAATAACATGAAACGGAGTAGGGACAATGTCCCTATGAACTACATTGCAGCGAAACTTCCAAATTTCCCAACAGCGGAAGCAAATATGAGATAAGTACCACCCCTTATGGGAAGTGTCCTAGAATTCACCACTTATGAACTTCATGAGCCAGTTATCAAGGGTGGTAATAGGATGCAAGTCCAGGAAATAATTAAGGGGACCACCAAACCACACACCTCGAGTCCTCGGGCAAAGCAAGAGAAAATGTTCCAGAGTCTTAGGTTGATCACCAAACACCTTACATATGGGAGAAGCCGAGATTTACCTTCTAAACAGATTGACACCAGTGGGGGTTTTCTCACACGCACCTTAATAGTGTGTGTGAGAAAGTCACCCTCCTCCAATATCGTTTGTATAAAAATAAAAAATAAAACAATTTAACTAGAAGCGTTTTTATTAGAAGCATGTTCAAGCACTTGCAAGTGTTTTCATAACCAAGGAACACTTTTACAATTTTTTGTCAAATGATATGAGAAGTGCTTATGATAATTGTAAACCGCGTATCCTTCTAGTGTAGATAATCTGGGCCTTTATCCGGGGGCTTGGGCCTATTTTAATGTGAATAATCTCCGTTGGCAGATCTGCACACTTGGAACAATATCAGAATAAGGGTGGACTGGGGTTGATCTCAGTTCAGACCCCTCCGATGGTAAAGTCAGAAACTTACTTGAACTGGAGAGAGATGGATATAGGGTTTTCACATTGAGGATATTTATTACCTTTATCTAAAGATTGATGATGGGAATTTATAGGAGGGATGAGGTGAGGTCAAGATATTTTTGGAAGAGATCTTTTCCCAACTCTGAGTTACATTTAATGTTCTACTTCATATCACCATACTGTCTGACATGAGTTAAGCAGTGAGGTGACAGTCGAACATGGATGAGAGGTATATTAAATGATCCCTTTCCATCACTAGCATGTCCACTTGGAGATGAAATGGTAAGGTGACACCTGATCGAGGATAGGACGCGCATTTAATTGACCTCTTTGCTTGTCAAGTCTATTCACCACAAGGGCGGAGTTTTGTGACAGGACCCGCCCCGGAATCCCCCTGAATCCGGGATGAATCCCGTCTTTTTGCCGACATCATCCCGATGTCGGGCCAACTTACTAAAAATCGAGACATTCTACCAAAAATTTGCCAGAGTCTCCCCTCTAATTATGCACAAACCCAACAAAATTCAACCTGCAAAATTTACATAATATGAATCCCAACTGGCAACACGCTTTCAACATTTCACTAAACATACTAAATGGCCTCCGGCCTCAAGTAAAAACCTAACATGGGCAATAACAGAGCATCTAACAGAATTAGTTTACAACAACAGTTGAGTAGAAGGAAATTACACATATCATAACTAGGGAAGTAAACGGTTCAGCCTCGAACACCGCTTGCAAGCTTCCAGAAGCGACTACTGTCTGGGGGCGCAAAACAGAAAATATGTGAGTGGACAAAAACAAAGTTTGCATTTAAAACAACATAATAACCCCACCGTGTAAAAATAATGCTCAAGTCATGCAGGTTCACAATTCATAAACCAAAGCTCAAAAACATTAATCTCAAAAATCCATTAAACCCCAAACTCTCAAACCACAACTCCAATCCCAAAACTATCCTACTCTTACCAACCCACTACATACATATATATATATATACATATATAAATATAAATATAACATATACTTCTCTCACTACTAATGTACTGGGGAAACAATCCAACTGGGGGATTGTTTGGCTAGTCAGCAGAATTTCTAAGTGCTATCCTGCGGCTAGGGATGAGTGGTCCAACTGGGGGACGAAAACTCCATAGCTCACACGCCGGCACTGCCAACGACACGTGTAGCTCACATACTCAAATACCAAGTCCTACGCACGCAGACCACACCATCACACACCGGCACTGCCAACGACATGTGTGATGATTCCAAGCAATATACATACTCTTCCCATACGCCAGCACTGCCAACGACACGTATGGGAAGTGTCTTACACGCCGGCACTGCCAACGGCGCGTGTAAGACCCACAATCACATGTTCTTCCCACACGCCGGCACTGCCAACGACATGTGTGGGAAGCCTAGTAACCAGGGGATGGTACTAACATAGTGTAATCTTACATTTTCTCTCAACACCCCCTTCATACTCAATCTTTTCACAATCTCACATCAACGACCCAAAACTCTATATCCACATACTCACGATACTCGAATATATCCATACCCAAAATATATTACCAATGCATATAAGAATATCAAAATCCATCAACCAAATATTTATTAAATCATAGATACCATTCAAAAAATATGCACAAATCTTTTATCAATAAAACCATGCGTATGCTTGAAAACAAAGTCCACTCACAAGTAATCCCAAGCTGCCCGACCCTGAGAGGGTCCTGCCTGCTGAGTACGATCGACCGGAGCACCTATTTCGAGATATGAACCCTTAATTAATATAAAAACACTTAGAAACGGAAATCACAAATTGAATACTTAAATCCCCAAGTTCCCGGTGCGTGTACGTAGAATGGGATATCCTAAGGTCCGGTTACAGGTTTGGGAATCGCTTACAATTGGCCGGTTATCGCTAACCCATAAACTTTGAATTATTGAATCGGAACATCCGGGGCTCTGATTCACGATTCGCGAATTCCTATAGGGTTCTAAGAATACCTAGATCAACATACTTTAATTTGGAAACGATCCAACGGTCAGAAACTATCGAACCCGGATAATGCACAAAATGCAAAATCTGTTCGATAGTCAAACAACATCCAAATTGAGATCCGCAAAATCCTACGCGCTCGTGACAACCTGAGGATCTCATAAGGATGTATTGCAGCTTCACCACCCTTGCCCATGCACTGGCAGAGCGTGGGTGTGTAAAGTAAATTTTGGAGTCGGAAAATCTCCACACCACTGCTCACCCTTCCTATCCTAGATACTACTCAACGAGTGGAGCATCTTATTCAACTACAGCCAAGCCCAATTCGGATGGCAAGTGGCCGGAATCGGCGCTGAAAACTCATGGTTTAACCCGAAACTTCACGGCTTCGATCTGGCGTCGCAAAACCTAGGAAATAGCTAGAAGGAGAGGAGGGCTACTTGTTCCAAGTGATGGTGCAGCTTGCGGTGGCCGGAAATGTCGTCGGTGACGTTGACAGTTTTGGCTGATTCTTCACGTCGTTGCCACCGCCATTTGCTGGGGTTTTGATTGGAGAAAATGGGTGGGTTGGGTAGAGGAGTAAGAAAGGAAGCTTTTGCAAGTGACGGCACCGGAATTGGAGGTCGGACGGCGGAGTTCTTGCCGTCTAAAATTCCAGCGAAAATGAATGACGGGGAGGGGGGTTTCAGCCGCAGGGAGGGAGAGAGAGAGAGAGAGAGAGAGAGAAGTGAAAAATCATATTTTTACTCTAATCCTTTTCAAAATAATTACGGTTTCACCACCGAACTTATTTTGATCGCCAAATCTTCGTTACAACTCCAGTTCAAGCCTATCGCATGTTTACGGATTCGTCTCAGTACCACCTACGCAACCAAACCACTCATTGTCCCAAAGTCCCTCCGGATAAGAAAATGTCCAAAAATACCCATACCCTAAGGGTAAATTGTAAATTCACTTAAATAAATTAAAATATGAATTAAATTTGGAGTCGGGGTGTTACAATCTACCCCCCTTATAAAAATTTCTTCATCGAAATTTCCGTACCTGTTAATGGAAGAGATAAGGGTACTTGGCCCGCATCTGCGCCTCGAGCTCCCATCTAGCTTCTTCCACATTTTTACTTCTCCAAAAAACTTTCACTACAGGGATAGATTTGGAGCGCAACATTTGTTCTTTCCTATCTAGGATTTGCACAGGTTGCTCCTCATATGTCAAATCTTCTTCTAACTCCACTGGTTGATATTCTAAAACATGAGAAGGATCTGGCATGTATTTCCGTAGCATGGACACAAGAAATACGTCATGAACTCAAGATAGTTCTGGAGGTAAGGCAAGTCTGTAAGCAACAGGTCCAATTAGCTCCATGACCTCATAAGGCCCATTGTAACGGGGGCTTAACTTTCTGCGTTTCCCAAATCTCATCACACCCTTCCAACGAGATAACTTCAAGAACACCCAATCCCCAACTGCAAATTCAAGATCTTTGGACCTGTTATCCGCATAACTCTTCTTTCGGTCTTGTGCGGTCTTCAACTTCTCTTTAATCATCTTCACCTTCTCATTTGTTGCTCAGATACTATCCACTTTTTCCAATTTCTTATCACCCACTTCATTCCAACAAATAGGAGTCCTGCACTGCCTTCCATACAATGCCTCATAAGGAGCCATCTCAATACTCGAATGATAATTGTTGTTATAAGCAAATTCCACCAAGGCAAGGTGTGCATCCCATGCATCCTTCAGCTGCAACACATATGACCTCAACATATCCTCCAGAGTTTGGATGGTCCTTTCCGACTGTCCATCAGTTTGTGGGTGAAAATGTAACACCCCGACTCCAATTTAATTCTTATTTTAATTTATTTAAGTGAATTTACAATTTACCCTTAGGGTATGGGTATTTTTGGACATTTTCTTATCCAGATGGACTTTGGGACAATGAGTGGTGTGGTTACGTAGGTTGTATCGAGACGAATATGTAGACATGCGGGAAGCTTGAATCGGAGTTGTAACGAAGATTTGGCGATCAAAATAAGTTCGATGAAGAAACCGTAACTATTTCGAAGAGAGTTAGAGTAAAAATCTGAAAATTCACTTTCTACCCCACACACTCTCTCTCTCTCTCTCTCCTGAGTCCCTTTCTGTGCGCAAACCCCCTATTACTATTCACCTAGACGGAAACCACCAACACAGCCGCCATCTCCGGCCACCCCGATCGACGGCACCGGTCCCAAACGAACAAACTGGGCCACTCTCCACTTCCACTTCCAACCCATCTCCACCCTGGGAACCGTCGCAAACTTCCGGAATAAGCCTGAAAACAGGCCGATTTTTTACAGAACTTCGTACCGTTCGATCTCTCTCCTCCGGCCACCTATTCCGACGAGTGAGGTATGGTTTCTCCTCCATTTTCTGAGTTCTAGCTGCCTATGGGGTAGGATTGGAACGATTTTGAAGTTTGGAAGTTAATTTTGGAAGCTAGGTTTTGGCCGATTTTCAAAGTGAAATTCTAGCCAGCTGCCGTACGAATTGGACCTCATGGTAGTTGAATGAAATGATCCTGGCTTCAAGTAGTATCAAGAATTGAAAAGGTGAGCTGTGGTGTGGAGTTTTTCCGTCGCCGAAATTTACTCTACACACCTCCGCGCTACTGGCACGTGGGCAAGGGTGGTGAAGCTGCAATATGTCCTGATGAGATCCTCAGGTGGTCACAAGTGTGTAGGATTTTGTGGATCTCAATTCGGACGTCGTTTGACTATCAAACGAATTTCGCATATTGTGTGTTATTCAGGTTCGATAGTTTCTGACCGTTGGATCGTTTTCAAATTGAAGTATGTTGATCTAGGTATTCTTATAACCTTATAGGAATTCGTGGATCGTGAATCGGAGCCCCGGATGTTCCGATTCAATAATTCAAAGTTTATGGATTAGCAATAATCAGCCAATTGTAAGGGATTCCTAAACCTGTAACCGAACCTTAGGATACCTCTTTCTACTTACACGCACCGGGAATTTGGGGATTTAAGTATTTTTTTTTGTGATTTCTGTTTCGAAGCGATTTTATATTAATTCAGGGTTCGTATCTCGAAATAGGTGCGCAGTTCGATCGTACTCAGTAGGCAGGACCTTCTCACGGTCGGGCAGCTTGGGATTACTTGTGAGTGGACTCTATTTTCAAGCATACGCATGGTTTTATTGATAAGAGATTTGTGCATATGTTTTAAATGATATATATGATTTAATAAATATTTGGTTGATGAATTTTGATATTCTTATACGAATTGGTAATATATTTTGGGTATGGATATATTCGAGTATCGTGAGTATGTTGATATAGAGTTTTGGGTCGTTGAGGTGAGATTGTGAAAAGATTGAGTATGAAGGGGGTGTTGAGAGAAAATGTAAGATTACACTATGTTTGTACCATCCCCTGATTAGTAAGCTTCCCACACATGTCGTTGGCAGTGCCGGCGTGTGGGAAGAACATGTGATTGTGGGTTTTACACGCGTCGTTGGCAGTGCCAGCGTGTGAGACACTTCCAATACATGTCGTTGGCAGTGCCAGCGTATGGGAATAGTATGTATATTGCTTGGAATCATCACACATGTCGTTGGCAGTGCCGGTGTGGTTTGCGCGTGTAGGACTTGGTTATGAGTATGTGAGCTACACGTGTCGTTGGCAGTGTCGGCGTGTGAGCTATGGAGTTTCGTCCCTAACCGCATGATAGCACTTAGAAATTTTGCTGGCTAGCCAAACAATCCCCTGGTTGGATTGTTTCCCCGGTACATTAGTAGTGAGAGAAGTATATGTTATATTTATATATATATGTATGTAATGGGTTGATAAGAGCAGGATAGTTTTGGGATTGGAGTTATGGTTTGAGAGTTCGGGGTTTAATAGATTTTTGAGATTAATGTTTTTGAGCTTTGGTTTATGAATTGTGAACCTGCATGACTTGAGCATTATTTTTACACGGTGGGGTTATTATGTTGTTTTAAATGCAAACTTCGTTTTTGTTCACTCACATATTTTTTGTTTTGCGCCCCCCAGACAGTAGTTGCTTCAGGAAGCTTGCAAGCGGTGTTCGAGGCGGAACCGTTTACTTCCCTAGTTAGGATCTGTGTAATTTCCTTATACTCAACTGTTGTTGTAAACTAATTTTGTTAGATGCTCTGTTATTGCTCATGTCAGGTTTTTACTTTAGGCCGGAGGCCATTTACTTTCTTCTGTTGTTGTATGTTGAAAGCATGCTAGCAGTTGGGATTCATATTATGTAAATTATGCATGTTGAATTTGTGCATAATTAGAGGGGAGACTCTGCCAAATTTTTGGTAGAAAGTCTCGATTTTTAGTAAGTGGGCCTGACATCGGGGTGATGGTAACAAAGACGGGATTCGTTCTGGTTTTCGGAGAATTCCGGGGCGGTTCCTGTCAGCTTGGTATCAGAGCATTAGGTTCATTGTCCTTCGACTTTTGCACTTTTGCTGCATTGTTGATCTAATGATTTTATGGTTTCTTTGTGTAGAACCATGTCAGCTCGCAGAGCAAGAACTAGAGGTCGTGGTCAGAGATGGGCGCCAAATCCGCCTCTTCCATCTCCGTCACCACCACCAATGCCTTCGCCTCCACCATCTCCACCTGCCGGAGATAACGTTTCGGATTTGAGGCATGTACTTTGCCAGTTCACACGCACCATGACCACAGCTTTGCGGGGAAGACGTGGTACTGAAAACTCTGAAATTAAAAGAGTCAAGGAACTTGGAGCAAAGGAGTTCATGGATAGCACTGATCCAGCGGAAGCCGAGTCCTGGATTTCAGATGTGGAAAGAATCTTTGAGGTGTTAGAGTGTCCAGATGGTGATAGGGTCCATTTGGCCACTTTTCTGCTGAAAGGAAATGCCTACCATTGGTGGAAAGCTGCAAAAATGGGCTATGAGAATCCGGCTGCTATAACTTGGGAAGAATTTCAGAGGGTCTTCTCCGAACAATTCTATCCACCTTCCTACCGGTATGCCAAGAAGTAAAAATTCTTGTACTTGAAGCAAGGATCTATGTCAGTGGTGGAGTATGAACACAAGTTCAACGAGCTGTTGAGATTTGCACCAGAGTTGGTGGCTATTGAAGATGATAGGTGCATACGCTTTGAGGGAGGTTTATGGTGGGAGATTTAGGCAGTGGTGAGTGCCAACACTTATCCCAACATGAGGCTCTTGGCTCAGGCTGCTGAAAGGGTGTGAAGGAGATGTGTCATGGGTGGTGGCAGGCGCCGTAGAGATGTACCAGGGTTTGGTGGGCCGAGTCAGGGTCCATCAAAGAGAGGAGGATCTAGTTCTAGTTCTGCCAACGACAGATGGTCAGGAGGACGTGGATCTAGCTCTGGTAGTGGGAGATCCGGTTTTCGTCCAGTATGGACTCAGTATACAGAGCAGCAGCCTGCCACTAGCACAGTTAGGACTCCTTCACAGCAGACTGGGTTGACATGCTTTAGCTGTAGACAGGTGGGACACTTTGGGAAGGATTGCCCTACTTCCATTCAAAGGGGTAAACAAGGCCAAAGCAGCGACCCAACATGTTACCTTTATGGGCAGGTGGGGCATATTAAGAGGAGCTACCCAATGATATACCCTAGTGATACAGTAGTGCAGGGAACTGGAGCCTAGCAGGGGCAGGGTAATATGGGTCAGCACCAAAGTCAGAATGGTGCTACTTCCTTTGCAGCAGGATCATCCAGTAGCAGGGCACCGTCATCTTCTAGGGGTAGGAGTGGCAGGAATTCAAGAGGTCAGTCTGGGCGTTCTACCACTCAGGCCAGGGTGTTCTCCATGACCTAGCAGGAGGCACACACCACTCCAGACGTGAGTCTATCAACTATCACCCAAATTCCATCATGTCTCTTAGAAGTACGTGGAAGCTTGAAAACAAAATCCATAGTGATATGTTCCTACTTCCATTCAGGAATCGGAAGTTGTTGCATAAGTCTCGATGGTTTCTGTTGCTCTGCCTTCACTTGTTGACAAATCAAGCATCTGCTCATATACTTGGCAATGTCTCCCTTTATATGCGGCCAGGAATAATATATCTGTAGGGTTCGATACATCTTTGTACTTCTCGGATGCATAGTGTAAGTGGAACAGTGAGCTTCCTCCATGATTTCTCTTTTCAATTCATCATTCTTAGGTACACAGAGACGAGTTCCTGTTACCAACACTCCATCTCCCCTTATGACATAATCCTTCCGTGTACTATTCTCCACTTCTCCCCTTATTCTACAAAGTGTCGAATCCCCCAACTGGGCTGCAATTACTCGTTCCACCAAAATGAGTCTTACATGCAAGCTAGCAAAGATTCCACCCTTTTGATTCATTCCCAACTCTACTCCATCCTTCTGTAGTTACACTAACAACGGAAGATAGACTGTTCTGAGGTGAGTTACATTCCCAGTAGTCTTCCTACTCAATGCATCTGCAACCACATTAGCTCTGCCTGGATGATACTCAATCGTGCAGTCATAGTCTTTAATCAATTCCAGCCAACGTCGTGTCTCGTATTCAACACCTTCTGAGTGAAAAAGTACTTGAGGCTCTTGTAATTAATGAAAACCTGACACGTCTTACCATATAAGTAATGCTGCCAAATCTTGAGAGCGAACACTACTGCAGCAAGTTCCAAGTCATGGACATGATAATTATGCTCATGCTTCTTGAGTTGCCTCGAGGCATAAGCAATCACCCGATCATGTTGCAATAGAAGACATCCCAAGCCTTGCAAAGATGCATAACTGTAGATCACAAAGTTCCCCGAGTTGTCTGGAAGAGCCAAAACAGGTGCGGTGGTTAACCGCTTCTTCAACTCCTGAAAAATTTGTTTGCACTCCTTCGTCCACTCAAACGTGACATCTTTCCTTGTCAACCGCATGAGATGTGCTGCTATCGAAGAGAACCCTTCAATAAATCGACGATAGTAGCCTACTAACCCTAGAAAACTCCGTATTTCCGTCATACTTGTGGGTTGTACCCAATTCACAATAGCTTTAACTTTCTGCGGATCCACATAAATCCCTTCAGCTGAAATTACATGTCCAAGGAATACCACTCTGTCCAGCCAGAATCGACACTGAATTTGGCATAAAGTTGTTTCCTCCTCAAAGTCCTCAATACTAACATTAGATGCTTCTTATGCCCTTCCAAAGTCTTAAAGTAAACCAGGATGTCGTCTATGAACACAATCACAAAGTGATCCAAGTATGGTCGAAACACTCTGTTCATGAGATCCATAAACGTTGCTGGAGCATTCGTCAGTCCAAAAGGCATCACCAGAAATTCATAATGTCCATACCGCGTTTTAAATGCGATCTTGGGAACATCCTCTTCTCTTATCCTCAATTAATGGTACCCTGATCTCAGATCAATATTAGAGAAATACTTAGCACCCTTCAACTGATCGAACAAATCATTAATCCGAGGCAACGAATATCGATTACGTACTGTCACCTTATTCAACTACCGGTAATCAATACATAACCTCATGGTCCCATCTTTCTTTCTCACAAACAACACTGGTGCACACCACGGAGAAACACTGGGTCGGATAAATCTTAGATCCACTAACTCCTGCAACTGAGTCTTCAACTCCCGGAGCTCAGTTGGTGCCATCCTGTAAGGAGTCAGATAGATAGGGTTGGTGCCTGGAAGAAGTTCGATTGTGAACTCGATTTCCCTTTCAGGAGGTAAACCAAGGAGATCATCTGAAAAGACATTTAGGAACTCACTAACAACGGGGATATCTTCCAGATTCAGGGTGATCTCACGAGTGTCAATAATGTGGGCTAAGTATCCCTCACACCCCTTCTTGAGTAACCTCTTGGCTGTGATAGCGGAGATAAGACAAGTACAGAGGACTCTACGTTCTCCTCGGAAGATTACTTTGGGTTGTCCTAGACTCCGTAATGTTACTTCCTTCCGGAAACAATCCATTGAGACATAATGCTTCTCCAGCCAATTCATCCCCAAGATAATATCAAAATCCACCAATTCTAAAGGAATCAAATCTGCTTCCAACCAGGCATTGCCTACTTGGACATAACAATCTCTGAACACCCGGTCCGCAAACAAGACTTCTCCCGTAGGTAAGGAAATACTAAAACTTCATGTCATAGGTGCGGGTCTAACACTGACATAAGGTACGAAGTTGTGTGCTACGAAGGAATGTGTGGCCCCCGGATCAATTAGAACACGAGCAAGATAACCAAAAATAGGAATCATACCAGTAATCACGTCCAGAGTGGCATGTGCTTCCTACTAAGTCATGGAGAACACTCGGGCCTGAGTGGTAGAACGCCCAGGCTGACCTCTTGAATTCTTGCCACCCCTACCCCTAGAAGATGACGATGCCCTGCTACTGGATGATCCTACTGCAGAGGAAGTAGCACCACTTTGACTCTGGTGCTGACCCATATTACCCTGCCCCTATTGGGCTCCAGTTCACTACACTGTTGTATCACCAGGGCATATCATTGGGTAGCTCCTCTTAGTATGCCTCATCTGCCCACAAAAGTAACATGTTGGGTTGCTACTCTGGCATTGTTTACCCCTTTGAATGGAAGTAGGGCAATCCTTCGCATAGTGTCCTACCTGCCCACAACTAAAGCATGTCAACCCAGTCTGCCGTGAATGAGTCCTAGCTATGCTAGTTGCAAGCTGTTGCTCTGTATACTGAGTCCATGCAGGACGAGAACCGGATCTCCCACTGCCAGAGCTAGATCCATGTCCTCCTGATTATCCGCCGCTGGCAAAACTGGAGCTAGATCCTCCTCTCTTTGATGGACCTTGGCGCGGCCCACCGATCCCTGACCCATCTTTGCGACGCCTACTCGCATCCATAGCACATCTTCTAGACACCCTGTCAGCAGCCTGAGCCAAAGCCCTCATGTTAGGATAAGTGTTGGCAGTCACCACTGCCTGAATCTCCCACCATAAACCTCCCTCAAAGCGTCTGCACCTATCCTCTTCAGTAGCCACCAACTCTGGTGCAAATCTCGACAGCTCGTTGAACTTGTGTTCATACTCTACCACCAACATAAACCCTTGTTTCAGATACAAAAATTCTGACTTCTTGACATACTAGTAGAAAGGTGGATAGAATTGTTCGGAGAAGACCCTTTGAAATTCTTCCCAAGTTATAGCAACCGGATTCTCGTAACCCCTTTTTGCAGCTTTCCACCAATAGTAGGCATTTCCTTTTAACAGAAAAGTGGCCAAACGGACCCTATCACCATCTGGACACTCTTAACACCTCAAAGATTCTTTCCACATCTGAAATCCAGGACTCGTCTTTCGCTGGGTCGGTGCTACTCATGAACTCCCTTGCTCCAAGTTCCTTGACTCTTTTAATTTAAGAGCTTTCAGTACCACGTCTTCCCCGCAAAGCTATGGTTATGGTGCTTGTGAATTGGCTAAGTACATGCCTCAAACCCGAAACATTATCTCCGGCAAGTGGAGATGGTTAAGGCGAAGGCACTGGTGGTGATGGAGGTGGTGACGGAAATGAAGAAGGCGAATTTAGCGCCCATCTCTGGCCACGACCTCTAGTTCTTGCTCTGCGAGCTGACATGATTCTACGCAAAGAAACCATAAAATCATTAGATCAACAATGCAGTAAAAGTGCAAAAGTTAAAGAAAAATGAACCTAACGCTTTGATACCAAGCTGACAGGACCCGCCCCGGAATCCCCCTGAATCCAGGTCGAATCCCGTCTTTTTGCCGTCATCATCCCGATGCTGGGCCCACTTACTAAAAACCGAGACGTTCTACCAAAAATTTGGCAAAGCCCCCTCTGTAATTATGCATAAACCCAACAAAATTCAATATACATAATTTACATAATATGAATCCCAACTGGCAGCATGCTTTCAACATTTCACTAAACATACTAAATGGCTTCCAGCCTCAAGTAAAAACCTAACAGGGGCAATAACATAGCATCCAACAGAATTAGTTTACAACAACAGTTGAGTAAAAGGAAATTACACAGATCCTAACTAGGGAAGTAAACGGTTCAGCCTCGAACACCACTTGCAAGCTACCATGAGTGACTACTGTCTGGGGGGCGCAAAACAGAAAATATGTTAGTGGACAAAAATAAAGTTTGCATTTAAAACAACATAATAATCCCACCGTGTAAAAATAATGCTCAAGTCATGCAGGTTAACAATTCATAAACCAAAGCTCAAAAACATTAATCTCAAAATCCATTAAACCCCAAACTCTCAAACCACAACTCCAATCCCAAAACTATCATGCTCTTACCAACCCACTACATATATATATATATACACACATATATAAATATAAACATAACATATACTTCTCTCACTACTAATGTACCTGAGAAACAATTCAACCGGGGGATTGTTTGGCTAGCTAGCAGAATTTCTAAGTGCTATCCTGCGACTAGGGATGAGTGGTCCAACCGGGGGACAAAACTCCATAGCTCACAAGCCGGCACTGCCAACGACACGTGTAGCTCACATATTCAAATACCAAGTCCTACACGCGCAGACCACACCATCATACAGGGGCACTGCCAACGACACGTGTAGCTCACATACTCAAATACCAAGTCCTACACTCACAGACCACACCATTATACACTGGCACTGCCAACGACATGTGTGATGATTCCAAGCAATATACATACTCTTCCCATACGCCAGCACTGCCAACGACACATATGGGAAGTGTCTCACACGCCGGCACTGCCAACGGCACGTGTAAGACCCATAATCCCATGTTCTTCCCACACACCGGCACTGCCAACGACACGTGTGGGAAGCCTAGTAACCAGGGGATGGTACTAACATAGTGTAATCTTACATTTTCTCTCAACACCCCCTTCATACTCAATCTTTTCACAATCTCACATCAACGACCCAAAACTCTATATCCACATACTAACGATACTCGAATATATCCATACCAAAAATATATTACCAATGCATATAAGAATATCAAAATCCATCAACCAAATATTTATTAAATCATAGATACCATTCAAAACTTATGCACAAATCTTTTATCAATAAAACCATGCGTATGCTTGAAAACAAAGTCCACTAACAAGTAACCCCAAGCTGCCCAACCCTGAGAGGGTCCTGCCTGCTGAGTATGATCGACCGGAGCACCTATTTCGAGATACGAACCCTTAATTAATATAAAAACACTTCGAAACGGAAATCACAAATTGAATACTTAAATCCCCAAGTTCTCGATGCGTGTACGTAGAATGGGATATCTTAAGGTCCGCTTACAGGTTTGGGAATCGCTTACAATTGGCCGGTTATCGCTAACCCATAAACTATGAATTATTGAATCGGAACATCCGGGGCTCCGATTCATGATCCGCGAATTCCTATAGGGTTCTAAGAATACCTAGATCAACATACTTCAATTTGGAAACGATCCAACAGTCAGAAACTATCGAACCTGGATAACGCACAAAATGCGAAATCCGTTCGATAGTCAAACGACATCCAAATTGAGATTCGCGAAATCCTACGCGCTCGTGACAACCTGAAGATCTCATCAGGACGCATTGCAGCTTCACCACCCTTGTGCACATGCCGGCAGCGCGTGGGTGTGTAGAGTAAATTCCGGCGACGGAAAATCTCCACACCACCGCTCACCCTTCCTATCCTAGATACTACTCGACGAGTGGAGCATCTTATTAAACTACGGAGAAGCCCAATTCGGACGGAAACTGGCCGGAATCGGCGCCGGAAACTCACGGTTTAACCCGGAATTTCACGGCTTCGATCCGGCTGCCACCGTCACCATTGTCGTCGAAAAACCTAGGAAATAGCTAGAAGGAGAGGAGGGCTACCTGTTCCAAGTGACGGTGCAGCTTGCGGTGGCCGGAAACGTCGCCGGTGACGTTGACAGTTTTGGCTGATTCTTCACGTCGTTGCCACCGCCGTTTGCTGGGGCTTTGATCGGAGAAAAGGGGTGGGCTGGGTAGAGGAGTAAGAAAGGAAGCTTTTGCAAGTGACGGCACCGGAATTGGAGGTCGGACGGCGGAGCTCTTGCCGTCTGAAATTCCGGGGAAAACGAACGTCGGGGAGGGGGGTTTCAGCCGCAGGGCGAGAGAGAAAGAGATAAAAGTGAAAAATCAGATTTGTACTCTATCCTTTTCGAAATAATTACGGTTTCGCCACTGAACTTATTTTGATCGTCAAATCTTCGTTACAACTCCGGTTCAAGCCTACCGCATGTCTACGGATTCGTCTCAGTACCACCTACGCAACCGAACCACTCATTGTCCCAAAGTCTCTCCAGATAAGAAAATGTCCAAAAATACCTCTACCCTAAGGGTAAAGTGTAAATTCACTTAAATAAATTAAAATATGAATTAAATTTGGAGTCAAGGTGTTACATTTTGCTAGTCATCTATGTGTTTCTGGTTGAATAGAATATCCTGGAGGTTAGGTAGACATAAAAACAACTGACCATTGGCTCAGTCTGTGGTCTGTCGTACTAAAAACTGATCGGTATGCAGGAGACCTAGTATATCGTGGCCACGTCTCTCTTTTGATGGGCTCGGCTCATAGAGGTGGTAAGAGCTATTAACAGTAATCTTATAGATGGTAATTTTAAAGTTTGTAATTGCAGTTGTAATTTTGTGCATTGAGGTCTTTTGTCTGAGTTTTCCACGTTTGTGGCTTTTATGTCGGAATTTCTTTAACCTTATGTGGCTATGAGTAGAGGTACACATTATTCACTTATTGTTGCCAGTTGAATCCATCCTCCTTATTTGAATTAACCCTATGTGGTTATTCTACTTCTGAGTTTTTATTAAACCCATGTGGTTGTTTGTATTTGTATTGGCTAGCGGTTTTTTTATTTATAGCATAAGCGATAGTCTAAACTTCATGGAAATGAGTTTCTCACACACACACACAATTAAGATGTCATGGGGGTTTGAAACATGAGACATCCTGTCTGCAAGTCAATGTCATTTTCTATTGGGTTAGGCCACGTTGGTAGCACTTTTAAATCTAAATTATGAATGCAATATATTGCCTTTCTTTAATTTTTATTTTTTTTTAAATCGTCATTTTTGGATATATCTATATATATAAAGCAAAATGCAAAGAATGATGAAACATTCAAAATACCAGAAAATGCCCTGGTTAATTCAAACATTAATAATTGAAATTATTAATTATATATATATATATATATAAAGCAAAATGTAGAGAATGGTGAAACATTCAAAATACCAGAAAAAGTCATTGGTTAATTCAAACATTAAGATTTGAAATTATTAATTAAATGAGGATAATATTGTAAATTCATAATTTTTTTTCATATTTAAAAAAAAATCATATAATAGGTCCTATTTTTATGGAACTACCCATGTTATCTATTCTTAATTCTAAAAATAAAATAAAAAATAAAACAAATTGGCACATGCGTGAGCATGTGTCAAGGGGCTAGTAAGGATAATATGGTAAATTCATATTTTTTATATTAAAAACAAAATCAGATAATATATCATATTTTATGAAACATAACTACCCATGTTATTTTTTCTTAATTTTAAAAATAAAATGAAAAAATGAAAAATGCCAAGGGGCTAGTTTTTCATTACTCGGGTTTTTGATTGAATTAAGCGTCATTTTATTATTTGTATTAGCATTAAACTGCATTGAATATAGAGTAGAATCAATACAGCCCGTAAATGATTTAGAAGTCCCAAGTTTAAAACACATCTGGGTGGAAATCGAAAAATTGCAGAAACCGATCCAGAAAATAGGATCTTTTCATTTCTAAAACCCTCGAAGAGCAAGAACCTGAAAAACCCTGAATTTGAGAAGGCATACAAATTGCAACAAAAACTAGAACTGTTGTATTGAAATTTGAAAATGTTTAGTCGAAGCAGATTCCTCTCGTTTCCTATGGTAATTGGAGCAGTCGTGTAAGTCCCTTTCTTTACAAATAAATTTGAGTATGATAATTATAAAATCGGGCATACCCTTTATGTTATACTGTGTTTATCGGCTGTCCTGCACTATCTGTTAATCCAAGAACGCTTTAATTTGGTCTTTTGGTACACGTTTAATGGTTTTGTTGATAAATAAGTCAACTTTCAATTACCCATTATTAGGTTCCTTTTCTCCTATCTGATTTGCTTGACTATAAAATTAGCAGAATCATTCTCGTATTGGGTTTTGGTTAACTACTGTTTGTTTTGTTTTGGTTAAAAATTGTTTGGGTGTGACTATGTGAAGATTAAGTAATTTACTTAGGTTTCTGTATTGCATGACTGAAGTTCTGTCATTGTTAATTTTGTCATCCATTTCCAGAGAATTAGATATGTAAAATGGCAGGAAAATGGCAATGTGAAGTTTGGTATGTTCAGTTGTCACAGATAAAGTCAATGAAAAAGGAAAATAGATCTTTATGTGGTGTTTGTACTATGAGTTAGGACATGAGACATGGCTTCTTTACGACCTTCGTAGCAGAATGTGGTTTTCAATGCTGCGCTTGTAGGACTGCTAGGCTTAGTTCATGAATCATGAGTGAATCCTTCACAGTGACAAAGATTGTTTCAAGCAATCCTTCTTTTCTTTAAGTTTTTTCCTTTGTCATTTCTTTTTCTCATTTTTCCTTTCCTTTATATATAACATTGGGAATTTGGAACCCAGGGGTTGATATAAGAATCTGCCTCTTAAAACGGTCTCAAATTGATAGCCGGGACCCTAACAGGCTAACACCATGCGTTACTTTAAACCGTACATGGAGGTTTAAGTATTCAAACTGGATCTGTCTTTTTGGTCCTATGCAAAAGTCTGGTTGTCTACTTTTTGTAAATTTTCTGCCTTGCCCTTTTTTCATTCTCCTATCTGTTTACTGAATTGGTGAGGTTACTTTCTTGAAAAATAGAAGTACTTCTGTCTGCGTGTATGCTTGCAAGGGTTTGTGTGTATCATTTCTGTTTTCGAAGTACTGGACGATAAATCACATAGTTTGGTGGCCTTGTTTACATTCTACCATCTGTTTACTGGATTGGTGAGATTACTGTGTGCTTGAGACAGGGATGACAAGAGGTAGTAATTGGGAAATCTTGAAGGATACTGATGTAGTGTGGTGACTTTCATACAAACGAATGAATTACTAAACACAACTTGCATCTTATTTGCAATTTTTGCCAGAAAGCTTATATTGTTCTTTTTTACTACATATATATGCAATGAGGAATCTGTATTGTGCACTGAGATTCACTGCACGCCCACGATTCGAATTATTATCCAAATTTCGTTATTGTTCTAAATGCATGACATCCCATGGCTAATCTTCTCCAATTCGTTGATCTTGTTACTGTTTTTTCAGTCCTCGTGTCTAGAGAAAATGATCTAACATCTTCATCTAGTTGGTTGTTAACGAATGAATCATTAAAAGAAACACATTTCTAAAATAAGATGGTGCCAGAAGTGGTTATGTATAATTACGCAGAACAGAAATGAAGGTAGGCTACATTACATTCCAATTGGATAAAATTTTGTCTAATTCATCCATAGGCTTCAGAAAACTTTACTGTGAAGAATTACCTTGTCAAAACAACCCAAACTTGTATGGTAACTTTATGACTTAGATTTTACCAGAAAAAGAATAAAACTTCATATAAAAAATACATGAAAAATATACAATTTTTGAAATGTATGAAATAATTAGAATTTAGAATACAATAACGTATATCCTGCGTCAATTGTTAGTCCTGTCTGGTAATAGCTCTGGAGCACTGAATCTGCACAAAAAAGTGTCTCCCGGAACTTTGTAAAGATGTGTATGTGTGGCATTTTTAGGTATAAGATACAAGTGTGAAAATCTAGAAGCAGATAAAGCATTGGTTTAATTGCTAAAACATTGTGGCCAACCTTCTGCTATGAATGTCCAGTGGAAAAAAGGGAGCCCTAGTGCATAGTGTCTTATTTTGGCTGAATTTTCTGCTGAGAACGGGTTAACCAAAGTTTTAGTGCTGTGTTTACTTGTTTTTTTTTCTTGCGTTAATGCTAGCTCCCAAAGAGCCTTGATATTTGGTATGCTGTTAGTGTGCCTTAAGATATATATATATATATTTTTTTTTGGACAAAGTGCGCCTTAATATTGCCCCCTCAAACTTGCAGGCAGCTATATAAACTTGTATTCCTGATATAATCTACTTGGAATTTTAAATTCCAATGTGAGTGATGTGATTTTAAGTGACATTTATTCTACCTAAGGAATTGTATATGGGGTTTTGCAGGATTGGAGTTGTTTCAGGCAAGGCAATATTTGGACCCCCACTTGATGAGTACTGGAAAAAGAAGCAGCAGGAAGAGGCAGCTGTAAAGGAGACTGATGCAAGCTCAAGTTAACCAATATATACTGATCTTCTCATGTTTGATGACGTCATAGAGGAGTTTTGCGCAGGGATGCGGGTCATTCATTAATTCATTTACGCATGTTTAGACACTAGGATCAAGGCAACTGCTAACAGCTAGGTTTTTTGAATTCCTGGGATCCCCGATAGTTTGTTGAAACAGTCGTAGTTGAAGAAGGAACTCACTACTCTGCATTTGCTGAATTGTATTTAAGTTGTAACATTCCAATGAATGGTGTTTTTGAGCTTTGCTGTTTACAAGGAGGAAAATCATTTTCCACGACACTAGTTATACCCCTCCTCTATATAAGGCACGCGCCCCCCCCCCCCCCCCCCCCCCCCCCGCCTAAAAATATAATATATATTTTTTCCTTTTTTTCATTTAGTTCAGATTAAAGGTAGACGACGGTCGAATTCTTGTCATGGATGGGGTGCGACCATGTTTTTTTTTTTTCTTTTCTGGTCAAGTGGGTGTGACCATTTTGGTCAATGGCTACAACTTTTGCAAACCTTTGATTGTTTAAGGTGTTGGATAATTTTTGGAATTCTAGCTATGCAGTATTTTCTGTTTTCAGAATGACGATGCAAAATCCTAAAAGGAAGTCCAATCTTCTACGAGGCAAAACCATACAAAATAGATAATCTCTCGACATCATGTGTGGATTAGAATCTGGATAGAATATTGGACTTTTCTGTAGTATAACCTCTCAACGGAATGGCCGTTCCTTCTCGACATAAAGCAAGCAAATTTCCATGCAGCAGACAACTACGGCCTATCTTTTTAGGCTGATTTATGTCGTCTCCATTACGAATTTTCACACGGATTGCAATGAACTTTTGAAGTACACCTAGAACCAAAGTTGCGGGAGCAAAGACCCCAAGTACACGTATATGTTATGGCCACAAAGAAAGTAAAACTTTTCACTGATGTTTGATTAACACAACAGGATATGTACCAATCTACAAGAATCAAATGTATGAATGTATTTGCAAACAATCGGAACAGATGTTTTGCTTCTTTGTAATGTATATGGATTGCAACAAATTCACTGTGAATTGCAGTGGAACTTAATCTTCTTCTCTTTGAGGCAGTCGTGCCAGTCCGGCAGAAATGAGAAACGCAAATTGAGAGGAACTGTGGGCAGGTTTCCGTAGCAGAGCTCTAAAACATCTTAATATATGAACTGCCATGTGACACGAAGAACCAACAGATAGCTGTAATCATATAATGGAAATGATAAATATTCTAGCTTTAAGTATGCTAATCTTAACACTTGACCTAAAGAACAATGAAGTTTCTTTCTTTACAAATTCTAAAACATTCGATCTCGCAAACATCATCAACCAATGAAGACCAGCATGCCATCGAGGTTGGATCCATAAAATCTCCTCCAGTCATAAGCATCATTCTCTTATCAGTCCGTCAATCCTAATGAAATTTACGGGTTTGGGTGAAATATACACAAGCATCCACCATCCAAGCAGTTTCAGAGCGATTTTTTGCCTATACGCACTTGTCAAGTGAGAATATACTTAACAAGCTAAGCTGGCACCAAAGCCCATGGGCTGTCCATTATGTGTAAACACAAAGATAGCCATACAGTAGCAATAACAGAGGACTTTCCAGCAGCATATCTCACTATCCCAAAACCCTTGTCCACAGTTTCCTCACGAACAGAATTAGCATATCTCACTATCCCAAAACCCTTGTCCACAGTTTCCTCACGAACAGAATTAGCATATCCTTTCATCCCATCAAATATTTTCTCCGACGAAAACTCCAAGAATGATCTGACGGTTTCAGATGCAACCCTCCCAGTCACATCAAGAACAAACCTCCTATTGCTTGGCACTGCCAAAGTAGAGGACACTTTTCCAACCCAACCACTGTCTTTCGTCTCATCATCCACATTTGTTGCCTTTGAATGCATCGATAATGCCTTTTCACTGAACCCCTCATCTCGAGCTGGAGTTTGTCTTTCATCAAGTGCCAGATAAGAACTCGAATTCAAATTTGAAGGATTGCCCTTTGAAGTTGAATTTGCCAACACTTGGTGAGATGTTCTGATAAGAGTTTCCACCGCGCCATTACATACAGATGACAACATGTCTCTCACTTTTGTTTCATGCTTGGGGTTAGTTAACCCAGAGAAGATATCATCATAGGTGTTGATATTCACAGTCTTGTCAAGATAAACAGCAACAGCTGTGCTTACAAATAACTGGATACAATCACCAATCAGGTCTCTGCACTTTTTGTCACAAACCACATCCACCCATGTTGGAACAGAATTTGTTTCCGAAACAAAATGGTCCATACTTGGGGAACTGTTTGAATTAGATCCTCCACCAGACTTCTCATCTGAATAGAAAGCTAATACCAAATTCCTAGCAAAGCTTCCAACAACAACTGAAACAAAACCAGACCCGGCGGTGGTAAAAAGCTTATCCATAACCTGGTCTGTAAAGCTTGAATTACTAGAAATTCCATTGTCCCCATCATTCCTTGCCTCCGATCGATAACCCCGCAAAACTCCCAAAGTCACAGCCTGTGTGAGCTTAACCACAGATTCTGAAAACTCATCCGACCTTGTGATTTTGGAAACTTGCTTTAAGCTATTTGGAATTTTGTCAGAATCAGATTTCAGAAAGTCCCTCAAATCCTTAGAGACAACTCCAATTGACTCAGCAGAGTCTGAAACTACTTCAACTATAGAAACTAAAGCTCCTAAAAGCTTTAAAATTCTTTTTCTTTTTTGAGATACTGAAGGCAAGTTATAAACCCTGTACACGCCATAACCAGAGAAGCCTAAAGCAGCAGCTACAAAGAGCCATTTCTTCCTTTTCCGGGCATAATCAAAACCCTTTTTCGCCAATTGATGGTCCATCAAGAACACAAAATCTCAAGTACCCAATTTTGATTTAGATTGAAACTTTCCACCCGCTATTTGGTTGGTGATAAAAGTTTGTAAAGCTTACGTCTTACGCTGTTCAATTTGGAGAGAAAAGGAGAAGCATTTACCTTAACTAAGACCAATAGTTGAGCCAAGTTTCTTAGTTCTGCATGGTCCTAAACAAGCAAAAAAGTAAGATTATACATAACAAGCAGAAATGGGCACTTGGGTTTTTCAACAAACGATTGGCGGTCGTTTATAAACCCTAAGACTGCGTCAGAGATATATAGAGAGGGAGAGAGAGAGAGAGTCGTACCTGTGAAAGTGAGAAGGGGATGAACTAAAAGCCGTTGCAGAGAGATTCGTGCAGGAAAGTAAAAGCTATGTGTAATTGTGTATGCGTGTACTTGTTTCTCTGGTTCAGATTTCTGAATGGGTGAGAACGCCCGACGATCTTCAGCTTCATGTTTCTAATGTTTAACTACCACCATATGCTTTATTTATTGGTTTTCTGTCTACATCCAACAATTATATATGTGATAATCTACTTTAAATAAATTTTAAATGACTTGAGTGTAAGAGGGTGGATTTAAGGATGGCAATGGTCAAATTGAGGGTGGGTACGTTATTCTCATCCTCATCCTTGTTATACATTTTTTTTCCCATCCTCCATTCCGTAATATTCAAATTGGAGATTCCCATTCCCATCTTCAGTGGGGAACGTATTCCCCAACCCACCCATTACGAAATCAATAAAAAAACTACTTTGTTGAACGAGAAAAAAGCACTATGAGTATAACATACGTATCAATTCAATTTTTATTAACTAAAAATATTGACTATTTAAAGAAATTAATACATGTCAAAACTACATGTTCAAGATATGATATCATTATAGATGTAGCACCACCATCACACAGCTTAATAATGGTAGAGATTTATATAATATATATATAAACATGGCAAGTTCGGGTCAGGGATTAGAATATCATCACCGCCCCTCCCTGAACACCTACCCAAAAAATTCCTCTAATTTGTCCTCATATCTGTTTGTTATTCTTCATACCCGACCCATTAGAGTCAAAGCCACAAACTAAAAAACAAAACCCTAAGGTTATTGTAAAATTTAAAATATTAAAAAACACACACACACATTTATATGTATATATACAAATTGTGAAGGAAGTTTGGTTACATTTCCATAAACCCATCAAATATTCTTAGTTGAAAAAAAATTTAAAAAAAATGCAATGCTTGCACCTAAGATTGTAGGTTCAATTTTCCCCTTCTTCAATATCAATTTTATCTATTACCACTTTATTTTTTTTTGTCTCTCCAATCTTGCAGTCCTAAAATTTGAGACTCTAAATTCATTAATTGTTTAAAAACCTTATTTTTTTTTTTTTTTTTTTTTTTTTTTTTTTTTTTTTTTTAGTTTACTATATCATCATAATTTATTTTTAAGAACATTATATATGGCATAACAATTATTTTAACTTCAAAAAAAAATTAGGTACATTTTTTGTGTTGATTTCATGTTGTGTATTCAATTTATTTCTATAAAGTCAAACAAATCTCCCTAAAATTTTAAAGTTCCACCCAACCTGGACATAGAGACAAATTAATGCGTGTTGGTACAATCAACGTGTTGTGAGCTCTTAAGCAACACACATGATATCTGATCCCCGAGTCCAAAATTCTTAGAACCCACCACGCGGCATTCATCCAGCAGACGAGATGCAATTCAAATATGTACCGTTCGATTCAGACGATCCAGCAATCATAGTCTTCCTTCACTCCAAAGGGATCATATATTTGGAGCCAATAAGAGCGGGCTGGTTCGGGCCAAAAACTCTCACATCTAGTTAGTTTCAAAAGTAGCTTGCCCATGTTCGAATCTCAGGATTGGCTTCATGTTCATTGGATTTTACTTGATTTGTTTTGTCCTTTTAAGTTTTCGAAAAGGCTATAATGAGGAGTTTAGAGTGAGGAGCTTATTTAAGTTGTTCAATTTCATCATCAACAAATGTGAGGAAATAAATGGACTTAAGCATTTTAAATGGTTTGATGGTTAAATTGAACCATTAAATAAGCTCCTCACTCTAAATATAATTTTTTAAATAAAAAAATTTAAAGGAAATTGATTTTAGTTTCAAAAGCATATCATTGAATTTAATGGGCCCAACAAAGACCATATGAATTAATTTAAATAAAATGATTTTTCTTTTTACTGATTTACTTGATTGATATACAACCTCTTCAGAGAATTTTCAACCTCTTCAAGAGGTATATACTGATTTCTAATTTTTCTAATGAATTTTTATTTTTATTTTTATTTTTTTACACTTTTCTAATGGCTTATTAGTTAGACAGAAGAGTAATGAAGGTTTTTTAATTCTTCTAAATTAGATAACCAAACAGAGTGTGATGAGCTATCTATAAAATAGATATTCCATGCCTCCAGTTTCTAATATGATCAAACTAGGGGTTATTGACTAAAATGGTCCCCCAACTATTACTCAAGTTTTCTTTGATCCATGAACTAAACTTTTCATTTCAATAGTCCTCCAATTCTCCATTTAATATCAAAACGGTCCTACCGTCAAAGTCTATCAATTGTTCTATGAAATCGAGGGGCAAAACCATCTCTCTCTCTTCTCTCTCTCTCTCTCTCTCTCTCTCTATTCCCTCCCCGACCCACCCCCCATGGCTATCCTGATTTTGAAGATGAGAGAAAGCTAACCATCTTTATCTTGCCGCATGTCCATTTAAGAAGCTATCAAATTTCTTCTTAATCAAGACAATAATGAATGTAGCTGAGAAAGCAACAAGGATCCACACAATTGATTTTGGTATCCATTATGGTTTTCAATGGCCTTGCCTAATACAAAATCTCTCTTTTAGGTCTAGTTACCCTAAAGCTTCGGATTACTGGGATTACTATGATTGATCTTCCACAACTAACTCCAATTGAACGGACGGCTATACTATTTCTTTTGAAAGAATTGGAAAAATCCGAGAATAGCCGTGCGGCTAGACTTTTTTTTTAAAAAAAAATTAGGAAAAAACATAGTATAGCCGTGCGACAATATTGTTTTTTAAAAAAAATTGGACAAATCCGTGTATAGCCATGCGACTAGACCATTTGTTTTTGAAACATTATTGGAAAATGAGGAAAAACTGCGTATAGCCATACGGCTATTTCTTTTTAAAAAATTGTTAAAACCCCAGTATAGCTGTCCGGCTATACTATTTCTTTTTAAAAAATTGGGAAAACCGAGTATAGCTTTCTGTTTTTAAAAATTGGAAAAAAAAAAAACCAGTATAGATGTGCGAAATACTATTTCTTTTGAAAAAATTGGGAAAAAAAACCCTGTATAGCCATGCGGTATACTATTTCTTTTTAAAAAATTAGAAAAAACCCGCATGCGGGTATACTATATAGCGGGGCGTATACTTTTTTCAAGAATAAAATTTGGAAAAAATCCTTGTATAGCCACCCGGCTATACAATTTCTTTTAAAAAAGTTGAAATAACTAAGTATAGCCGTGCGGCGATACTATTTCTTTTATTAAAAAAAAAAGGGGAGAAAAACAGAGGATAGCCGCGCGGCTATATACATTATATTTAAATGCTATAGCCATACGGCTATACTATTGAATAAAAAAAAGTTATGAAAAATGGACCCTCCTAGTTGCATTGATTTATACTTTATAGGTCCGCATGTGTATAATACAGTATTAAATGTGAAATTGCTAAATTGTTTATACGGGTAATAACTCTAGAAAAGTAAAAAATCAAAAAGGAACAATAGAGACTTGGGTAATAGCTTAATATTACTGGATAATGTTGTAAACTACTCTTATCGATAAGCGAAAATCGGGGAAAATATATATAAGAAAAAGAGGATTCCATTATATATAAAACACCTCTCTCGATGAACCTCTGTAGGTACAGGAAACTTTCGTTAAAGAAGCCTAATCCGACAAATATAATGGAAACTTCTTTGGGCTAAATTGTTACGGTATGTAAACTTCTTCAATTCTAAGCAAATGAATTAATTGAGATTGAGTAGTGCAAAAATGTTTTGTTATAATGCCTTTCTTTTGTTAGTTAATATTTGATGTGTGTACTATTTGTGCTATTGCAAACCCAATATTTTACATAATTAACTTGTAAAATGTTTTTTTTTTTGGACGTCTATAATAGAAATGAAAGGATGAATATCGCAAGAGTATCTTAGACAAATTCCTGAGTATTATAATGTCAACATTTCATTTTTTGAAAGGACTAGATGACATAAGTTTCAACTCACACGATTTGGGAAGTTTTAGTACCTTCAAAGAGCATTGCGAAAAAGGACAAAAATTAGCTATTTAGACACACAATATTGACCACTTAATGTGGCAGCTGATATGTCATGTCATGTCAATTAATGAATGTTGCCATGTGTATTCTATTTTTTATTAATATTCTCTTTTTAATAATCCTTAAAAAAAAAAATCAAAACTGAATGAACAAATTAAAAAACCCTAGTGTCCCTGGTAAGTGGCCTCACGTCTATTCTCAACTCTTCCTCGAGTCTCCACAACACTCTCTTCCTCCATTGTTGCTGCACTGTGATAGGAGTTTCACTAGAACGTGGCTGTAATAGGAGCATCGCATCTCCATAGAATTCCCTTCCTAATCTAGGTGGATCCTAGATTTTACCCAAGTATATATATATATATATATATATATATATATATGATTTTGGTAGTCCTTCCAAGGTTAGTGGCTTTGTCTCAACAATGGGGTTGTTAATCCTTCCAAGGTTAGTCACTTTTTCTCAGCCATACAATACTAAATAAGTAGGATGTAGAAAACCATGTTGCATGAGGGATTGCTTATTTAAGCAACCAGCCTTGTTCTTGTCTATCATGATTCATCACAAACCCATTACTCTTTATTGTAAGAATATACCTAATGTATAAGTGCTCTTAAATTACATACACATACATATATATACACTCTTAAATTAATTGGTATTATACTGCATATGTATTACAGGAAGTTTATATAAATATTTAGAATTATTTAGGATGAAAGAACCTTCAAGAAGCCATTCAAATGTGGAGATGGGTGAAGAAAATAATGAGGTTGAGATTGGTGAGATTGGACTGGAGAATACAATGAGCCCAAAAGAAACAACACAAGAACCTAAGGTAAATATGATTTTAACACAGTTGATAAGGTGCTTGATTATTATAAAAAAAAAATGCAAATCGAGTAGGTTTCCCAATGAAGAAGAGATTATCGAAGAAAGGAGATTGTGGGGAGTTGAAATATGTGACTTTATCATGTTCTCGATCAAGGAGCCCACAAAGTACTGCAAGCAATGGAAAGTGAACTCAGTCAAACTCAATCATAATCATGGATTGAATCCAGACAATGCTCGATATTTTCAAATGAATTGTGCAATAAGTTCGTATATGAAAAGGAAGATTGAAGTGAATGATATAGCTGGAATAAGAGTAAATAAGAATTATAATTCAATGGCAGTTGAACCGGAGGGCATGAGAATATGCCTTTCATGGAAAATGATTGTAGAAATTACATTAACAAGGTTAAAAGATTACAGATTGGGGAAGGAGATGCAATTGCAATTCAAAAGTATTTCTTGAAGATGCAAGCTCAAAATGCAAATTTCTTTTATGCAATTGATCTAGATGAAAGTGGTCGGTTACAGAATGTGTTTTGGGCAGATTCCAGGAGTGGGGCAGCATATGAGGAATTTGGTGATGCCATTACATTTGACACGACCAACTTGACGAATAAGTATGACTTGCATTTTGCTCCATTTGTAGGTGTCAATCATCACGGTCATTCACTTTTGCTTGGATGTGGACTGATATCAAGTGAAGATACTGAGACATTTGTTTGGCTATTTAAAGTGTGGCTGGCATGCATGTCTGGGCATGCTCCATGTGGGATAATTACTGATCAAGACAGGGCCATGAAAAATGTCATTGAGATTGTCTTTCCTAAAACTAAGCATCGTTGGTGCTTATGGCATATAATGAAGAAGCTTCCTGAAAAGCTTAAGAGTTACAAACACTATGAATCTAGTAAATTTGCCTTTGAGAACATTGTGTATGATTCATTGACCAATATTTAGTTTGAAGATCATTGGAAATAGATGATTGAGAAGTATGAGTTACAGAGTAATGATTGGTTACGAGGCCTATATGATGAAAGACGTCGTTGGGTGCCAAGCTTTGTAAAAGGAAGTTTTTGGGCGGGCATTTCTACCACATAACGAAGTGAGAGTATGAATGCATTTTTTTTTATGACCACGTAAATGATAAGACTACCTTGAAGCAATTTGTGGAACAATATGAAAATGCATTGATGACTAAGGTTGAAAAAGAGAACCAAGCAGATTATTAGTCTTCCTCTGCAGATATCCAATGTAACACCCATTACTTTACGGAGAAACAAGCTCAGAGTGCAGCAACAATGGAGGAATGGAATGCTGGAGACGGGGGGAAGAGTTGAGAACAGACGTGAGGCCACTTACCAGGGATGCTAGGGTTTTTTAATTTGTTTTTTTTAGTTTTGATTTTTTTTTCAAGGATTATTAAAAAGAGAATAATAAAAAAAATATAATACACATGACAACAGTCATTAATTAACATGGCATGATACATCAGTTGCCACATAAAGTGATCGGTTAAGGTGGTCAATAGTATGTGTCTAAATAGCATTACTCCTTCTGAGTATAATAACAATAGTGTCAAATATTAAACATAATAAATGTTAGTAAATACAAACAATATTTTAATTTCATATATACATAATATAATTTTTCACTAGAAGTAAAATAATTTTATAAAATTGAAGAAAACTCATGGAGACTTCTAAATATATTGTGTATAACTCTAGTAGTAAACATTAAATTCTAAATCCTTTTTTTCTCTCTATGCATGTTTCTTTTATTATATTTTGAATAACACTTAAAAACCCAAAAAGCTAAAATTGTCAAATCTATATTAATTTAATCAAGCTGAAATATTGAATAATAATAATAATAATAATAAACATGATTCCATCGAATTGTTTGGGTACTGGAAACAAACTTTAATAATTGTATTACTGTCAGCATATTACACATCTTTTCATGAACTGTAAAATAGGAAGGTTCTCTCTATAAATTGTGAAATTTAAATTGGAATTTAATCTCATTGTCATCATTCATCAATGCATGATGAAGGTGGCAACAATTCTTGTTATAATTGTGGCACTGAAGGCAATGTTGCCTACACTAGATGCTAGATTATATATAGCAGGGGAGAAACATGGATGGACTGTACATCCAATCTTTTGAGTTTTATGAATTTTTGGGCTTCACAATATCAATTTTATGTTGGGGACGAAACAAGTCCAGTAGTGCACCATGTTCTTGCCACGTCAAAACAGGTGCAAACAGACCCGTCTTTGTGGCCATTAGATTGCGTGTGATGGTCACTCTTATTGGAGATGAGATGAGATGAGATCAGAGCCACAACAAGGCTGACTGGGTAAAACCTCAAAATGACAAGTGGAGTCCTAGAAACCTCTGTGTCTTCCCAAGAATTAGCTGTAAATCCCGAAATAGATTCTAAACCACAATTGTGAACTTGTTTTTGATGAAATTTGATGCCGAGCCGCCGCAGTTGGAAGCATCATATGATCACGTAAATTTGAAGGACGTCGGTCCGTCTGCCACGTGGCGGCAAGCTTGTACGTGGCTCAAAAGCAACCAAAGTTTGAGTTCTCCTAGGAAACCTCAATCGACCGCGTGGCAGGGCAGCACGTGTGTTAAATAAAACCTAACAACACACTATGATATAAATGTGAAGGGAAAATTATTAAAACTTGTCAGCTGATGAGGCCAAAGCGAGAGAAAGCAAACGGCAAATTGAAAAGGAAGAAGAGTTTTGGGTGGGTTATATAATTGATCTAGGCACCCATTCTTCATTTATATATAGTATATATACATATGCATATATAACAGAGCACTGTTGTTCCAAGCTGCGCTGCGCGTTCGCATTTACCAAAATTGCAAAGGTTTCTGCTCCTCCTCTATCTATCGACTGGTCAGTATTGATTTTATTTATGCTTTCTTTTTAAGTTTTGCACAAGCTTTTTAATCCATAAAAATATTTAGATCAATGTTATATTATGTTGATGGAGTAGTTCTAGAGAGAGAAGAGAGAGAGAGAGAAGGGGTGCGTGTGTGTTTTGATCTGGGTTTTATAAAAAGTTTTAAACAATCCTGGTTTACTTTTCTTCTTTCTTCCTTAATTTCTGGTTAGAGATTTGGCTATATCCGAATAAATTGCCACAGTATTTCCTGGTCAAACCAATTATATTTCTATAGAATGCATTTGCCCTCCTTAAAAAGACTTTGAATATTCCAAGCTAATCATCGAGAAAATCTTGGTCTTTCTAGCTCTCCTTCTATAAGAACAAAGCTGGGGATTCTAGATATTCATGAAATATTTTTATTTAATGATAAGATATATGTGCCGTAATTCATCTAATGTCATATGATTTGACTTAAGAAACAAGATATATATAGACGACGCCGCTGTCTTATCCCTTGTACAAGTTATTTTTTTTAGACGCGTTGTTTTCAGCATGTGTTTTGACAGGTCTCAAACTCCTCTATATATACAGCTATCAATGCTATCTCCTTGTTGTTGTGACAAAGCTGCAGAAAGTTAGTCATACATTTGCTAAGGAAGGAAGGAAGAAGAAGAAGAAGATGGAGATTATTTACCGGCCATATATCGACCCGGAATTCGAATTCCTCATTGAAAGAATCTACCCTCCATGGTATTACATTAACTTTTATCATTCATAAACTTAATTTATTTTATGTTGGAAGCATGGATAATGAATGACCGGTTTGATTTGGTTTGGTTTTGCAATTTGCAGGGTTTGTATCGACAATGACTCATACAAAGATTGTACGCTTGTGAAGGTTAGGTGCATATCATCAATAGTATTAATTAATTAACAAATTAAATTCATTCATAGAGTCTATATATATATATATATATATATTATCTTGTTGATGGTTTATGGATACAATTCTTCGCCGTTGTTTTCTATTTGCCTAGTTGGATGTCCATGATCCATAGAGATATTAGAGAAGATTAATTTATTGTTTCGTCCCTAATCTGGTTTAAAGGTCATAAACCCATAATCGCACTTTCCTAACTTATATATATACAAATAAAATCACAATGAGAGAGAGAGAGAGAGAGAGAGAGTTCTGTGTTGTCTGATATCCACCGACACCGAGTGGAGGGCCACTAGAAAACTAGGAACCATTATTATTTTGAGAGAAAATGTAAGCTTTTGTTGTTGTCGTCATTTATTTTCTTTTTCGCTTTTCAGTTTTCACGCCAAGCCAGGCCTTGGTTAACAGTTTCCATGCACGTTATATATCGTCACTACAATCCATACACAATTAAGTCCCTCACAGGCAGTGGCAAACCCTAACCAGATGACGCCATCTAGTTGTGCACAAACCTAACTAGACCATAAGGCATTGAATTTAAACTATCTGAACCTCAAATCCCCATGGCACTTTAGTATGTAGTGTGTGTCAGTGTGTAAGAAACCCCCTTTCTTTATAATTTAGACTATCGCTTGTATTAAAAAAGAAAAACTACATAAACGTTGACCCTATTATTTTACATGCATTGATTAATAATTAATTTACAGGTTGACAGTGCAAACAAGAACGGGATTTTGCTAGAGATGGTCCAAGTTTTGACAGATCTTGACCTTGTTATTTCCAAATCATACATATCCTCTGATGGTGGATGGTTTATGGATGGTAATTACACTTCCTCACCACCTTCATCACTCTTACATCACACACAGTGGAATTTTATTATAATATTACCAATTTTTTTATTTTTATATATATTAGACATGCTTTAGATAATTTTATTTTATTTATTCGTATTTATTGAGTTTTGTTGTGTATAATTATGATCGCTTTCTGAGCTATGTATGAGTTATCCACGAGTAGTAGCTGCCGGATTTTCATTTGGGTCTGTTTTGATTGCTTGGTGGTGCAGTGTTCCACGTGACGGATCAACTCGGCAACAAAATCACGGACGAAAGCCTCATACTTTATATTCAGCAGGTCTCTCTCTCTCTCTCTCTCTCTCTCTCTCTCTCTCTCTCAAACCCCTTTTTACCGACGTAAACACTACGTGGCATGTTGTTTGTGTTCACCTAAATTATAACGAAAATCAAATAGGTATGTGTGAATTCGTAACACCACGTTGAGTTGTCACATAAGAACTAGCACAAAGAGTAATTTTTCCTCAATCCATCCTGCTAATTTTAGAGGTGTAAATTGAGAGTTGAACTGAACCAACATGATCCAAAACAGTTGTGTCCCAGTCTCTTCTAAATTGGCCCCCATTGAAGCCATGTCGTGCCAGACAAAGCGCATAATATATATTTCCTCCTCATACACTAGTTCTGTTGTTTCGTTTTGTTTTAATCATAACTAATAAATTTGCAGGCACTATGTGCTAGCAGGGGAGGAATTTCAAAGGAGGCAAGACTACCAGGAAGAAATGTGACACCCGGGCTAAACGACTTAGCCCTAGAAATGACCAGCAAGGACCGACCGGGCCTAGTGTCTGAGATATCTGCGGTCCTTGTTGAGTTGGGCTGCAACATCACTACTGCCGTGGCTTGGACCCACGGTACCCGGGCGGCCAGCATTTTCTACGTGGAAGATGGGCTGGAAGGTGGGCCCATAACAGACCCAATTCGGCTGGCCCATGTACAGGAGCAGCTAGAGAATGTAGTTAAAGCCCATCATGAGGAGGGGGAGAAGAGGAGTGTAAGGCTGACCACCCCAGCAGGTGGCCACACCCACAAGGAGCGGCGGCTCCACCAGTTGATGTATGCCGACGAGGACTATGAAAGTTGTCGTGGTTGTGATGGTAGTGGCAGCAGTGCACACAAGAAGGGCTGTGATCGGACCCATGTGAACATAGAGAGTTGTAAGGAGAAAGGGTATTGGATTGTGAATGTGAGGAGCAGAGACCGACCCAAACTACTGTTTGACACCGTGTGTGCCCTAACCGACTTGCAATACGTGGTGTTCCATGCGGTGGTTGCCTCCAGGGGCACCCTGGCGGATCAGGTAGGCACACTATTAATTGAGCTTGTGCATGGCAATTAGTAACTGAAATTTGTCCCATGTTCTATGTCTTTGTATTGTGTTTGATGTTATTTGAATGTGAAATATGTGACATGTACAGGAGTATTTTGTCCGGCATAAGGATGGTTACACTTCGAATACAGAGAGTCAGAGGCACAAACTTACCCTATGCTTGGTTGCTGCAATAGAGAGAAGGATCTCACAGGTATTAGATTATCTGTGCTCATTATATAAATTCTTATAGTCATTCCACATATTAATGATCACATATCAGGTTCAAAAATGTGATCTTTCTAGCGTTACTCGTGTGTGACTGACTAACGACGGAAATAATACTTTAGCAGGGCTTGAGGTTGGACCTGTGCGCTAAAAATCGAATGGGATTGTTATCAGACATCACAAGGGTTTTCCGAGAGAATGGACTATCAATGTCTAGGATTGAGATTGGAACACATGGTGAAAGAGCAGTAGGATCAATCTATGTAACGGATGCTTCGGGGGATGAAGTAAATCCAAACGCAGTGGAACTCGTGACAAAGGAGATTGGAGAATCCATCATTGCAGTTCACAAATCCCACAAGTGGGCTCCACAGCCCTCGTCCTCCTCAAGGGCAAGCAACAAAATACACAACAGAAGAATAGAAGAAGAAGAAGAAGACAGGCCCAGATTCTCACTTGGAAGCTTGGTCTGGTCTCATCTGGAGCGCCTTTCAAGCAGTTTTGGGGCCATCAAATCATAATTAAGCTCCTAATTAATCAATTAATTAATGTGGTGCTTTTAATCAGGCTTAAGGTTGTATCTGTAAATACGTGTGTGATCAGGGGTCAAAGTAGTTCTTCTCTTCCTAGGCAGCTTGTGTTTTTTCTTTGTACAGATTTGTTTTATTACTTTTCATTTGTAATTACCTGTAGTAAGGTTTAGATTTTAGCTTCAGCCTCATCCCACGCCACTTGGGCAAAGGCTCATGGGCATTCGTTGTACAGATTAGTTTCAAATCCAAGAATTTTTATGCATAATCAATTATTCGCATGACATTAAAAGAATTTGTATGCATAATCAATTATTCGCATTAATAATTATGCAATCTCCCATCCATTTGAAAGCTTTATTGTCTTTGTTGGTTGAAATATAAGGCTTGTTTACTAATAGTTTCGTTTTTGGTTGGAGTGGAGGAGGAATATTTTGGAATATTTTTATTCTTTGTACTTTTTCTTTCTAAAATGAGGAACATTCACATTATACAATCTGCACTCCACGTAAACCATTAGGAGAACCGCATCAAATCAAAAGGCATTCACACCTACTCATGTACATTTTACAAGAATGGAAACCAATGGTTAGTACAGGTTTGAACCAAACTAATGCAAGACCAAGACATAATCAGAATGTATTGAGAACTGCGCCTATCATTCTCGAAGACATAAAAATAAAAGTTCTCTATGTTATATGTCATATATAATTGTCAATACGGTTCACATCTCTCAGGTCACCAGCTATCACTGAACTTCTCTACACAATCAAACAGCACATACAAATTTTCTATACTTCTTTTAACAAGCGCGGCCACATTCTTTTCTGTTTTAGTCTTATAAAAATCTTCAACCTTGATCTTGAACGAGTTTCTCACGAAACTTAACCTTCCTGAAGGAACAAACAACTATAAGTAAAACTAAAACAAACACTACCAGTACGGACCAGGATGCGCATAACAAAGCACAACTTTATATGAAATAAACAAATCAAGATTATTGCATGGTGCTGTATTTTGCTACACTTATAAATACATTCTTCATAAGAAACAATTATCCAGTATCAGGCGTTATCTACAATAATACAGTTTCCATAGCCAAACTAAGACTAAAGAAACCTTCCACAATCTATTCACAATAACAGATGAATGAGAAGAATAGGCCATATTGACCTAAAAAGGGTTCTTATGGAAGTAATCATATAACATCAATGTCTTCAACGTCAAGCCAGTCATTTGATTCTTTGGTCTCCATGTTACGGGAACTTACCTGCTCAGACCCAGCATGTCTAATCTCAACAGAGTTGATGTCCTTGTCTGAATCAGCAGAGGTTCTGCTTAGCTGAACCCAATCTCTTGAGTCTTTTGTTGAAGAATCAGAGCCAGATGTGACCTTCTTGTAACTTGAGGGCGCCTCTCCATCATCATCCTCAAGATCACTGAAAGATACATCCTCGTCATTCTCTATAGGGATGGAGGTTCCCCCAACACCATCTATCTCTGAAGTTCCCTCTTTCAACCAATCATCAGCATCATCCTCATATTTCTCATCTGCAACTTTGGAGGAAGAATTAGAAAGTGGATGTTGAAATTTCGTCTCTTTCAATGGTCCTTCCTCAATAACGGGCTTGTCAATAATTTGGATCTCACTACTCTGAACTGTGTGCTTCTCAGTCTCAAGATCAACTGCCACTGGTTGAGGAGCTGATCTGATGGTAGATGTATGGGGAGGCACTAGGTCAGATTGAACACTAGGTGGCACAGAAAGATGCTGTTCTTTTGGGGAATCAGCAATTCCTTTCACATAAATAGTGCCACTTCCTGAAGGGTCTGATTCTTGCTTTTCATTAGCTCCCTTCTTCAACTCATAAGACAACATTGCTCTAGCTTCCACTATCTGCAGACATATCATTAAGTCAAGCAAAGCATTGTTGCTGGCAAAAAAATTAATAACCCACCAAAAAAAGGCAATGAACAAGAACAACGAAAAGGGCGTTTTGGGTCAGTGCCGCATAGAATCAACTTACCTTGGGTGTAGACAGAAGCTCGGCATCATGTTTACTGAGTCTAGGATGCAAGAGCACAAAGTAAATCATCCAAAAGTGAGCCTCGCTCATATGCTCAGGGCAAAGTTCAATCCTGAGAGCAGCCAATGAAGGTGCAAGCCGTTCAACAGCCAGAGCATGCTCTTGTTGGACATCAGACAATTCAAAATCTGGAAAAGCAAACCCACAAGTCACAAGAATCTTATTCCAATTCCCCACAAGTTTCAATGGAGAGAATGATCAACGACATGTATTATGACAATACTTGAATAAATTTAACTCAGCAACAAATTCAACAAAAGTTCCATTGTCAATTTCAATACTATTAAAGTTTTAAGCCCTTAAATCACAACATGATGAACAGAGATATACCTTATTATTAAATCCCTTCAATTCAAATTAACAATTGAAACAAATACGAAAGGAAAAATCCACATGGGCAACACAAATACCTCAAATTCATGCTTTATGAACACTACATTGACCATAAATAACACAAATTTACAATAAGATGAACAAATGATTCATCAAGCCGACGCACATTGAATTGAATTACCCAAAAAATTGTCAAATTCGAAGCGAAACATACCATCTGAATCTTCGTCATCGGAGAGAGGGAAATCCAGCCAAGTCTCCGGATGCATAGAGACATTCCTGACGAACGCGAGAACCTCCTGGGTCACTCCAAGAGCAGCCCCAGCTGCCTCAGCCTCCTCCTCCGATCCAAACTGAAGCAAATTCGAAGCGATCTTAGTGAACTCCGAGACCGCTACGTTACTCGACAGCTTCGAGATCCCGCTCTTGAACTTCCCGCCGATCTCAGCAAAGTCGCTGCGAATTCCCGCGATGACGTCCTCATCAGAAGGTTCGAGATCGGCGGATTGGGGCGGTGCGGACGGGTTAGGAGGATGGGTTGGATCGGGCGGCGGGGCGAGGAAAGAGGCGACGCCCCAGAACTGGCGGGACAGGGTTTTGGTGAGCTCGGAGAGGTCGCCTTTGACTGTGGGAGTTGACGGCGAACCGGATTGGGGGTCGGGTGGGGATGAATTTGGGTCTGTATTGGAGCTAGGGTTCGTATTGTGGTAAACGTCGTCCTCTTCGTCATCGAGCTTGAGTGAGTTAGCAATGGATTTCGCGAACCACGCCATTGCGAAATGTGGATAGATAGAGAAGATCGCCGATTCACAGAGCCAAGGCTAATAATGCTGTTCCTTCCTTCATCTGACTTGCAGAGTCGGCCTTCTTAACTGGGACTTAGAGTTTGTGATACGTCGCCGTTTTGATATATCTTAATTTTATATTTTTTTGGTCCTCAAATTTACATTGTTGTGCTTGTGGGTGACGATTTTTTCACACTTGAAGAGAAAGAAATTACGTTGACAATCATATGAGCGCAACGCGACATTACACCGTCACCCAACCAACGTGATGAAGCTCTTGAAACTTAAAGAGAGAGTGGAAAATAATAAGAGGGCTGGAGAATGTTGGAAACAAGAGAAATTTGATTGAAGACTGGAGAGTTGGAAAGCACTAAAATGTAATGGCTCAGGCGTGCCTGTTACTTCAAGGGACTTCCCCAAAGTGTAACTAGTGTGCAAAGTATATTGGCAATAGAGCATAATTGCATTGCAGAAGGGCACTAAATGTAACTGCATGTGTAGACAGTGTATAGCTGCAATGTAATAAATCTTATGCCTTTGAATTTTTGTTGTAATAGTTGTAGATATTATGCAATTGGCCCCAGGGTAGTCTTTTGATACATGTATCAAATGCACCGAAACAATAGGTGAAATAGTTTCACATTTACACCATGGTAGTTGATTTTCACCTGCACATATTCAATATTGTGTCGTGTAACGTCCCTATGTAGAGGGGATGATTGCTTCAACATTTACACTTCGATCGTACAGAGAAAAGAGGAAAACTGAGAGTTAAAAAACTTCAGTGTAGTATCACAAACAAAATACAATTTCCCGTGAAGAGACTTTTAGCTTAAGTGGTCAAGAACATTTAGGTCATTTCTAAGTGAGGGCTATATTTGTGATGGTGTCTGGTTTGAGCAAAAACCCAAACACGGAATGGTCAAAGCAAATTGTGATGGTGCCTATTTTAAGCAAACAATGCCAGGAGGTTTTGGATGGGTGATTCGGGACTTTACAGGTTGGATTATGCAAGAGGGTGGTCAAGGAGATATTCTTTATGGGTCGGCTCTCATGGCAAAGATGGATGCTATAAGGGCAGTTTTGTTTGCTTGTCAACAAGGGGGTTTCTCTCGGGTGGTGGTGGAGTCTGATTCCCAAGTTACCATCAAGATGGTGAAGAGGGAGAGGGTGGTGCTTGTGGAGGTAGATATTATTCTCTTCAACATCCAGACCGCGATTCGAGAATTCCAGGAAGTAATTTTTATTTTTGCACCTCGCAGCTTCAACAAAACTACTCACGAGGTTGCAACTTTTGCGTGTAAGGTAGGTGGTAGTTACTATTGGGATTTTGTACATCCATATTGGTTGTTTAAACCTTAGCTTGAGATGCTAATGTTCGTGTTCACATTTAATAAAAGTATTTGATTCTTGGGAAAAAAAAATTGTGGGGGCTATATTTGAGGATATAGTCCAAAATCCCCAAAACTCATTTCCAAGAGTGGGCTACACAAAGGACTACTAAAAAAAAAAGGGCTACAAAATCCCCAAAACCCATTTCCATAAGTTCTATTATTTGTACTTCATATGAGCTGATGTCGCCTAGCCGTTAGCTGACATCAGCTGGAAGTTTTTTTTAATATATTTTTTATATAAAAATCTAAAAAAAATCTAAATTTTTTGTATAAATACCTACCTCATTCTTTCATAATTTCTCTCAACATCTTCATCATTTTACATATTATCCTTCCTCTATTTCATCCTTTTAACATAATTTCTCACATTCTCTTCATTCTTTTACAAACTATCCTTCATCTTTTTCCATTTAAATTAATTTTTAAGTTGTTTTTAAAACAAGACATCGATGGCTAAATATAGCTCTCCCCATCTGGAGATGGCCTTACTCCTGCACCCGAGGTCTTAAATTCGATTCCTCACTCTCCTAATATTGCTTGCATAAAAAATAAAAAATAAAAAGTAAATACAATTCCACTGCTATCATACTTTGTATATTTTGCAAAAACTTTTTTTATTTTTGGTCACAAGATTTTTAAGTTTAAAACTAAAATATTAATGTATTAAATCCAAATTTGTTCCACAGATAAGTCGAGCCACCAAAAGCATAGAATGGTCAAAGCAAATTGTGATGGTGCTTGGTTTGAGCAAACAATGCGGGGAGGTTTTGGATGGGTGATTCGGGACTTTACAGGTTGGATGATGCAAGCGGGTGGTCAAAGAGATATACTTTTTGGTTCGGCTCTCATGGCAAAGATGGACGTTATAAGGGCAGTTCTATTTGCTTGTCAACAAGGGGTTTCTCTCGGTTGGTGGTGGAATCTGATTCCCAAGTTGCCATCAAGATGGTGAAGAGGGAGAGGGTGGTGGCTGTGGAGGTAGATAGTATTCCCTTCGACATCCAGACCGCAATTCGAGAATTCCATGAAGTAATTTTTATTTTTGCACCTCGCAGCTGCAACAAAGCTACTCATGAGGTTGCAACTTTTGCGTGTAGGTTAGGTGGTAGTTACTTTTGGAATTTTGTACCTCTAGATTGGTTGTTTAATATCTTAGCTGGAGATGCTAATGTTCGTGTTTGCCTTTAATAAAGTATGTTATTCTTGGAAAAAAAAAAAAAAAAAAAAAAAAAAAAAAAAAAAAAATTTTAATTTAGTGAGGGCTATATTTGAGGATATAGTCCAAAATCCCCAAACTCACTCCAATTGGTGGGCTCACAGAATACACAAAGAAAGGCAAAAACAACAAAAACCAAAAAAAAAAAAAAAAAAAAAAAAAAAAAAAAAAAAAAAAAAAAGGGAGAATACAACAAAAAAACACCCACCCCCCCCCCAAACAAAACTTCCATAAGTTCTATTATTTGTACTTCATATGAGCTGATGTCACCTAGTCGTTAGATGATGTCAGCTAAAAGTTTTTTTTATTTTTTTTATATAAAAAATCTAATTTTTTTTGTATAAATACCTACCTTATTATTTCATAATTTCTCACAACACCTTCATCATTTTACATATTATCCTTCCTCTATTTCATCCTTTTAACATAGTTTCTCACGTTCTCTTCATTTTTATACAAACTATCCTTCATCTTTTTCCATTTAAATTAATTTTTAAGTTGTTTTTAAAACAAGACATAGACTTGAACATGACAATGTATTGTCAATTACTATTAGTTGCAAACACCAAAGTTGTTTTTAAAACAAGACAAAGACTTGACATGACAATGCATTGTCAATTATTATTAGTTGCAAACACAAAAGACTAGTTAATGTCATAAGGCCGCTCATCATTCTAGTGCTCGATTGGCCCAAAGATGTGCAACAAGATCCTCTTGTAGGTTGTTGTTTGAGGTACGAGAGTGTATCAACCTGTTGGGATGTTTCCTCACACACCCAGGATGCCGCAGTTGCTGCTATAAGGTCCTTTTTGAAACTCAAAGTATCATCTTCTTCATCCTCCTCCATCAGTTGGCATCTCCTCTCCTCTCATTAGTCTTCCAATTCGGAATTGGAAGACTTACCCCAATTGGAATCCATTGTAGAATTGATTTAGAATGACAAATTATACAAATTAAAGCGAGGAATTAGATGAAGGTGTGAGATATGAAACCCAAAACATCTCTTTTATTGACATTTGAAGATGAAGATAAGGTGTGCCACGTGGACAAAATTCCAATTGAAAATATGGAGGGCTAATCACATAACGACACGTGACTCTCGAAAATCTTATTTGAAAAATGGTTGGGATTACATCATGATAAGATATGCCAAGTGGAGAAAAATTCTAATAAGAAATCTATAGGGCTAATCACGTGCCGACACGTGGATGTCAAAAATCATATCCCCAAATATTTCTCTTCTAAAATGTATTTTAAATAAGATATAAATAGTAATTTAATTAAATTAACTAATAAATTTATATGATATACTAAAAACTATTAAAATATTAAATTTAGCCCTTTGTTGTTGGAGACGGTTAAAATCATTTATTAGATGGCTAAATATAGCTCTCCCCAGTTGGAGATGGCCTTACTCTTGCACCTGAGGTTTTAAGTTCGATTCCTCGCTCTCTTAATATCGCTTGTATAAAAAATAAAAAGTAAATTCAATTCCACTGCTATCATACTCTGTATATTTTGCAACAACTTTTTATTTTCGGTCACAAGATTTTTAAGTTTAAAACTGAAATATTAATGTATTGAATCCAAATTTGTTCCACAGATAAGTAGAGCCGCCAAAAGCTCATACTTAGCCTCCAATCCGTTGTCCAAAAATGGCTTAGATGGCCTTATAGCCTCTCAAAACCTCTCTTGAACCCCAAAAAATGTTACTGAGAAACCGCCTCCTGATCCCGCAAATCACTTCCTTTTTATCACCATCTTCCTCTCCACCTCTAAGAACTCAGCCTCTCACTCTCTCCTTCCGAACCCTCATCTCAAACCCGACCCTTCGAAACCCAACCCCAAACCGCCATGTTTCAGCTTCAAAAGCCACAGCTAACCCAGCAATCTTCGACAAGACCCTCCTGTTTATCCCGCCCGGGGTTGACCCGGCCGAGGTTACCGAGAACATGGTGCTATCCGGGTCGAATATCGTGCTCGGACCCTATGCGGGTGACGCCAAGATTAAGGAGGTGGAGTTCGTGAAGAGCAGTGCTAGAGCTAAGGATTGCCCCAAACATGACCGACCCGAATTTGCTATCCTGGGTCGCTCCAATGTGGGCAAGTCCTCACTTATTAATGCTTTGGTTCGCAAGAAGGATGTTGCACTTACATCTAAGAAACCAGGTTTCTTTTTGTTCTTAGAATTTTAAGTTTTTGCAGTTTTAATGTGTTTTAGTATCTGGGTTTTGCTGAGTTTTGTGTAATTTTGTGTAGGGAAGACTAAGCTTATCAATCATTTCTTGGTGAACAAAAGTTGGTACTTTGTGGATTTGCCTGGTTATGGGTAAGGCCCTCATCCTTCCTTCTTGTACTATTAGGTGTAATGTAAGGTTTAAATTTGCAAAAGACAACCTTTTGCATTCTCTGCAACCTTTTTCCTATTTGGGATTCATGATCTCTGACTGGTATTTATATGGTAATAAAGTTGTATGGATCTCCATTTCTGAAAGTTTGGAACTAGTTGTACATAGGAAAACTATAAATATGGCTGCAGAAAGTCTCGAACTTTGTTGGAAGTAGGTGCTCTAATTCAGTTCGGTTTGAGCTTTTTCATGGAATGCAATAATTTTTCTTTTCTTTTCTTTTGTTTTGAAAGAGGGGATGCAAGGGAATTTTATGTGTCAGAGAGTAAGTATTAGTTATGGGAAGACATATGAAGCACATCAAAATAATTTTTCACTCATATACTGTTGTCTAGCATCTTATGTGACATGCATTTCAAGGCCTATCGCTTCCTTTAGACTACAGCTCTCTGCAAGACCAACCAACTCTCTGTAGGATCACAAGTAGTTTTGATTGAGGCTTTGGTGATTTGAGTTTATAACAAACATTTAATATTTATGTGCTATAACATTAATATTTTTAGTGGTTTCAATAGTTCTTAATCTAAGCGACTAAGTTTTCTGAACTTGGTTGTGAGCTGAATTTAGTAACAGTGGTGCAGACAGTTTGCTTTGAGATCAGATACATGTCTCTGCTACTAAACTTATTTTCGTGGTATTTTCCTTTAAATTACTGGTTCTAAGGCACTAGTTGGCATCAAGGAATGAACTCCTGCTGATATGCGTTGTGATTAATTTTCTATAGAATGGAGATTTTTCTCCATAAAAAAACCCACCTATCTCTGCCTTTAGTAAATTGCTTACAAAAATAATTAATTAGAATTTGAATGCATCACCACACTCTTGGGGAAGTCAACTGCTTATGAATCAGTGTTCAATTCAACTAGAATTGAATGCATCACTGCTCTCTTGGGGAAGGACTAGCAGTTATGACCATGGTGCTGAAGCCTGTGCTCATCCTTATTCACTCTAACAAACATAGGCATAATTAATGTTAACAATGACCAAGAGACCTTATATAGTGCTGTAGATAAGATCATAGAATGATCTGTCAAGGGCATAGTGAGATGGCCCTAGCCATATTCTGGTTGATATTCTTTTGAAGTTTCAGTATGGGCTGCAATGTTGGCAATCAGTTCTAAACATGAATATTATGTTGGTAACAAGATTGCTAAGCCCTGATCCTGGACTCATTTTATCTCTGTTTGGTAATTTTGTGTGAATTCATGTGCAAAACCATTTCAAGCAAAACAATGAGGAAATCCTGTTGTTTCAATACTGGTTATTGTTAGCTTCTCTGCTCATTCATTTTTGTTACTTTTGTATGTCTATTGATTTTCTTTGTTTGTAGGTTTGCTAAAGCTCCAGAAGCAGCTCGAATGGATTGGTCTGCATTCACGAAAGGTTTCTTTTTGAACCGAGATACTCTTGTTGCCGTGTTACTTCTAGTTGATGCTAGTGTTCCACCTCAGAAGATCGACCTTGACTGCGCTAATTGGCTTGGACGTAATAATGTACAGTGCTTTCTGATATTAAATCCTTTTATGTTAACCCCTTAATAAGATGCTCATGAATTTTCTGCTCTTTCTGCTTTTAGATACCAATGACTTATGTCTTCACCAAGTGTGACAAAATGAAGGCGGGCAAAGGTAAAAGGCCAGATGAGAACCTCAGGGATTTTCAGCAGTTTATCCGAGAAAACTACCGGGTACAACCCCCATGGATAATGACTAGCAGTGTAACTGGCTTTGGCAGGGATGAACTTTTGCTTCACATGTCACAGCTTAGAAACTACTGGGATCAATAGCTCCGCGTAATTATAAGACTGGCTGATTAATTCCTCAACTTCAAAAGGGGACACAAAGAACAAGGGACTTCAACTCAGTTTTTTACTGTGTTTTTTTTTCTATTTTGCCGACAGTTTCAGTTACTGGTTACCATGAACTTTGCTGAAAAAATCCCCGACTAAAATTGATTCAGATTTGTAGCTTTGGCTGTGGTACTATTCTTTGTGTATATATAGATGAATGATGTTTTGCAGATTATACAGAAGTACCTATTCAATTTGATCTGTGCCATTTAGCTAATCGTTTTCAGTCCTTTTTGTCCCTGATAATTTTTTCAATAGCGACAAACTTGTGCCGTATCTTTCAATTGTTCACTTTCGGCTGTACCAAAGAAAAAAAGGAAAAGAACAGAAAATTTGTTTAGCTTTCCACAACAAAGTTATTATTGGTGGTGACATATGACGACTACCCCATGTCCTCCACTCGTTTGCAGCCGCCAATGGCAGCAAATTTTGAATCCTTCACTTAAATGTTAGTTGAGGTTGATCTGACGAAGTTTGGTACATGTAATCACTCTCATTGACGGTAATCTCACGTGCTGTGACCAGAATTTGCCGTTGACATCTTTGTTCGTTTGCTTGCATATCAAGTGTCTCATAAGTTTGAGCAACAAAAATCGAAAAAACAATAGTTCATCAACTTCTCCATAATTAATTTGACTAAAAAAGACACTCACTTTAATTATTTCATTGATTTCATAATTAGTGTCACATTCACATTAAAAGGCTTCTGGAGCAGCTAGCTTAGCATTGCAGCCAAAATCACATCATCACATACTGCCTCTATACTAGGATGCTATTACTTAAACCAGAAATATAAAGTTTGAAAAAGAAAAAACAAGAAGCCACAATTTAAAGAAATTGGGATTTTGAAATAGGTCCTCCTAAAGCACAGTGCTCTGTTCCAGGCTGGACAGAGTCCCTGGACTGAGCAGGGGAAAGGAAAACCAATGATGGGAAGATGGTGACTGCAAGTTCAGTCTCGGATAACTCTGGTCCACCATGCTATCATGCACCTTCTGATGATGAGGCGTAGAGCTCAGCTCCAATGTATCAGCCAAGTCCTTGTACATGGCTGAAAATGGTGAAATAATTTTTGATGCAGGGGAAGAAGCAGAAGAAGGAACATGGTTTAGAACAGAGGCGTTTCTATGAACATCAATCGGTGCCGGCGCAACGCTTTGGAGAGTTCGAGCCTCCAAAGACTCCGGGGGGCCGGTGAGGCTCTGAACAAGGTCTTTGAAGTTAATGGGGTCCACTTTGTAGATTCTTGGCGGAGTTGGCGGTAGTGGAGCCACTGCCGGCTTCCTCCATGGCTTCGACGAAGATCTCCGAACAGAGTGGAGTGAGGATTGCTGATATGGAAGTGAAGTTGAATTTGAGATTGAACCCTTTGTTGGTTGCATGGTTTGGGACAAGTATGTGGTGGTGGAAGAGGCTGAAGAAGAAGAAGAAGAGGAATGAGATTCCATGGGGATTGAAATTCCGGGTTTTGGAGAAAACTAAAAAGTCTGTAATGAAAATAATGGAAGCACTAGTTTGTGTGTGTATATATATATATATATATATATGTATATAGATTGAAAATGAGTAAAGAAAGGCAACAACCTAGAAGTGAAGCCGTTGGATAAGGGGAATGGAAGATAAAGACGAGAATTTCAATGCTGGTTTTGTCTTCAGCCGTCGGCGGGTATGTGTGTGCTCTGACGATTGTACGCGTGCAAAATTGCAATGTGGTCAAATCAATTATGTTTGACCATTTATATATATATATATATAAGCAGAATTAAATGTGTTCCATTATTGGACGTTCTCTCTCTCTCTCTCTCTTCTCCGTTGATTCTTTGTCTTTTGATCATTGTATGTATGATGGCGAGTGGTATTAATAATTAATATAATATGGTAGTGAGTTGGCTCTAGCCATATTCTGGTTGTCATTCTTTTCAACTTTCCGTGTGGCCTCCTTTGATGTATATGTAAAGCATTTCAGGCAACGTTGATAATCAGTTGCAATAATACGCGTAATTGTTGGGGCCATGTTCTCTAGACTGGTAGCTAGAGAGAGCGTATCGATATTGTCCTCGACTTTCTCATTTACGTTCGTTAGGATTTGACGTTGAGAGTTTATATTAGTGCAATTTAAGCAGAGTTATCACTTTATGGACAATTCATTTTTCGACGTAGGACAGTTGTATTTGATCCACACAAGATTGCCAAATACTGATGCTGGAGTCCTTCTCTCACAGTTTTGTTACGTTGTTTGAACTGATATGTAAAACATTCAAGCAAAATAAACATGAGTTATTGTTTAGTGAGGATATACATTTATAATATATTCTTGTGTTTTTATTTTTGCACTTTTGTTTTATGCCTCGTGACTTGCTTCTTTTCTAGATTTGTTACTGCAGAAGTTGCTTCGAATGGATTGATCTTCATTCAGTAAAGGTTAAGGTTTGTTTTTTAACAGTACTTCTAGTTGATGCTAGTGTTCCACCTCAGAAGATCGACTTAGACTGCGCTGATTGGCTCATATGAGATTCCTAAATCATATTAAGCTCTTCATAATAGATGCTCAAGGTCTTTCTGCTTTTAGATGTGTCTATAGGTAAGATCACAGCTTAAAGTTCAATTCCACAGATATATTCATTCGTGTAAGAACTTCACATTAAAGCACTTCTACCTATTTGTCATGGTAAAACGTAAGGGCAAGTTAATTAAATACAATATATTAATAAAATAATAGGAAATTTTTTAAAATAAAAGAGTAAAATATAAAGTAATAAAATATATGGTATTAGAAGAATACATAAAAATATTTATCAATCTCCCCCCTTCAACGGGATTCAAGACTAAGATTAGTTGATGGAACGAGAGGAATATGTATAGGATCTATCGGTATCGAGAAAAGGGATCACTTGTTTCTTGAACAATTCTAAAATCCATCTATCTGATTGATGGATCATAAAACAATTCATGGTTCGGGCAGTTATTAAGAATAGGAAGGGATAACCGAATTGAGTTCATGGATTAAACTAGGTCGGGTTACAGACCAATAAATTATTTTTCTATTCGAAACCCATTCAAAAGAAGGGACAGTGTACGAGAAATCAAATAATACATAAATGATAGAAGCCTCGAACGTTCGGAAAATGCTATGAGGTGTTCGAAAATGGTTGAAGTAGTTGAATAGGAGGATCACTATGACTATAGCCCTTGGTAAATTTACCAAAGACGAAAATGATTTATTTGATATTATGGATGACTGGTTACGGAGGGACCGTTTCGTTTTTGTAGGTTGGTCTGGCCTATTGCTCTTTCCTTGTGCCTATTTCGCTTTAGGGGGTTGGTTCACAGGTACAACCTTTGTAACTTCATGGTATACCCATGGATTAGCAAGTTCCTATTTGGAAGGCTGTAACTTCTTAACCGCCGCAGTTTCCACTCCGGCTAATAGTTTAGCACACTCTTTGTTGTTACTATGGGGTCCTGAAGCACAAGGAGATTTTACTCGTTGGTGTCAATTAGGCGGTCTGTGGACTTTTGTTGCTCTACACGGCGCTTTCGGACTAATAGGTTTTATGTTACGTCAATTTGAACTTGCTCGATCTGTTCAATTGCGACCTTATAATGCAATCGCATTCTCCGGTCCAATTGCTGTTTTTGTTTCTGTATTCCTAATTTATCCGCTAGGTCAGTCTGGTTGGTTTTTTGCGCCCAGTTTTGGTGTAGCAGCTATATTTCGATTCATCCTCTTTTTCCAAGGGTTTCATAATTGGACATTGAACCCATTTCATATGATGGGAGTTGCTGGGGTGTTGGGCGCTGCTCTGTTATGCGCTATTCATGGTGCTACCGTAGAAAATACTTTATTTGAAGATGGTGATTACTGTTTACGTGAATAGTATATGCCCTAGGAATTTATTTTTTTCCTCCCATTGCCATGGCAACTCAAGGATAATTACTATTCACATGGGATCAATTTTATTTATATATGTATGAGATTAATAAATAAAAAATTGGTAAATCTTCATAAATAAATAAATAAAATTCTGAATTTTTTGATATTTTTTTCTTCGGCTCTTGCCTTTGGACTTGTCCAATCTTAGAGCATCTCCAGCGCGCAAGGCCAGCCCGGGCAGGAGGGGACCCAAGGACTAGAATCCAACTCCGCCGCTCCAAGTCCAGCCCGGACAGGGGGTGGGTCCCACTAGCCTAGGCAAGCCCACGTGCAAGTTCGGCCCGAGCTGTTGCTTGGGCAAAATGACACAATGCTGATGTCATAATGACATCAATAACTAAAAAAAATTTGAAAAAAAATTGGAAACAAATACAACAAAATTCAGATTTTTTTTTTATAAATAAATACCTAGCCATATTGTTTATTTCCCACACCAAAAACTCTATAAATTCATCTCCTCGTATCTCATGTGAATAGTAATTGCCCTTACCCTATCCCATAGGGGTGGAAACAAAATTGCAAATGCTACCACTATTCACGTGAATAGTGACAACCCTTTCCTTGTCTTTGAGGGTGGAAGTGCTCTTAGTGGTGCCCACTTCCTACCCGGTCTGGATTTGCTTGGTGGCTTGAATTTGCAGGCAGGGGCCTTTTGCCTTGGCAAAACAAACAGCTAGAAGTGCTCTAAGAACTTCACATTACATACTACTTCTCGATGACTAACACATGTTGAAGAAACCAAACATGCTTAACTTGTGTCATGGACTCATATGCTTATTGTTGTATTATGTTTCAATTTAGTTATGTCATAGATGCTAAAGAATTTGTATTGTCCCTAGTTGATGTCCAACGGCTTGCGGAGGAGATTGAGGAGCAATTGAATCGATGCTTGCACAAAGGATGCAAAATCGGTTGGGCTCGAAGCTCTGGTTTGAGTTTATTACCCGTTGTTTTGAAGAGAATGGCGAGACGAGTCAAACTCACCCTTTTTCTGTGATGAATGGAGCTTTTCGGCCAAATAACTTTGTTTACTAGGTCAAAGCATCAATTTAAGTTTTGACATGTTTTGTCAATGAGGTCTAGTCTAGTGGAGAAGGGCATTGACCAGTGGCAGATCCATGATTTGAAAGCCGCCTGAGTAAAACTTGCGTATTAAACTCAACGATACAAGTGAATTTCATTAATAAACATAAAAAGATACACTCATAGTTAGGGGACGTAATGATTGTTACCTTCTTTATCCTTTCATTTGTCCTGCCTCTCTATGGACAAAGTCGCAAAGTGTAACAAGGAGAAGAGAATATGTTGATGGATGATTGGGCAACTAGAAATAGGGTTTCTTTTTCTTTTCTTTTTTTGGATGGGCTAACATATCTACCTTTTTTGTTGAAAATTTTTAGCCAATTAGCCAACTAGCCAAAAACTGGCTAGATTCGCCTTTGGCATTGACTTGCTGACTAGTTTTCTCATGTTCAAACCCTCATGGCATCATAGTAGTATGTTTGAGTAAGAAATCCCCTTCCCATATAGTTTAGACTATCGCTTATACTATATAAATAAAAAAAGTTTTGATGTTTTTGAAATTTCGTTATTTTCATTTTTAGGCTTTAATTATAATTTATATATAGTGCTTCTAGGATTTGAAGTAGTTATATTCCAACTTTAGTAAGGGTTTAGGGTAGTTATCACCATTTTCATCAAAAATAAACTTTGAGGTTTTCTCATATTTCGGGTGGATTTCAGTATTCATGATTACTGAAATTATCATGGATTTCAATATTCGTACTTACTGAAACTATCGTTTGATTGCCTTTATTTTTCACGTTGCGTCGCTAATAGCTTTCTCAATAGAAACAAACTTGTGTCATATCACTTAATTGTTACCACTCAATTTGTGTCAAAGTAAGCTTGATTATACAGTGCCCTTGAAACATAGAATCCCGTATTGTCTTGTCTGAAGTCACTTTGTCGTATCCACTTGATTCCCTTCTTGTGTCTCACGTTGTCTGCTGCCCCCCCACCCACCACATGTATGTAGGCCGTCATAAAAGTCCATCAGGTTCGCTAAGGTTGCATTATTTTGCGTGCCTAGTTCATCAAATTTTGGATTCAGAAAAACTGGCTAAGAATTTAAGAACTCTGAGCAAACAAGACATTTTCTTGAATCCCATCTGATTTCATTGATTCATAATTTCACATTCAAATTAAAAATGGCTTCTGCGCATTTATATCAAACTCCCTACAACATAACAGGATGTTAAAACTTACAACTTAAAACAAAAACAATAAAACAAAAAGGCCACAATTTATAGAAATTGGGCTGACATATTTATATAACAGGCTCATGCCTAGCTAGGGTTTGAAATAGTCCTAAAGCACTGTGCTCTGTTCCAGACTGGACATAGTTCCTGGGCTGAGCAGAGGAAAAGAAAACCAATGATGGGAAGAAGGTGACTGCAAGTTCAGTCTCAGATAACTAGGGTCCACATTGCTATCATGCGCCTTCTGATGATGAGGTGTAGAACTCATTTCCAGTGTTTCAGCCAAGTCCTTGTAAATGGCTGAAAATGGTGAAATAATTTTCGATGCCGGAGAAGAAGAAGAAGAAGAAGAAAGAACATTGTTCAGAACAGAGGCATTTCTCCGAACATCAATCGGCGCCGGTGCGACGTTCTGCAGAGATCGAGCCTCCAAAAAACCCGGCCCGCTGGTAAGGCTTTGTACAAGGTCTTTGAAGTTAATGGGGTCCACTTTGTAGATTCTTGGCGGGGTCGGCGGCAGCGGAGCCATTGCCGGCTTCCGCCATGGCTTCGAAGAAGGCCTCCTAACAGAGTGAAGTGAAGATTGGTGATAAGGAAGTGAATTTGAATTTGAGATTAAACCCTTTGTACGTTGCATGGTTTGGGACAAGTAAGTGGTGGTGGAAGAGGCTGAAGAAGAAGAGGAATGAGATTCCATGGAGATTGAAATTCTGGGTTTTTGAGAAAAATGAAGTCTGAGATCACTGGGGATTTGATTTTTGTGTTATGAAAATAACGAAGCACTAATTTATGTATATATATAGATTGAAAAATGAGTAAAGAAAGGCAACAACCTAGAAGAGAAGCCGTTGGGGAAGGCAAGGGAAAATAAAGAACAAAATTTCAATGTTGGTTTTTGTCCTCAGCCGTCGGCGGGTGTGTTTGTGTCTGTGCGGACAATTGTATTTGTGTAAAATTGCAATGTGGTCAAATCAAAATGTTTGACCAATTATATATAATATAAGCAGATTTAATTGTGTATTATTGGTTTTTGTTATTCTTTGTGTGAGTCGGTAGCGGTTCCAGAAATCGAAAGTCGATTGGGCAAAATTTACATACTAAACTCAACAGCGAGTGGATTTCGTTAATAAGCATATAAAGATACACGTAGTCAAAGGGACATAATGAGCCTTAGCCACAAATGCATCTCTACCAATAAATAAAAGTTTAACAAATACGAAAAAACTTGACAACATAATCATGGATCACACTTAAGATAATTGATATTAAAATCTTGATCATCATCAACTCTTTGATTCTCAATTGTTTCAATTTGAGGCTTAACAATGGAAGATTCAGAAAGATTTTGCTATGAAGAGAAATCAAACATCTCAACAAAAATAAACCAATTCTCATAATACCATCAATGCATTTAATCAAACATACCAACACAAATCAAACATCTCAACAATACCAACAACAAATCAAACATCTTAACAAAATTCCTAAAATTAAAGCCCTAATTAATTTTCAACAAAATCCCCAAATTTTAATTCATTCCTAATTAAACCTTAGAATACTCAATTTCAAATTAAAGATGCAAAAGATAATTAAAAATGAGAGACTGAATTGAATAATTGTTGCCAAAAAGTGAAGTTATTGCTAGCAAGAGGAGAAGTTGATGTCTATATGTCAAGAGAAGTAGAGGAGAAGTTGTTGTAGACAAAACAAAAGGAGAAAAGCTGCCCATTCAATATTTTTTTTGGAAAAATTTTGGCTGGGCTGCCCTTAGTGTAGAAACGCTCCTGGTGTGATTTGATCATTTTGTGTGTGGACCATTTGAATGAATAATGAGGAATGCTAGCAACCTTCTCTCTAACCTTCTCTTTTGGATTTTCTCCATTTTTTGTTTGACATGTGTCATTCTCCTTACGCTTAAAACAATGTCATTAATATATTATACAAGTTAACTTTTGCTTTCCAAGTTTACCCTTATTAAATGTATTCAATTTATCCAAAAAAATTCACAACTTTCTTACCATCTTATTTATTTTTTTTCAAAACGTCAATTATTTTTTTAAAGAAAATGTTTGCTTTTTTCAAAAAAGAGGAAATGTCCCTTTTTTTCAAAGCACAAATGACTTTTTTTTTCCTATCTAAACCCTTCGTGTTAAAAAAAAGAAAAGAAAAGGGGCATTTCCTCTTAAAAGCATATATTTTCTTTTAAAAAAATAATTGACGTTTAAAAAAAAAAGATAGTAAGAAAGTTGTGAAAGTTTTTTGGATAAATTGAATGCATTTAATAAGGGTAAACTTGGAAAGCAAAAGTTAACTTGTATAATATATTAATGACATGTTTTAAGTGTAAAGAGAATGACACATGTCAAGCAAAAAAGGGAGAATGTCCAAAGGAGAAGGTTAGAGAGAAGGTCCAAAGGAGAAGGTTAGAGAGAAGGTTGCTAGCATTTTCCATGAATAATTTAGTTGAGAAATTAATTTAAATAAATAACCCTTTTAATAAAATATGGTGTTGGAGCTCTAGGGATGGCGAAGCAAGTTGCTTAAGGTGGACCAAGCCGCCATTATACTATGCATCACCAGCCCTTTCAATTGTTACACGTGCGGTTCTTCTTGTTCTATCTTTGACCGACACTCAAAATACTGACCAATTATTAATTAGTATATGCATCTTTGATTATGATAGTAAAAAAAAGCCCTTTTTTGATCTGGTCTTACTGCACTCATTCATAAAGGTTGGTTCCAACGAGTATTGTATATTTAAGCCTACGCTTGCATTACAAGCAAGCATATTGTTGTCGCCTTCTATTTTGTTAGATTATGATATTGGATTTCTTCTCCATCTTCTAGTAGTGATCAAGTATTTTCAGCAATGGCTAGGGCTCTGAGGGTCTTGCAGGCCTGCCTCACCCCAAAATAGAACGGCTTCGTTTCGAAATCGAAGAATTTGGTAGATATGATTGGTTCAATATATCCAAATCTAAGTTTTCATTTGTTCAAAATGAAGCAATGAAAGAGTTAAGAGCGCATGTTTGAACTGATTATTACTAAGATTGCAGAAGTTTAGATGTTCTGCCTTCCCTTTTGGGTGACTTTGATGAGCAGTCTACAAATACATCAAACTGAATGCATGTCCATGTAATGATGCTTGTAACTTTTCTTCTCTCTTTTTTTAATGGATACGAATTTCTTATGAATATGACTATTTGACTTTTTTTACCAAATGGAATTTTTAAATATATATGGCAAGATCAATCCAAATCACCCTTCAGTTACAAATAAATTGAATATAATTAAAAGGCCAAGATCAATCCAAATCACACTTAAATTACTCGGTATTCGGTGTTATAGTAATACTCTACTCTAGGTTTGATCAACCACTTTTCTCTCTCAATGCATGCATCTCTCTTCTCTACTGTAGTTGTTATTTTGCAAATTGCATGTCAAATATATGACGAAAGCGGAGATATTAGTTGGGAAACTTTTGCTTAATCTTCACCAAAGGATGCTAGCCTAGACCATACATACAGCCACAATTGACACAATTTTCAAATTGCAAATTGCAAATTGCATGCCAATAATGCACATAACGAGTATCTAGACATTGCATTTCTTTTACATAATTGTCAATCATTCAACCAACATCTGGATGCAAATAGGGTGACAAGTATGTAGCAACAGAGTATGATGGCTATCCATATTTCTGCTGAACATCAACCAACCAGGCACTTATTCGTCTTCAATTTCTGAGTCCAATGTCCAAAAATGACAAACCCGTTTCCTCAAGCAACATGTGCCCTAGAAGAACCTTCCAACTCATTATTTTATTATGCATGGAATTTAATATGCCCCATCCAGCCTGTCACAGCAACCACCCAAATCTTCTAAGGATCATATACAAATATGTTATTTTCAGTAAGCACTGACGCTAAGGCAACGTCATAATTTCTTACTGTTAATTTTGTCCGTGTTTTTATTTTATTCTATTTTATTTTTCTGTGGTCATACTCGTGGCTCTATTAAGTACTCCAATAGTAAGGGAGCATTTATTTAAAGAGATATTTAGTGATATACCCATTCTTAGCACTAATATTATAGATAAACCCTCCATCATTGAATTTCTATAAACAAACCCAAAAAAAACCCCAAAAATGATAGTTGGCCTTATTAGATTTAATATTGATTATTAAATTACTTTAATGCCCTATTGAGTGCTCTGGGTATTTTTATAAGATTTTGAGGTTGGGCTTGTTTTAAGAAATTTATGGTAGTTTTGTAATTTATAAGAAGTTAAAGCCTCTTTGTTATGTTGTAAATGGATTTTGGGTGTGTTTATAAAGTTCATTTCATATGGGATATTTTTGTAATTTAGGCCCCCATATTGGGTATATTAGTGAATCTCCCTTATTTAAAACCCTTCAATTGATAACGAAGTGAAGGTGACTAAGTCAATTTTGCGCAACTTTTTTTATGTTTAATAAAACAACAGCTAGGCCGATGGGGTACAGGTATAACTTAATTGGTTGAGCTCTTTCATCTCCACTCATGAAAACAAAGATTTGAAAACTGCTAGAGTCCTACGAGTCAATCTGGGCACATGGGATTCACATATAAGCTTTGCTTCAAGGTTCAGACTCCCGTGAAACAATCAAGACCCTCTTGGCTCTTCAACTTATGTTTTATTTATTTATTATGGAAGCCAAAGAATTAATGTACTTTCTTGACCCAAGCTCATGTGTTTCATTTTTATTTTCTGTTATAAAAAAAATTTATGAACAAACCAAGAAACCAACCCAAGGCCATATCCCAACATCAATCTAGAATACTATAGTAAAAGAAAAACCATTCTTTCAAGTTCTAATATTTGAAATCTTTTGCCCAAAATTTGGTGCAGAGAGTTAAATTCTCTGTATACTTGCAAATACAGTTGTAATCCAATTAACTTGTTTGACTCAAAAGGATCCTGCATTAAGAATAACCAATTACCCACTAATTTAGTGGTATTTGTCTCCACTTGATTGTAGAAGATTTTATGTTCGACTCATATAAATTGCAAAAACGATATATAATTGTGATGAGTTCAATACTCAGTTTTGATTGAACTCAATATATGAAATATAGCTTTATTGTGAAAAAAAATAAATTTGAAAATAGAGATGAACGTTCGCCAATTACTATTGATTTACTTTGAACACTAATACATTATCAACATCAACGAATGTAACCTAACAAGTGGAAATTGGGGTTTTTATTTTTTTGAAATGGAAACTTTTTGTCTATTGGATGCACTAAGTCTAAAATCCAGCCTAAACAAGAAAAGCGAAAGAAAGCAGCCCTGCACTTTAATTATAAAGACTAGAAAACAACTTGAGTGCAAACATGGACTAAGTTAAATTGGTTAAAGTGGATGTGGTCGTCATTTTGCATCTACGTTTGAATATTTCTTCTTATAATTTAGATTAAATTAAAGTAAAATATCGCTCATATAAAAACATAACAAAAAACAACGTGGGAAGTAAAATGTAAACAGCCACCTATGCTAATTTTTCAAGTCTTCTCCAACCGACCATGACGTGAAGCAATGGTCATTATAAATCTTTATCATGTTATGTTAAGAGCTTGTGATCACTGATTATGCCAATTATATGGCAGTCGTGTAATTATTACATAAATTATTAGACTAACATGTTAAGGTTTTTTTTATAAATTATTAGGGGACGGGATTTGAACGGGAAACTTCTTTCAACATTAGGAAGAGAAGTACCACTAAACTAAATGTTAATTGACAACTTGGCATAACATGTTAAGTTGATGTTGGAAAAGAAATGGTGATCCATTTGACATATTGTTAATGGACTCAAGAGCAGTGGTAGCACTAGTTTATACGCTGGTAAATCACTGTGAGTTATTAATGCAAGTGAATCTTACTATGCATCGATGGCTCACAATCACAAATGCTACTATAGTAGCTTAATTGTACTCTCTAATACAGTAGAATGTATCTTTGTTGTTCATGAGAGTGGGGATGGGTGGTCCCCATTTCATTAAAATGGGCCTACAGAGATTCAGAGAAGCATTGTGCTGCAATCTGAATGCAGAGTTTGTAGTACCATCTTATGGAGGCAAGCCGTAATTAAATACCAAATTAATGTCACTATATTCAACCCCGTGACTGATGAAACCAGCTTTCAAGTGTGCCGTGAGGAAATGAATCAAAACAAAAGAAAGGGTACTCATCTTTACCTATTTTGGAGATAATGCGTAGTAACTAGTGAGTAGCACAAATTTCATGCAAAATCATATTAGTATACGGGAAATGCTATCTTGCTTGCTAGACTAGTGATTATTGTATCAATGTGTGATTCAAATTTACAATTTTTTCGAGATAAGAATTTGTATCTCATTTTTAATCCGGCTAGAAAACGTTATTCTAAACACACGACCCAAAAAACATGGGCCTATTAGATTCATTGGTTGTATACTCGAGTGTTGATACCCTAAAAAGGCAGGCCTTCAAACCCCAAACCCAGCTCAAATGAGAATATGGGCCTATTAACCCGTTGTTCGAAGATGCTCTACGCAGGTAATTGATTCCTTTATACAAAGGGGCTTTTTGGTCAAACATGACAATGGAGGTGGAAACCTCTTGTTGCTTTCACTTGTCCCCTCCCCTCCTGTGGAGAATTGACACAAATGATTAACCAAAGAAAGAAAAGTAAATAGTGAAAGACTGAAAAGCAGTATACCCAAAGATGAGGCTTCAAGCATCTCCCCAGGCAATGCAAGACGAAGGGCCCACTCCCATAATTTTGCACCACAAAACCCAAAAGAAAACAGAAATAAAAGAATCTAGTATTGAAGGCTAGGATCCAATTTCACTATTTTTAATAGTACAAATTTTATTTTTTGTATTTTCAAGTGTAGATAAATAAATAAATTATAATTCAATGTAGAATCATTAAATTGCACTGCAGCAGTGGTAGGGCTTGGCCCTCAAAATTTGGAGGTATTACTGAAAACCAAAACGAGGCACATCACATGGCAGCAGCTTCAACTTTCAACGAAACACACAAAGTGCTGTGAAAGCTCTGAGCTTTCATTTCTTTCATTTCAATATTTCATATCAGTCAGCAGCTCAGCAGTGAATGAATGAATGAGTAAGTGCAAGCAAGCTATCATCGATTGGTCCCGTTCTCAAAGCAGGTACACAGAATGCACCTAAGCCCTCTAGTGTTGCCCTAAATAGTAAACTCCAGCACATGATGTGATCAAGTCTAGGACCTGCACCTGCACCTGCAACCTGCAACTCTCTCTCTCTCTCTCTCTCCCCCCCCCCCCCCCCCCCCCCCCCCTCCCCGCCAATATCCACCAACTTCCCCACACTCATTGAGAGTTTGGGATTGGATCAGCAAGCCTGAAACAAACCAAAAAGAGGGAAAATCCAAACTTCGAAGAAGAAGATTAAACAAGAATGAGAGAATCTTATATACAAGAACCACAGAATGTGAAATTACATTGTAAACAAAGCAAATAACTGGGGAAAGATATTGTTGACTTCAATTCAATGTACACGTTAAAATGGAGAACAGAACCCAAAGGCTCTACAATTTCTACAGTTAGTGGGTCAAAAACAAAACTCCCACATAAGAAAAGAAAAAAAAACAATAGGAAAACTGGGAGCTACTACCAAGACCTTAAGGAGAACAAAGGGAACTAAAGAGTGGGAGCCAAGCAATTTCTTGACAATTACAATTGTAATTGCAGGCTCCATATTTTTTGGAGCAAATTCTCCTCCTAACAAGTATCTTTATCCAACAACTAACTACACTTTCTTCTTTCTTCTGGGGTTTATTCGACAACCATTGACGCCAGTTGAGCAAATTGCATGATTGCATTAGAACCAGCATGGTGTGTGATGTCCACATTGTGAGACTTCTTCATGAATGTTGAATCAATTGTTGGAACAAACATACTTTTCAAGTATATACAGGTGAGCTGATTCGTACCTCACGCCCCCGATTTGGCATTCTGTTCAGGGCCACATATCAGAATCAAAGGGGTCATATACATATCCACGTAAAATTTCCCTGTCATTGGATTGTCCTTGTGAGTTTGCACTTGGAAATGAATATTGTATCAGTATAGTTTAGACTACAAAGCTTCAAGAGCTCTGCAGACTGCTGCTTCAGGACAGGACCGCAACCACTCTGTATCACAAGGAGGAGCTTTGCCGCTAGACCAGCATCTAGAGCAATTGATGAGCATTCTTCGGGGGCATGTTTACACACAGACCATAAAATTGACAGTGCAAATTGAGTACAACTTTCTGAAATTCTCATAAGAAGCCTCACCATATTCGGAATAGTGTTCGAACAATCCTTCAAAGCTGATATTCCCTCCGGTAGAGAGGACAGTGCATCCAAGATGAAAAGAGCTAGTTCTAAGCATTCATGGTCGAGAGAAGGCAAACAATCAACTAACTGAGGCACAGCCCCAATGCTCACCATAAAACCCCTTACTTCCTTATGCAAGCATATTGTTCTGAGGAGGCTAAGTCCAGGCAAGATTCCAGCTGTATGCCTCTTATCTTTCACCAGCCTCATTAGTCCTACCAAGAGGCTATGGCTCGAAATAATTTCTGATCGAAAATCCTTCTCCTCCATCAGCATTTTGATCAACCGGGTACAATTGATTTTCGTTTCAATGGACCCCTCATTCAGAATGTCCACCATTAACGAAATTTTTGCGGGTTGCATCAAACTCGTTCTCGATTCTGAATCAAGGGTCAAATTGACAAGAATGGCAATGACTTCGGAACCAACAACATGTGAAGTAAATGGACCTAGCAGGGATGAAACTACAGTAGCCCCACCTTTATCAATCAGTGTCTTCCTGGCAGTGGCGTGAGCTGCCACAACTTGATGAAGCTCCTTGAGGGCTTGCACCCTAGCTTGACCCTTCACCTTCTTTAGTGTCTCGACAAGCTCAGAAGCCCTTCCTTGAACATCTTCAGACCTCTTCTTCATGAGCAGATACTTCTGAGAAAACCAAGTGTAGATTAGATGGTAAAGGGTCCTATTCGGGGTTATCGAATCGTCCCAGAGCTCCTGCATTGTGGTGGGGCAGGTGAGGTGCCCCAAATTGAACCATTTGAGAATATTGGAGCTCTCATAGGTTTGACCAGTGCAAAGGGTCACTGGGTCTTGCATTGGCTCCAGGGAGATTGGGCAGATGAACACTGAAGGGACCTCAGACAAGTCAAGCTCTTCAATCATCTTCCTCAGATCCAATTTCTCACCAACACCAGTAGTAACAACCCCACCACCAACACCACCCAAAACCCCATCCTTCACAGCTGTGTCCAGATCTATGACATGCCCATCTCCACCACCATCAAACCCAACAACCCCATCCCTCTTTGAGGGCTGAAACATAGGCATTCTTGAAACCCCTTTTGAGAGAAAAGAAACCCAAACCCTCAAAAATACTAAAAATCCAAAAAAACCAGAGAGAGAACAAAAAAAAAACCCTCAAAACGACTGCAATGGCAAGCTCCCTTCAGAGCACATTACATCTGGATAGCACATGAAATGTGTGAAAAGGGATAAAGACAGAGAATAAAAATCCCACCTGTGCTTCTCTCATTGACAATATACAAGCAACAATACTCTATTTATTGCGCACACACACACACACACACACACACAGAGCTTCTGTTGCTTTTTCCTAGTTTGCTTTTTATCTGATCTCTTTCTACGGTCAAAAGCATCATTACAATCATAATACACACAATCAAGCTCGTCTCACTTCATGCTCAAGCTTCAAAAGGGTTCAATCAACAGCCCATTTCACCAGAACAGAAAAAGATGTGCAATAAAGCAAAGCAAAGGGTGAAAAACAAAAAGACTTAGACCGCTCAAAAATAAGCAAACAGTGGAGACTACAAGTAAATCTAAAGAGGGTTGTGCAGAAATTGAGAGAAGAAAATAAAATAAGCAATACCCAGATCTCATAAGACGGAGAAAATGAGGAATTCGAAGAGCTTTAAGAGAAAAAACTATGTGAGGGGCCGTACCGCCAAAGGCAAAGGTGGACAGATAGACCGAGAGAGAGAGGAGCAGAGAAAAGCCATAGCTCTTCTTTTGGGGAAGTTTTACTGAAAGCTCTTCCAGTCTTTACCGAAAATAATAAATTTGTTTATTTATATTTATGTTTATGTTTTTTTTTTTGTTATGATACAAAAATGAAAAATGGGGACTTTGAAATATCAGATGACCGGAACCACGGGCTGCAGCCGGTGAATAAGCCCCTCGGCCCGCGCACCACACGTGCAGTCATTTTACTTGTCTCCTTAATCTCCCGCTTCTCTGCTAATTACCTGCTTTATACATCTTTATTGTCCATTTACAAATATTTTCAGCATTGACAATTATACCCCTGTTTGGTTTTTTTAATTTTATAACAATTTTGGAATTAATTGAACTTAGAGTATCTTCCACAATTGTATGAGAGAAGTGTCAATGAATGAAGTAGCTAGTTAACCCTATATTCTTTCTTTTTTTTTTTTTTTTTTTTTTTTTTTTTTGGTGGCATCTTCTAAATCCTTGCTTCAATTCCAAGGTTCAGATATCTTTACAATTAGAATTTTAGCTTCTTTTTTTTTTTTAGAACTTGTATTCTAGCACTTAAAATGTTACAGTTCATATAAATTAGTGTTACAAATGCGTTAATAAAATTGACACAAAATCGACATGTCGTTTAAACAGAACCCTTCCACATTTGATTTCACCCAAGCATTTTCCCATTATATTTATTCATTTATTGGATCACAATTAGACGGACGACTAATTTATTTTATTTTTTGGACAGAAATTCTTTTACATTTAATATTATGTAAAGGACTCTTCCGGATTTTCATGAGTCAAATGATATTTCGAGAAAGAGGACAAAGTGGTATTTTGAGAGAGAAAAAGAAAGTGGGTCAAAAAGACCGCCCAATTTGGGCAAAGTGTACCCACGAGTCATCTGAGTCATGACCCAACCCCCACGAAGGGGAGAGACTAGTCTTTTTGCCCACGTACCACTATTTACTACTTTACTATTTTACTACTTACTAGGAATGAGGAAATTAGGAACGGCCCACGATGAGCTTCCTACGTACGATGCCACATCTCGATTTAGCAAATCGAATATTTCAGACACTTTTTCTCTCCAAAAAAATTATAATAATTACCAAGTAAAAACCCAAGTGGACCCCACCAACCAATTTTCCACTTTTAAATAATCAAAATAATAATATTTTCCTACTCTCTTTTTTTGCGGTAAAGTCCCAGCTAAGCGTTTGACCGCGACAGTTTTGCTTTGACTGTACGCCTCCGTTGGCTTATCCGGTCTTTTGCTTTGACTGCTTTTCCCCATCTCCCACTGCTCGTTCTAATACGTTGCTGCTCCCGTTGCCCCATCACTCAATCATACACCGACACGTACCCCTGCCAACGTGTTTTAAATTTTTATCTAATTTTTTTTGGGTGGATTAAATATTATTTATGGCTTTTGGGTGGGACTGGGGCACGGGGGTTTTTGTGTGGGCCCTCCCAGACTGGACCCTGCCCACTGCCAATTTTAGGTTGGATTATAAATTAATAATACTAATAAATTTATTGTGGCACAGAACAGAGAGTGATTAGTTTAACGAACAACGTGTGAGCGCATTGTTATGAGTGTTAATGGCTTGTTATTATGATTCAAATTTAAAGGTTAAGATTGTTTATTAGAAGATTATCCCATCATAATCTTATATTAAGTTATAATCTGGATTTCCAAAATATTGGAATCAAATTTGCAACACACCTACAACATAGGTGTCACATGACCCACCAAATTGAGTTCCTCGTGAGTAGGGTTACTAGGATGCCTTGAATTGTTAGGGTTCTTTGTTTTTTTGTGTTTGTTTTTAATTGTTAGATTAAGTAGTGCTGCTAGGTTAGGTCTAACTGAAAAGATGTGCTGGAAATGTGTTCAAACTTTTTATCTTATTTCTTTAATCAAATCAACTCCATGGGTAGTCAAGATTCAAGCAAGCTTTGGGCCAAAACGGGGTTACGAAAAATGCTAGAGACATCAACTTGTAGAAAGTACTTATGTGACAATTTTTATTTATTGTGAATAAATATGGTTTATATGACCCCAAAAAAGTAGAAACATAATTTAGAGTGAGAACATATATAAAACAACTGAAACATTGACACATTATATGAAAGTTATTCTATAGTGAGTCACTTATCTAATGTCATATCTCTTAACTATTAGATCAAACTAATCAATTTTATCAAATGGCTAACCAATTGATTTAATGGTCAAAAGATGGGACATTATCTAAGGGCCTTAGATAAGGCCTTCACTATAGAATTCTACAATTAGTTGGTTTCTCTCTAATATTGTTAGTACAAAGAAATAAATAGTTACATAAACTAATGACCATTTGATATAGTGGCAACTAATCTTCACTTCGTCGGTAGAAGTTATGACTGATTATCTCATAGAACATAATTGTTAACAAAAACATGAAAAAAGAAAATAAGAATATCTTTATAATATGGCTTTCCACACATATTGCACGTTATTTTGATTTATTATTATTATTATTTAATACAAGTGATATTGGGAGAGGGGGGGTTTTTTTTCACACACACAAGTGTCATGGGGGTTTAAATTTGAGACCACTGATCTGCAAGTCAATATCTTTTCCATTTGGCTAGACCCCGTTGGCCTCTTTTGATTATATCTATTGATTTTTAATTTTTTTTTAAAGGAAGGAAATAATTTTTTTAAATTTTAAAAAAGCGTTTGATAATGTAATGTTAGTTTTGTTTCCCTACTCAACAAAAAGACATTTGGATAATGCTCATAGGCCCAGATATTCGGTAAGCTTGTTGGGCCCGCGAAAATGGATACCAAGCAGACATATGGGTGTGTATAGGGGCCTACGTTATTGATGAATGTAGGAGCCGAGATCTGGGTTCCGGCTCATAGGCCCAATACTCGTGTGATGCATTCTACAACATTTGCCATTTTCAGAAATATTAAGGACGGTATTGGTATTTTAATAGTTTCATTAAAGAGAACCGATATGTTTATAAAAATCAGTTCCGAGAACCTATTTCTCTGCCGCTTCTGAAAATTGCATGAGAATGACTATTTGGGCTAATTATATATAGTTGAAATCTCATAAAAAAAAATTTGGTCATGCATAAACAACATATATTGACATATGTACGGAAAATGTTGATCAAGAAGACGACAACTTCTAGTGCATTCAATAAAAAAACTGAAAATAGAAAGTGAACTCTTCTCGGACTTGATCCGTATAAACTTGGCATTTTTCGATGGCTTGGACCCTAATGGATACGCTGACCTTTTCTTTTACTTTTTTTTTGGGTTAAGTATTATAGCCTTGACCCTCCCAAGGATAACAAACCTGACTCAGTCCTGATGAACCGTTCTGCCCTTTGATAATAACACTGTTGATCCAGCAAATTGGGTTCACTTGTACAGTTTTTTTCTTTTTCTTCTTCATCCGAAATAGGATCGTTATTGACTTTATTAAAAATAAGCAGAGATAAAAGTCGAACTTTTGCCTTGAATGTGAAGCAAAGCGTTTTACCACTAGGGTTTAGGGTCAACTTGATAGAGTGAGCATTTGGATATGATGATGAAACTGTGTTTTTTATGTTAATAAATTAGCTGTAGAATTATGTATTCAAAATCAAGTGGTAATGCATGAAGTTATACTGAGGTGACTCTACACGTTATTGGCTTTTACAAGATTTCTGAAATTGTCCTTTTGGGCATTTTAGGAGCCAAAGTTCCTCCTCTTCTTTCCATTGATAAAAAAAAACACAGTTTCGTTTTTAATGTTTTGACTTGGCAAAACATAATTTTGGAGTGGCTACGCCTACGATTACATTGAATGAGTTTTGGTGGCTTGGTCAGTTTGCTTACCAAGCTCAACCTACATAAAAAAGTGTGATTGAATCGGAAAAAGTTCGAGTTCTTTAATCATCAGCTGGGGAAATTGACTCGGTAAATTTATTTATTTATTTATTGAGCGTGAAACTGTTGGGTGTAGACGTAATCTGAATTTTATAAAACAGCAATTAAATGAAGAATCAACAAATAAAGCAAACAAAAGCCAAACAAACAACTACGAAGTCTGCATTACTATTATTAACCATGAAATCAATAAAAGCTTATATGAATCAAAACTCTAAAACAATTGTCACTGTCAAACTAACTGCATCTAGCCTCGAAGACGATGTAAAACATGACAGATCTGGAAAAGCGCATCACATCAATTTTCAGGGATCCAATTGCGCATGTGGTGAATAAAAGTCCTAAGCTGACAACAATGACCAAAAACAATTAGGTAGATTGCATCAAAATCTTTCAAATTCGTGATAGAACTTTTATTTAGAGAAAATGAGAGAATGATCAGATTGATGAATTAGGAAAAAAGAGGTGATGGATGGAAGCATATGTTGTTAACATGCTTGTGACTTACAAGTTTCAATTTTTACAATGCTCAAATAGACTCTTTTCTAGTTCTAATGTGGATATAAAGAGCATTTTTACTCACCACTTTAACCCAAGGTGTATCATCATCACCCTTCTCAACACTTGACACGTGTCCATATACATAACCATGGTTCTATAAATACAAAGTAAAAAGTTAACTATAATTATACCTATAGACACGTGTCAAGTATTAAGAAGGGTAGTGAGAATACACCTTGAGTTAAAGTGATGAGCAAAATTATTTCCTGTGGATATGTATATAAGTTTAGTGCCCAAAAAAAAATAAACCAATAATGGGTCAGTTTAATGCCAAATCCTTTTGGGAAATGTTCTTAAATACCACTAGTAATGTAGCAAAATTCTCAAATAGTACCATAGAAAATAGACAAATTGACCATATATATCGACAAAATATTGATACTTATATTTATGTAATATCAAGACTATCTATGACTGTTTACTATAAATGGGGATAATATCAATAGCATATCAAGATGATATTGATATAAGAGGATCTACAATCATGCTCTCTATTTTTTAGTTAAAATTAAGCTAAAAACACACAAAAGTTATTTTAAGAGTTCTCTATAAAATTTCAACTTCAATATAAGTGATACTCTCTAGTTAAGAGAGTCATACTATTTTTTTTTAAAAAAAAAATATAAGTGATAATCTACTTTAAACTAATCTAAAATACGGGAAGGTAGATTTGAACTTGGGTGCAGAGTGGGGAGCACATCCGCTTTAGCCAATTTGTCTAAGCCTATGTCTGCCTCTTTCTTTAATTCAACATAAATGATGCATCTCTAAGAACAAAAGAGATATATATATATATATATAATATGCAGGTTTAAAATACTCGTTCAATAAGGCATCATTAAATTATAGGAGTCACTAGGAGTTCATTCTTTCTCCTTAGATTTAGGAGCTCGTCTCCTTATTTTAGTAGCTTGATAGGGAGCATAGTCGGAAGTTTGTTTTCTCACTTTCTTTCTAAATTTTATTTAAAGATGTGTAATTTAGGGAATCCATAATGAGACTACTTGCTACAATAATACTGCCACTTGAGAACTTTGCTATAACAGTAATGGTATTTAAGAACATTTCTTAATATTTTTCTTTATTATTTATTTGTGCAAGGCCTTAGAGAGAGGTTACCTAAAAGTAAGGACATCCGTAGTGAGGGCCCTGATTATATGTGTATATAAAATCTTGATGATTTGTTCCTCAATATTAAATTAAATTTGTCAATTTCACAATTTATAAAATTGAAACTAAACGTGACATGCACTATCATGTCATGCAAATTGAAATCATAGCGTCCTTCAATGTTAATGTGTTAGAGGAAGGATACGTGGTGACTCAGTAGTCGCTGGTCCTTGGTCCAACACTACTTCACTTATCTCGTCTCGCACTCTTTTTTTTTTTTTTTTTTTTTTTTTTTTTTTTTTTTTTTTTTTGTTTTTTTATTATTGTTACTATTATTATCTTTGCAATACATATTGTAAATTAATTTAAGGTTCTTCTGATATTCAAACCTTTTTTAATTCAAAAGCACAATATTCTTTTGAGATCCCCTCCCTTAACTAATAGACTTTTATGCCGATAGAAAAAACAGAGATGGAGGTTGCCGGCAATCTTCATACCGGCCAAGGCCGGACCATCCCAAGAAATAATAATATAAGGCAGGGCCACTTAATATATCCACTCGAGAGCTAAAGTAAATTTGTTTTTCTTTGTCAAATTGTAGCGAGATTGTATTACGTTACGAGGACAATACAAAAATAATTTATCAAAACATTATGCAAGTAGAAGCATTGTAGCGAGGTAACTTTAAACATTATCACAAATTTTTGACGTCATACTTTTCGACCGACTACGAGTGACAATAACCAGTATAATAAATGGACTTTACCTTTCACATTGTGTAATCAGATATTGACCACAAAATAATGTCATCTTTCTAAAAGGAAATGTAAAAAGATATATATATTTTAGCACATTGACCCACATATTAAGCAAACATGACATTGGAAACACAGTGTGTTGCGTGTTTGTTGTTGCAAGCATAGAAAACTCAATTATCTATCCTTATTATAATGGAAAAAAAATTCAGTACACAAAACAAAAAAACAAAAACAAATGAGGGCTGCTACAAGTTAAATTATTTTTCTGTCTTTAATTTTATTTTAAGGTATCTTGTTCCTAATACTATTTCGTGTGTGGTACTCTTGTTATTATCATACTTCCTTCTAAATTCTGATCCGGCTTCACCTTGACAAAGTCCACGTATCCCTCCAATTTGCTCACCCCCTCCTGCTTCTTGGTCTACATTACAAAACATATCTCCACTTCTCAAATACCCTCTCTTTTTTTTCTAAAGAGAAATTATTCGGTGTTTATAGTAACACCATGTGGTATGCCAACATGTAAATTTATACCCCTCCTACCCGTATAAAGTTATACCCCCCAGATAAGGTGAGTGGGAAAATAGGACAAATGGGTGAAAATAGCAGCACTTATTAAATATTAGATACGTTTATAATTTGAGTGATTTATAACACCACGTCTCTGATGTTGCGCAATAACTTCTCCCACCTCAGCCATCGCTTTCATGTGTATACATTGGCCCACAGATGTATAAACTCTTCTATATAATATCCGTCATTGCATATATATTACATATATATGCTCTCCCTCGAAACCATCATTACAAAACCTTCTATATCTTAGAATCTCCACAATCGTATACCTTCTTTTGTTACCTTTCCAGACATTTTCTTGTCTTTCCTCGATATATACGCACTGTACCTGCTCTCTAGCGTGGGAAAGAGAAAACAAAAACCAGAAGTATTCGGTGTACAAATTTTCCAAAACTAGAATTACATGATCATGGCCAAGGCCAGGAAAGAAAGCAGACTCGCCAGGTTTTTGAAGTCCCCAATAAGGATTTTAATCAAGGCCAGGGACTTCTACATCAAGAGCATGACAGAGTGCTCGGGTACGTTTGATTATGCAACGGCGATGGGTTGCCCTACCCAAATCCCAAGTTCTTTGCCTAAAAGCTACAGCACCAACTCCACCAAATCCAGCGCCTCTAACAATGAAGATTACAGGGAGCTTCTGAGGGCTGCTTCTACTAGGAGTGTAAGAAGTAAAATTGAATTCGATCTTGCTCGAAAAGCACAACAGCCTAGGCAGCCTCCAATGGCGGCAGAGCCCAACACCGTGCCTCGCAGTCGTAGCGTTGGGATTGGAAGGATTGATGAAGACAAGGCTTGTGAGTTTGATGAAGAAGAAGTCAAGGTGAAGAGAGATGTGTATCCAAGAAGTAGAAGCTACGCTGTTTCTAGGAGAACAATTACGTCGTAGTTAATGGAGCAAATTGTGCAAGTCAAATATGAAAGAACAAATTAGAAGGGAGGCGGACTATCTCTCAAAGTCAATTGTTTTGTGTTGATCTTAATCCTAATCTCTTCAAGTCTTTTAGCTAAGTTGATTGTTGGTAGGGATTTTGAACCAACATTAATGTTTAGTTTGGAATTTTTGTTGTAGCTTTGTGATATTCTTAAATTAATTGTGAGATATATATAGAACTTCAATTAGTACATTTTTAAAAAATAATAAAGAAAACCGTATATTGCATTTATACATCAAGCACTAAAGCTGGTCATAAACGCCAGTACAAGAACAACTACAAATACCATAGGCTTAATATAAATGTAGAAACGCAGCAATCACGAAAGGTTAATTCAGATAAGAGGAAGAACACCAGCATCAACATTGTACATCCTTTGGCTAGCCGCTAGCTCATTTTGCATGTCTTCAAATCTCTATTGAGTATTTGAAACAGTCCTAGAATATGAAAAATATATCAATTTCTAATAAATGTTCTCTTCCAAATGCAGATCATCGATCGTCCATTATTTCATGTAGAAAACAGGTGAACAAGAATGAGTTAGTTGGCCAATGTCTTTCATTATTTGGACCCTTGGAAAAAAAGGGACTTGCAAAACCAAAATGCACATGGTTGGTCGAATTTCTTTATTCAGAGTAATTTTCCATTGGGCTTTCGGGAGTTGTTTAATGGAGTGGTGGTTTCTTTCTTTATTTTAAAGTTAATTTTAAAGTCATCGCAAAATGTTAATAAATAGAAAATATTGGCAAACAACTTGCTAGTGTTGAGCCACTAACATGGATGATACAGTTTTGGATGACGGTGACCTATAAGTTTTCAATGAGAATCTCATTTATATAAGTAATAAGCAACTCTCACGTTATATGTGCTGTACAAATTTGTGTATACAGAAACGTTCGAGTGTTAACCGGTTGGTAAGTTAATACGGCATTTTAGTAACAAGTCATGGAGGAGGAAAAGTCCCTTGATTGTAGGAGGATTATTGGACTTGAGACGCAGACGCATTAGGATACCTAAATTATGATAGGATATGTTATCTCCTCCAGGCATTAGCGGGGGCATGATATGCACACCCACGCTTGGATATTTATTAGTGCTGCTGAGTCGTATTTACATTGAAGATCTGGGTGAGTGGGCCCACCAAGTTTTAACTCCGTCGTTAAGGTTGAAATCTCTTTGTATTAGAGCAGAGTGCGTCCACTTTGAGATTGCAATCTCAAGCCAGTTTGACATCGTTGCAAGTCGCAACAAACTTCTCAATGATTGAAGGCGCGATTGATTCTCAAATCTAACCACAACTTGTGAATATATTGCCAAGTGACGAGATTCATAATACCATGATGAACTATAGTTGCATGCCTCAAGTATATTTACTAGTTTTTCCATTGAAGTGACCAATTATCTTATTTTCCTACTGATCCAGTTTGCTGCAAATCATTGGCATGAATCATGCGTCCACTAAAGCCCACTTAGGCCCGAAGAAGAGAGAGAGAGAGAGAGAGAGATGAACTAAAGAAGAAGGCGTCTGAAATGAAACAGCACAAGAGAATGAGAATTCTTAGGGTTTTAATTCTAACACTTACATTTTTTAAAAGTTTTGTTGGAATTAATAACATTTCTTTAAAAATAAAAATAAAAGTATTCCAGGCCGCACGGCTATACTATTTCTTTTTTAAAAATAAAAAAAAATAATACCGAGTATAGCCGGGGACTATACTATTTGTTTTATAAAAAATAGAAAAAACTGAGTCTAGTCGCGCGGCTATACTATTTCTTTTTTAAAAAAAAATTAGAAAAAATCATGTATCTATACTATTTCTTTATAAAAAAAACAAACAAAAACCGAGTATCGCCGAACGGCTATACTATTTCTTTAAAATAAAAAATATAAAACAGAGTATAGCCGGCTATACTATTTTCTTTCTTTAAAAATTAGGAAACAAAACCGAGTATAGCCGCCCAGCTATACTATTTCTTTAAAAAAAAATAGGAAGCCAGAGTATAGCCGTGCGGCGATACGTTTTTTTAAATATAGCCTTCCGGCTATACTATTTATTTAAAAAAATTTTGAAAACCCCTTTTTAAAAAAAACCAAGTATAGCCGCGCTGCAATACTATTTATTATTAAAAAAAATTAGGACAAAAACCGAGTATAGCCGTGCGGCTATACGAATTCTTTTGAAATATTAGAGAAATGAGTATAGCCCCCGGCTATACTATTTCTTTTTTAAAAATTAGGAAAAAAAATTGAGCATAGACATCTGAACGGCGCAAGAGAATGAGTATTGTTAGGGTTTTAACTCTAACATTTATATTTTTTTAACAGTTTTGTTGTAATTGATATCATTTAAATATATATATATATATATATATTTTTTTTGGTCAACCTATCATTTAAATATATTAGTTATAAATATTTAACACAAGATATTTGTGGGTTGGAAATGAGAGTATACGTTGGAGGTCAAGGGTTCGAGTCCCACTAACTCCAACTTTATAAGGGTTGGAGTTGGAGTTCACTAAATTCAACTTTATAAATATAATTAACATTTATGCAAACCAGTTTGTCGGTCCAGATGCCCAATCCTAGTTTAAGGAAGAGCCAAAGACGCTCAAATTTTTTCAATATATATTATTTGTATTCAATAATATGTGAGAATTATGTGTATAAATGCGCGAATTTTTTTGTGTATTATTGAAAATTTTGTAAAAAAAATATGTGTATTAAACTTGACAAATACGTACATACATGTACAATATGAGTATTGTACATTTTATTTGTAAAAAAGGTGAATTTTTAGCGAGTCTTTAAGCCGTGTACAGAACACAGATGTATTATTGAAAAATACGTTCATACGTGCATAATACAATATTAAACTTGAAAGTGCTAAATTCTTTATACGAGTAATAACTCTGGAAAAGTAAAAAATCAAAACGGAATAATAGAGACTATTATTATTGATAAACAAAAATCGGGGAAACAAATTTAAAAGGAAAAAAAGGATCAGAGTGTATATATATATAGCCGCATGGCTATATTATTATTATTATTTTTTAAAAGGAAACAAAACAAACAAAGTATAGCCGAGTTGCAATATTATTTCTTTAAAAAAAATTAAAACATAAAAAGATGACATAATTTTGTATTGTATTGTGAAACCGATCCAAATCAAACTGGAATAAACATAAATGTGCATAAAGAGTAGACCCAGAAGTGACCCTGACAATGTTGACACTTGCAACCCATAAACCAAAAAGTGGACACATGGCATCGACCATGCAACTAGTCACAACACTCAAAATCGTTTCACAGTCCCCCAACAACACTTTGAGAAGATGGGAGAAGAGTGCTGCTTTGCTCAAAACCACAGCTGGTTACTTGCACAGTTATCAAGTCCCTGCCAGGATTTACTGGTTCCCTTCCCTTCAAACTTGAAACTGGGTGAGTCATCTGCTACTCAATGTGCTCATTTCCTCTTTCAACTCCTTCTGTTTTCTTTGTTGAATTTACAAATATTTTGGAATAAATTAATCCATGAATTTGTAAGATCATGCCAAATTAATCTCAGCACATTTCAAATATATCTGTGTGTGTGTGTGGCCTTGGTGATGGGTTTCACGTATATTGGGGTTGAAGAGAAAGAAGATGTGCAGCTCTTCTATTACTTTGTTGAATCTGAAAGAAACCCAAGGGATGATCCTCTTTTGCTCTGGCTCACTGGTGGTCCTACTTGCTCTGGTCTATCTGGGCTTGCTTTTGAGATAGGTTTGTACAGCAAATGCAACTTAGACTAACGTGCTACTATATTTCTATGACTTTTTTTTTGGCTTCTTTTGTTGTGATTTATCATTTGATTAATGTGAAAGTCTGGTGCTTTAGTCTAGTATCCATGTTATACACAATTGGCCTCCAACAAATTCTGTACATTGTTTTTTTTGCTGCGAATCTAAGCGGCAATCATATGATAGTAGAGATTGTGAATCTGAACGACACATCACACACTCATAGGAATAACAGTCTTCGTAATACTAATAGTAGTCTAGAATGAGAGTTTGAACATAAGAGCATTTCTCATAAAGTACAATTTTACTGTTCCAGAAAATAAAATAAAAAATAATTATTGTAACTTTGTCTTTTTAAGCTTTCTCGATCACCTTTCCACTGAATGACTGGTCTCTAACAAGTGCTTACCAGCTTCTAATTCCTTCACAGTGAAATTCTTTCCATCTTAAATGAGCCTTACCCTCAGTCCGCAAGAAGCTTTTGACTAATTTGTGTTTTTGTGTGGGGCCTATGAAGTTTAACATGGTGGAGTATAATGGTAGCTTACCAACATTTGTGATTAATCCGTACTCATGGACAAAGGCAAGATAAATTTATACCTGTTCAAATGTGCATGTTAACTATCCTTATTCTTGGACAACTGCTCTTCTCATTACTGCAATTTCCTAATGTTGTTTTCTGCATAATCGTGATGCATTAGGTTTCCAGCATAATATTTGTGGATGCACCTATTGGCACCGGGTTTTCATATTCAAAAAGCTCGAAAGGGTCCAGTGATATTTTGTTTATTAATCATACTTATGGTTTCCTCAAGAAGGTAAATTAGCACAACAATTGCAGTGAGATGATATGCAAACACAAGCACCCGACATTATGCATGATAAGATGTTTCGTGACTCTACTAAGATCTGTATCTAGTACAAAAGAGAATATTGTTCTTTACTTTAGCATATATGTTATACGTTCATGAACTTGATTTGCGTGCATCGTCTTCTTCTTATTATGCAGTGGTTACTCTCTCACCCTGAATTCATTTCAAACCCAATCTACATTGCTGGTGACTCATTCTCTGGCATGATTGTTCCAGTTGTCGCTGAAGAAATAGCAAAGGGTGGTGACATATCAAACAATTTCTCATATAATTAACTGTCGATGGACTTATTAACCAGCTTGCTATGATACTGCAGGTATTGAAGCCGGAAGCATACCAGAAATCAATTTCAAAGTATGTATTCTAGTACCAAACTTTGTTACTTCACCAGGAAGTTGCATTTTCTAAAGGGCGTAAGAACTTTTAGAAACTTTTCCAGGGTTGTCTACTTGGGAACCCATTGACAGATATTAATATTGATGCAAATTCAAGGGTTCCATTTGCCCACCACCTCGCACTTATACCAGATGAACCCTACAAGGTACCTAAAACAATCAATTATCTATATTCTCAAGTTCGTCATCCATGAATGTAACGCATCTAGTTTCCATCTATCTGCTTAGTTTGACGTACTTTTAATATATACTTAAGTGGCTGCACATTTTTCTTAGTCAGCAAAAAAGAGTTGCAAAGGACTGTACACAGGAATCAACCAAAGCAATAAACAATGTGCAATGGATATCCAGGCTTTCTCAGTGGTGGGAACATTTTTACATATATATAAATGTATTTGTCTTTTTCCTACTCAAACTAGAATTATAATCTGTTTCCCTACATTTTATCCACATTGTTTATTAGATACCATTTTGTTTGCCTTTGTAGTGCACTGAAAAATTAAATTTTGAGCACATCTTGGAGCCTCAGTGTAGACCAAGCTCCGACACAAATAGTAAGGACCACCAGAAGAATCTCCTGGAAAGCTCGGAAGATTCGCAATTTAAACTTAACTTGATTCACCTGAGCCTTCTTCCAAAACTTCAAGAGCCAGGACTTGGTTTTCCAAAATTTGGGTGCAGGGTAATTCTTCAATTTTCCGTAGTACTTCTAATGAGCTAGGTGTTGCAGAAATGACGGTCCTCTTTACAGGATTACGAGAATTTGCTGATCCATGTTTGGGCGAACGATGATAATGTTCAAAAGGCGCTTCATGTTCACAATGTAAGAGAATGTTGAACAACTGTAAAGTAAACTCACTGTAGGAAATGCTTAAGTCTACATAGATGTGTGTGTTTGTGTGTGTGTGCGCGGCGCATGTCCGTGCATATTATACACAAAAATTCCTGCTGTAAACAAAAATTTATGACATTTCGTTTTACCTTTTGGGAATAAAACCAGAGGATTTTCTGGATGAGATGCAACAGCAGCAGCTTGCCATACAGAAGATATTTCCAAAGTGTGGTTAGCTATCATCTATCTCTCAACACCAGAGGTTATCGAGCTCTAATATACAGGTTTTGCACTCATCTCTTCTCACGCAGTCGCCCAAAGTTTATCCTATGTGGTAAATACTAGGCATCGTTGCTCAACTGGTGACACAAACGAATGTAGTTGAAGTTAGATTTGTGAATTTCTGAGGTATTTGAGTAGTATATGTTTATGCAGCAGTGACCATGACATGGTGGTACCCTACCTGGGAACCCTCGCATGGATTAGGTCTCTGAACTTTACCGTTGTTCATCTCTGGAGACCGTGGCTAGTTGACGGTGGAATTGCAGGGTAGGCTAAAAATGCTTCACAATACATAATTTGTAGCAGGTTTGAATTGAAATCTCGCTTACTACTGTTGTTTCCTGTGTGCAGATACTCAAGGAAACATTCAAACAACTTTACATTTGCAACTGTTAAGATAAGAGTGCTTGTGAATTTCCTACACTAAGGTTAGCAGCGGAAATGATGGCCTAATATTATAGAAAATTGAATTATTCATAATTTGTTGTTTCTGTGCAGGGAGGAGGTCACACAGCTCCAGAATATAAGCCTAAGGAGTGCTTTGCCATGTTCAAAAGGTGGATCTCCCAAGAAACGCTGTGACCACCGTTTCCAGAGTTGCAAAATTTTTAGTTACATAAGCACCTTTTGTTACCATGTTTCCATATTATTTAATATTGAATTTGGATAAAAATGTTCAATAAATTTTGTATATTTTGTCTGTTATGTGGCAATAATATTGTTTTAAGGAAAATACTTCCCTCCTTATTAGGTAAGTAAGAGCTCTTACAGTATAACATGTGTGCAGAAGTTTTTCTTTTTGTGGTTTTAATGAATTATTGTTGTATATATGTCAAATTATGATTTGCATGAAGGAGTACATGTAAGGAGGCAAGTAGTCAAAATAGTCATCCGCACTCATTTCTCCCTCATTCTTTCATTATGAGGAGTACCAATAACAGCTCACATAATATTAGTTTTCAACCATAAAAATTCATTTCATTTAAAAGCTGCAGCAGAGTATAACTTCCAGAGGAACGATCCCAAACAGCGTGTCGTAAATCGTTTCTTGTTTAAAGCTAATAACCAAGCAATTTCACTGGTTTTTTATTATTTTTTTCATCAAGATGCGCAGGGAAGAGAAGAGACGCAAGTTCAATGAAGCTGTCCTCAACACACTTTTCCCGCCTCCTTCCCCTCCATCATCACCACCAGTACACACACACTCTCTCTGATCTTTTTAATAATTTTTCTGCAACTTTTTCATTGTAACTAAGAATAAAATTGTTTACAGCCAAAAGATGAAGAAGTGCCATTGAGCATTTTACATCAAGACTTTGAAGAAGACTTGGGGGAGAGTGGGTCTGCAACGACGAGCGGGGACGATGATGGTAATGGTGAAAGTGACCCTCAGAGGCTTACAAGGGCTCAGCGGAAGAGACTCCGCAAGAAGAAGCTCAAGGAAGATGCTTCCCGCCGTAGGGAACTTATTGGGCCCCTTTTACCTCCAACCGTCGATCAAGGTGAAAACGAAGCTCAAGGTGTTCGACGTAATGCCTCTGAGGAACCTGATGCTGCTATCGTCGAGAAACCAGGTTAGAAATTTTTTCATATTTGCTGTTGCGTTTTTTAAATTATGGGTTCTGTTTTTGACAATTTTATATGACAAAGTGGAAACTGAAAATTCACACGAGGCTGGGTTTGTTCAGGAGATGAGCCAGCTGCTTGCAGTAATCAGAACAAGGTAAAGCAAAGGAGGAAGGCAAAGAAGCTGGCCAGGGAAAGAGAGCAAGATTGAAGGAAGGGCAATTATGAACTATGAAATTTTTCTTACTAGAAGTTTGCATGGTGGTTAGAAAAATTTAGCTTGCAATGTAACGAAAATGAATGATTGATGTCTTCGGATGACTTTATGATTTGTATACTTCTCTGGATACTGAAAATTGAAATGTATACCAAAATGATGTGCGCAAATGCTTAAGCTCGGTTCTATAACAGGTTGAGCTTCCAATGTTTCTCAACCAAATTTATTACATTCTAGGCTACATGGTAACTTTTTTTTTGTTGTTGACAAAAGTACATAGTAACATTTGGATTTACAAGAATTACTGAAAATCTAAGCGGGAGATGCACTCGATACTTCTCTATACATCCCGAATACATGTAAATAAACATGCACTAAGAACCATAAGGGGAAAATGTAGAAGTGAATTCTCAATATAAACTGGAGAATGAAAGTGTCTGCATATTGCTAAACTAGCCTCATACATAACATGTAAGTCCGTGACCGGAAATGATACTGGTCCGGGAATTATCTGCTACCTGCTACCGAAAGTGACACTAGTCCAGGAATTATCGGAAGCTTCGAATAGCGCATATACCATGAAGAGCCAGAGTTCCTATAATCAAGAATGAAAATATGAAACACCATCATAAGTTCTAGATGATTAATGCTTAGAGCTTATCAAATACTACAATAAGCTATGAAGAATGAAGAGTAATGCTTGCAAAATAAAAGAGGGTAGGTAAGGTAGCCAAGTGACAGCAGTAGCTAATAAAACAGAGTATCAGAAATTTAATATGTTTCTTTTTGTTTGTCTAATCTAAAGAGAAAGGATGTAATTATGTAATTCCTCATTAAAAAGGGGGGGAAAAAAACAATTATTATTATCATTGTTCCCAGCAATTTAGATGTCATCATGGTCCTCAAATTGTCATCATCTAGAAACACTGCCCAGAGACCTTTTATGTGTGAAGCTCTAACTTCTCAACTGAACAAATCCAAAGCCAATATTTTAGTCATTTTCTTGTGTGCTATTTGGAGCATAGTTTTAAGTCACAACACAACAAAGGCAAACACACATTATAATGCTTTGCTTGCTCTCATCATCACCTGTGAAAAGTGGAAAATCATGCTCCCATCATGCACCGCTTTAAAAATCTAAAACCCACCAACAAGCCAAACACCTTTGGCTTTTGCTCAGCTAAAAAGCTAATTAATTAATTAATTAAGCAAACCCCAAAAGCAGAATAAGCAAAAGCAAAAGCACTTACGTACCTTTCTTTTTCAAAGTGACCGTAGGATGACTTGAATTGATGGGCTAATCTTACTCGGACGGGTAATCAAACGGCACGGTAGAGACCGCACGATCCATTGTGCTCGGGTGCACGTAACCGTATTTGCGAAGCACCTGATTATCAGCGAAATTCAACGCTTTCTCCATCCCATCCCAACACGAATTCGCCTTGTACATCTCGTTGTGCTTCCCACTGCACGGCTGGCATCCGGTGAAGTGCGTGATGAACGGTCGCCTCCAGCTCCCTCTCCCGTACCCCGCCTCACCCAAATACTCCTCCCGAAACGCACCGTATTGCTCGCTCACCTTCTCCGCGTGCCGCCTCCTTAAACGCACCGCATTGTCCTCCTCCCCTCTCTCTATCTCCTCGTACCGGTCCTCGATCTTGTCAAGCGTCCCGACTATCTCCGCCCAGTACCCTTCGAAATAATACTCGCTCTCCAGATAAATCTTCTTCCCCCACTTTTCCTTCTCCTTGTAGATCAAGTAAGCGAGGCCCGTCTGATCGTCTGACTCCGGGAACGCCTTGTCCTTGAACGTTGACCGGAGGGTTTCTCCCCATTTCTCGTAGTCCGGGGTCTGTGGGCCCATGCTGGCCCACACCTCGAGAAAATCCATGGTCCACTGGCAGTTCCTGATCAAGAACACGCCGGCGTTGAGCCCCGTCCAACTGTGCGTCTCCATGACCAGGTGGGCCCAGCCGTGGACGACGAGGTTGTGGTTCTTGTACCGGTCCAAAGGGAGCTTGAACTCCATGTCGGTGAACAACGCGTCCGAGTCAACCCACCAGATCCACTCGGCCTCCGGATGGGCCACCATGGCGGCCCGGATTACGGGCAGCTTGGCCCAGTAGCTGCCCATCCGCGGGTGCAGCAACGCGTTGTTGTAGAAGATTTCGTGCCCGTGGAATCTACAGTAGTCCACCTTGTTCTTGAAGAATCGTAAGAGGAGATGATCGCCGATAGGATTGCGACACGCGGCCGGCTGAGATCCCGTCACCATCAGAATCCTCTCCCCTGCTCCGGCGGCGAGCGAGGGGTGAAGGAGCAGCCACTGCTGCCGCTTCTCGTCCCAGTTCTGAACCGGGTCCCCGAGCGTGTACCTGACTTCCCGGTCGTCGTAAAAGGTCGGGTCCGGCGGGTCGCGGCGTAGGTTAGCATCGTCGGCGCATTGATCGGGTTCGGCGGTGGGCGGCGGAGAAGTGACCGTACGGGCGAAATTGGGGGATGAATAAGTGCTTACGAAGGAGTAAAAAGTGAAGAGGACGAGGAGAGCGAGAAATGCCCCGCTGAAGAAGAGCAAGCTATCGGCGAGCCAAGAAGAGGGCTTGGTTCTGGGAGAGGGTTTCGACATTGGAGGGAGCTCAGGCGAGAGCATTATAGCTGTGTGTGGCTGAGATTGGGTTCTCAACGGCGTCCTTTGGCGGCCATAGATGGATGGATGGATGAAGTTTCTTTAATCTTCTATTCTGGTCTCTCTGCTGGTGTGTAGATAGATATGCTTAGCAGAGGGTTTAAGTTTTTTAAGTGGGGCTTAAAGGGAGTGTGCGCAGTCGGTTTTGAAGCGCAGAAGATGCTAAAGTACGCCACAAGGCAGGCAGGCAGGAGAGAGGGCTTCAACGTGATCAACGGCAGTGCGAGGGTCCCGTGTCTGGTCAAGTCTTGTTCAAGGTGACACCTGGATTATGTAATTATGAACCGACACTTTTGGGTTAGAAATTACAATTGGCGTTTTCACTTTCGTGACCAACACCAACGGTTACAGTTTTACACAGTATATGGCTGCGTTCTATCGGAGAGGTTGAGGGTATTATGGTCATTTTGAGGAGACAATAAGGGAACATGGACCTTGTTTATAATCCCTCAAAAGTACATAGTCCAAAACTTATAGGCCAATAATCTCTGATTAGCATTTGACCCCTGAAATTAACAAATTGAAATCAATAAAAAAATATGATAAAATCGCAATGACTTTATGATAATAATATGAATAATATTACAAATACAAGCTCATGGGTTGTTTAAATAGTAAACTCAAAACCTTAATAACTGGCAAATCCTAAAGTTCCATAATAATCCTAAACTTAACTAATAAGAACACAGTTCAAATCCTAATCTTAAAATCATATCGGGAAAATAATATCACATATGGTAACTTATTCTAAAATTAAATAAAATATTTTCCTCACCAAAAACATGTTCACTTTAAACTTGCTCAAGCAATCCTAAAATTCAAACAATAATTTGTTTTTCCATTTTTAACGCCATAATCAATATTTGAGTATAACTTTCATGCCTTGCTTGATTTCTTGCCGATTTTGAACCAAGTTATTTTCTTTATTTTTCTTCGTAGGAATTTACCCATATTTTATCCTACATTAGTTTATAATTGGTTGTAACAAATTGACCTACAAATGTATTTTCAATAGTTTGTACACCATATCAACATGACGACATGGTTATCCATTTTGGAAAATACAATGCTCGATTTATGGAAAGAGTTGGTTCTTCTTATATGTCACATTGAAGTTTACACGTAGTTGAATAAAAAATTTAAAAATATATACATGTAACAGTTTATTTTGTACGGACATTCCATGTTAAAAGGGACGATAGTATATTAAACTCACATACTATACGAATGCGAAGACTCGAACCCAAGACTTTTCCTCAGGAAAATGATTGCTCTAAACCACTACACTACACTAGTAGGTCATTTGCTATTTGATATACACTTAAAAAAAATGGATTCCAAATGTTTTTTTTTTTAAAGAAAAAGCGATGAAATTCCAAATGTTTTAAGTTTAGCTCTTCTTCTCTCTCTCTCTCCCCGCAACCCCCAAGTCGATTGCTTTAAGTTATAATATAGTTTGATTATAAACCCGTTTGGTTACGACTCTACATCAGCTTACAAATCATTCTAAACATTTAGGCCAGAAACTAAGACCAAAAAGAAAATAATTTATATAAAATAATAACAAAAAAAGCCGTCATATTTGAAAAGTTCGAATAATGGTGGCGGGCACCATGGCACCAAAATATTTGGTGTGTTGTTGACCATCTTCATGAGAATGAGACGGCACGGTATATCTATTTGAACCAAGTTATTTTCTTTATTTTTTCTTTGTAGGAATTTAGCTATATTTTGTCCAACATTAGTTTATAATTGGTTGATTCAATTCAACTATGTATTGTAACAAATTGAACTACACATGTATTTTTCATTTTTTCCCTAGAAAATGGTTAGCGCATGGAAAATTCCCCAATTGGAAGAAGTGTCATAGATAAAAGATAATGTTTAAAAATTAGCAAAATAAATAATCTGCATTGATATTTTAGTAATCTAAACAGTACAATAACCATGTAAACAATGATAAACACAAACACAAAGAGAGCCAGATACGAGTGTCAGAAGATTCACAACATAATGACTTCCATATGTAGTTTGTTTATACTTTACCTCTCTAATATAATGCCCTAATATTTTAGTTCATTTTATTAACATAAACAACTAGTTCATCCATACGCATATATAGGCCACCAAACTCATGTGTTTTTCTATTGACCAAGTTTTTGTTTTTTGTTTTTCTCTCTCTCTCTCTCTCTCTCTCTCTCTCTCTCTCTCTAATTTGGCAGCATTTCCAATTTGATAATATATCAGAGGCTTCGCTGGTCCACTCTACGGATGAATCATAAGTTGAAATAAAAATATTATGATTAGATTACAACAGAAACTTGTGAGGAACTCAATTCCGGATGCACAAAACCATAGTTCTTGAGCACTTGATTATCGGCATAATTCAAAGCCCTCTTCATCTCATTCCAACACGAATCGGCCGAATATTGTGGATTGTGCTCTCCACTACACGGTTGACAACCTGTAAAATGCGTCACAAAAGGTCTCCTCTCACGCCCTTGGAGATATTTTTCTCTCTCTGCATCATACCAGTCATTCACTTTCTCCGCATGTCTCCTCCTCAAAACGCCCTCATTTCGCTCCATCTTAATATAACTCTCGGTCAAAGTATCGTATTTCCCAACTAAAGCCAACCAATAACCTTCCAAATTATACTCTCCTTCTAAATAAGTCTTGTCCCCCCATTTCTCCTTATTCGTAAAAAGTAAATAAATCAGAGACGATTGATCGTCTGAGACCGAGAATAACTTGTCTTTAAATACCGATGTTAAAATCTGGCCCCACATCTCAAAATCCGGACTCAATGGGCCCATCGAGGCCCATACATCAATCAAATCCATGGACCATTGACAGTTTCGGATTAACAATACGCCGGCGTTAAGCCCGGTCCAACTTTTGTTCTTATCCTCATAAACCATATTGGGCCAACCATGAACCACAAGATTGTGGTCTTTGTACCGGCCCAGTGGAACCTTAAACTCCATGTCGGTGAACACGGCGTCAGAGTCCATCCACCAGATCCATTCAGCTTCCGGGTGGGCCAGCATCGCGGCCCGAATTATAGGTAGCTTGGCCCAATAAGAGTCCATCTTGGGATGCAAGTATGCGTCGTTGTAGAAAATGTCGTGGCCATGGAGACGACAATAGTCCACCTTGTTCTTGAAGAACCTCAGAAGGAGATGGTCGCCAATCGGGTTCTTACAAACGGACGGCTGCGATCCGGTGACGAGGAGGACCTGATCTCGCGACCCGGCGGTGAATGACGGGTGAAGGTCTAGCCAAACGCGCCGCTTCTGGTCCCAGTTATTGACCGGCTTCTCTATGAAATAGCTCAGTTCCGGGTCGTCGTAGAAGGTTTCATGGGGTGGTTCGGAATGGAGAATCGGAGCCTCAGCCCCGTAATCTGAGGCTTTTGCAGAAAAAGGGATGAAGCCAAAATGGGGATTGTAATGGTAAAGGGTTAGGGACCAGAAACAAAAAAGGCCGAAGAAGAGGCCAGCTAGAAAACAAAACCCGTCTGCACAGGGTTTTGTTTGATGGATCGATTTCGCCATAAAAGTTGTTTGGGGGCTGAGAAATTAGTGTGAGGGAAACTGGTCAAGACTTCTTTTTTAAGATAGAGAAATGGGGTTTCGGGATTTTCGATTTTGGGTGTGGCTTGGGAGGCAAGTGACACTTGCCTAAAATGAATTTATGTTTTGGAAGACGTTTATGGGAGACAGGGATTGTTTTCCTAAAAGCTATGGAGGCAAATATGGTGGGTAATTATTGCAGTGTTTTATGATTGATCTAATGATCTAAGGTGTTTTACACTGTTTTTGTGCTAACCCTTGGCTCGGTCGGTCATGTATAATTTTTTAGTGTAATCGTAACATCATTCAGAGTAATTTAAGTGATTTTAAGACTATCAAAATGTTACTTTGCATTTGAAACTTCATCGATAAGTAAAATATTGATTCATCACATAAAACGCACTAGTAGTATGTAGAAAATGAGTCAAAAAATTCTTTAGGGCGTGCGGCTTTAACTCTATAGTTTTACTTTAGAAAAAATCAACAACATAGATTATCTCCTATACTAATTTCACTGCTAAATTTTTTTAGTTTATTAGGACAACTTTGCAGACATTGCATTTGCAATAAATTGATCATTTCATTTGTATCTTTAAAGATGTACTGTAATCAGCTAAAAGATCAACTAAGTTAATTACATAATTAGATATGCATTTTTATCTTTAGAAACTTTCTCCATACATCCCCCAAAAAGGAGGGAAATCTTCAAGTCTTGAGCTAATTGTGTGAATTTCCAAAGCTGCAGATTACATAAGTTATTACGAAATCGTTGCTTATTTATCACCAACAACTTTATGCTTTTCATGCTTCTCATTTGCTTTTACAATTTTTATTTTTCTCACCTACTTGCAACGATGACTCCATGGGCCACCAGAGAAAACGACACGCGTAAATGTTCTGTCTGTGTCCGTCTGACATAATGGCCCACAGGCCCAAGTATTAATTATTTTAAATTAACTGCCGGTGGTTACATAAACAAGAAGCTTTCATAGCTCAGTTGGTTAGAGCACCCGTTTAGTAAGCGGGAGGTCTTGAGTTCGACTCTCAATGAAAGCAAAACAATTCTTTTTTTATATCCCCTTTTGTATGGGCTATCCTAATAAGCTTCGAAGTTAGAAAGAAATAATATTTAATTTAAAACACAAACTAGAGGGAAGCCAGCGTCTTTATTATATTGGATTTTGATACGAACATTACAACTTACAAGTTGTTCTACACACGTCCGGCTAAATACTCCGACAATTTTTTTTTCAATTTCTGACAAATAATATATATTTTTTCTTTGGAACCAAGCACAACGTTTAACATTGTGCTTGAATTTGAGTGACAATGGGCAATCACATATCTACACTACACCAACTTCAGTCTTCAGCTACACAAAGAAGAACAACAAACAAAAGACCTCACCCACTAGTCCACTAGAGGCCATCTGCCTAATTTACTAATTCAGCAACCTTCTAGATCGCGCCACTTGAGGTAAACAAGCCCTGCACGGTAATGAGTGTACGCGCCTGCCACTACTAATATGTGAAACAATTGGTGGCTGTGCCCTGCAATGTCGAATTTCCCAGGCATCCATCGTTCCGGAACCCTTGTGGCATAAACCAAGGCTCCAACCCCATAGAGAGCCCCCATTAGAATCTCATACCCGGTTGTGTGGAGTGCCTCAGGTTGATCAGAAAACAAGACAAGCTTGTGCATAACAGGTAAAATCCCAGACATGCCCATGCTTAAAAATAGAGATACACGAACAATACGATATTCAGGATTCTGAAAGACTGGTATGAGGGAAACCAATACTGTAGCAATTCCCAAGAGGGTTATAAATCCCATGTAGAGGTTGCAGAAGAAAGGGTTACACATGAAGGAGTAGTAGACAAGGGGGTAGAATGAGGTAGATATAAGGGCTGCAATTCCAGCATAGTCCAGTCTGAGCATGATATATGACATTCGCTCAGAATGGCATGAGAGAAGATGGCATGCACTGCTGGACAACAAGCAAAACATGGCTCCTCCCAAGAAAGCAAAGAATGGCCATCGTGTGATTGGCCTCAGCATAAGTGGTGCTACTATGTTCGCTAAATCCTCCTTCATGCTACTCTGCAATATTCAGAACAACAAATAAATAAAAAGCTATTAGCTGGATAAATCTCCCCATAAACATTAACATTGACAATGGAAAGTAGATTTACACGAATTGGGGATCTTAGTTGCTCATGGTTTATACAGTTAAGTGCACCAAGAACTCACACAATTCGATTGTGTGTGTCTGTGTTCAATTTAATACATTTCTTCCAGGGGCTAATGATTCATTGCAACTAGTACTCTAGTACCATTAGTCGCATAAGAAAATTGTAAACTGCTCAACATTAAGAATGCATCCAGCACTAGACGTCAACCATTTAGGAAATAGGACACAACAATCAATGCAGAGTATGCTCAATTTCCCCGCATGTCATCTTACATGGACAATTATACGATAATTTGAATAGCCAAAATATAAAATTATTTCAACATAAATAAACCATTTGTTGCTCCTATTGGGTTGGAGAAGAAAGTAACAGTTACATGTTCATTAAAGGATGCAAGACCCTATTTAGCATAAGCTATTTGACAGAAAACCATGAAGAGGTAATTCAACTTCAAAAGTAATTCCAGGGGCACTATCACATGGGTTATATTATACACATATGACAACTATAACAACAGTAGATCAATTGTTTGCAGAACCCGAAAAAGAAAAGAGATGACCCTGTTGATAATTAAGAAAATCAGGAGAACAAGTGTCATTTCAGCAGAGAGTGACATTGATGAGGACATCTTTGTCAAACCCATTAGGGTCTACAAATGAAAAAGATGGAAGAGTAAATTATTTAATTCGGTCTTCAAATCCTGCAATTTTGGAGCAATAGATGATTTCTGCGTTTTTAACTTGTTTTCTAAGTTTTCTATACTTTGAGGATTTCTTGACATCAGACATTAGGGACCACTAAATGCAAGAAATTCCCATACAAACAGGTTCAGCTAAGAGAACATGATGGAAAACTCTAAACGCCTAAAAGATAATTAATAACATAACAAATAATATCAGCAATCGTATGATAAGTTAACATAATTCGTTATAGGGCTTAAAGAGTACCAGAACACAAACATCAGTTTGGTTGCCATGGGAGAATCGTTGAGGCAAACAATTATTCAGAAGTTCCATGACATGCCAACCAGAGAGTGACGGCAGCAGATCCATTGAAGGTAATGAAGTCTTCAACTCTTCTCTAAGTCTGTTCAGATGAGGCATGTTGGGTAAGGATGGGAGGCATGTCATGAATTCTTCATGTAATTTGTGCAAATCAGCTTTTTTCAGCACATCAGGAAAATGCTGTAGAGCATGAAGATCAACGACCTCTGGAAGCTTAATTGCAGTGTATATGGTCAGGGAGAGAAAAAGGAAGAACCCGATCAAATGCCTGTGAAAGTACTAATTTGTTAGAGAAATGAGATTGTCAAGTGTTGAAGTTTATGCCATTTCAGTTACCAAAACGTTATATGCATAAAAGTTAAAGACAACTAACAGGAGACCTCTGGAAAAAAAGACAAGGAGACATACTTCCACATTAGTAAACGCCGTAGGTTTGACAAAGAAATATGGAAGACATTTTCAGCTAATTTGTATTCGAACAGTCTAATCCACTTTAATAAACTTCAGAAGAAATAACAATATTTTAAACAGTTTTTACTTTCTCATTATAATTCACAAATGTAACTCCCCATTAAATATTATAAACTTCAAGGGGAAAAATATAGAAACTATTTGAATTAAGCACCAAATTAATAGCTGTTACCTGAAGGCGACAGACCTATTAAACAAATTATAGGTACAGACAAAAGAATCATATAAAACCCATTTATGTATTGAAAAAATGACTCATAAACAGGATAAAGCCTTACGTCCAAACATTTAGCGTCTCATTGTGGATGGTAAACATACTAAGCAAGACCTGCTTCAACGGCCATTCGGACCGGTAATGGCCCAAAATGTACTCGTTGTCCCTTAAGTAGTTGGGTAAAGTGTGGTACTCAACCAGCTGATACTTCACCTTCTTCCACAGCCGCTTTCCTTTACCTTCCTTCGGTGAACATGCGTGATGGTCCTCCATTGCTTCAGATGACAGTTTTGAATCTTCAAAATTCTGGATCTCACTGCCCATTTTCTGTTTATAAGATACCAAAGTTGACCCCAAAAAAATGAAATTTATAAGATACCAAGAAATAAACCCAGATTCTAAAGCATTGATCTTTCATTGCATGGAGACAAAAGATCCAATATTACATCAAATTTTCCCTTTTTGAATTGAGCTTTCAATAATTGCAGATAGAACATAAAAGTAAAAACCCAACAAAAAGAATTTATTTTCCCTTTTCTTTTGCTGCATTTTCTTGGAAACCAAGTGGCACACAACATCAACAATCTAATAACAATCATTTGCATAATTGTGGGAAAGCAAAGCTCAACAAGAAAAACCCAGATGAGAAAACGTACCTGCAAATTGAAGAACCACCAGCTGAGAAAAATCAAAGCAACCCCAGAAGAAGATTCTTCTGGCTCAGACGGGTTTTTAGTGTTTGCCTTTTATATATGTATATTCGAGCGGTGATAATCAGAAATGAAACAATTGTCGTTAGGAATAAATTCCAAAAATGAGTGTTTGGATTATGAGAAGCCAAGGAATTTTGTCAATGACTGGGTTTTCTTGGGGATCGATAAAAACCCACAAGAGAAAAATGGACGTCGGTTGCTAAAATAGCTTGGAAATTGAGAGGAGAGATTCGTTTGAGGAGATGCGGAGATGCCTATGGACGTTCCTCGATCGGGCAAAGAGGCTTATATGAGTTTGGGTTTGGCACGTTTGGAGGAAAATGACTTGTCTTGTGAATAATGAAATATATTTTTTCAAGTGCTTAGTTAGACCACGGCAGCCTCGGAGATTTTATGGCCTTGAAAAAAAAGGTAAAAAAGGATTTTTCAATACCAACCACACAGGAAATTTATTAAATGAACAAAACATACAGACATTGTCATGTGCCGACATTATACACTATGGACAAATTGATATGAATTCTTAAATAAATACAAAAAATAATTTAAAAATTACTAATCTAAAAATGAAAAAAAATTAAATAGAAAACTAGCAAAGTCTTGGACATATTAAAGACCATTCGCCACTTTTTTCGACTTTTTAGAGTTTTCATCGCTATATGTGAGGTGAGCACTCCTTGAGGAGTTTTGAGGCGGTCTTGACTATATTTTTAAATTTTTAATATATAAAAAAAAGAAGATAAAATCCTGAAAATTTATAAAAAATAACTAAAAATTTGATTATGAATCATCACCTATGTTGTCATCATAAAATTAAAATCTAAGGAATGGCAAGGGAAGGGGGAAAACTTCCTCATTTCTTTGGGCATACAATTTCAGATAACCATAAGCAATGCTATGTCATTTTCAAGTGCAATTATCAAGCTTGAGAATAGGATCTTCTACTTATCCCCATCTACTAAAACAAGGAAACAAAGATTACCTAATAAAGAATGAAAAAACAAAACAAAACTTTAAGATAGAGATTGAGAGAATGTAAAAACCAAGGGATATTTGATGGATATCGGCCCTGCAACCCATTAAATTTGAACAAAGCCCATCCAGTCAATCTGCTGGATCAAGAAGGATTCGTAAATGGGCCCTCTTCTTGGGCTGTCCATACAATTTGAATGTGGATGGCAACTACAAAACCAATTCTTGGAAGATCACTGCTGGTGGCTTGTTAAGGGACTCTAATCTAACGGTGCTTGGATTTGTGGTTTCTCTGCGGAGGCTGAGTTATGGAGTCTTTTTAGAGTTGCAAATGGCTTGGACAAACGGAACTAGGTTCCTTGATGTTGAATGCGACTCTTTATCCTGTGTTTCTCTAATTACTAAGGCTTCTGAACAAGCTCACCTTTTTTTTGCCTGATTGAAGATTGCAAATAATCATACTCACAACCAAATGGAATCAACAACTAGTATGATTCTCTCAAATGATGATCTCCACCCAAACAAAGGAGAGAGCTTTCTCTCTTGAACCAAATGGTGGCTACCAACAACAACTCTAAACTCTCTTCACCACTTGTTGCAAATAAATCACTTTCATTAGTAATTATATTTTAATTATTATTTCGGTAGTGAATAATTAGTTTTAAATATTCAATTCACTTCATAAATTATATTTCTTGATAAATAGTAATAAATTATTTAATATTAATTATTCACTAAGTAAATAATAATAAAAAGATAGTAGGCTTATGGATAGGGTTCGAGGCTTGAGAAAGGTTTTGGAACAAGTTCGGAAGCTAGGGTTTTTGGTTCAAGACTTGGATTTGCTCAAACTAATTTTGTATATAATAATTAATTAATATTTATTAAGTAATTTATTAAATCAGTAAAATATTTAAATATTCTCTAATGGATCAATAATTCAAACGTAATTACTAATTAAAGGAATTAAAAAAATGCTAAGATCTTACTTTATTACATATATTAAATTAAAGAAGTTTGCCGCACAAAAAAAGTAAAGAAAGTAATTTTATATTCTGTTTAAAGAGTATAGCCGGGCGGCTATACGGCTTTAATATTCTACTTATAACAGTATATCCGTACGGCTTTACTAATAAAATATCTATTTTCGGGTATCGCCGTGCGGCTTGACTTTTAAAATATTTGTTCAAAGCGTATAGCCGGCCGGCTATACTATAAAAATTATCTATATTGATGTATAGCCGCTCGGCTGTACTGTCATTAGTAATTAACTAATATCTTAGCCTTATTTAATCACTTTCATTAGTAATTATATATTAACTATTATTTCTGTAGTGAATAATTAGTTTTAAATATTTTAATTAACTTCATAAATTATTACTTGATAAATGGTAATTAAATTTTTTTCCATTTTTTTAAATAACTTTTTTTAATATTAATTATTCACTAAGTAAATAATAATTAAAAGATAGTGGGCTTGTGGATAGGGTTCAAGGCTCGAAAAAGGTTTTGAAACAACTTCAGAAGCTAGGGTTTTTGGTTCGCGACTTGAATTTGCTCAAACTAATTTTGTATATAATTAAGTAATTTATTAAATCACTAAAATATTTAAATATTCTCTAATGAATCAATAATTAAAACATAATTACTAATTAAAGGAATTTAAAAAATACTAAGATACTACTTACTACATATATTGAATTAAAGAAGTTCACTAAATAAAAAAAGTAAAGAAACTAATTTTATATTCTGTTTCAAGAGTATAGCCGGGCGGCTATAAGGCTAAAATATTCTACTTATAGTATAGCCGTTCGGCTTTACTAATAAAATTATCTATTTTGGGGTATAGCCGTTCGGCTTGACGGATAAAATTTCTATTTATAGTATAGCCGGGCGGCTTTACGTTTAAAATGTTTACTTAAAGAGTAGCCAGATGGCCAAAAAGTTCCAACATAAAACCACAAGCAAGGGCGAAACTACATACAAGGCTACCTTGGGATGTAGCCCATGTAGCTTTATGAAGAAAAAACAAAGAACTTATATAGCCCATCAACTTCCCTTCCCACTTGTTGGGGCTATCGTTTTATTGTCTTCTTGGTGGTTTCCCACTATTTCTATGAAGACATCTTTTCAGACCCTAAAAGAAAAAAAAAATCCAACACATTAATAGGAAAATATTATTTTTCTGAAGTCTGTTTGTATTTAGCAGATAATATATGTGAAAAAGTTGGTCCCTTGTAAGGAACCTGTTTAGTATGTTTAAGAAGTACCCTAGTCGGTCCTAAAAAAACCTAGATATATGTGAAAATTATTTATTTTTAAATATAATAAAATAATATGATATTTGACATTTCGAATGAAGTTAAATTTGATATAAACTTTCAAATTATTACACAAACCATAAAATTCAAAGTTAACATCATGTATTTGACATATGCGTTGAAGATGCTATAACAAGAAAATTACCCTTTTTGACATGTTTTCAATGTCCCTGCCTAAGGAGTTAAAAAATGGATGGTGATTGGGCTTGGTGGTGGAAGGAAGGTGGTGCAATGATGGTGGGACGAACAGTTTGGTGAAACCTCATTAGGGAGGGAGGTTGGTCTTTCACCCCTCAAAACACATTTGACAAAAAGAAAAGCTTTTATTAAGAATTAGCCTAACTTCTAGTGTTTGGTAAGGGCATTGACATGTTTGGGAAGAAAGGTCAAGCCAATAAAATCAGTTACAATCTCACTGACACCCCTAATTTGGTCTAATTAATTAGATCTTACAATCAGTTACATAATAAAAAACAGAATAACCAAAATGAACATTGAATAATAAATGAGTTGGGAATAGGTCTGCATTCACAACACAAAAGAGGGAAATATTAATTTTTTAATTCCTTATACACAACGTGCAAACAAGAATTTGGTTACCAATTTTCAATACTATAAACTAGTTTTTTTCTTTTTGTTTTGTTGATAGATAATATATCATTCATTGTATTGGCAATATTGCCTTTTTAAAGTCAATATTGGCAATATTATCTTTTTGACGTTTCTTGAGAATTTGATAAAGTTATTTCCCTATGCATGATCTTGTCCTATACTGTGATCTAGTTGTATTTTGAAAGATAAGCTTACTATTTGCTGGAATATATATATTAATACAAGCGATACTCGGGGTTGGGGAATCGAACCTACAACCTTGTTTACTGAAGTAAATACTCTTAATTATTTGAGATACAAACCCCTCTTACTTATTGGAAGTTTAAATTTGGAAAAAGTGGGTGACAATTCACAAGTGGCGAAAGAAAGGAGGTAAAAGCAATTTTACCTTTGAGATACAAGGCAAAGTAAATAGCATTATTCGCAAGAGACAAAAATGTTAATCGTAGACTCATAGGTGCAATCTTCCCATCTTTTTTCTAAGTGTCAGTGTCAATCTCAAAATCCAGTTAATAGTCAAAATTATTTTTCCAAAAAATTATTGGGAAAGTCACTAATTATACCTAATATAGGAGTCTAAGGGTCAGTTTGGCATTGTTATATTGTGAAAATAATCGATGTCAGATTTGTTATAAGATAAATCAACTGTGAGAGAAAGTAGTTTGGCTTTTTGTAAACTTTTTGTTAAAAGTGTTGTTGGAAAATATTGCCGCATAATCATTAAATCCATCGCCTCTTCGAAATTGATTCATGCATAATTACAAAATGAAAGCACCTCATTAACTGCTTTCCTTTATAACTTATCTCACAACAATTTTTAACAATAAGTGATTTTCTCATAGTTTATTAAACGGACTGGGCTTTCCAAATTTTTTTTAAAATCACTTATTACCCAAATAAGCAATGCCAAAATGGTACTAAGTTATAAATTTTTTTTAAAAAAAAATCATATATAAAACAGATTTTAGAAACACACCCAAAGCTTACAATATAACAAAGAGACTTTTAACTTCTTATAGATTACAAAACTGTCATCAATTTCTTAAAACAATTCAAATCCCAAAATCTTATTTGAAAAAAACCAAAAATACTTAATAAGGCATCAAAGTAATTTAATAATCAAAATTAAATTCAATACAGCAAGCTGTCATTTTTGAGTTTGTTTGTAGAAATTAAATTGTATAGGATTTATCTGTACATTTTATTTCAAAATTATTCGTATTTGATGATAACAGTCATATTGTCACATGGTGTTGTTGTTATCAATCATCTCCTACTATGACACTTCTATTTATATATGAATACAGTATAAAATATGTGAATCATGCCGTCTATAAATAGGAACACAAACGATGTAAATCAAACATATACATTGTGAAATTTGTTTATATGTGCAATATAAATCAGAAGCAAAGCCTTAAATTTTGATAAGATCGATTACTGGGATCATTGAACCCGAGCTTTAAGATCCAGTGGGGTCCCCTGCCCCCAGAGTCCCCACTCCTCTGTAGAGCTAACCCAGGTGGTTTTGCAGATCGGACACGTCTGCTGCCATTATATTTGCTTTTCTTTTTTCTTCTGCAGTTCGGTGTTCAACCATAATATGCCTTTCATTTTCTTCACCATCTTAAGTACGCATCCTCTTCATCACCACCACTATCTCAACGTTGACATAGAATCTACACTATATTATAAGCACCCTTCTTCTTCCTCTAATTTCCTCTGCACACCCAACTCTTGGCTCTGAAATTTCCAGCTTCCATAATTCTATTTATTTATTTTTATTTTTATTTTTAATATTGTTTTCTTGGGTTTCTTGGTATTGGATTGGGCGATCGAGATCTTTGCGTTTGTCAGTTTGTCACATCCCTTTGATTCTTGACGTGCGTTGGTGAACGTGAAAGGGTCAGAGACCATTAACTGGGTGTGCAGAGTAAAAGGCCTTCCCTAATAATAGGGGACCCCCAAAACCTCAGCCTCCACGTCACCTTCTGTCACCATACCCCCTCTATTCATATTTAGAGCTCCATAGAGCATACCCTTCATAAAGTTTCATTTTGCACCTTAACACCCAAAAACAGAGCAACCCAACAAAAAATAGAGCAAATCAACAAAAGGGTTCTTATAAATTTGAAGTCTTGAGATCACATTCGAGATGGGTAATTGCCAAGCGGCGGAGGCGGCGACGGTGCTGATTCAGCACCCGGGAAGCAACAAGGTCGAGAGAATTTACTGGTCTGTGAGCGCCCATGAGGTCATGACTTCCAACCCAGGCCACTACGTGGCTCTTCTCATCGCCTCTCCCACCATGAAGTCTGAGAATGGGGCCCCTGTGAAGCAGCTCAAGCTTCTCAGACCAGACGACACTCTGCTTATTGGACAGGTTTATCGCCTCATCAGTTTCGAAGGTCAACGTTTATCGCCACGCTTTTTATTTGCCTCTCGCTTTGTTTAGGACGAAATGTTTTTAAAAATAAATTTCTCTCTTTTGTTATATGTATACAGATGTGTTGAAGGAGTTTGCAGCTAAAAAATCTGTGAAGCTGGGGAAATTGCTGAAGGATACAGGCGGGCCTGGCCTGGAAATGAGGATGAAAGACTTGGGTGGTCCGAATCCAAATCCAAATTTGAAGTCCGAGAACCACAACTCCATCAAGGTAACCATGCAAAACTTCACAATTTTTTGTTTAAAATAATCTAATTTATGTCGCACTCATTGCTCTGAGTAACAAATCTAACCTACGTCTATAAAAAATTTACACTTTTGAAGACCCTATAATTATTGTTGAATCATATGAGCTCATAATACTCATTTGGGAAGTTTTGGTGATTCAAAATTTGATGGCATAAACTCATATAATATGAAGCTCGGATATCGAGCATTTTGTAGGACTTTGTTTGTGGTTGGTTTATAGGGCATATTGTAGACCCTATTCTTGTGGTTGGTTTGTAGGGCATCTTCTTTTTATTTGTCATTTCAACTCATCAAAGCATCTTTCCAAAGGGTTTTACAGAAGGTCAAGAGATGTTGAGTTTTCTGAAGTGTCCGACTGGTGAATTAAGTAAATTATCGTCTGTAATTCGAAGAATCTGATCTTCCTTTAAACCCACGGATCTCAAGGCATGTGGGTTTTTTTGGTAACACGTTTTATTTTTGTCAGAAACTTTATCCGGATAGAAATATATGTAAGAATCTTTAGTTTTTGCAACAGCTATATATATAACGCTTCGAAAATATGGAAAAAAATACGGTCACGTGATATAACTCACGTAGTACAACTTGTTTATGTATCAAAATGTGAACTATGAATGGCAAGAAAATTTTCCATACCAAACTGCATTGTTAGGGTATTAGCCATTAGGAATTTTATGTTGCCATATTTGACAATAAGGAATGGTGGCCACCACTATGTACGGTGCAACTAACAATGCAATGAATTTAAAGTGCATAACATGTGGGCCAGAAAATAAAAAGTAAAGCTACACGTTTTCAGTTTGTAAAAGTTCTTTTTCTTGTTTTGTTTTAGGGTTGGTTTCTAAGGGCACGTACAATTATTGGCATGGCCTTTGTCATGAACTCACCTTTTGATTTGCGAAATTTCCACTTGATTATTCATACATTTGAATTATTTTTGGTGGGGCTGGGAATTCACTTACCCTTTACCAATATTGGCACTGATTGAAGTAGTTATCAACTCCTAACCACATGACCAAATTATGCTTTTCTTAAAACACTGTTTAATATTTGAGTTAGACGTACTTCTAGGTAAGACGTACTTCTAGGTAAACAGGTTTAGTTGGGTTGGGTGACCTTCAAAACTTGCTTGACATTATATTAATGAAACAGAAAGTTGTCATTAACAAGGACATATACACATCTAATGTTTTGTAAATTTATTTTAACTGCATCCTGTTTAATGCGTTGAGAAAATTTTATTCAACTTTGATATCAAATAGACATAATGCGTTGAGAAAGTTGTCAAACTATTGTTAATAACTTTTGGATTTATCCCAAATTATCTATATTAGGGTAGAAAACCATCATTTAGAGCTTGAACTTGAGTTTTCAACTGTTATAATCGAACCCTCTTCAGAATTTTTGTTTGTATGAATTGTCATTGTCTCATGGTGCGTGCGTGCGTGCGTGTAAATATTGCACAAATACTCCATTATTTTTTTATTTTTTCTTTTATTTGGATTTTTTTTTTTTTTTTTTTTTTTTTGGCAGATGGAGCGTGTGAGAAGAAATGGTGGCAGCAGTAGCACAAGCAGCAGCTTCAGAAATGTGGCAAGGAATCATGGAGGTGGAGGTGGAGGTGGTGGTGTTGGGGGCCAATGGAGGCCAGCCTTGCAGAGCATTGCAGAGATTGGAACTTGAAATATATATATACGCACCACATGTACGATCATGATCTCACCAGAGCCCTTGATTTCTCTGCACGTCAATCTCTCTCCCACCAATAAATTCGAAAAAACCATCAGAGCAGCGCAGCAGCTCTTTCCAGTACCTTCATATTCTCTTTTGCTTTTTTAGACAATAGGCCTTTGCTAGCTACAGTCCGATAGGGTTCCAGTGTTTGATGTATGTAACTCGTTCAACTTGGACACGTATACGACTCTTGCAGATTAGATTAATCCTTTGCTTTAATTGTAATTAGCTGCAAGGCATGCACTTAATTTCCATTTTGTTAGGTTAATTAACTTCGGTTTTTCACCATCGTAGGTAGTTCCGCCAAACAACATAAGTCTAGTAAGAGAATATTAACACGCTAGATAGTTGAAATTGCTGCAGTAGTAGCACTGGTCCTGATCTTACAAACTGATTAATTGATGAATTAAATGGATTGGATGTGGTGCTGCAGTTTCAAAAGAAAGTGTGTTTAATAAGCAAGTTTTTGAAAGACTTGCTTCAAAGACTTGCATTGGCATTTACTTCCCCATACTGCACTGCATGCAACTGCAAAGGCTGATGGCCGGATGCAGAAGAGCTTTAATTTTGCATTATTATGTGATGTATTGGGTTCAATAATCGCAGCCACAGCCAGAGTCTCCTACCAGCATTTCCCGCAAATGCATGAAGTCATATTTGCGTGCTTTCTTGGACGGTCTTAATTATTTTCTGTGTGATTTATGGCTCTACAGTGCAACTGTTCCATGGTGATAAGACGGCATAGACTTATAGATATAAATATTGTATTATAAAGATTGAATTTTACTGTGAGCCATTCAACTGGGTACATGTAAAAATATTTAAAAATATTTGATGAAGAATACATTATTCTATTAGGGTTGTGGTCAAATGAGTCGTATGTGCCTTTTACAGTGCACTACAAAACAAAGAACTGCCAATAGGTTTTATTTTTTTCCTAGTGCTCCGTCCACTAACTTCCTCTTTGCAAAAAGGTGTACAATTAGCAAGCTCATGGTTCTTTGATTGAATCATTGAACAATGATTCAATTCTCCTTGTCAACTGTTGTTGATGCACGCCCATCTTTAATCAAAACCCTCTTTTAAGTTGTATTCTTCTTGTCAACTGTTGTTGATGCAGATGCACGCCCATCTTAAATTACATATTTGTTCTTTAAAACTCAGTAGAAATATGTAAAGAGTTTGTAGATCAAGCAATTAAGAGTAGTTATCTTTGTATTTGAGGTATTGTCTTCGAATCTTTCATTCCCCAATGTCTCTTGTATAAAAGAAAAAACTTAGTACAAACTTTGTTCTTTATAATTGCAAATTTTCTTCTTTCAGTTACTTGGTTGGTGGTAGCATGGACTAAAATATTATTGTCGTATATATCGAGAAAATATTGATGTCAACAATTTCTCAAAGAGCACACACGCAAAGGGGGTTTCGAACCCTTACCATTCCACTTTTCCGACGCCTTAACCACCATTTTGTTGATGTTTTTGTGTTAATAAGCTAAACTATTTATATTTATAGTCTTTTTTTGAGCTGTTTTTTAAATAATTAGATTTTCAAATGATCATATGACCTTTCCTTTTCAACTACTCACCACCTTTTCACAAAGTACTCTTACTCTACACATAGAGATGATGAAGATAGTGAAAATTTTGAACCTCATAGGAACTCTATGTGGTACTAAGTCACTCATATATCTTACCATGCAATGTGTAAAGTGTAAAATGTTGTAGCAAATCATTATAAATAAATGATTATGACGTATTTAATCTTTTTTCATTAATTACTACATATTTAATACATTCGCAGTGTTTTTCAGCTCACTATATAATCAATTTAAATAAGTTAAACCCAACATGCAATGCATTTCCTTCCAATTTTGTTTTGTTTTGTGATAAACTAATAGATAATTGACTAAATAAACATCTTCCAAAGTTTCAATAAAAATTTCCAAGTTTTTATTCAATTTTTACCGATATCGATAGTTTCTTGATATTTCCATCAAAATTTCTGTGTTTTTGGACCACCGATATTTCTGAAATCATCGATATTTTAGACCTTGGGTGGTAGTAAATGCCAAGACAACTGTTGAACTATCATTCTTTTATTTACACATGGAAATTGGTTCATGTCAATTTCGAAATTCTGACTATTGTCAAAATCCCAAATTTTTTTCCCTCATTCAAATGCACCGTTATTTATTTATTTATAATTTGGCAAGAAGAAAGGAACTATCATTCTAGGCTTATCATATTTCTTCACATTCCATTTACTGCAGCCTGGGCTTCAAGCGGGATTTAATCCAAATTCCAATTGTTAAATTCGGCCCTTAGAGCACTTCCACCCACAAGGGCTAAGTTTAAAGAAAGGGCAAGCAAGGGCTGCCACTATTCACGCGAATAGTGTCAGCCTTTGCATTTGTGGTTCCACCCATGAGGGCAAAGTCTAGGGCAAGTCTAAGGCAATTACTATTCATTGTACTTTATTTCCTATTTTTTTTTATACTTTAAACCATTAATTTTGATAAGCTTTTTAGATTATATTTTCGGTTGTCACATGTCACTATTTATTATAAAATTTTCACTTAAAATTTAAGATAACATTTTTCGGATAAAATTTTTGGATAAAATTTTCGGTTACCACGTATCCATATTTATTATAAAATTCACATCTCACTCATCATACAATTGAAATACCTACTCACTCATTATACAATTGAAATATTCTTGGTCCAAGGACAACTCCATCATTGGTGGAGGCGGTTCCACCGGATCACAACGTGGGGGAGTATTTTCCTTCGGAGGACGTAATAGTGCCATTATTTCTAACACGGAACGCATTACTGGAACTGACTGCGGGCATTGTTCACTTGAGGAGCCATGTGTAATGGTTTTCCTCTTTTTTGTCTTGCCTTGACTAATCTATTAAAAAAAAGAAATTGGAAATGCAAGAAATATATATAAAAGAAATTAAATTGAATAAAATTTTTTTTTTTTTTTTTTTTTTTTTTTTTTTTTTTTTTTACCTCCCGTTGCTCTTTTGTTTGTTAGAATGCCTACCAAACTTGACCTCTTTCCAACATTTGTTTTCCACCAACCCCTTCCAGCTTCGATGGAAGATGACATTTGTATTTTTGCACAAATGAAATTTTGTAGTAGAAAATTTGGTGTGGAAAATGAAAAATATTGGAAGGAGATGAGTTTTTATGAAGATTTGGTGTGGAAAGTGAATAAAATGATTAGGTATTTATAGGGAAAAAATACAGATTTTTTTTATAAAAAAAATCAGAATTTTTCAAAAAATTTTTACCCAAAAAAACGAGGACCGTCGGATTTCTGGAAAAAAAGATTGAAGCGTCCCTGTCGCGACATGTGGCACTTTACCGTTGGATTCTACCAGCGCTGATTTCATGCTGACGGCAGCGCTTGGAAATCAATTTTTTTTTACTGTTGGCGCGTGTATTTCACGCGCCAACGGTAAAAAAATTTGTTTTACCGTACGCTGACGTCACAAGACTCGGGCTGAAGCCCAGGCAGAAGTTGCCCTTGGGCCTGCCCGGGCTGGTGGGACCAAACACTAAACCAGGCTGCTTCTCTAGTGCTGGAGCCATCTCGGGCTCGCCAGGGTGGCCCTTCCCCCAGTTTGGGTCCTGCGCTGGACCTGCTCTAAAAGACTATATATATATTTATGTTTTTTTTTAACAAAGCCCAGCCTGCTAATATCAAACACGTCTCAGCCACGGCTCACTAGCGTCGGTTGGGCCCAATATAAAAGAAAAGATTCTATCCGTTTCAAAATTGCTCACTCCCTTCTTGCCAACGTAATTTCAACGCGCGCCTTTTCCCCCGTCTTCTTCTCTGTTACTCGGAACAACCAAGAAACCATGGCTTCTGCTGAACCGGGTCGGATTTTCGCCTGCGTTCTCTGGCTCCTGTTCTTCTCACTCCCGTTTTCGTCCTCTGTGGAACCATCCAGTGAGCTTTCTTTAGGTACTTTTTTTTCCATTAATCTTCACATTTTATTGCGCTTATCCACACTAGGAAGTTATAAAATCTAGGGCTTTTATTACTATAAACAGAAATTTGAAACCCTGAAATTAATGTTTTGTTTTTAACGTTTGTGTTGTTGGGCTGCTGAGCTTACTGAGGAAAAAGAAGAAAGTTGAAATTTTGAATCTTTTGCTATGAATTTGCCAAGAATTCGAACTCAAAATATAGGTTTTCCATGTAAAATGGGAGGAGACTTGTTTATTTGGTTACTTAATTTTTCTTAAGAATCAAGACCATGGGAAATTTCAAATTTTGGTTTGGTGTTGCATTTTCCTTGTGGCAACAGAAGTATTTTCTGATTTTCTGAATATAAATTTTTGGGTTTTCTTACATATTACTATATATTTTGGTTTAAGATACTAAGTATTTTTGTTTTGCTTACTACTTCCATGGGATCTTGTGTGTGTGTGTGTGATGCTTGATTATATCAGTTTATTCTTTCTGATACCACTGCTACATTATAGGTGTCGAATGTATTAAAGTGGGATTTTCTTTTCGGAACCAAAATGTGCCTCCTAGATGAAAGCCTTTGGTAGGACTCAAGATCCCACATTGGAAAAATAACCTGTCCTAGGGTGGTTTAAGAGCTCTTGGGCACCCTTCCTTTACAAGCCGGTTTTAGGGGCAAGTTCTACCCATGGGCTCTTAACAGATTTTCTGGACATCTTATGGAGATTAGTTCCTTTAGGCAGATGTCAATGACCTATTTCATGGTGACTGATAAGTTTTACACTTTGGGTACTCATACCCCTTTCTTATGTTTTTCGTTTGCAGTTGCTGCCGAGTCTGCTAGGTTACAATTATCTCATGGCATGCCAGTAAAAAATTCTCCTGGTTCCAAGCCTGGCACTTTAGTGTTGTGTGAAAGAGTTCATATCCGTGGATTGTCAAGGCTTAAATATCTTGGAAAGTTTGCCAACACTGCGAAGCTGAAGATATCAGCAACAAATTCAAGCATTCGCATACCGGCCATTGAGGTTTGTCTCCACAGGTGAGTCATCAATATTGTGGGCCTTATAAGTTGTTAATACTAATTGCTTGTCACGCATTGTGCATGCAGGACTTATTTAACTGAATGGATATGATAATGTCAACGTCTCTGAATTTTGTTTTGTTATAATGAAACATTTTATCATACTGATAGATTTATGATTGTGAAGTGCATATGCTTGGTAGAGTTTCTTGTGTGCTTTATAGTGTATATTTCCAGTTATGGCATTGTTAAAATTATAGTGAAAGTTTACAAGTGCCTTATTTTATTTCATTACAAATGTATTTTGAACTTCTATTTTCATATTCTGACCAGAATGCATCAGCTATCAACCTAGAATTTTGTTTCTCGTAATGTAATCCCCAGCTTGGAATAAGGATTTAGTTTTGATAGAAAACAGAAACAGTGAAGAATACAGTACCAGTGCATTTATTTTTACTTATTTTTACATAAGAAATTTTTTAATATTTTGTTGCAGAAATACATCTCTGGGGATAGGGATGTGCCCTCACAGCCAATGGGAGAAGGTTGCCAAGGACTCCTGGTCTGGGTCCATGTCACCCTTTGAGGACAAACTCTTAGATATACGGACAGCTGGTTCATCGTTAGAGAGCTTTGAGGTGTCCATTGAAGAAGGTAACTCTTCTTAGTCTAATAACATATAACTTTACCTCTTACTCTAATCCTTACATTTAGTGATCATTTCACTAATGTTATATTTTGCAGAATTTTTTAGGTATCGCCTAATATTTTTGATATTGGGCATAATCATTATGAGCTTGGCGTCCCTCCTGAGCAAATCATTAGTATTTTATTACAGCAGTGGAATGGCAATAGGGGTGGTCCTTGTCATCTTGATTGTACTTTTTCAGGTAATATAATCTTCTTTTAAAGTACTAATCATGTCATGTTTACTTTATGTACCATTTTAAAGCTACCTATGTAATCCGCATCCTTAATAAGATTGCTATATGTCCAAGGAAGTCCGTAGAGTCATCCAAGAAGATATAACTGATTAGCAGACTTTTTTTTTTCTGGTTGTTTGCAGGGGATGAAGCTTCTCCCAACTGGTCGGAAGAACTCTCTTGCAATTTTTGTATACTCGTCTTTCGTATGTATCAAATACAAAGCTCAGTTATTTACCTTTCTCTGTTTTTCATTTACATGATTATGATCCATGTAATTCTTACAATTTATCAGGTTGGTTTGGGATCTTTTCTCCTCCGCTACATACCTGGGTTATTGCGTTCAGTACTCACCGAGATCGGAGTTAGTGAAGACATGTATAATCCTGTAAGTGATCTTGAATTATTCTGATAGTTGCCCTGGTATGTCCACCATAAAGCAAAATGCCTTTGTAATTTTCCATCCAGATTATTCGATTACATATCTTGGTCATGTTTTGCTGAAAGCCTTTATTATATTTGAAATTATTTGTGATTTCTGTTTTGCTACTTGTAGGAAGCTACCACATTGGTCATTTCTTTATTTTCATCTTCTGGAATTGTTGAGTTAGCTGGTTTACTCGGCCGAATATAGAGATTAATTATTGTTTTTTTGTTGCAAGTTTTAACAACCATAACAATCGAGGGCACTATGGAAACTTCGGTTGATTACCCAATGAAGCTGGCCTTAGAGGTTGTTTTTATTTAAAATTAAGTTATTGTAGGTAGTTTCAAGTTGCTTTATTGAAAAAAGAAGGTAGTTTTAAGTGATCTGCCTGGAATAATCAATAAACAGCCATCTATTAGGGGAAACAAATTCTCTCGTATCTGCATGGACTTCGGCATATAGTTGCATATGATCTAATAAGATATAAACCGGTAAACATCGTTTCCCAACAAAGTATGAATTGTTAAATATCTCTCTCTAATAAAATATGAACTCTTTGATATGCTTTTTGGTTTTGATGTACTCTGTATTCTCTTTCAGGTAAGATGTGCTTATAATTCTGCACTACTCCATTACTCTTACCATCTTGGATTTTAGTTTTATTCAGGTGTGTACTAATTGATGCCAAATCAAAATTCAAGTTTTTGAATGGCATGATACCTCAGAGGTTTAGAAGCACACTGTCGTTTTTTACATGTGTCATCTGATATTAGTTATTCTTGTTCTTGCTTTTGTTATATTACGGTTTTCATCTTGCATCTGAGGTTTTAGTCACTTGAGGTGTGTAATGGTTGATGGATCAGAAAAAAAGGTTATTGATTCTCAAGATACGCCTGAAGGGTCATTGATGCTAGTTATTGTTCTTGTTGCTTTTATTATATTTAGGTTATATGTTTTGTATGTGGGACTCGCATATCTTTTTCTTTGGGTGAATTACTTTATGAATAGACTTTACATTCTTCATTCACATGATACCCTGGAGTTGACCTTTGTATCATATGAATTATTTAAGAGATCTTGCTGCACCTTATTTTATTTTTGTTGCGACCCAAACACTAAGGATTATGCAGTAACTGTTGGGGTAATACTTTGGAAATGTTTTAAATGTTTTGCAGTTGGCTATATTTCTTCTGGCTTTTGTTTTTCTGGCTGGAGCATGGTTGGGCTTCTGGGCAGTCCGCAAACTGGTTCTGACAGAAGATGGATCAATTGATATAATGACATCTCAGTTTGTTTATTGGTCCATCCAAATTGTGGGTGCTCTTATGACTTTTCAGGTATGTTGTATCAGCCTACACTTCAATTATTGTCTATCAAAATTTCAATAGCAGTGAACATGTAAATGTCTCATTTTCTGGAAAGTGATTTTGTTATATCCCTTTGCTTTCAGAGTTCTGCTGATCACCTTCTGGCAGCGGAAGCTACAGTATTTGGATTCTTAGCATCGGTAATATTGAAGAAAATCTTTAGATGGAGATTCCTCCGTCGTGTGTACAGGTATCTGTCTTTCCTGTTCTGGAGCTTAGTCATGGCCTTCCATTACTATGATCTGCCATCATTTCCTTCGTCAATATCTACAATGTAAGTAACCACCAAACTATTCCTTTGTCATTATCGACAATCTAAGTAAACACTTACTTTGGAGTTGTCTCCAGATGCCAATAATGCTTAAAGCGCGAATAGGTACAAGTGTGGGTGTTATAACAAAAATGGATACTCATTTCTCATTTTTCTAGTAATCAAAAGGATAATATATAACTTGTGGATGTTATACATGCTTGTAATGATCTTTTGAATTCTCCAAACTTGTATCACATGATCTACAGTTTCATAATTCATGCATGTTTCTTAACTTTCTTTTGATTTTTTGTGATTTTATTTGGCCATTCATGATATGTACGGAATGTTCCTGCAGGAAATTGTCGAAATCACCCAGAAAGAACAGCAGAAGATTGGAGATTCCTGATTCTCCACCTTCTCCGCCTTCTCCACTGTCAGATTCAGGGTTATTTGCTTCTACCTTCCACACCACACCTGAAAGGAGAAAATTCTCAAAAGAAGAGTGGGAAATGTTCACCGCAGAGACGACAAAGCAAGCCTTGCAAGAACTTGCTTCTTCTCCTGATTTTCACAGATGGTGCTCCTCAAATGTAGAAAGAATCAGTGTAGCCCCCCGGAGCACGAGAAAAGTTGCTGATCAACCGCGCCATTGGTGGCTTCTTTAGTGGTGCTAGGCAAGCAGCTGACAACATGTCCTTCGCAATGTCGGCATGGGCAAAGTTAAGTTGGAAAGAAACCGAGATGTGTGTTTGGACATAGTCTGGAAGGAAGAAGCAGGAACAACTGTGATGTAAATTCCATAGTTTTGTGCAGTTCATTATTTTTGAGCATCCTGTAGGCTGTATGGAACAAATCGTTGTTTAAGTTAACAGTAGGCTGATTTTTTGGCTCTCTCTAGCAATGATGTAACCCGGAAATCTAAAATTTAACAATTTGTAGTATTACTTGTACAATTTATTTTGTGATTAACATTCAAAAAATTAAATTATATCTATTTCTTTTTCTTTGGGATTAAATGCTGTCTGTTTATCATTTGCAATTCTTAATGGGAACTGAGTTACTTGTCAAGCGCCAACGTTGATACGAAGTGTTTTTGTCAATCTTTTTTGTTTTTAGATAAAAATGTTTTCTTAATGAAGAGAATTACGAAAATATCTTCTGTGAATATCAACTCCCTTATCGAGGGTCACGGTTTGGACTTAATGAATATGTCTATCATTTTCTATGAAAATTACAATTAAAAATGAAACTATTTCCTAAAAATCTTATAACTGTATAAACAAATTTTAATATTAAAATAGTAAAAGAACATATATGCATCTATAAACAATCTATTTTCCTCCGCATCAAAATAATAATAATCTATTTTCCTATATTTTCGTTTTGGTTATTGGAGGGAATGATTTCCCCCACGAGAATATTCGTCAAAGATTCCTTCGTCTTCTCCGCTTCTCTTTCTCTCTGCAAAACAGATCGGAGTAAAAGGACCACACCCGGGGGGTGTTGGCCAAAGGCCCTCCGATGCCTAAGTTAGGTAAGGTATTTCAAGGAAAACCGGGTGGCCGGAGCCGTGTGTGGTGGCCGGAGCCTTGTGTAAGGGAGAGAAAGAAAGTGGTGGCTAGGGTTTGTGAGAAAATGATTTCTGCAGAGTTTCAGTAGGAATTTAGACGTACCTTCACCATTGTGTGTGGCTATGCTTTTATAATGGTCTTGGAGGCTAGGGTTTCAGAGGAATAATTCCGTAGATGGAATGGAATTATTCCTCCCCTTTATGGAATTGATTTGATTAATTAGGGATTTGATTTATTAGGGTAAATCAAATCCCTAATTGTGGTAGGTATCAAATCAAATCCTATTTCAATTAGGTAACTCCTCATTTAATTGAGAATCGGGGTAGGAATTAGGAATCAATTCTCAACCCAATTAGGTAGTCTTCAATTTAATTGGGTAACCCCCAATTAAATTGAGTAACTCCCAATTAGGTTTATTAATTCCCAATTAGGTCAAATAATCCCCAAATGGAATGAATTATTTGACCTAGGGTTTTGGCTTAATTTGGTTACCACAGTTATGATAGAGGGATCTGGATCCTCTGTTATGCTTTTCTTTGCGTTACTTTTGTTCTTCAAAAACCCAATTTACTCCTAATTAAAAAAGAAAAAACAATATCATGACGTCAAACTTAATGTCCTATCCCTTTCTTCTTCTTTTTTCTTCCTTCTTCTTGTCACACGTTTTCTTCCTATCTAAAATCACAATCCATTCTGGTTTTTCCTTCCTTCTTCCTGTCACACGTTTTCTTCCTGTCTATAATCACAATTCATTCTGGTTGTTACAACGTTTGTTTACTCCTTAAACTTGTACGCTATTTTCAATTTGCACTCTCAAATCTTTTTTTTTTATTCTAGAAAATTAGGTACATGAACTAATTTTTATTGTCAATTCCCCCTATCGTCTAAATCAACACTATCTCATTCAATAATCCATCAAATCATTTAAAAAAAATTGAAAAAATTAAAGAAAAAGAGAACAAAAAAAAAAGGAACAAAAATTCCTAGGGACCCACCCTGCGGTTTTCTTCTCCTCCCATTCCTCGTGACCATCACTCTTCACTCCTTCCCCCAATCCCCCATGACCACCACCTGCAAACTCCAACCCCCAAACGAACCCATAACCCACAGACCCATCCCCCTCCCCCATCACAGAACCACCCCAGAAAACCCCCAAATGAACCCAGAACCACAGATTGCTTCTTCCTCAATATCTCCATCAGTTTCTAAAGCACCATTTCCAATGTTGTAATCACCCAACTCAAGCATTTTAAGGAAATCAATTTCTGATTAAACCCATTTTAAGCAATCAAAAACCCAACTCGTGAAACCTAACTGTAGTAATATACCACCGCATCTATCAACCAAACTGTTTAAATCTTGAAATGTGGTGGATGGCCTGATAAATGTAAGGAACAAAACAAATAACAAAAGATTTTTAAGTTGACCAAATAATTTTCATCTTCTGTAAGCTTGGAAACCAAGAACAAGCTAAGCAGCAGACAGATCAAATGCATATCACCAGATTTCTTCTCCCTTCCCCCTTTCTGTTTTTTCACCCCCATCCCCCGCGTAATCAATTGTAATTTGTCAGACCAAAAACAAAAACATCAATTGCATAGTCAAAATAATGATCCAAAAAACTAGTTCTGATCCCAAATCTTAGCTGTTTTCCTTGACCTCGGTATTTCTTTTGCTCCTCTCTCTGCCCCCCACCCCAGAACCCCAGCCCGCAACCACCCATTTTCTTCTCCCCCATGACCACCACCGCAAGCCACTCTCCACTCTCCACTCTCCACCCCAAACCCATCCCCCCCACCAACAGACCTTCCTCACCTTCCGCCGCCGTTGCCTCCCTTTTTTCCCTTCTCTTACTCTCTCTCCCCCCCTCCAACCCCCTTCTCTCTCCCACATTCGAGCTCCAAGAGATGAAGTGGATGGGCTCCGGTTTATTAAAAATGATTTTATTTTATTTTTTAAAACAAATAAAAAAACTAATTTGCCCTCATATTTAACGGCAAATTGAATAAAATGTGTTGATTTAGAAAGGAGGGAGAAATTGGCAATAAAAATTAGTTAGTGTACCTAATTTTCCAAAAAAAAATTGAGAGTGCAAATTAAAATTAAAATACAAGTTCAGGGGTAAATCCACAATTAACCCCTGTTAATATTGGAATCGATGCAATCACATATGCTCAAGTGTGTCCTCAGAGTCAACAAATATGAAGGAGCTCCTCCAATGGAATGACCTGTATGGACAAGGTGGACCCATAAAGAAAAAATCTCTCAACCATTTTATGTAAAATAGTTTTTTTTTCTTTATTTCTGTGTGTAGAGGTCCTCATTTTCTTTATTCTTCCTCGTCTTGCTTAAAGGCGTGGCAAGATGAGATCTTACATAAATATCCATGGAAATCCCGTTGCAGGTCATGTTCCCACCTATCCAAAGAACAAAAAGCAAACTTATTTCCCCATATCCTTTGATGTGACGAGGGTGGTTGAAGAAAAAAAAATTCTTTTGCTGTTTTCCTGGATAAAAGAGGAATTACGTTTCAAGACCTGGATATTGGGATTGTTTTGTAAGGTCTATTGACTGATGAGTTATGGTTATTTTCCCGAATCAATGGATATGGAAATATTTTTATATATTTTTATTTTGATAGAGGAAAGAGAAGGGATTGTGAATACATAATTTTTGGAGAAACGGCAAGAAGAAGATGTGCTAAGGTAAGACGGTAGGAAAAAGAAAAAGGAAAAAAAAAGGGAGACGATCTTAAGTTTGATGTTAGTTGGGTTGGGGTATTGTTTTTCTTTTTTTAATTAGGAGTAATTTTTTGTTTGAAGAATGATGTGTCAACTTTTAAGCCCCTTAAATTAAACATTAATAATGTGGCATGTGGAAGACAAAAGTCAAGCAGATTATGGTAAAGAAAATCAGAGCAGAGAATCCGAGTACATGATAAAGACCACAATTGACTTTTGAAAATGAGTTACTTGAGTGTGAGATGCAAAGAATTTCTATGTAATGAGAATATCATGCAAAGAATTTGTATATAATGAGAATATCATTGTTTTGCTATTCTGACCAATTACATTCCCACTATGGGGAAAAATTATCACATACATGATGAAACATTGGAAATAACAAAATAGGTCTATTCCCACAAAATAGAAGTTTTTCTCCTTTATGACCGAAGCTATTCTATTTGTTTTCATTAATATTCTCCTACTCTCTGTTTATGTGGAGGAAAATAATTTGGAATTTAGCTAAAAGTCAGAAATTGAAAACGAGAAATTGATATTTCCATTGTTTGGCAACTTAACATAAAACTCGGGGGTCTTTTGATATAGGTCCAAATTTTAGTTTGCACTATGAATGCATTTTATCTCTCTTTTGACGTAGAATTTGATCCATCGACTCAACAGGCCTGCCTACTATGCAAAGCCTTGGCCACTGTTTTTAAAACATTTACACATGTTGCCATTGTCCAGTCAATTCTCTAAATTTTATTAATTATTCCAATCAATAAATTAATATCATATTTCTACTATTAATCTCAATTTATCAAATGCTTTCAACCAGTGAATACCTTATGGTGAGGTATGTATGTCTTTGGGTGGTTTGATTTACCTGCTTTGCAAGTTTGTGTATACCTCCTTCATAGGTAATTTCATATCATACATCTCCTCCATAGATAATTAACATTCAAATGTACACCTCCTCCATAGATAAATAGCATTCATATGTATACCTCCTCCATAGGTAATTTACCTATCCATACCTAATTAACATTCATGTATATACCTGGTTCATAGATAATTATACCTCCTCCATAGGATTGTAAGAAGAAAAAGAAGGAAGAAGAAAGAAGAAGATGAACAAGATGAAGAAGAAAGATTATAGGAAATCTATTTATTTATTTATTTTTTGTATCAGCGCATGTTTATGAGATTTTCAAAATTAAAATGGATAGAAAAGAAAATATTTTATAAATTCAAATTATAATTAACTAAAAGTTCAAATATAGTAATTATTGGCCTAAAATTAATTTATTACCCGTTTGAGAATTGCAATCAGAATCAATAGTTGTATTAATTAGCTAATTATTATGATATAAATTAGTCTTTCCCGATTTAAATCATAAGGGCATAATTGGAACATGAAAATAAATTTATATGATACATCATAAAATTAGAAAATGAATGAAATTCTATATGGCATTGAAGTTGGAAGACTTGGATTACTAACAATACGTGTGTGGATTGCACCCAAATTCTATCATAAGAATTGGATTTATACCGAATTATTTATAAAACTTATTAAATGACTCGCAAAAAAAAAACTGTGGAATATGGGGACCCAGAGTTCTGAGTTTAATTTATGCTAAAAAGACATCATTTTGCAATTTATATTGACATACATAATAAATCCAAATACTTTAAATTATTAATTGTAAGAAATTTAAACTATAAATATCCAAATTCCGTAATTTAAGAATTCTATACAATTTTCAATTCATTCATCCAAATGCATCGCTAGTTCTTATCTTCCATTATTTTCTTCATTAAAAAAAATTCCCATTTTCGTATAGATTAACACCAAACAAGAATCTTTTATCTTATAACAAGAAACCCCTAATTTTTCTGATACAACCAGTGTAAAAGGACTCAGTCGAGTTGTTGTTGTAGGTTTATTTATTTATTTATTGTAGACTCTAGAGTATTAACACTAGTCAATAGAAATTAGTAGAACGACGGTAAATATTTGGAAAAAGAAAAGAAAATATTCTTTCGAATCCGTCCACTACGTAAATTCGCATTATTTCTCCTTTTGTGCGCTGTTAAAGCAGCGTGGAAAGCGCGTCTCTCACCGCCTCTTAAGAATCAGTTTCTTGAGCTTATAGGTTTTCAGAGGAAACTTGGTTTCAGGTTTAGTCCTCGAGCTTTAGCCGACTCTCAAAAGTCTTATAAAATCTCTCAAATCTCTCAACTTTTTCAACATTCAATCAAAACTCAGTTGCCAATTTGTTCTCAAAGTCTTAAAAAACAGGTCTTTTTAGTCTCAACAGAGAAATACAGAGAGAGATTCAGAGAAGATGAGTTACTACAATCAGCAGCAGGCTCCAGTTGGTGTTCCTCCTCCACAAGGTCTGTATCAAGCTGCATGTTGTTTGTTCCTTTGGGATCTTTTGATTTTGATTTTGGTTTCTTCAATTTTGTTTTCAGTGATCAGTTTTTTGTTTTGGTTTTTTCATAATAATACTAACAACTATTGATCATCAAACAGGGTATCCTCCAAAGGATGCTTACCCTCCACCAGGGTACCCTTCACAGGGTTACCCTCAGCAGGAGTACCCTCCTCCACAGGGTTACCCACAACAAGGGTACCCACAGCAAGGCTATGCTCCCCAGTATGCTCAGCAGCCCCCTCCTAAGCAAGAAAGTGCTGGTTTGCTTCAAGGATGGTAAGGCCCCTCTCTCCTCGCTCCTCTCTTATAGCTTATCTTAATAAATTGATGTAGACTCGTAATTATGAGATGGCACGATTTTGGTGGTTAAAGATTTACCCTTTTGTTTGTGTGTTTGATTTTTTTTAAATTTTTTATTAGTGATTGTTGCCTAATAGTCTAAAATAAGGTGTAATTTTTATGCCTGAAGAAATTGATATTTGTTTTTATGGTAAAAAATTTCCTCTTTTGTTTGTTTGTTTAATTTCTTTGTAATTTTTTTAGTGAGTGTTGTTGCATGACAGTATATATGATCCTTGACATAAGGACTTTATGTTGAAACTTCAACATCCCGTTTTTGTTTTGTTTTAAGTTGAAGCCTCATAAGGACTTTATATATGATCCTTGATAAAGTTTGTTTTGATCTAAATGTCTTGCAGTTTAGCAGCACTTTGCTGTTGTTGCCTTTTGGACGCGTGCTTCTGATGGAAATCTTGGCGATTTAATCTTTAATGATTCGTTCACGATTGCTTTACGTTGGGGTAAAGTCTCATTCAAGTTTAGGATAAGCTGTAGTGTCTGGCAATATGTTTAACAGTGCTGTTTAGTTTGACAATATGTAATGCAGACTCCGGGAATTATATGATGGATTTATGTAAGGATATTTTCTTTCTGAATTGAACGACAGTTTGTTTTCGACATTGTCACACAATTGTTCATCAGCAAAATGAATTTACTACGTTGTCTATAGTTAATGGTTCAGATTCAGAGGGTATGTGCATGAAGTCTCTGAGGATTTTAGAACAATCCCCATGGACAAAATCTGAGAATTCTATGACTTTCTTGTTTGTTCAGAATTCTTGTTTTTGGATTATCTTTTGGGTTGGATGTCATGATGTGTTGTATAATGGATGTAGCATTCTATAGATGCCTTACCACTCGTATCATTGGGATACAGATCATAGTCGGCAAGTATAGTGCTTTGCTAATGTATAGAGATGCTTTGGTTTGGTAGGTTGCTAAGGTGGGCTCTTTCTTCTTGGGGGGTGTATTCAATTAGGATTCTAGAGACTTTAAAAAGATTTTAAAAATCTGGATGTAATCAATTTGGATTTATACAAACTTTTAAAAAATCTATAACTGTTTGGGTGTATTCAATCTAGACTTGTTTGAACTTTTAAAATGTCCATATAAATGTGGGTGTATTCAATTAGGACTTGGAAAAAGTCCAAATAAATCTACTTGTATTCAAAAGGAGATAGATTTGGAATGATTTAATTAAGTGATGGAGTTTGGAGAATTTGTGGAGAATTTCTTGGGTTGCTTGTCTTGTCTGAAAAAAACAGTGAGTAGGCTCAGCACAATGATGAAACCAGTGGACAACATATGGATAGCAAAGTGGAGAGGCGTTCGGTCCCAATTGAATTGATGATGAAAGGACTTTTACTCAACTCTAGAGAGATCAAAATGAATGAAGATATTTACTTAACTTGGTCCAAACAAATAGAACATATTCCAACTAATAATCTTAGGAATTAAACAGATACTTATTATATGCCACAGCAATCTGGTCTCATAATTCCATGTTCCTTCCTCATCTTTCTCCTATTTTGTCGGATGGTTCAAACTTCATCCCAACTTAAGCAAAGCATGAGGAACTCTATGATAGATGTATATGAACAAAATTGAGGTGATATAAATGGTCCCAGTGCTGGAAGCCTGGAACCACATGTGACAATATATAGTACAACTTTATTATTATCTCCTGGCCTGGTGACCAATTTACTGTTATTTCAAAATATCAGCATTGTTGAACTTTCGCACAATGGGGGCCAAATGCAGTGAAGTTCAATTCTCATGTAAATTTATCACTTAAAGCTTATAGAAAGAAATATCAAACATGTTTGTAATTTTACAGACATATATAATTCCTTCGGGTTTATATATCTCCTTTTGGAAGAAGCTACATATCAAATTGTGATTTGCATGAAAGATGAGGATGACGAGCGGTGACTGAAATACGCATGAGATTTCCGACAGAGACATGAGAAAATAAAATTTCCAGCCATTGAAGAATTGAAAAGAAACTTACGGTTCTTGCAACAGCAAGGCCACCGCGTCCTCTGATATAAAAAGGACAAGTGTCCTTCAAACTCCCGAGTCCCATCCCATCCCAACTCGACAGACAAATTTTATTATTTTTTATGTTAACTCTATCGTTTTGCCGCGTCTCTGCCCTGTCTCTGTGTAAAGGAGAATTTCTCGATGAATATTTCATTAGCTTTGATTAAAAAAGTAAGAAATATGAAATACAATCAATTACAATTAATCAGTAATTAGAATCAGTGACAGCTATTATCTAATCAAGGCAATGAAGGAGAAGATCTTGCAGAGGAATTGGAGGAGAGTTGACCGGGCTTGATTGCTGCACTAACACTCTGTAAGTTGTAACCAAAATATCTCATGTTTTAAAAACTTGGGTTTTGTTTTGAACCAAAAAAGAAGAAGAAAAGAAAATGGCTGCTTTAAGATCAAGGCCATGGAATTACCACCAAACTTTGTGTTCATGTCACTGCAAACCCAGAATTTTCAATTACAATTTGAAGGTGAAAAATCAAAGGGTTGGGGTTATTGGGTTGGCTTGTTTGTGGCAGGGAATGGGAAAAAGAAAGAGAAGGTTAATGGAGGCCAAAGGGTTTGGGTGGGAGGGCCATGACTTGGGGGCATATGTTATTTCTGAGGAAGATAATAGATTTGTGGAGGCCCTGAGGGAAGTTCAGCCTTACGTTTTCTTAAACAGAGGCAGAACATTTGTTGTGGCCATAGACGGGGAGATTGTTGATATCCCTATTTACTTCGATGCCCGACTGCAGGTACTCATAATCAAATGATCATGTGAGGAAGCAAACATTTAACAAAGATATAATTTTTCTGAACTTGGTCAAACTTCTTTATCAAAGATACAATGATCATTGAGCATCATACCTTCTTTATCTTTCTTCTATTATTATGGAGGATGGTTCAAACTTTATGGTACACTTTTCTCTTGGAGGATTACAGAGCATATTCCTTAGCAATGCCTTGTAAACATTTGTCAAATTCCATCCACAGCTTACATTAGGATATATTTCAATGACCCGATCGTCAATTTTTTAAAGCTTCACTAAGCAGTTCGGATAATTGAAAACAGTCTTCATCCACAATGTTCCACAGAGTGTCAACTTAATAACCTTATTAAAAAGATTTTTCAATAGGCTAGGACTCTATCTATATATATTTATGGTGAAGTATAATTCCTACTTTTTAGTTGAAATGTCTAAACTCATATGGAAATAATTAACATCATATGTTGAGATTTGCCATGAGTAACATGGCACATTTTGCTAAGTGGTAATCACTTCATTCTAATTTGTTTATTTGTAATACAAAACCTAACAGATAAAATAAAAGGAAAATGACCAGACTCAAACTTTGCCATAAATATAATAGCCAATTTTCTCTCTCTATCTTAAGCAAGCATCAGAAACTTTAATGGTCCCATGAATTTTGCGTTAGACATATCAGGGTTTTTCTTGTTTCTCCTTTTTCTTCAATCAAACAACCACTTGGATATGTGAACAAAATTGAGGTGATAGTTGTGGTCCCTCCCCGTGACACATCATCACCTGTCCTATGAAGTACTGTTACTAAATATCTACACTAGTTTGAAGCTTTCTTGTAATGTGAGAAGAACTTGTGTGGAAACCGCAAAAAAGAAACTGCGTCTCTCACCGCGTCTCTTTTTGTGTGCAAATGTGTTATAAAAGCAGGTGTTTTTGGTTGTGAAATTGACTCAACAGAGAAATACAGAGAGAGATTCAGAGAAGATGAGTTACTAAAGTCAGCAGCAGGCTCCAGTTGGTGTGTTCCTCCTCCACAATGTCTGTATCAAGCTGCATGTTGTTTGTTCCTTTGGGATCTTTTGATTTTGATTTTGGTTTTTCAGTGATCAGTTTTTTGTTTTGGTTCTTTCATAATAATACTAACAACTTTTGATCATCAAACAGGGTATCCTCCGAAGGATGCTTACCGTCCACCAGGGTTACCCTCAGCAGGGGAACCCTGTACCCTTCACAGGGTTACCCTCAGGCTCAGCAGGGGTACCCGACTCCACAGGGTTACCCACGGCCCCCTCCTTCCTAAGCAAGAAAGTTACGGTTGCCTTGATGGATTGTAAGGCTCCTCTCTCCTCTCTTAGCTTATCTTAGGAAAGTGCATTTTATAATTCTGAAGAAATTGATGCTTGTTTTACATGTTGATTGTGAATTGGATATTTGGTGGAGCTTAAACTTCAACATCCCCTTTTTGTTTTGTTTTAAGTTGAAGCCTCATAAGGACTTTATATATAATCCTTGACACAGTTTGTTTTTGTATTTTGCAGTTTTGACGGACTTTGGTGTTGGGTGAATTTTTGCTAACCACAACCACAACCATAACCACACTACATTGTCTATAGTTAATGGTTCAGATTCAGAGAGTAGGCGCATGAAGTCTCTGAGGATTTTAGAACAATCCTCATGGACAAAGTCTGAGAATTCTGTGACTTTCTTGTGTGTTCAGAATTCTTGTTTTTGGGATGTAACATTCTATAGATGCCTTACCACTCGTGTCATTGGGATACAGCTCATAGTCGCTAGTATAGTGCTTTGTTAATGTATAGAGATGCTTTGGTTTGGTAGGTTGCTAATTAAAATCGATAAGAGGTTATTTTAGTTCTGGCCACTCCACCATACTCCCTAATTTGGGCTTAATTACAGTGTTGGGGAAGGGTTTCTTGAGTACTGTTTATTAACCTGAACATGTCTTCCAATTTGGCATGAGCTCCCAAACATTAAAAATGTGTCCATTTTCAGTAAAAAAAAGTGGGCAGAACTAACAAAAAAAACAGTTCGACAAATTTGGGCTTTAGGGGGAAAATTGACAGCTTTAAAAAAGCCAGAAAAAGAAGAAGTCATATTGGGATACATGGGAGACCTTGGAAAAGACCAAAGGAGAGAAATTTTTTAAAAGAAGCCAAATTGGACAAAATTGCCCTTATTTATTTTTGGATTTCCTAAGGAATCCTTTGCATTTGCATGTCTTTGGTTTGAAAGTCTAGAGGTTTTTTTTTGTCTTTTTTGAAAAAATTTTGGTTTTTTCCAAAAGTGAAAAAAAATTTGTGGCTAAAACCTAAATTTACTTATCTAGTTTCTGTTATTAGAAATATCAACTAAGCCAACGGTGTCTAGTATAGTGGAAAATGGCATTGACTTATATATTAGTGGTCTCAAATTCAAACTCTCATGATATTTTGATAGTGTGTGTAATAAACACTCTCCCCCTATAGTTTAGACTACCGATTGTATTCAAAAGCCCCTTTGCGATTTGTATTAAAAAACTAATCTTCGTCCTGCCATGATGCCATCCAAAGTCGAAACCTACACACCACCACCTTTACTAGTAAACAAAGCGAGCCCAAAAGGAAAAGAGAGACATACGTCCAAGGCTGGAACAGAACCAAAGATCTCAAAGAGGGCTTAGGCTATCCAATTCATAATTCAATAAAAAATAAAAAAGATGATAACCTAAACAGAAGTTATTAAAGATTGAGCTTGACTAAGCCCCATACCATCCAACAAAGTAAGGAGAAAGTTCCTTAAATCAATGACTAATTGGCGAGACCGGACTCCCCCTTGTATGAGAAAGAGCCAACGGAACTTTACAATTTAGAAACCCAATGGGACTTTATCTTATCACTCACCCACAATAGGCCTGAAAATGGGGCTCTAATAGAGGAGCCCGTTATAATTTTTATCTCATCGGAATTTGAATTTTTTTAGAAACATATATATATATATACTCATTTAAAGACCCTTTGTAGGGCCCACTTTGAATTGTATTTCATTAATCTCAATCGTCTATTTTGTAAATACTCATTTAAAGATCATCTCTACAAAAAATCACTTGAATCAGATATCATTTGATCACTCAATTGAGTTATTGAAATTTTTGTACTTTCTTGAAGCATCGTGTTCATTGATTTTGTAAGACATAATTGGATGTCGAATCGGTTTCCGATTTGTCTAATTTTTAAGATATAAAAAATAGATGGTTTGGATCATTGGAAAAACAATTATAGGGTACCCTAAATGGCTTCCCTCAATAGTTATATATATATATATATATACATAAAATTTTAAAAAGGTATAAAAATAATAAAATCAGTACATAATAAAATTATGGCATAAAGTATTATGACACTCCAAATTTAGCAATCCTAGCGTAGCAGAAAAACTTGTATGAAACTGGGATAGTACTGTTTTGCTATTCCCAACAAATTACAAATAGTCAAGTGGAAAAGTTATCACGCTTGACATAACGCAATTGGTAAAAAATATCAAAATAGTGTTATTCTCATTTCATACAAGTGTTTCTCCTAGTGTAGAGTCCTCAATTGGAGTGAAGATGCCATTAGCATCCCAAATGTTTCCCTTATTAGAGCATTTCCAGCAAGGGGTCTTGGGGGAGGGCTAGGGGGGCAAGCACAAAATGGTGTTTCCAACAACAAAAATCTGCAAGGGCAAGGTGTGGGCCCCAGAGACCTGGGTTAGCCCTTGGGGAGGTTCGGCCCGATGAGAAAAACTCGTTTTGGGCTGACGTCAGCGTTGCTGTTTAAATTTTTTTTTACGTTGCACGCGCCAACATTTAAAAAAAATTGATGCGCCCGCTACAGTGACCGCCCAACAGGTCTATTCCATGTGGCGCTCCCAGCAGCTGTTCGATCCACTTTATTCCAAATCCAACGGCAGCCATTTTTCGGGAAAAAAAAATGAAAAAAAAAATCGAAACTCCCACCCAACGGCTCTCTTCCACGTGGTGATGATCTGGGCGCTCCGATTCATTTCTTCCAGCAATCCAACGGCAACAAATATTCTCCCCAAAAAAAACATGAAAAAAATCGAAATTTTTTTTAAAAAATACCCAAAAAATACTGAATTTTTTTTTCCTATAAATACCAACCAATACTCTTCACTTTTAACACCAACTCTTCATACATTTTCTTTTCCTTCTACAATTATTCACTTTTTAGTCAATATTTTTTTCACTTTGAAGTTGTATTTTTCTAGAAAAATTTATGGGTTCTTCTAGTGAAACCGGAGGGGCATGGAGCGTCATGGAATTTGAAATTTATCTGGAATTTGAATTTCGAAATGTATATGAAATTTGACATTTTGAATTTATCTGAATTTGAAATATATCTGAAATTTGAAACCGAAAATCTTATCTGATATGAATAGTATTGACATGCAGGAACCAAAAAATCTTATTCGAAAATATTATATAAATTAATTGTTTAAGTAAACAAAGTTGTGAAAAAAACAAAAACATGAATAATATTTGCCATGACAAGCCTAAACTGCTGGAAACACACTTTGCTGGGGGGGGGGCTAGGATAGCCACCATTCACGTAAATAGTAACTGCCATAGAGCTCCTCTTGCCATGACAAAGGACTAACCGGTGGAAATGCTCTTAGTTGCTAAAGGGATATGTAAAGGTGGTGATAGAGAGTGTCCCAAATTCTTCACGATAAATTTAAAAAAATTATAATTTATAGTTTTTTTATATATATTTTCCTCTCTCTTCCAAATTCACTGCCAACAACTTGATGTGATTATTTTTCACCACCACAGTAAAATATGTACATTTCTTTTTCCATGATTTAACTGGAGCACCATTTTGGGTTGCTTGTCCTGTCCCAAAAAAACAGTGAGTCGGCTCATCACAATGATGAAACCAGTAGACATTTCATATAGATAGCAAAAGTGGAGAGGTGTTCGGTCCCAATTGAATTGATGTTGAAAGGACTTTATCCCAGTGCTGGAACCACACGTGACAATATTTGGCCAGGTGACCAATTTACTGTTACTTCAAAATATCAGCATTGTTGAACTTTCCCACAATGGGGGCCAAATCCAGTGAAGTTCAAATCTCGTAAAATTTTCACTTAAAGCTTGATAGAAAGAAATATCAACGGTTCTTGCGGCAGCAAGGCCACCGCGTCCTCTGATATAAAAAGGACAAGTGTCCTTCAAACTCCCGAGTGCCAACTCAACAGACAAACTTTTGGGAGCTTTAGTTTTAAAGCATAATATAGTTTACTAATTTAGTAGAAAGAAATACAATTTAGTCTAATTAGCAAAAGGAAAAAAACCAAAATGTAACAAAAATACCATTAGAAAATATGAAAATTACAACATATGCCATTTTCAGTATTTAGTTTTAAACAAAAACTGAAAAACGACATCAAACCAAAACTGAACCAAAACGACATCAACCGAAACCAAAATTGTATCACAACTCATTCGCGCGACGTTTCAACTTCACCTCCAGAAACCTCTTCAACTTCACCTCCAGAAACCTCCAGACCACCAACGATCATCGAAGACCACCAACGATCATCGAAGACCAGCAACCCATTCGTGCGACCATCATCGAAGACCACCAACGATCGAAGCCGATTCTTCATTCTCTCTTTCAGCAGTTCCAACCTATTCCCCCAAAATCTGAAACGGCGACGAGCGACGAGCGACGACCAGAAGCGACGACCAGCAACGACGACGATTGAAGGGTTTAGCACTCTCTTGGGGAAAAAATCGTAAGAAAATGACCCCTAACACAAATTTGCCTTTGATTTTAGGGTTCTAAAATTTTACTTACTGTCATTCTGCAATGTAGTTTAGGTTTTGGGTTTAGTTTTGGTTTGAAAACCTCTAGAAACCGAAAAATCACAAAAGAGCATCAAAACTGTTTTCTGCACTGAAGAAAACAGAAACTGCATTGTAGTTTCTGCTAAATTATTTATACTTCTTTCCATTTCACGTCATGTTGTTATGTAGTTTCTGTTATGTTTTGTAGTTCTTGTTTTGACTATGCTGATCTTTCAATTTCATGTCAAGTTGATGTATATTTTCTGGTATATTCTGTTTTTTGCATTGCAGTGAACCACAAACTGCATTGCAGTTTCTGTGCATTTCACGCCATGTTGTTATGTAGTTTCTGTTATGTTTTGTAGTTCTTGTTTTGGCTATGCTGATCTTTCAAATTCGTGTCAAGTTGATGCATATTTTCTGGTATATTCTGTTTTTTGCATTTTAGTGAACCACAAACTGCATTGCAGTGAACCACAAACTGCATTGCAGTTTCTGTGCTTCTTGAATGTTGCTTATTTCACGTCATGTTGTTATGTAGTTTCTGTTGTGTTTTGTAGTTCTTGTTTTGGCTATGCTGATCTTTCAATTTCATGTCAAGTAGATGCATATTTTCTGGTATATTCTGTTTTTTGCATTTTAGTGAAAGACAAACTGCAGTGAAGTGAACCACAAACTGCATTGCAGTTTCTGTGAACTGCATTGCAGTGAACCACAAACTGCATTGCAGTGAACCACAAACTGCATTGCAGTTTCTGTGCTTAATCATACTTTAGCTAAAATCAATCTGTAAATCTGAATTGAACTTGTTAACTAATTTGCTTAAGTTAGTTATTTTCTTTCTTTCTTGTTTTTTGTTATTTTCTTTCTTGTTTTCTATTTTGTATAGGGAATCGAATTGAAAAATCTATCATCAATCCTCGTGGGATCGACCTCACACTTACATATGATGTACTATCACCAATTGTAATTTCCAAAGCAGCTAGATGAAATTGAATTTGATTCTTCAAAGCAGCTTCTTTTTTCTCAAGTATTTTGATTTTCACAAAATTGACCAAAAACATAATCACTTGTATCAAAAAGAAAAAAAAAGAAGGCAATTATACAGCAAAATTGATCCAACAACACCAGGCCATCTTTTCAAACAAACAAACAAAAAAGAAAAAGAAAAACCTATAAAATCGTAAGGGCAAAATGATCCAACAACACCAGCAAAATTGATCCAACAACATAGGAAAGAGCAAAATGAAATGGTGTCCAGGGTGGGGGTTTGATATTTTCCTAAGTTTACACAAAACAAGAATTCCTTTCAAGTCTTTTGACAAACTCAAAAGAAATTATTTCCATACCTAGACCATGAGCAGCAACATCTGTTGCAGTCATTAGCTTTAAACTTAGAGAGGACCCAATCCCTTTCTACTTGACTTTTGTCTCCATGAATTGAGAGAGCAGGCCAACCATTCATGCGGAGCTGTCAAGTGATTTGATCACATCCTTTCTTAGTATCCATGAATATTAGTATTCTGATGTCATCCATGATATCCTCAAGCAACTTTACCAGTCTGTTAAATTGAAAGAAATCAGATATATAACCTGTAGAAAATAGCTCAAGTCTAACCGTATGAAAGTTAGAAACCATAACAGCATAGACTGTACCCTACTTGTTACCAGTCGTCATCGCAGGTGGCCCGAGAAGCCATGATCTAAGGCAGTTGCTATGCCGTGTCTGTCCAAGAGAGAGAAAGAACAGGTGAGATCTGATTTTGGAAGGGTTTTAAACAAAAAGGGTACAAATGTATTTTACCTTTATAAATTTGACAGGCCTAATGAATCTGGGCCTCATCTTTGGCCTAATCCAAAATAACAATTCTTTTCTATGTATTAAAACCCAAATAAAAATGCCCAATGTCTCAAATACTAATTAGTAAAGTTAATTATGTCTAATACTTAATTTTTCTCAAACTTTTTATGTTTTTTTATGTTAACTCTATCGTTTTGCCGCGTTTCTGCCCTGTCTCTGTAACCAAAATATCTCCTGTTTTTAAAACTTGAGTTTTGTTTTGAACCAAAAAAAGAAGAAAAGAAAATGGCTGCTTTAAGATCAAGGCCATGGAATTACCACCCAACTTTGTGTTCATGTCACTGCAAACCCAGAATTTTCAATTACAATTTGAAGGTGAAAAATCAAAGGGTTGGGGTTATTGGGTTGGCTTGTTTGTGGCAGGGAATGGGAAAAAGAAAGAGAAAGTTAATGGAGGCCAAAGGGTTTGGGTGGGAGGGCCATGACTTGGGGGCATATGTTATTTCTGAGGAAGATAATAGATTTGTGGAGGCCCTGAGGGAAGTTCAGCCTTATGTTTTCTTAAACAGAGGCAGAACATTTGTTGTGGCCATAGCTGGGGAGATTGTTGATATCCCTATTTACTTCGATGCCCTACTGCAGGTACTCTCTCTCTCTCTCTCTCTCTCTCTCACTCATACTATACTTTCCAAGGTACGCACCAACTTGTCTTAGAGCTTATAATTAGGATCCGTCGGTCGGTTCATAATAAGCTTCTTTTTTATTAGCATTCATGAGATGATAAATGTGGATTTGTCGGTCATAACAAAATTACATACTGTTACGTGAATTGATAAACGTGGATTAATAACACTATATTGTAACTGTAACACTAAAAACTCTTTCAAATTATTAAATAACGTTTAAACACATATGACCGTTGAGTCAAACACGTTAATAGTGTTTCATAAACTATTTTTTACCCCATTCATGACGATCGAAACAAAAGACTTATTTCCTCCTCAAAATTTTAAAATTTACTCTCGCTAACATCAATTGATAATAAGACCGTCCTAACCTAATAGACACAAGAAGCACCATTGCAATTAACAAGTTGCAATTTAATTATAAGTTGTGCCAAAAAGTCAAAGCTGGATCAATTCTACATCTGAAGAACACAGGTAGGTAAGACAAATTTGATGCTTGCATTTCCTATGGCTATAATTGGTTCTATGTCATGTCTAAAAACAGTCATACAATGATAAAATATCGATAAAAGAAGTATTAATTTCTTATCCTAATTAATTGGTGATGAAACGACCTTACTGGAGAGATGAAAATGATCAATTTTCTTAACTTTCTTTGGTCGAAAAAGAGATTTCACATCTGCCTAAAGGCTTAAGATGCAACAAGGGAAGCCCAAAGACCAAGTACAACAAGAGATCTCATAATCAAATGAATATCTGAGGAAGCAAAGATTTAACAAAGATATAATTTTTCTTAACTTGGTCCAAAAAATAGAACAGATTCCAACTGAATTCTTATATGCCACTGGAATCTTGTAATCTAATTGAGCATCATTCTTTGTACTTTCTTCCATTATTATGGAGGATGGTTCAAACTTTATGGTACACTTTTCTCTTGGAGGATTACAGAGCATATTCCTTACCAATGCCTTGTAAACATTTGTCAAATTTTTCACTGAAAAGCAGTTCAAATTGTTGAAAACAGTCTTCATCCACAACATTTCAGAAAAAACAATGCCACAAAGTGTCAACGAAATAACATATTTAAAAGATCTTTGAATACGATAGGACTCTGGTTGTAAATATTTATGGTGAAATATAATTCATACTTTTTTTATATAGTTGAATGTCTAAACTCATATGGAAATAATTAACATGGCACATTTTGCGTTAGATATATCAGGGTTTTTCTTGTTTCTCCTTTTTCTTCAATCAAACAACCACTTGGGTATGTGAACAAAATTGAGGTGATAGTTGTGGTCCCTCCGCGTGATACATCCATTTCACCACCAAAGGCACAACTTTTTTAAATCACCTGTCCTATGAGGTACTGTTACTAAATACCTACACTAGTTTGAAGCTTTCTTGTATTGTGAGAACTTACGTGCAAAAAATGTCATTGTGACGATATTTCAAGTCAATTACGTATTGTCATGTGAGAAAGTTAAAACTTATGATAGTAGGTGATTAGTTTGAAATAAGATGTCATTGTGGCGATATCTCAAGTCTCACGCACTGTCATATGAGAAAGTTAAAACTTATGACAATGATGGGTGATTAGTTTGAAATACTGACACAATGATATATATTTCCGATGTAGCTAAGTATTTTCTCCTACAATGAAGGCCAAATGTAGTGACGAATTCTCATGGTGTATATTTAATATGTCATGCATACCAATGAGGTCACATGTAGTGCTGCTGGTCATAAACTTCGAAACAAATCTTCAGGGAAAAATGAAAATCACATGTAGACCTGACAGCTTGATGGAAATTACAGAAATGTCATGCAAAGCCTTCCCTTTCATCTTTGGTCATAAAATAGTCGAGGCGTCTCTAACAAGTTCTCAGAAAATAGATTCTTAGGACTTCCCTGAGAATTACTATTTATGAAAATTATATATATATATAGAGAGAGAGAGAGAGAGAGAGAGAGAGAGATGAGTTCCTTTTGATTTCTCAATCTACAGTTCTTTGTTTCTTCAACAGCAAGTCCACTACTTTTTTTGCTTGATATAAAAAAGGACAATATCTTTGCCCACTTGCTTTACCAATCTCTCTACACCCACCTCTTAACTCTGTCGTTTTGCCGCATTTCTGCCCTGTCTTTGTGTCCCCCTGCAAGTTTACAGAATGGCTACTTTAAGATCACGGCCATGGAACTACCTTCAAAATTATATGTATGGTCCTAATCAAACTTGGTCTTCATGTCCCTGTAAACCCAAATTCTTCAATTACGGTTTGATCAAAGCGAAAAATCGAAGGGTTGGGGCTGTTGGGTTGGCTCCTCTGTGGCATGAAAGACGGAGAAGGAGAAGGTTAATGGTGGTGGCTAAAGGGTATGATGGGTGGGAAGGTCATGACTTTCAGCGATGTGTTTTTTCGGATGAAGACGAGAAGTTTGTGGAGGCCCTCCGGGAAGTTCAGCCTTATATTTTCTTGCACAGAGGCACTACATTTGTTGTGGTCATAGCAGGGGAGATTGTTGCTAGTCCTTACTTGTTGGATGCACTACTCCAGGTAATTGCAGCTTTTTCAATCTCTCTCGGTCTCTCTCACTCACTCAGCAGCACATATTTTGGGAAATAATATTCCACGGAACTAAAATACTGTCATGTGATATTTTTAATTTATGTGTTATAATATGAGTAGGTTACGGATTTATAACATAGGCCCCGCGCATTTCAGTTGTGTTCAAGTGGACATGGAAAGTTGTTAATCTGCAGCTCATTTAAGATGTTAATGGCATGTATTAGTGTTAACAACTTAAGCTCCATTTTGGTTTTTACAACCCATGGATCAGTAACAGGGAAACAAGAAAAAAAAATCCGAGTAAGATGTGAGTCTGTGAGCAGAGCTACCAGTGCGTCCCACTGCCACAACACACCTTTATCTAACTTATTGGACTGCTACAGTCACTCCATTAGTCTTCAATGATGCACCATGGTAGTGAATAGGGGTGGGTATTTTAACCGAGGGCCGACTTAAGTTGAAAAAAAAACTTGATTTTGACAAAATTTAGGTCCAAAAACTGACTCGAACCAATCTACCTATTTTATTCATTATTTTAGGCTTCTTAATTTTATTTTCTTTAAATTTAAATGATTTTTTTATTGAATACAAGTGATAGTCTAAATTATATTAAACGAGATTTCTCACACACACAAGAATAAGCACGATGCCACTTATAATAGCCAAAACTCAAGATGTCATTCTCAATCATCTGTGGCACCTTACCTAATTTCTTACAAGACCTGTTGTTGGGCATATAAACCGCATATTCAAACGGGAATTAAACTTATCCAATCTTTTAGATTCGTGATCTCACAGTCTAACAAAAAAATTAAAAATAAAAAATTAAATTTTACAATAAAGGACATTTATTAGAGATAGTTTCTTTATAAATAAAAAAAATTACATTAAAAGTAAAATCTAAAGAAAATTAAAGTATTCTTCTTACATGCCGCGGATTTTATCGGTGCGGAATCTGGGGCCACAAAATCCGAACGACCGAAAAATAGTGATCCGGTGGGCGAGTATTCAAACGAAACTTCTGTGTGCGGCCCGCTTCGGCCATGGGGTCTTCCCAGTTTCACACCACTCCACCCTGCAATTCCAGCATATCTTTTTGAATTAGGTCACGATTTCTGTGTCTGTCTGTGTCTCTCTCTCTATCAAACCACCAATGGCCGCCACGTACAGTTCTCTAGGAACTCACAGACGACTCGCCGCCATAACCACCAAGCTTCCCTCGCCCCGCCACTGTTCTCTAATCATCGCCGAAAGATCCTCGCGCCTAGCGATGGTGAATAACGGAAGAGCGAAGGGCAGGATGGGAATTTCGCTCAAGTGCAGCAATGCGTATGGCCCTGTGATTGAAGAGAGCGACAGCGATAGTGAGAACTACAATTGCATGGAGGACGAGCAGTTCGTGCGGTGGTTTCGGGAGGCTTGGCCCTACTTGTGGGCCCACCGCGGCGGCACCTTCGTGGTGATCATATCGGGTGAAATGGTTTCTAGCCCTCACTTGGGCCCAATTCTCAAGGCAGGTCCTCTGCCCTTCGTAATTTTCTCTTTAACTGTTTGGTTGCTGAGAAAATGCAACAAACGATGTCAATCGTGGGAAAATAACATCTTTTTATTTCATCTCTATTGTTAGACTAGCGAGCCGCCTTTTCGTTTAAGCAAACGTCTTTTTTGTTATGATTTTCCCTTGCAATTGCTATCGTATATTTATTTGTATATTGGGTTTTGTGCAGGATATAGCTTTTCTCCATCACCTGGGGATCAGGTTTGTTCTTGTGCCAGGGACCCATGTGCAAATTGATGAACTTTTGGCTGAGAGAGGTGAGTGTTTTATTGTATGCGTTTCTTCTTACTGTATATTCTCAATAAGTTTGATATCCTAGAGTGTAGCACAAGATGTAATTTTGTTAGTTTGTTAAAATTCTTTATGCCCTTGGAATTATTGGTATTATTTTTTGGTTTGGGCTTTGGGAGGAGGAGACTGAGTTCTGACTGTGCCACTGTAATTATTGGTATTTTTTTGTTAAGCCATTTGAAGTGCTATAAGGCTGCAACTAAGCAGGTACATGTTAGTTGTTACTTGTTGCAGGAAAGAAGCCAAAGTTTGTTGGTCCGTACAGGGTGACTGACTCAGACTCTCTAACAGCTGCGAAGGAAGCGGCTGGGGCGATATCTGTGATGATAGAAGCAAAGCTTTCTCCAGGACCCTCCATATGCAATATTCGTCGACATGGTGACAGTAGTCGATTGCATGAAGTTGGTGTCAGTGTAGAGAGTGGTAACTTTCTTGCAGCCAAGGTAAGAATCTTACTCTTTCAAAGGCAACATTAATTACTCAGTTGCCTGCTTGAGTTTCTTAGTTACCAAATTCTTAAAAGTTTTGCTGTTGTTTTGTTTTGCAGAGAAGAGGAGTCGTTGCAGGTGTTGATTATGGGGCAACAGGCGAGGTCAAGAAAGTTGACGTTTCTCGCATTCGTAAGAGGCTCAATGATGATTGTATTGTGATTTTGAGCAACCTGGGTTATTCCAGCTCTGGAGAAGTTTTAAATTGCAAGTATGCTATATAGACATAACTTCTAATATTTTTTTATTTTTTATTTTTTGGTCTCTCAAATAAAAAGTTTACTCAATGCTTATTATCTGCTCCAATTATTCTTATATACAGTGTAGTGTGTAGTAGCTGATGATTTATGTTTTTATGAATATCAGCACATATGAAGTTGCAACAGCTTGTGCCTTGGCTATCGAAGCAGATAAACTTATCTGCATAATAGATGGCCCAATTCTTGATGAGAGTGGACGCCTTATTCGCTTCTTGACTCTTGAAGAAGCAGACATGTTGATTCGTAGGCGTGCTAAGCAAAGTGAGATAGCAGCTAGTTATGTGAAAGCTGTTGATGAAGAAAATCTGTCTGGGCTTGGACATGATGATCTGAATGCTACTCAACAGAATGGAAATGCTCTCAAAGGAAGGTACACCACAATGTTTCACAATGGTGTTGGCTTTGACAATGGGAGTGGCTTGTGGTCGGGTGAACAAGGTTTTGCTATTGGAGGTCATGAGCGGCAAAGTCGATTAAATGGTTACCTTTCCGAATTGGCTGCTGCAGCCTTTGTTTGCAGGGTAAGCCCAGAATATACCCCCTTTTTGTTTCTGGTTTATGAACTTCACTAACTATTATTGTTGAAGGAATTTTTTCCCCAAAAACTTTCTTGGAGTTGTAAGGATGTTTTACTTATGGTTTTTTGCCTCTATTTGGCTAAATTGGTATCTAATCAAAAGTTGAGAGGTTTCAGAGCTTACTTTTGATACAGATATATATAATATTATATTATATTTCAAAATCCAAATTTTGAATCACCTTTAACAAAAAACTCTTTCATATTGTTCATAAACCTGAGCTTTTCCAATGCAAGTCAAAAAAATTGACCAATTGCTGATTTACACTTCAATATGTGCGTGCACACATATAACCATGAGATTGGACTTGAGATTGAAACTCTCAGGTCTAAGGAGACCACATCACATAATCTGTGCCTGCATAGTTTGAAGTTTCAGCTGCTTTATATGTTGCGTCTCAAGAACTCAGCCAATGGTAGTTTCTGATTTATTTCCAGGGAGGTGTTCAAAGAGTTCATCTGTTAGATGGCACTAAAGGGGGAGTTTTATTGTTGGAATTGTTTAAAAGAGACGGAATGGGGACTATGGTGGCTAGGTATGCTATTTTTTGCAGTAAATGTCTCCGAATTTTTGTGTACTTTGGTGGCTTTCTGATGTCAGATGCTGATCAACTATATGGTGATGATAAGCTATGCTGAGAGTCCCCTGATTGCTAGGCTTTTTATCCTTGATGTGATTATCTTCTATTTACATTTTCCTGGTTGATGCTTATTTCTAATGTTGTGCCTAGTCAGCATTTGTGGAATTCCAAGTGGCATTCTTCAAACCACGTTACAGTTATAAAGTCATTTGGTAGAACTGTACGAGTTATTAGATCCCATTTTGGTCTCATCCTGCTTGGTTTGGGCATAAAGTTTAAGTAGTAACCATTCCTGGATTTATATTTATCTTTTGTATCTTCAAATCACTAGTTCAAGCATTTTTTTGTGCCAAAGAATTCTCATCATCATAGCTAATCATTCTAGGATTGGATACTAGGTATATGGGGCTAGCTTCTTGGTTTCAATTAAAGTCTTGCTTCAAGAATGACTTTACAACAATTATGAAGGATAAAAGTTACAGTTCTAAATATGCATAAGTTTTCCTCCATATATCCACTCACTTGTGCATTAAATGTTATTTTTAGTGACCTTTATGAAGGAACCCGGATGGCGAGGGAATCAGACCTCTCTGGAATAAGACAAATTATACTACCTTTAGAAGCATCTGGCACATTGGTTCCGAGAAGTGATGAAGAGGTTTGAATTGAAAACTGATCAGGATTCTTTTTGTAATGTTTTCTTAAATTGAATTGAATTTTGTGCATTCATTTTTATTTGTTCGATAGCTACTTCAAGCTTTGGATTCCTTCATTGTGGTGGAAAGAGAAGGCCAGATCATTGCATGTGCTGCTCTTTTTCCTTTCCAAGAGGATAGATGTGCAGAGCTTGCTGCTATTGCAGTTTCTCCTGATTGTCGCGGTCAAGGGCAGGGAGACAAGTTACTCGGTAACATACTGTGCAAACTTGAATAAGCATGGATATAGCTATGCACTTGTTGCTTCTGTTTTTTCTTTCTATAATTTTAATTCACGTTACTGGCCATATTTTCTATGTGAACTTTTTGAAAGGGTTTAATTTATTAACAATAGCTGCAGTACCATTGAAGTAAGTTCTGAAAATATGCATTTGTTCTCTTCCTCACTGATGCGCCTCAAATGATTCTACTGTTCTTACGGGAAAATAAAATGATTTTACCGTTTCTGAAAAGTTCCACCTTTTTTTTGGTAGTGATATAATATATTCCTCAAAAGTTGCATTGCATATTGAAATAGATTTACATAAATAGGATGAAATATCAGTAACGGTTCAGGGCACACATCTCTGGCCTCAGCTACATATCATCTTTTCTTTTTCTGTTTTGCTACTGAACATCTTGGATTCATTTAATCCAAGATGTTTTGCAACTGAAATTTGGAACCCAATTGAAAAAAAAAGAAAAAAAGAAAAAGAATTTGACATAATGCCAATTGACCACGGTCATTCCTAGTAAGAGGTTCTGCTGAGTTCGTGTTAAATACGAATTCTTTGTATATCTACCAACTATATTCTCCTTACATGTGCACTCCATAATTTCTTAGAATTTTAATATCTGCAGATTACATTGAGAAGAAGGCATCTTCTCTTGGATTGGTGAAGCTTTTCTTGCTTACAACCCGCACTGCAGATTGGTTAGTTCCTACTACTTGAAATACATGCTATATATGCTCATAGATAGTTCACTAGTTAATGGAGGATCGTTGCAGATTATTTTATACGGAGGAAAAAAAAACTGTAATGTAGTTCAGGTTTTTGGTTGGGGAATCAGTCCCATTTGTTGTAGTTATGTGGATGGTTAAAACTTACTTAGGTTTGTAGCCAGGAAGTTATCATCTGTGGACACAAATTATGGAGGGTTAGAGATGGCTAGTGTACATATTTCTTGGGGTTTATAGTGGTGCTTTATGTCCATTTTCTTTATTTTTTTAAAAAGAAAAATAAAGGGTTCAATGATCAGTATTGAAGAATGACGCCTGTTGTTTGTCACACAGGTTTGTGAGACGTGGTTTTTCAGAATGTTCAATTGAATCGATACCAGAGAAGCGTCGGAGGAAAATTAATCTGTCTCGTAAATCCAAGTATTATTCGAAGCAGTTGTTACCTGATACTAGCGGAATTACTGTTAATAGGGCGTTCACTTGAGGTTAAAAATGATGCTGGCAACTTCCCCTCAGGGGGTTAGCAGCTGAATTATGGAAGTGTTTTTGAGTTGCGAGTTTTGTATCTTGACTAGAAGTCTGGAATAGTTTAATAGGGCGTTCACTTGAGGTTAAAAATGATGCTGGCAACTTCCCTTCAGGGGGTTAGCAGCTGAATTATGGAAATGTTTTTGAGTTGCGAGTTTTGTATCTTGACTAGAAGTCTGGAATAATGCAAAATATGATTTATCCTAATTGTTTATATTAAAAACGTAAAAAAGGGGCAGTGGGTTTGTGGGGTTATTCGTGCTTCTGATGGGGATTGGGTCAGTGGGTTTGCTGCGAACCTAGGGAAAGGACAGATCCTAGAGGCTGAAGTTTGGGGGTTTTTTTGGGGGTTGAAGCTTGCGATTGACAAAGGTATTAGAAACCTTGTGGTAGAAATGGATTCTGCTACTGTTCACTTTATTCATAAGCCTTCTTTGCTTGCTCATCATCCCCTTGCTGCTCCTCTCTGGTTGTTGTGAGATGATGAACCTCATTGGTAACTGCTCAGTCTTCCATATTTACAGAGAGAAGAATGGGGTAGCTGATTATTTAAAACTTCTTGATGACTTGCTGGCTGTCCCTAGAACTCGTATGGTTTGTTTAAACCATTCTGAGTTGTTTGGGGTTTTATTCCCCCCATTGCACCAAAAAATAAACCGGAAAAAAGGGAGTTGGATTAATTCCTTATAAAGCTGCTGCTCTAACTCGAATCTGGAAAAAATCAGAGTTGCCATATTTTCTTTGTTGAAGATAAGCCTGGCTACGTGGATATTGTTTGTATGTAGAGGCTAGAGCTATGCAGGAGGCATCGAAGCAAATTTCACATTTCTTTGTTTCTGTAGTCTTATTATTTCTCACCAGTAAAATGGTAAAACTTATTATATGGTATTAACGGGAAATTTTTTATGTGGTACTGGGACACTAGCGCATGGTATAATGATAAATAAATAGGCAAAAGGGAGGCAAATAACAAAATTTTGAACTGCACCACCACATTGTAAGCAAAGTTATCCATTCTAATGCATTTCTCCAATGGGATGGAAGACACATAAAGGGAATATAATGAAATACGATGCAGGAATACGAAAATTGTATATAAAAAAAACAATCGATGGATGCAGAGAATACATATGTAACGTCATCTAATAGGCAAGAGATACTTCACAGCATGAATCCCATTTATTACCATAATCAAAGAGTTTCATTTGGATCAAGTGACTTGTTCAACGAAATATGAGAGAGGAAACTGCAAGTTCTGTTGCACAATTTCCCTCTTGAGACAGAACCAAGAAACAAAATCATCGAAACACAATCAAGCCTCCTCAGTTTTAGGGAGGCCCTTAAACTTGAAGTTGTCTGCATACGCCTTCACCTGAAACAAGAAATACAGTTGGATACTTCCTAAAATTCAAGGGAGAAAAAAAACCAAATTATTATATAGAAAATAATCATTTTGGGCATAAAACATTCCAAGAATGCAAAAGGGAATTTAAAAAAAAGCCGTAATAGAAGATAAAAAAAGATCCAGAGGAAGCTGGTCACCAATTAAGAAAATTTCCATCTCAAGGACAGGAAACTCCTCATTACTCCATTTTTTCCTTGACATATTCCGTAAAAGAGGGAAGTAGCCAATTTCCAACTACTAAACTTGCAATGGACTACACCACTCACATTTCTGTCAATGCCATCAGAAAAAAAAATCTCTACTATTCCATACACAAAGCTTGTGCCAAACAAGTTTGATCTGTTTGGCCAAGAAGGTAACCATGGCATGAATTTGCAGAAAGAAAATGAGAGAGAACTGTATAACTTCAATTAAACATTTTGTTTTGTAAAATCATCACTTAAGGTGGCTAAAAATCAATGGAGCCAGAAACTAAAATTTTTATACAGGTCCTTCAGGAAAAAGCAAAAAACAAAAAAGAAGGAAAAGAAAAAGAAACTGTTATTAGCTTCAGAAAATATGAAGAAAGAATCACATACCCTCAATAATGGCGTTTGCCGCTTTTTAACCTACAGATGAGTTCAAGAACTGTCGTTAATAGGTCAAAGGGAAGTCAAAGTTTAAAATTTAGAGATAAAAGAACTTGCTCCCATCATAAAAAAAATGATCTGTTCCGCAAGTAAACTAACAGTTATAGTGCTACTAGTCTTCTCCAATAACAAGATATGCAAGCACAAAACCATTTAGAGCTGGAAGGTAATATCTGTAATTGAATGGATATATCATATATATGTCTAGCTCTACTTCCCCCTTTTGGAGGATGAATATGCGCCCAAGTTCTCAAGAAGCGCAATGAAGGCCTAAAATGGTCAGTTTCTGTTTGTGTTATACACTAAAAAGAACTCGGACAAAGTGAGGACAACTGCATGAAAGTCAAGCACAAGCTGGGAAAAACTACAAAATATATTTAAGTCAACAGACAAGGAAATTCATTTTAAGCAGCATAAAGAAAACAAATAATACATACCACATAATCCCAACCATGTCTCTCTGCAAAGGACTTTGCAGCTTCTTCGCTGTCAAAACCCAGTGTTGAATCGCCAACATGGGCATACGGGTCACCAGTTGAAGTCCAGCCCATCAATGGATTCTCCCACCTACAAACATATCATGAAGAGGAGCTATTAATCATCTAATTGTGGTAACAAAATAATCATTGAATAATTAAGTGAGAACAAAAATAAGTTTATTTCAAGGCTTGACTGAGAGAAGACTTGAAATATCAGTCCAAGAAAGACACCACCTAGCTAAAGCAACACAATTTTCAGGTTTTACAGTAGGAATGCTCAAAAAAGGTTCAAATTTTGAAAGAAGTGTTATCAACAAACAGAGATTCACTGATAATCTGAAAATCATTAGCTGGTTATTATTGTAATTTATTCTTTATAAAAAATAAGCTTCATTTGATATCAAATTTAACAAGATTAGTATAAGTCTGTTAACGGTGCACAATTCAACATGAAATCATTTGCATAAGTATCACTTCCAACGCAAAATTCATATTGTTCAGCGAAAAATCCAGGTGCACAATATTACACTTTGTAGAAACTACATAATATAAAACCTATCTACCCACTAAGAACCACAGCAGAAGATACAACACAGAAAACTATTATAATCAAAAGCAAATCCAAAGTCTATAACCATGAACACAAATCTCTTTCATTAGGAACTATAACAATGAAAAAAGCCATACTTTTGTGTGGACACAAAGTTGATTTTCCACTTCCCAACTTTCCCTGATCCTTGCTGACTCGCAGTTCGTGCAGGTGAGTATATTACAACCTGTCATGTATGCCCACAAACGAATAAATTCCCAGCCATGATCAATTTAAAGTAGAAAAATACTTGGTAACCATGTAAAGCTTGTGGCTTTCAATAAAAAATAACAAACAGAAAGTCCAAGCCTCAAAATTTGCTATTTTCATACAAACTAATGAATTGGACATATGCCCAGTGCCCTAAGTCGATTGATAAACCGAAACTTCAATTGGGTTACGTGCTCCCGTTGAGAAATTACTTGAAAATTATGAAAAGAATCCAAATTGAATTTCAGAATGAAAACGAAAAGGATCGTACCCTCCTGCGAAGATGCTCGTCTGGAATGCCAGAGACCTTCCCGATCTCGCCTGGCATGTACTCAACCAAAGCGTCGGCCGAGAATGGTCTGGACCCTGAGGCAACCGAGGTTCGGAGAAGACGAGCATGGCTCGATAAGCGTTGCAGAGAGCTCGCCATCGCCAGTGAAACGAATCTAACGGAAGAACCAAACTCGCGCGCCCTGTGAAATGTAAAATGGAAGCTGAACAACGAACACAAAAATGAAAATAGAATGTTTTATTGACAGTATTGTGTTGTCTTTCAACTATTTTGATAAAAATTGCTGCTTCCCTCCTTTAGTTTTCAGTATACAGAAACGACCCATAGCTTTATTGAATGGTTGTATATATGGGTACCCCAACATTATTTTGAAAATGCTTGTGGCATGTTTGTGACTGTTTTTTCACAACTAAAAGCCTTTCTTTATGGTATAGAAAACTTATAAGTGCTTATGCATTACAAAAGTTTTTATTGAATTTAATAAAAATTTCAACATTCTTCTAATGGAAGCGCTTCTTAAAAAAACGCATATGAACATGAGTGTTTTTTATAAAATATTCTCTCATTCTTACAACTTTATGTGGCCCAATAACATCACCTTTGCAACTTATTTTGACCAAATTTATTGGGTTCCTATTTTTTAAAAACAATTTAACTTTTTTTTTCTTTTTTTTTTCCTTTTATACATAACACAAAATTTACACCAGCTAAAATGTGGGACTTATGTTTGTCACGTCATCAAATAACAGAAATGTAACATTGCGTATGACATTGCAATGTCTTTAAAGATCATATACCAAACCAAATCAACGCATGTTGCAAACTAGGATGGTGTAAAAATGTGATTTGATAAAAGAAATAACACCAACAAAAAATATTATAGGGGTGTAAACCTACACACTGTGGAAACCCGGGGGTCTAAACTTAATTTCCAGAAACTGAAGATCCATTGGTAGTCCTTAGCATTTACCATTTGGTGGGTCCCATCCCCGCAGGTCCGTCTGTCCATCTCTCAAAAGGAAAGGCCGAGGCACACAAATCCAATGGAACTGAACAGTTTCTTCTTCTAATATTCATTTTCAGACAATATCTACACTTGAAGAACAAACAAAACAATATATAAACTCCGCAAAATTCCCAATTTTCGAACTTTCGAATAATTCAATCATTCTCGGTTGCCCACATTTCCGGTCAGCTTCTCAGTAATTTTCTCCGATCCGGTACACCTCTGCTACCCATCTCTCTTTTTTATTTTTAGTTTTTGTTTATCTGCGACTTGCCATAATTTCAAAATTTAAAATTTCACACTCAATTTATTAAAGGAATGATGAGCTTTCGTATCTGTTATTTTTGGGTGCAGGATTTGCCGATATGCATTGCCAATTCATTTCATGGATTTGATGTGAATTTGCTTAGGTGAGGGACTTGAAATTAAACTTCATTTACAAATTCAGAATTTCATTTGATTTTCACAAAAATAAGAAGATACAATTGAGGATAGCTTAATATGATCAATTTTTAAGCTTGTAATTGAAATTTTGTTGGATACTCAATTGGAAAATGTGTTGCTTTTTTGTGTGAGTACATTGATAGCTTGTGTGAGCATATATAGGCACTCTCTGAGTCAAAATTTGAACTTGAACATATGGTGTTTTTTCAAGTAATGGAATGTAAGTTAGTGAGGAATTCAATTCAAGGTAACCTAAAGCAGGGCTTTTAAATTTGCTTTTTTGTTTTTTGTTTTCTTTTGAGAGAGGGGGGAGAGGGGGGAGGCGAAATTACGGTAAAGTGCTATTTTGTTGGTCCCTTAAGCATTTGCTCATCTATGAAGTGCTGACAGGGTGCAGAACTTAACTGGGCAGATATCCTTCTGGAAAATTTTTGGACTTTGGTTGATGGGTGCTCCTAAGCAGAAGTGGACTGCGGAAGAAGAAGCAGCCCTTAAAGCTGGAGTACTTAAACACGGGGCAGGCAAATGGCGCACAATACTCACAGATCCAGAGTTCAATTCTATCTTGCATCTGCGTTCAAATGTTGATCTCAAGGTATCCATTTTCAAAACTTTAGCTTAGCGGATGTTGTCAAGCTACTATAGAAGAAAATAGGATTGGAGGGTTTATTATTTGATGTGGTTAAGTGCTTCTGTTTGTTGCACCCTAAAACTGTACTTTACAGCTTCATGCTTGATTTGGTTTCCAATATTAGATTTTGTGTTTTTGTTTATTCATGTTTATAGTTGTTTCCTTGGATAGGACAAGTGGAGAAATATAAACGTGACCGCAATATGGGGGTCTAGACAGAAGGCTAAGCTTGCACTTAAAAGGAACCTACCAAATCCCAAACATGATAATAACCCTTTGGCCGTGAGCACTGTGATTCAAAGTCATGAAGAAATTGTTGATGCTAAGCCTCTTGCCATTTCTGGTGGAAAATTGCAGACTACTGAATCAAAACAACCAATTGCCAGGTTAGATCACCACTGCTTTATGGATATTGTTGACTTTACTTCTTTCATTCTACGACAATAATTGGATCTGAAAACTCTTGAAGTAATTGGATATCGATTAAATAACCGGTTAGCACTAAGTGAAGACTATCAACGTGGTTGATACATGAGGATGTTCTGCGTACTATTTTGTGTGGCAATCTTATGATTGAGTTAATTCCTCCTACATTTACAAAAATAGATTCCAATAAGAGTCCGTATCTCGTCCTTAATTTAAAATGGACAAAAATATTATAGTGATGTCATGCTATCATCTTTTTCTTAACATGGTTATTGACTAGTTCTATTGGAAACTCCTCTGGTTGGTTGTAGGTTGGATCACCTTATATTAGAGGCTATTACAAATTTGAAGGAGCTAGGGGGTTCTGACAGAGCTGCCATTGCTATGTACATAGAGGTATATATATACATTGAATTCTTCGAGCATAGTTTTGGAAAGCTTTCCTCATATTTGCTGTATTTTTTATTATTTTGTTTTCAATCTGAACTTGCTGGGATTTGAAACTCTTAACATATTGCTATACATCAATAACTTATTTACTTGATCTTTGTCAGTCTTTTCAAAAACAATGACAAAATCTCACCCAACTGGACAAATCAATGGAAAACTGGGAGTGTGTGTTGTGTATGTATTTGTCATGTTGCCTTGTTGTCTTTGGAGACATTTTGACGTATCATTTTTATGTCGTAGGAGCAATATTGGGCGCCTCCAAACCTTAAAAAGCTACTCTCATCAAAATTAAAGCATATGGTCGCCAATGGAAAACTGATTAAGGTAATTAGTTTCTCAAGTTTAGATATCTTAGAGTACATTTACTGTAGTATGTGTGGACTGGACTGAGATCTCATTTATCTAATTGAATGAAAAAACGCCTGCAAGCTTGCAAATTGGTCCATTTCAATATTTGTTAGATTTTTAAATACTGAAGCTCTATTTAATATGACAGAGATATTTAGGTGATAAGACTGACAATTACAGATAATTAGGATTTGAGAATATTGGTATGTGTACTAAGGTACTTAATGGGAGAGAAGTTTATGATAAGGAATATATATATGGGAGATTCACTAATATACCCAATATAGGAGCCCAAATTATAAAAAAACCCTATATGAAATGGAATTTATAAATACACCCAAAGCCCATTTATAACATAACAAAAGGCTTTTAACTTCTTTTAAATTACAAAATTGCCATTGATTTCTTAAAACAAACCCAACCCAAAATTTCATAAAAAAACCCAAACACTCAATAGGGTATCAAAGTAATTTAATAATTAAAATAAATTTAATAGTACCATTTGTCATTTTTTGGGTTTTTTTTGGGTATGTTTATAAAAATGAAATGATGTAGGGTTTATTTATAGTTTTAGTGCTAAGAATGGGTATATTACTAAATATCTCTATATATTAGGAATGGATCTTATTTTTTGGTCTGTGTGTTGAAGGTAAAGCATAGATACAGAATTGCACCAAGTTCAGCTTCTTCTGAAAAAAGAAGAAGCTCTTCAATGTTGCTCTTGGAGGGAAAGCAGAAGGATTCTTCAAGAGCGGATAAGAGCAATGTCAACATTCTTACTAAATCTCAAGTGGATGCAGATCTAAGCAAGATGAGAAGCATGACTGCACAAGAGGCTGCTGCTGCTGCTGCCCAGGCAGTTGCAGAAGCAGAAGCTGCCATTGCAGCAGCTGAAGAAGCAGCAAGGGAGGCAGAGGCAGCAGAAGCTGAAGCAGAAGCAGCACAAGTTTTTGCCAAAGCAGCAATGAAAGCATTGAAATGTAGAAGACTTGGTAAAGTTCTCTTATGCGATTTCACATCATATGTTGACCTTTAACATAGAATGTCAATATACTCCATGAGTTTTCTTTTAAGATGCTATCCTTGCATCCTGTGAACTTGAATTTTGAGAGAGCTTGGCCAATATTTGGACACATGCAGCCCCTACTTAAAGGTGGTAGTTGCTCTGTGTAATGTCCCCGCTAATGCTTATTGTGCAGATGAATTTTTCTTCTACTATTTATTGTGATTTAAGTTCAAAAATTATATTTTTCATGCTAAAATACTTCAAGATTCACAACTTCTCGCTTATATTATCATATAAGGGATTCATGTCAACCTATATGGAGATTTATTTTGGTAAAGCTTCATCTAATGCTCCTATCCATGCCTTTTTATACTTGTAATTCCTATTGACATCTTTGCAAATTTTTGCAGACCTTGACATGAAACTCGCACATGGGTAACTCCTTTTTGAGCAAGAACTGTGCATGGGATAACGATATGCTGGTGCAGCAATGGCTTCATGTGTCAGTTAGTGTAAATAGGTTGTGTTTGTAAATCTGGGACATGAGAGCTCCATCTGTGAATTTCCTTTTTTTTACATTTCCAGATATCATTTTGTACGGAGCTTATTAGGTGTTCTGATATTCAGAATTAAACAATGAGGTAAATGAGTAAAAACTGAAGGAAAGAGAGATTTTGCATGCCAAGGTGTAAAAGTACGCTTTGCTATTGTCGCTGTTATTTGATTGAAGAGAAAAAGTGCTAGGGCAAATGTACTTCAATTTTCATGGCCATCTCTCTCTCTTTCTCTCTCTCTCTCTCTCTCTCTCTCTCTCATTTTGCATAACATCAAATACACAAGAAATATTTTCCGAAGGAAAAAATAACATGAAGTTTAAGTTGTTGACTTTCTTTGGGGCATATTTCGGTATTTACATCAAGAGGCATCGGCAGCAAACGAGACACAGTAGAACCTTAGTAAATACTTTTCCTATATACACAATGACAAAAAGGGGCTAAATAGAAATATGAGTTGCTTACCCTTCTAAAGGGATCTGGCTTAAAAAAAACCTCAATTTACTTCTGTTCAAGTTGAAAGAGGAAGACTATCCCTTGCTTCTTTCCTTCTTTCCTTCCACACTTTCAGTATTTCAGGTGCTGAGGGCAAATCTGAGTCATGAGAATCATCAACATCTTTATAAATCAGTGCTTCAATTTCCTCATCGATTTCTGTTGAGTATTCACCATCTTCATCAGAAATATAATCTGATGACCTAGACACTGTCCTTGTAACAGCATCAACATCTCTTCTGGTGCTAGCATGATTAACAGAAAATGCATCCAAAGGAACATTGGTACTCTTATCAAGAGGCTCCCTCCTAGGGTTATGGCTACCATCAATTGATTCTAAAGAATGATTTGGCATAATTCCATTACCATAAATTTCCTCATTATCACCATCCAAGGATGATGTTTCCGTGGCTCCACTGCCAAAAGGGGCGGAACTTGATAAGCCTTTTGATCTGTAAGAGTGACAAAGACGAAGCAATGATCTTGATAAATTTAAGACGGTGGCTTCTGATACTACATCACAATTGTGTAAAGCATCCAACAGTTTCTCTAAGCCATCCTGAGTGATTGTGTCTCCATTTTTCTCGAAAAGGTCTGTCCACTGTCTTTCGCTGACTTGAAATGGAGCATGAGCCATGGCATTGACCAGGGTTACAGCTCTCTTATAATCATGTTGAGCTGTAGCTTGAAATACCATTTCGGTAAAGATCAATGGATGGGGAATTTCTCCAGCTTCCAAACTCGTGTCAAATGCATGCTCTAGTAGATAAAACTGCATCAAAACAAAATATGAACTATAATAAGCTACGCTGACTCATCCTATAAACATTTGTCTACGTTTATTTTTTGTCCCCCAACAGTTATTATATTTACTAAATACCTTACCAAGTTCTTGGCTTTCATTGGAAACAAGGTAATTTAGTGGAAGGATGAACACTATCACTGGACACCAGCCAAAATATCTAACAGATATACTCTTTTTGATCCTAAAGAAAGAAAAGAGTTCCAAGTACAATACAATAGGTGGATGTAAGAAGAAGAAATAAAAAACTATTAGCTGTATAGTTTACCTTCCCACTTCTGGATGCTTTCACAAGTAGCGATGCATGTTTAGTTTGATCTACTTGATATCCAGATAGAGCCATCTCCTTGTACACATATTCAAAGTATTCCCATTGCAGAGCGCTGGCAGATGCCTTGAGCATTGAGGTATACGTGTACTGATCAGGGACAACCAAAGTACCACCACCTTCTAGTGAAGAATCAGACTCAGCTCTAACAGTCTTGATTTCTTCAAACAATTCTTTAGCTTTGAAAAACATATCACTACGTCCAAAGACTTTCAGCATTGTATTTATGGTCCCTATGTTGGGGGCACAACGGTTTTTCATGTGTTTATATATAGATATGCAACTATCAATATGCCCACCCTCCATGGAAGACGTTATCATGCCTGTGAAAGTGACCTCCAAAGGTTTAATGTTTGATAAATTTTTCATCTTCTCTACCTGCAGGCAGATAGGTCCACCATAAGTATTAATTCCAAAACAGAAAGATAGGTCACGACCTAACATAAAAGAAACTATTTGACCCAAAAAAATGGAAATGTCAGTGGCCTAACCTTTTGACAATTATCACAACATCCATTATTATCCAAGTTCAGCACAAGAAACAAGTAAATCAAAAGAAACAAAAATACTGAATTCTGTTTTGGACAACTGCAAATTCATGCCTTTACAATAACCTTCAAATAATACAAGTTATCTAATGCCATTTCTTTATGCCAATATCTACCTCAATAAAGTTTGAACGCCTCATTCCACAAATGAAAACTTGTTAACAAGGTAGACATTGCTTACGATGTAGAACGACATATTTCTAATTAAGCACCAAAAACCTCTCTTTGTAACTCACAAAATGATCACTATTATAAACATACGTCCTTAAATAAGAAAATTAGAACAAATTTGTTACAGGGGCAAGTCCACTTAAGAATATTCAAATTAGGTACACAGGAATAACAAATGAGTCTGACGAGTAGGTTTCCTAGGCAGCTCCTTAAAATACTAAATGTAACAAAGTCAGCTTAAAGAATGGCCATCAACTATATTCATGACAACTATGTTATAAATTGATTGTCCATGCTTTAATTCTTGATGCTCTGGAGAGCATTGATAGGTGATACAAACATGTATGACTTGTACGACAAAAGCTCCTATATTGCAATAAATCAACCATATGGCAGGAAGTGATTGAAAAGAAAACAGGACAGGACTGATGCAAGCAACCGAAGACTCTTTACAGATTGAATCAGACATGGTTAGTATACCACACCTAAACAAATAAAGCCAGTCACAGTAGATCCAAACTCCATAGACAAAGAAACTTACCTCTACCAGAGCATCCTGCCACCTACCATTGTTGCAAAGGCAGCAAGCTAACTCATAATAGACACTGCCTGTTCCAACCACTCCCCTTTGTTCCATATCTCTAACTGCTTCCACAGCTTCATTGACTTTTCCTTCACACCAAAAAGCTCTGACAAGAACTGGGAAATAGCATACCGTTATGTAAGAGGGACCAAAAATCATACATCCATCTCAATACGAGATGAGATACTAACATAATTACCTTTGTAGTTAAGAGCTTTTGGAGCTTCACCGCTGTTTTTCATTTTCCTGAAGAGCTCGTGCACAAGGTCATACTTTCCAGATTGCAGCATTACCTTCAACAACAAGCACCTAATGTTAGAGTTGAATACAAATATCATTTGAGGACACAAAGATACAAGTGTGGCAATACTAGAAAGAAAAAAAGAAGATTAATTATTTTTCAGAAGAAAAAGGATAAGATGAGAATTGAGAATTGAAAAATATCTGTTCAAAGGTGGGTAGCACTAATAAGACCAAAGATCCAGAAAGCAATCTGGAGATGATTTAGTTATGTGCATCGGAGACTCAAGGATGGTCCAACAGAGAAGACTGCATTGGTAGCAAGGGTATGATAACTAGAGAGGTAGTGTATGACTTTGGACAGATCCTAGTGGCAGAGGAGACTAAGCTTCTTGAAGTAAGATTCATATAGCTGACCCTAGTTATTTTTGGGATAAAGTTCAGGTTGAGGATCCCAAGCTCCTCATAGCATGTAATTCCAAAGGCACAACGGAATCTTAATTTTAAATTAAAATGATACATCAGTATATAGTTCTTTCACGATTACTTATTTTAGTTAACACCATATATTACCCTTTTAGATTGCATTTGGATGTGTGAATTCAAAACAAGGATCTGGATTTTACCACTTAGTGTAAGGTTTAGAGTAATACATATATTTTACTAGCAGTATAACTGAGAGGTAATACAAGTATTTTAAATACAAGACTGAAGTTTTAATGTTTAATATACTTTCATGGTTTGAACCTCTGAATCATATTGTATTTATATATTCACGAAAGTCATAACAACAAGGACCTATGTTTGGACTATTATGTGTTAAGACATGTTGCAATCCAGGTTATTACCTCCATAGCAAGTCCATAGGTTGCTCCATTAGGTTTCAGACCACTCTTTCTCAACTGGTTAAACACCCAGGATACACCCTTCCACTGATGGGACTGAGCACAAGCATTCAGTAGCTGGCAACCAATTTGAAAGAGAAATAGAATTGCATCAACGTGCGGATTAAAGTATAACAAGGAATGACAATTGAAATACACAAAAATACTCCCTTACAGCATTATACACAATGACATCGGGTTCAATGACAGGGTCCCAGTTCTTGGGGAACATATTTTTATTGCTTCTGAAAGGTCTCTGTCTCATACTTTCAATAATTTTCAACAATTCCTTCAGAAGACCAGTTTGACCAAGTGTAACTGTAATGCTATGGTAGGCAGCAGCATCAGGGTATATGTGGAAATCTCCCTGAATGAAATGGTTGTAAGAATTTATCCAACAAAAAATGTATAAACCATCAAGGAGGATTTGAAAATATAAGGTTACAAAAGAACAAGACATCACAAGCATCAGATTGAAAATGTGAAGAGCTTCCTGGGGCCTTCGAGCCTTCCCAAGAATTGCCAAAAGTTTTGTGTAAACAAACCTACAACATCAATCAATTTGTCAACAAGATGAAAAAGAGTAGTTTCAACAGGTCTGTCTAGAATTGTAACTGAGTCAATAGCATTACATCGAGTCACACACCAATATGCACATTAATAAAAAAAACAAAGTTTTAAAAAAAAGTCTGTAGAAAACAGATTATGGAAGCTTTGTTGGTATAGTTCACAGGCCAATAGTTGTTGCCTATATCAAAAGCACTACATTATTGCATCTCATCCTATCCAATATATAATTATAGAATCATCAAAGTTATACCAAACCATGAAAAACCCACTTGAGAGTACTCTAATCTTACGTTGAGTTTGTGTCTGAATAAAAACAATGAAGTTTATTGTTTGCGTGAGTGGATTGGATAGCAGGTGAAATCCCACCGCCAAACCTTATTCAGTAGCAGCTTTGCTTCTCAATGTGGCTCTGGGCCAAGAGAAATATTTGCTTTGGAATCAAAGAAATGCCAGAAACAATGGCAAAAAAAACTTTGACATGTTGAATGACATCATTGGCAAGTATGATAATCAAGTTTCTTTCCACTATTCATTTTTTAGAAATTCGAAGACCCTTTAGTAGTCCAATTTGGGTGACATTTGCCAAACTCCCAAATGGAAACATTTTAATAGTGCTTGAAACATATAACCAAGGTTTTCACCACATAAAAATACCTGCTTTTGCAATGTTTATTGCCCTTATCATTGTATACCCATTCCACAACAGCCAACGAATGTTTCCAACATCCCTTAGCACCAAGCCCTCCAAGAATCTTAAGCATCTGACCCTCAGTGAACTGCAACCCTGATTGTTTCATCATTTTTGAAAGCTTCCAGTCCTTCATGGAAAACTCTGTAGCACTAAGTCTGCACCACAAAACCACCACCACACACACCACCAACCAAACAAAAAATAAAAAATAAAAAATAAAAAATCCCCAACTTAATAGTACAGCCTTCTAAAACCAATACCAATCCATCTAAAACCAAAATCCAATACAAACCTGTCAACAAGAAACTGAATCACCTCGCCCTCGCCGCGTCTCCTCCGCTTAGCTGGGTCCCAGACCCTATTTCCACCATCCAACCAGTCTTCTGTCAGCTCAATATCATCATCCAAGACCCATTTCAAGTCCTCAAGCTTCCGAGCCTCGAACATTTCCCTCAATGCTTTCAGCTCCTCCTTCTTCAGCTTCTCTCCACCGTACTCTGCACTCGTACTCGCAAGCTCTCGGAACCCAATTCTCTCAATCCCCTCCCATGGCCGCCCAACCATGGATTCACCGTCACCAGTCTTCGCTTTGACCGCTTTGGTTAAGTCCCTGTACTCGCGCTTGAGAGTTTGGAAATGGGTTTCGTCCGCCAAGGCTTGTTTTTGGGACTGAGAGAGAGGTGGGGACGACGGGTCGGTCTTTGCGAGGCGATTGAGCTTGCGGTTGTGCCTTTGAATTTCTTTCTTGCGGATGGTGTGGACTATCTTGGGAGTTGGGTAGACGCCTCCATTGTTGAGCCTGCGTTTGATTTTATCAGTGTCTGGTTCGAATTTGGTATGAGGGAGTTGAGGGAGGGATCCTTGCAGAGCTTCCATGGCTGAAGTTGTGACTCTGTGAAAGTGTAGCGAGTTGTGAGCGTTTAGGCGCTGAGGTTTTTGTGAGCGGTTTGGACAGCACTGATGCTTTTTGACCGTTTATACAACATGGCGCCAACTTGGCTTACATGTCAGCAAACAAATGAGTCCATCATGCCACATCACCAGGCTCAAACAGATTCTTTAACGGAGTTGACTGACGTGGCTTAAACGGAGAGTTTTTGGATACCTAAATTGAAATTCGAATCATAATTCGAGGAGCAAAACAATAACCCCGCCATAAGAACTTGTAGTAGAAATGATCCACATTGTGAGTTAATGGTCGTACACTACATATTATTTATTGTTTATTTTTCTAGCAAACCGATATTCTAAACTATTTTAATATAGGAGAGAATCAAATTTGAATCCTATCATAGCCAACTGACCTAATCCACGTTCACTACTACATAATATATTGTGTCTCTCTACTTAATTTTATATTAAACGTTTGATTTGTTCACCTATTTGACTTAGTGCCACTGTGCCATATAAACATAAGATACTTTTTCGGAGGGTAAATATACTCACAGATGAAAACAGAAGTGCAATTCATTTTTAATTTTTCAAGTACTACTCAAGGAAATAGCTTCTGTAATGTTTTATTAATATACATCATTTGTAGCTGGTTTTCCCACGTATCTCTAAACTATTCAAGCAGCCATAGACAGCAGAATACAAATTACAATATAACTCTGGCAATTTCAATATATAAAAAAATCCTCTCATTGATGCACATGGTGCGGTTTAACTTTCACCACGCATAAATGAAAATGCTAGTCTCAAACTTCCATGATTCCAATATGTGAATGAAGGCAGATGCCTGGGGGAGGAGGGGAGACTAAGAGCACCAAAACAACCCCAGAGTCTGCAATTAGAAATGATACAGTAAAATATAGAGTACAACAACAAAAATAATCAGTAACCAAGTTAGACAAGTTGAAGCCCACCACCAACAACCAATCCATACATGAATCCTTTATAAAAATAATTATATCACACACAGATCAAAAGCAGAGAAGCAAACCCTCTCAGCTTTCAGACCAAAAAAAGAAGAAGAAAAACCCTCTCAGCTTTTTGATTTGGAATGCTTTACAAGCCAATCGATAACCGAGTCAATGTTGGTTGAATTCTTGCATGAGATCATGAAGCAGCAAACTTCTCTATCAGTAATTGACTTCAGTCCCCTGCACGGCACAATTCCATAATCAGTACCAAAACATGTCTTCTTTTTCATTTTTGATCAGGAGGCATACGAAAATACATGCTGCAAATAAGTTTAGTGAAAAAGGTTTCAATAACAAAAGCATAATGTGCCTTACATTTCATCAGTCAAAGCCTGTTTACTCAGAGCCCCCGGCTTGTCAATCTTGTTGCCCAGGACCAGCAACGGGATCCCACTTAGTGAGCTTTTGCTCAGCAAATCATGAAGTTCACTTTTTGAGACGCTCAAGTTATCTGGATCCGCAGCATCAACAACATAACTGCAGCAAACAAGAGGTTGGAAAACTTTTAGTCTTCATAATACTAGGATCAATTCAACTGAATCATTAGTCAATGTATTGTTTTGAGTCTTTGACACTTGAACTATCGACACACATGGGGCCATTAACCAGAACATTAGACTATCAGCTAAAGGTTTTGACAAACACAAGAAAAGATTAAATAGTACACAGCAGTTACAAGCAAGCAAACAATGCAGGAGAGGCAATATTTAAGCATGAGAAAGGAGGAGGCACGGGGGAAGGGGGGAAGCACGGCAGCAGCAACAAAGAAAGCAACCCATTGAAACTCATAACTAGTGACAATACAGTTTAAGTCCACAATTCCCAACAGATATTTGTGACTTCCTTATCATCGCATCACTGCTCATGCTTGACATTACTAAATGAGACATCTAGCGTACTAAACAAGCAATCCGAACTGGTAACACAAAAGAGAACATCAGCTTATAAGAAAATAAAGGTTTGAGGACGAGGTATACAATTTTAACACAAACACGAAAAGGCCATCCCATCATCAATCTTTTGATTTGGTAATTTTTTCCACAAATAAAGTTTATGCTCATTTAGAGAGTTCTCCAAAAGTAAAGTCAATTGAGATGGGAAATTGGTTCATACACTATAGCAGAAACGGCACGACAGTATCGCTCCCACATGCTACGGAACCTGGGTTGACCTCCAAGATCCCACAACTTTATCGTAACATTCCCTTTGGTTACCTTCTTCATATTGAATCCTACCTGAAAATTGAATTGCATGACCACACTGTCAATAATTAATTCAATTAATCATAGAAGCTATTCATAAGTGGTACAAGCATCTGGTGATAGAACATTGTTTAATTGCAATTACTACTCTTTTGAAAACATTACTCACCGTAGGAATCATGTCTTCGCTGTATCCGCCCGTCTAAGAACAAAAATCCATTTTTCAACACATCAGCCCAAACAAGTAGACAACTAGGAAAGAAACATTAATACAAAGTAATTGTGCTTATTTACTTACTGCAACAACATTTACAAGAGAGGTCTTTCCAGCATTCTGAAGTCCTATCAAAGATAGCTCCATTTCCTGCTTGAAAAAGAGGCTGTAATCACATGCAATAACGTAAGTGTAGGCAGTGTGAATCACTGATACATTGAGGTAAGACAAACAAATTTAAATATAGAACACACAATGTTGCCAGAAATTTATCCATAATAGCACAAAAGGGTATATATATGGAGAGAGAGAGTTTTATACTTATCAAGCATTTGGTAGGTATAAAGTGATATTATTCAAAGCACATGATATTGCTAAATTCAAAAAAGCTCTAATTTCTATCATTCTGCAACATCAGAAATCCAACTGTCGTTTCCCTATACCAATCCTTTAGCAGCTAAATTCAAGCATCCGTCTCAAATTCTGGAAACTATAATTGCCTCAATGCCAAAAAGCAGCATAAAGCACATTAACAGCCTCTACAACAACCATCACGATGCTTCAAGCATATATCTACAAAACTTGGTGCCTAATTCAGCTCTGTAATTCAAACCAAGGCAAAATATATATATATATATATACACACACATACATACATACATACATACATACAAATAAACAGCAATCATTCCTAGGCTCCTAGCCAAAAGACACAATCCAGAATCTACAGTATCAAAAGGGAAAATTCTGAGCAGAAATAGCAAAAGGGAAGCAAACCCACAAGTAAAAACTTTTCAAATATCCGTTTGGTTATCAAACAAAAAGACATTGACAGAATTCCAGAGGGGGAAAAACAAAAGGCTTGGTAAAAACTAAAAAGGAGCAAAAGGAGCCAATTTTCAGCTTCTTTCTTTTGGGTTTCCTTTCCCATCATCCCTTTACAAAAACCAAAGCCAATAAGCATTCAAGCCAAATAAATTAACAAATTGAAATCAAAGTTTCATTCAAAACTGCTACTTTTAAACCCAAAGCACAAGGATAAGCTAGAGCAAAGTCCCAAATTCCCGAGACAAATGTATGAAAACTGGATCACATAACAACCCAAAAAGATTGAGAATTGAAGAAAGAGATGGAGGAGCTAACCTACGGAGCCAGTTGAGAAAAGCTTCCCACAAACCCATTAATGATGAATCTTTGATTTCGCGCGGAGAGATGATAGACTCTGAGAGAGAGAGAGAGAGAGAGAGAGAGAGAGAGAGATCGATCTATAAACACACACTCAGCCTTTATATTATTGGGAAGCTTTCCCTCCCTGCTTTGGTTTTCCTTCCTTCCTACCAATCCCACTTTTCATAAATACAAATTATATGATTGCTCTGTCCCCTCTGTCTTTGTTTTTTATCTGAATTCTAAATTTAATTCTACCCGGTACCCCAATGAGTGAATCTGTGAGAATTCGCTTGTCTAAGTGTCCAGTGAGATCTTGGCCGTCCAGATATGAAGTGGGACCCGATTGTACAGACGGCCGAGATTGATTTAAGACTGGCCTATCGATGGCCGTACGTGCCGGTTACGAGGACCAATCAGATGAAGATTCCACTGTTTTAGAAGGGTTTTACTAACGGTGCTGTCGGTAGTTGCGAGTGAATAATACGGACCAATGGGAAGGTGGCTTGGTTTGACGTGGCGAAATATTAGTGGATGTAGAGTTTATGAAGCCGCATATGACTGTTGTTATACATGCGCGGCCCGACGTGGAGGAAGTTTCGAGTGGCAGAGAAAGGCAAATGAGGCCACCCGGTTCAGTTGTCTTCAATGTGTTAGGTTTTGGGATTAATACTTACGACTCTAAGCACAGCTGGTACTGAGAGCCCATTGTAATTTGTATCATTTGGACCTTTGCTGCTTCATTCATCATCCAGGCCATATAGTTGCTGTCAATGTTATTTTCCTTTTAATACAGCTGCCAATTTTTCTTCTTCTTTTTTTCTTCTCATTTTTGTTTGCAATTGAAAACTTCATTAATAAAATAGATCTGAAATCATCACAACAATCGAACGAATATATGATGCATAAGTTAGAATGTTGTTTTATTAACAAGGGTCGACGATTCAAATTTATGACTTTTCCAATATTTGAAAGAGAAGTAACACTAAACTAGAAGTTGGTTGATAATAAATAAGGTTGATAAAAACTGAATTTTGTTCAAGCAGAAGCCCACCACAAAAGTAGGGAAACAATGGCTCAATACAACAAGCCAAACGGCTACCGAACATAGAAAAAGCTCATATCATATCTCAATAAAAATTTGGTGAAACCATTTATAAGGGCATGTTTGATTCACATAATGAATTTTTTGGAAATAAAATTCTCATATCTAATTTGAAGAGATAAGAATGGAAGATTTTCATTTCCATGTCTAGAATGCCGGAAAATAGGATTCTCATTCCCTTATTTAGTTTGCACAATGTAGGAATTAAAATTTGTTCAATTTTCTTATAATATCCTTCATTTTCATTCAAATATATTTAATGCTTGCAATGGTCCAAAGTGGTATTTGAAAGTCAGAATATGAGTAAGTCAGTCTTGACTTACAGGGCAGTGATTTCATGTTCGAACCCCATGACTAGAGACGGATTTATGTTGTGGGTTGCATAGGCTACAAATTTTTTTTGCTACACAAATGGGATGGATTCATGTACACCTATCTATCACCCCCCAAAATCACAATTTTTCTGCTAATCAATTAACCCGAACTAGGGATGGCAATTTTCCCCGCTGGTAAGGATCTTCGCGGGGATTCGACCTTAATGGGTCGGGTATGAAGGATAAAAAAGGGGTATGGGGATGGTACAGAGATTTTTTTTGGGTGTGGTGTTGGGGGGGGGGGGGGGGGGGGGGGTGGTGGTTTTTAATCCCCGACTCGAACCCTCCCCATTTAGAATATATATATATATATTAGTATGTATAAATATGATATTAAAGTAATTGTGCAAACTAAATTTTATATTTCCTATTATTATATTATATATTTATATAATTTATACGAATCGTAAGCTACACTACTTATATATTTAGTTAAGTTCTAGTCAATATGTAAACACTCTTATATTGTTTTATATGTATATATTATATATATTCATTATTTTGCCCTAATCCTATATTTTTTCTTTAGTAGTTTTATATTAGTTTTTTCTTCTATAATGGGGCGGGTTGGGGAATCCATTCCCCAAAGAAGGTGGGGATGGAGAATTCACGATATGAATATTGAGGGTATGAAGGCAGGGATGGGTGAAAAAAGATTAATGGGGATGGGGATGAGATACCCACCCCCGATTCGACTCATTGTCATCCCTAATCTGTAGGAGGCAAGTATTTTCCAATTAACCCAGCATTCCGTTTTATGTAGTAAATGGTAGTCAAAACTGTAAAATGACTGTCGGTGAAAGGTAATTACTCTGTCACTTAAAAATATATTGATGATCTGAATGATCAGGTTTGAAGAAAAAGAAACAAATATTTGCTGAAATATAACAGAGAGATCAAGATTTTTCCTTTGTAAATGATTTCCATAGAAAATTACAAGAATATTCTGAGCAATTATGGTAACAAACAATCATCCACTCACAGAGCAATCAATTAGCTACCTCATTGTTTTCCCTACCCTAAGTTGGTCTCTGATCCTTGCGGTGGTGCTGCTGAGGAGGTTGAACTGTGAGCAGCAACAGCTGCGTTGGCCTCTATTTCTGTCAAAGGAACTGTGCCACTTGAAGCAGCTACATCAGATTCAGCTGCCTCTCCGAACTTTTTGTAAATATCACCTCTATCAAATCTCCCTGTCCTAATCACCAAAATAATTTAAACAAGGCTTCCAAACAAAGCCACTGCAGTATAATGAAGGCCAATTTGTAACAATTGACTCCTTCACAAGTCAAGTCCTCCACTGCTTTCCTAACCCTACCCAAAGCTTCCAACTGCTTCAAGGCATCTGCATCATATAAATTACCAGCCACTTTGATATTCAGAAGATAAGCCCCAATAGGGCTAGCAGCACCACCAACATTGATCAAAGTGGAACAGTATTTGAGGCCAAAGATTTCTGATACGATGGCAAAAAACAATGGCCATTGTGCCCCAAAACAGAACCCAATAATCACAGAAGCAAAGTAGAGACAGTTGGGGATGCCGAAGGAGATTAGAAGATGGCCAACGCATGATAAAAGAAGCACAAGAGTAAGCAGAAGGGGACGAGGGAACTTGTACTTTTTCAAAAGCACTTCTGAAGAGAAGCCAGATGTAACTCTTCCAAGGTAATTCCAGATGCTCACCAGAGATATAAAAGTGCTTATGCTATGAGTTGGGCAGGCCTAATGAGCTCCCAATCTGACCCAAGTTGTCGATGGCGGTTAATGTCCCACCGGCACCACAGGTTATAACAATGAACAAGATGTACATGTCAATGCTGAAAACTGCTTTCACATTGACTAGTTGACCTGCCTCAAGGAATATTAGATGAAAGGCTTTCACTGAAGAGTAAAAGATAAGGTGGAGACATTGGGTTCAACCTGTCCACCTTTTGAGGCATGTGTGCTGTTAGAAAAGCACTTCTTGAATAAACGAACCAAATACATACACATATTTGATGTGCATGATCATTTGATTAGTTGATCTAATTAAAAGGAATTACAAATTTGATGACTGGTTTAGCAGTATTGGGGGTTATCAACAGCCATTGTGAACAGAATCATATAACTAGTACTGGTATAGCAGGAGCGAGGAAAATGAGAGGTGCATATAACCGAGCATCTTGGAAGAGTTATGACGCAGCAGTACTCGAGCAAAAGGATGTTGGAAAACACGAACCACAAACCACCAAGTCCCGTTTAGTCTCTGAATACCTAGAACTAAGCAAAAAGACAAAGAAACACTCAAACCCACATTATGAGCAAAAGATGAGAGAACACTCTCTTTAATTTCAATTTCAATTCTCAACAACAATTGATTTGAGAAGTCTATGCATACAAGTATTTAAAGTCTTAATCTCTCATCCCATAGATTGAACTAGCACTCAAATTAATGAACCTCCTTAATCTAGATACATTGAGAACTCTAAGTATTCCAAATACATGAAGTTTATTAAAAGCCAAACTATAATTCCAAATTCATGGATCTTATTAAAAGCCAAAATAATGAGCTAAGTGCTTTCTATCCCAATGCTTAAATTTAGTGCTTCCTTATCTTCATCACGTTATATGTTGGTAGAAAAATGTTAAGGACAATTGTTAACGTGATTATGGCAGTTGTAAGTGAATCTCACAATGCATCAACGACTCACAACAAACCATATTTACTTATTTATCCTCATTATGCATATTACTTCTTTATATGGTTTGGACCTGACCCTTTTATCTCAATTTGATGCACTTTAAGTGGAGTTCCTAAAAGCAAAAGTCAGAATCAGCTCAAGCAAAGGCCTTTCAATAACCAGTTAGACAATTGAACTGAAAGCTAACCAATCCATAACACCACCAACCACCACCACACCACACCCCAACACCCCACACCACCACACCCACAACACCACCACCACCCCCAACCCCCCAACTTTTCCAAGTGCATGTATTTATCACTCACTTGTGGTCCAGTTTTGCCTTAGGAACACATTCACCTCACAGATTGAAAGCTCATTGTGCTCATAAACTTACCAAAACCAAAAAGAAAGAAGGCGCAGATTTATCGACACTTCTGAATTCTGATGACCAAGGAAGGAATTGGCTTGCCTAATGGTGACATCGCTAACTGCGTCATACCTTTAAAGAGCAAAGAGTCGAAGACTACTGTTGTGTAAAATTCCAAGGGAAGATCCGTCTTTCAGGAAAATGACATGATAACCACCCTTCTCGTACACAAAAAGGAAGCTTCCCCTTTTTCTGCGAGTGAGAATGTTCCACCAAAACAACCAAGCATAGTGAGCCAAATTTATGCTCTTTGTTTTATTGTTTACTCTTTCGGGTGATAATTGGGTTTGTGAGTGGTCTTTATGCCTGCAGTACTCTTGTGTGATATTGAACCACATGTAAATTGTTCATGTTTTATGAGATATTAATATACTCAAGTTTTCTCGGTGTCTCAGGTCCATTTATTTTGTGCTCATGTCATGCCATGTTTGATTGATGGATCAGATACTTTGCCATAACACGACCATGTCACTTGACATACTCATGCGGCGGCCCCTTCAACAATTCATACCCTAAACCCTGCCATACGTCTAACTTGTACCCTTGAGTTGATAACTTAACCCAACCAAACCAAGGCATTGCCTTATATAAAGGGAGAAATTTCCATAATACATTCGTTTGGGATGAGGATTGCTTCAAGGGGCCCATATTTTTCATTTACGTCCTCTTTTTTTTTTTTTTTTCCTTTTGTGTTTGTGTGTGTGTGTTGGAAAAGGGGTGGACTCCCTATCCTGAACAACTGACCTAACTCACGTTTGCTTCTAGAAACGATCAATGGTAAGACCGTCTAAAAGTTCTCTTTTTAAAAATTTATGATAGCCCATCTAGGTCCTTTTATCATATTTAAACTAAACTTCACCAATAACGTTCTGCCACACCCAAGAAATTTGCATGGGAAACATGTAATTTATAAACATGCAAATGCAAAGAGGAATAAAAAGAGAGCATAAAAGGCCAAGTCCCTCTATCCAGAAGTCATCCTTTGCGAAAAGAGAGGCTTAGGCAGAAAGATAGACATTAAAAAATTGAAGCACTAAAAAGATGGTCAATTTTCTCTACTCTAAAGAACCATAAATATCGCCCCATGATTCGTTACCTCCCTCTCTTGCTAACACATTTGTTCTTTTTCCGCAAAAACCATGGCCACAAGCTATTCTTACCTTACTCACTAAGTCACACCAACATAACACCACCTTTCTCTCTCTAAAAGCTACCAAAAAGATTTAATTTCAATTCATATGATCGGAGGCAAGATCGTTTTGTATTTTTTTTAAATCCATTTCATCTTGCACCAAATTTAATTAGACCAGCTTATTATTTATTTTTTTTGGGTCATGTTTATCTCCAATAATGGAGTTCTTGTACCCTTTGTTGTGTTCTTGGTTTCAACGTCTGTGTTTTCACCAACATGGGTTGTGTATGGGGAGCAGAGCAGCTTCAAGAGACCCGATCCTTTGAGCCACTTAAAGTCTTACAATGGAGGCTACGATTTGAAAAACAAGCATTACTGGGCTGTAAGTTCCTACCCATCCTTCTTAATTAATTATACTCGATCAATAATGTTCTCTTAGATATTTAGTCTAGCTAGCATCGAGCATTATTCGTAGTAATCTTGATAAATAGATTAACAATCTGAATTTTTTATTTTTATTTTTGGACGAAAGATTAACAATCTGATAACATAATATGTTTGATTGTCTAACAAGAGAACATCACCTCATGCATATGTATATAGAATTCGGGGGGGTTTCTAGTAAAGAAAATGAAAAAAAGAGGAAAATTGAACTTAATTGTAAAGAAAATGGGATTTCTTATTGTGTGTTTTTCTCATATTTTCCAGTCTGCGGCATTTACAGGAGTGCATGGATATGTAATTGCGGGAGTTTGGTTGATATGTGGGCTTGTATTTATGATTTGCACAGCCTTCTTGAAGAATTCCAGCATTAGGAGTTCTTGCCCCATTAAAGACTTCTTGGACCGTCACTTCATCTTCATCTTCATGCTCGCCCTTCTCTTTACAATTCTAGCCATGTAAGTGCATCACTGTCAATTTCAATATTTCATTTCATGCATGATTGTAGGTCTAATGTTCCGGTCCCTTAACCTTTATAAAAAAAAAAAAAAAAAAAAAAGGGCCTGTTTGGTTCCACGATTTGACAAAATTGAGTCGGACAATTTAAGCAAAAATTTATGTATTTACGTTCGTGGAGTTGTTTTTGTCACACTAAGGTCTAGTTAAAAGGTGACATGCGCATAATAAATAAAAAGTACTCATTAACTCTAAACACATATAATATTTTAACTGGATTGTTTTGACAGTCACCAACAAAACATCATGCCATATTTAAACTTGATATTTTGCCACTTACCACGTAGCAACCTTGTACATCTCCAATTAGAGTCTCAAAGGACAATGTCTTTGTAATAAATAAGTAAATTTATTGATTTAGACAGAGGACATCTATCTAACATACATACTTGGTTGTTAAATTATTGAAGAGTTGCATCAAGTTTGGCGCTGGTAGAAAACCAAAGATCTATGAAGACAACGGATAAATTGAAGGGAGCCATATTGAGCCAGGCTCAAAATGCTCGGAGAACCATCAGAAAAGTAACAAACGCAATGCGACATATGCAATACCTTTTGCTGCCTTATGATCCAGCCTTGGTTATGAGCTTTAACATGACATCCCGCCGACTTGGAAAAGACTCACAAAATATTCAACTATTTTTGGACAAAAATGGGCGTACAATTGATCGAGTTCTTCAAACCCCGTAAGTAATCTTCTCCCGTATTTTTTAGCATTCAACAACTCTTGTCTATAACATTTGAATTCGAAACGTACATCCTCTAACTGCTGAGCGCTACTATACTAAATTTGGATTAACATTTCTAAATCGAAAATTTTACTAAGGCTATATTTAAGATATTCTGCTTTTTGTGTGTTCTAGATACGTGGTACATCTTGTGGTTGTAGCTGTAAACTTGGTGTTGTTGGTTTCAGCATTAGGTAAATTTTCTTTTGTTATGATTTTTCTTGCTTTTTTATATATATTGCTAATGATGAATTGCTGCTTTGGTCAGTTCTCCTCTTGCTGCATTGGTACCCAGGACTTGTTGTGTAAGATTTCTTTTCAGCCTTCTTGCTCTTCTTGTTAATTCTTTATTGGACTATGCTACATGGACTTTCTTGTTTCTTTCTTTTCAGTGTAATCTTTCTTTGCTGGATATTAACAACTCTAATTTGGGTTTTGACTGGCTTCGATTTCTTCCTTCACAAGTGAGTAACAATTTCCCTTGTCCTTATTTTCTCATTTTAGAAAGAATTCAAGTATGGTCTCTAAACCCTAAACCCCACGTGACATGTGTATTCAAGTATGTGAATTTTTCTCAAATTTTTTGTTGCTCCACAGTTTTGCAAAAGATACATGTTCAGCTTTGGAAGATTTTCAACAAAACAGCCACAACAGTAGTCTAAGCTCGATCCTACCATGCTTAGATCCTGAGCGCTCAGAGAAGCTGATGGGTCAAATTGGCTACACTATACACAGTTTCATAAATCAGGTATATTATATATTAGTCAAAGCAATTATAATCAACATACTAACAATTTATTTTTATTATGTATTTGATTATTTTCAATGAGAGGTGATTAATTTCTTTGTGTTGCAGTTGAATTCTAAAGTAACAGAAATTGCCAATTCGCTTGGAATAGACGAGCAAAATGATGATTTGGTTGGACTTCTGCGTATATGCAATCCTTTCTCCGGGCCACCTAACTACAGCTACATACCCAGTAGTTGCTCAGATGCCATCCCAGTTGGAAAATTACCAGAAGTAAGTAGATTTACCCATTGGCATAAGTACATAAGAAAACTAACAATTTTCAAAAAAATATTTAACAAGCAAACTTGTGCGGGATCGAGTTGAAGGGTTAAGATGAGATTAGACTTACTCGAATCTTGGAGAAATATGTGTGACTTCAACAGTATTGTATGCCGATATGGTGCTACTAATACACCAGGATTATAATATGTGATTGGCTATGAGTTTTTACGTTAGAATATAATCATAATAATATACACATGTTATAACATGAGTTTATTAGTAACACAATGTCAACTCATATATTGACCTTATTATTTTTGTCTTTTCAAGTTCAAAACTAGTTAGTTTTCTATCCCGTTATTATTTATATAAAAGGATTTTTTTAACCTTTAATTGTTACCTGAACTTTGACTCTTGCAACATTTACTTAGATTGAAAATTCATATGTGTAGGCCATTTCAGGAATCACTTGTTACCTAAACGACATGGAAACATGCAGAAAAAATGGAAAACTGATCTCCCGAGCCTCCTACAACATGGCCTGGGCTTACAGCCACTCTGTCCAAGATTTTCTAGACATATATCCAACTTTGCTGAGCTTATCAGAATGCTCCTTCGTCAAGGATGGAATTTCCGACGTGGTTTCACAACATTGCAGGCCATTTAAGACTGCATTGAGATTGCTATGGGCCTCCATGCTATCCCTAGCCATTTTCATGGTATTTTTAGTTGCAGTTTTGGTGACAAAGGTTTTTCAAGATAGGGGAAGAAGCTTCACGAAGTTTGCCATCACCCCTTGCCTGCCCCCATAGGAGAAAGTTATAATTCAATTTGGAAAAAACAAACAAACAGACAAACAAATAGGAATACATACTTTTTCTTTTCTTTATATTCAATTAGTAAGCCCAAAAAAAAAAAGCTGTAGTTCATGGTGGAGTCGTAAGACATTGTTAATCCATGGACATCAAAGTGTATATATGCAAAGATTCTTAAATGATAATTTCTTTTTAGCTTGAACCTGTTCTTAGCTGTTTTGATTGACAAGCGATAATGAAGTCATTGATCAATACAGATCACTTTAATCAATGATCTAATGTGTAAAGAAATTTTCAACCACCAAACAATAAAACGCACCATGCTGATGATGATGAGTCACGAAAACATGGTGAAAAGTTCAAAAATTGATTCCCTATTAATGCATCAAACCTTCCAAATGCAAATAATTAGTCACCACCTTAAGTCAAAAAGGAAAAGTTGTCGTGGACTGCTAAAACCCGACATTTGGAATCATTAGAATTTGGAAAGAAAAAAAAACAATATGCGACTTCCTTTCTTTTAATGGTTTATATATTTTGTGTAATATATTTTTTTTTAACGGAAAAAGAGATTCGAACTTGAGATCTCTAGCAATTAGTTTTGTAATATTTCTCTTTAGTACACACTAGAACGAAACCTAATAAGTCAAGCTCGAGGCCCATCAAAATCTAAGAACAAGTCCCTCTAAACTCATAAGAAAATTAATAAATCGATTAATTACCTAATTTGATGGAAGGAAACTGAGGTGGGTAGAAACAAGCAATTTCCTAACCTAAGCGAAGAAAACAACATTCAAAGGCGTCTTGTATTATTTTACAAAGTCACATTTTATTTTCATGTTGTTATTAAAACTACTGTGATAAATAGTTTATCACTTATCAAATGGGTCCTTTACATAATTCTCGAAACTCACGACACGAGGTTATTATTAAATCCGATTATTGTGAGTGCACACGTATGATATGTCATTATAGTGAGACAATATCTATTTTAATGGGATCAACCTAAAATTATGTTCTAATCAAGCGTCCGCCAAGACCAACACCAACCAACTCTAGCAAGGTCTATGATGATGTTATTTATTTATTTAATTTGTTGTGACAATCTTATTTTTATCTGCTAATTTTATTTTGTTTCTTGCATGTTTTATTTTTAAAATAAATCAGCATACCTATTTTTATTTTTATTTTTTTAAAATATTGCATCATGTGCAAGCGAGAACGTGTATGGAAATACCATATTATCGTATTAAAGTATTTTATTTATTTATCATTTTACTATTTAGTTTATACCTGTCAAAAGTGTGATAGACTAATTGAAATAAAACTATCATTTCCATCAAAAAATGTAAATTACATGGGACCAGTTCTTTGCATGTGGAAGTATTTTATATACAATCGAAGAATCAATTGCTTGAAAATATAACACGTTTTCAAACATCAAACACAACTTAGTTCACCAAAATACTTAAATGTTGTGATATTGGAAGTGATAAAATATGAATATGGTTTGAATACTTTTGGGTTAGGTTTTATTCTTCTCTATAAGGAGATATATAGGAGTTTACATTTGTGCTTTACAAGGAAATAGATACAGTAATCAATTAGGATAGTATCTCCTAATTATGCAATGATTTGTCAACTATATAGAATAGGAAAGTAAATCCCTTAATTAATTAAGGAAATAAATCTTCTTGATTAATTAGGAGACTCACGTCAACACTCCTTCTCAAGTTGGTGCATATATGCCACCAATGCCCAACTTAGTAAGTGAGTCATGAAATATTCTGCCACAAACAGCTTTTGTTAAGATATCTGCCAGTTGATCTTATGATTTTACGAATGGTAGGCAGATGATCTTCTTCTCAATTTTTTCTTTGATAAAATGTCTATCCACCTCAACATGTTTGGTTCGATCATGTTGAACTGGATTATGGGCAATATCGATAGCTGACTTGTTGTCACAATGCAACTCCATTGGCTTTTCTGGCTTGAAGCACAATTCTGTAAAGAGTCTTCTGATCCATAATAATTCACAAACTCCGTGAGTCGTTCCTTGATACTATGCTTCTGCACTGGACCAAGAAACCACATTTTGCTTTTTACTCCACCAAGTGACTAGGTTACCTTTCATGAATGTAAAGTAACTAGAAGTAGAGCGTCTATCTATAATGGAACCAGCCCAATCAGCATCTGTATATCCAACAACTTCAAGATCTCCATTTTTTGAGAACATTAATCCTTTCCCCGGGGCTAACTTTAAGTATCTTAAAATTCGATCAACTGCATTCCTATGAGAAACACTAGGAGAATGCATAAACTAACTAACCACACTCACAGCATATGCAATCTCTAATCTTGTGTGTGCAAGATATATTAACCTTCCAACAAGGCGTTGGTACTGTTCCTTATTGGTTGGTTCTTGGTCCATGTCTTCACATAACTTGTGATTCATCTCAATGGGTGTGTCAGCAGGTTTACATCCAAGCATTTCTGTTTCAGTGAGTAAATCCATTACATACTTCCTTTGAGACAAAAATATACCAGTTTTTGACCTTGCTACTACGATTCCGAGAAAGTAGTTCAGATCACCCCAATCCTTCATCTTAAATTCCTGAGACAAATACTTTTGCAACTTCAGTTGCTCTTCTAGGTCATTTTCCAGTTACAATTATGCCATCTACATAAACAATCAATGCAGTAAGTTTTCCTTCATCACGCTTCAAGAATAGGGTGTGATCTGAATTACTCTGTGTATATCCAAAATTATTCATAGATTTAATAAATTTACCAAACCATGCCCTGGGAGATTGCTTTAACCCATATAATGACTTTCTGAGCTTGCAAACTTGATTTTTCTTATTAGGAGCTGAATTACATCATTGGGGTAAGTCCATATATACTTTTTCTTCCAAGTTTCCATGTAAGAATGCATTTTTGACATCAAACTGATGTAGTGGCCAATTGAAATTTGCTGCTAGAGACAATATGACTATAATAGTGTTAATCTTGGCTACTGGGACAAAGGTCTCCTCGTAGTCTATCTCATATCTTTGTGTGTATTCCTTCGCCACCAATCTAGCTTTATATCTTTCAACGAATCCATCTACTTTGAGTTTCACAGTATAAATCCACCTGTATCCTGCTGTCTTATTTCCATGAGGTAAATGCATGAGTTTCCCATGTGGCACTCTTTTGGAGAGCTCACATTTCTTCATTCATAGCTTTTTTCCATTTTGAGTCTTCTAGTGCTTCAGTTACACTGTTAGGGACAGATATGTCAGCCAATTGCTTCATATAGTGTACACGTGACTCTGATAATCTGCAGAGATATATATAATTATTAATGGGGTATTTCCCTTTGGCTTTAAGATTTGCTTCATATTGTACTTGAGGTTTGCCACGGTTCTTCCTTTTTGGAAGTTGATATGTAGGCTCTATGCCTTCTGAAATCAAATCATCATGAGATATTTCATTAGTGTTATCAGTTTCAGGAAAAGATGTTACCTGAATGACTTTCTCAGCAGGAGATTGGTGAGGTACTGAAGCTAAAGCGGGCAAAATCTCATAAAACGGTTCAATTTCCTATTCCTGATTTTGACAGCGTGGAGACAATTGATCGTTTTCCTCTAGTGACCGGTCGCTGTATGCTGGCGACCAGTCGTTTTGAAGTAGGTTCTATGTAGTTGAAGAACTAAGGGGGGCGACCGGTTGCTTTCCACTGGCGACCAGTCATTTTGATGCAAAGTGACGTCTTGGAGAAAAAAAATCGAGAATTCGAGCATTGATGGATTCTCGATTCTCCTCCTAGGTTGTTGAAAAATATAAGTCATGTTCCAAAAACACAATATCTATGGAGGTAAAGACCTTATAACTAGGAGGATGATAACATCGGTATCCTTTCTGATGAGGTGCATAACCAATGAAAACACACTATTCGGCTTGGTGATTCAATTTGCTTCGTTGGTGACAATGTAAGTGGACAAATACAACACAGCCGAAAATCCGAGGTTCCAGGTTTGGGGTGGGAGGTGTTTGGATATGGTGGTGAAGTTTTTGAAGTGGTGTTTGGAAATTTAGGATACTAGAGGGAATTCGATTGATAAGGTATGCTGCAGAGATGACGGTTTCGCCCCAAAAGGATCGTGGCATATTGGCACCAAAGAGAGAGGCACGAACGACTTCCAATAAGTGTTTGTTCTTTGTTTCAGCCACCCCATTTTATTGGGGAGTGTAAGTGCATGAGCGTTGATGTATGATGTCATGATCTTGTATGAACTAGTTAAGATCATGGTTGAGAAATTCTCCACCATTGTCAAAACGAAGAACCAGAATTCTAGCATGAAACTGAGTCTCCACCATTTGATAAAACTATTGAAACCTAAAACTGACTTCCCCTTTAGTTTTGAGAAGGGAAACCCAAGTCATGCGTGTGCAATTATTTATAACGTGACAAACTATCGCACCTTTGTTGGAGTAGCAATTTTAGCAGGTCCCTAAACATCAGAATGAACAAGAGAAAAAGGAACCAAACTCTTATTTGAACTTAATAGGAACAGGACACGATGACTCTTAGCCAATTCACACGTATCACACTAGAAGCTGGAAACATCAAGATTGGAAAATAATGATGGAAACAACTTCTTAAGATAATCGAACGAGGCATGCCCAAGACGTTTATACCATAACCAAATTTTGTCTCTCTCCCTCTCAGAACGAGTTCCACTGGTTGTGAAAGCTTGACCAACCTTAACCTCACTATCCGGTGCCCAATTCAAGTAGTAAAGTTTGCCCCGCCGAGTACCACAACCAATCGTCTTTCCTGTGAGGATGTACTGAAAAACACAATGATTCAGCCAAAATGTTACAGTACACCTCAAAGTAGTAGTAAGTTGTGCAACAGATAACAAGTTATGGTCTAAAGATGGAACAAGTAATACAGAATCCAGATGTAGGGAAGTAGAGAGAGATAGAGAGTCCTCCCCAACCACAGGGGATGGGGTACCATTAACATAAGACACCACCGACGGAGTGGATGAGTTGCGACTAATAAGTTGGTCGGGATCAAATGTCATGTGATCCATAGCATCCGAGTCGATAATCTATGCAGACTTTTGAGAGGACATATGAAAAGTAGAACCTTTGGTGGTGGCGATAGAAGCATGAGTCTGAGTAGCTGAGTCAGAAGGATTGACCGCATGATTCTGTGAGTCTACAATAAGGAGGAGAATCGTAGGGGTTCCTGACATCGCAGCGGAAGTAAGATGTGATATGAGAATGTGAGGAATTATGATTGGAGGAATTTGATTTGAGGAATTTTATGTATGAATTTGATGCAGAAATTGGATTTGAGAGGTGTGTGTATAAGATTTGACGGTATGTGTATAGAGATTTTGATAAGAGGATTTGAGGACTTTAGATTTGAGGGATATGGTTTTGGGAAAAAATATGAGGAATTTGATTTAGGGTTTTGGATTTGAATATGAGAAATTTGAGATAAGGGTTTAGAGACAACCTATGATCGATTGCTCTAATACCATGCTAAAATATGAATATGGTTTGAATACTTTTGGGTTAGGTTTTATTATTCTCCATAAGGAGGTGTATATAGGAGTTTACATGAGTGCTTTACAAGGAAATAGATATAGTAATCAATTAGGATAGTATCTCATAATTATACAATGATTTGTTAACTATATAGAATAGAAAAGTAAATCCCTTAATTAATCAAGGAAATAAATCTCCTTGATTAATTAGGAGACTCATGTCAACATGAAGAAATTAAACCTGTAAATCTTGAGGGATTCAATACAAAATTCATTGGAGATACTGGAATTTGCCCCTGTGTTGATCTTAGCAATTTACAAAAAAAATCAACTGAGTTTCAGAGGCGGTTGTGTCTCTGTCGAAGAAGATGAGCGTGTAATGACAGACATAATAATATTAAACTATTAATCTTCAGCCTACAAATAAAAAATAATATTTATGTATATTGCCCACCCAATGGGCTAATTTTCTTTATTAAACTATTTTTCATGGGGGTTTGCCCACAATGAATCTATGGGGATTACTGTTGTTTAAATTAAAAGAATATGTAGTTGTCAATTTTTTGTTGTTGAGCTTTTAGACTTTTAAATACTGCACTTTCCTTGATGAATCCGTCATTGGTGTTGTAGTTTTAATCTTTTAGTCCAATGCCAATATATTTTTATAGGAACTCAAATCTCGAAAAATGCCAATATATTTTTATAGGAACTCAAATCTGGAAAAATCAAGAGGCTTAGTCAATAAGTTTGCTAGATGATGATATTCAGTGGGGTAATACCTCCTTGATGAGTAAGTCTCAGAATATCACAAGCTTCTCAGGAAGTCCCACAATTTTCAATACAAGCAAACTGCTCATGTTTCCTATTTGAGTTGGTAAGAGTTTGTTGCTCAACAAAAAGCTACATCTATAAATTATAGACATCTAACGACCTTCTAGTAAGCAAGCTTAAGAAAAGAGCTCCATCTATTAAAAATTTTGTTAACAAAAATACGGTCAACTTAAGAGTTGAGACATGATCTCTACCTCCTTATTTTGTTACATGACATAAACACATAATTTAACATGAATGAGTATCATTTTGCATTTAAATATTTTTTTCATTTTGCATTGACATTCTATCAATTATTTTTCTGCATTTTAATACACTTTTTTATTAATTTTATAGCTTAAAACATGATTAGGAAAGATAGGTTAATATATGATGATAATCGTACAATCTCTTGACAACGTTATTATATATTTTATTTTGTATAATTGAATTTATTTTTAAAAAAAATGTGGAAAGGGATATTGACACATCAAAGACAACCATTTGTTGTTTTGTTAAGCAACAAACACAACCATTGGTCCACATATTGAAAGACATCAAGGCAAGAAAAAAAGAATTATAAACTAAACATCATGTCACGTGTATTAATATTTGAAAATTTGCCTGAAAAATTCTTCTGCAGCTGTTAATGATTTTTGTGTCTTCTTTTTTTTTTTTTTTTTTTTTTTTTTTCCTCCTCTTGTTTATTTATATTATTCTATATATTCAATTATTATATTTCACTATTTTGTGTTGGTTTTTTTGACTTTCTAATCTCACTCCCTTGAGTAATATGAGCCGCGTGAACTTGGTGTGTCACGTAACCTGTCCTGTTACGGTGATGGAGTGTAGGCGCGATATAGTGACGGCCCATTTAATCAACTGTCAGAATCTAAGTGGTTGCTCATCAAGTAAGAATTAATTCAGCATCCAGAAAGAAAAAAAGGGGAAAATTTTCATTTGAAAAGCTTCCGGATATCTGTTTTATCAAACATCAAAGACCTTTCGGTCCCAAGTCAATATCATCAACCTCAGATCCAATTGAATCAGAAAAAACAAACCACCCAACCTCTTCTGTGTTCTGTGGACTGTTTTTCTCTGCTCTGGATTGCTTGGTCTGCCCAGTTTGGTTCAAGTATTGTTAGAACAACAACATCAGTAGCAAACCCATGTCTGGAAATTCAGTTCAACTCATGCTTCAGCTGTTCTCAGGTAAGTCTTTTCTTTGACTCTGATCACTTTTCTGCTTGTGGGTGATGAAAGTAGAGATTTTTTTTCTTTCCATTTTTAGGAAACCCAAGTCTGGGTTGTTGAACTATGTGGATCTGTCTAGTAGGTTTTGGACTCTGATACACAAGTTTTGAGCTTTTTTTATTGATTCAATCTGTTACTGAAATGGGTCTAAGTCATTGGTTAATTCCTGTATGTTTCATTTGCAATTAACTCTGTTGCTATTTGTTGAACCGTATTCCAGTAAATAATATAACTTTGTTATTGGCATATCTTATTCTTATTTATTTGTTTATTTCTAACTATCAAGACTCGTTCCCTGATTGCCTACACTGTTTGGCCGAGTAGTATTCAGTTATACACATTCAGCCGTTGACAGCGGAGTTTTCTAATGTTAATGACTGTATATCACTGACGAAAATAGTGTAATTTTAAAACATTTGAGACTGTTGTAGTCCTAATTTGTGCTGAAGTTTTTTCTTTCATAAATGGTGATAAAATTGACTACTTCCGTTCATTATAGGTTAGCGTGGCGATGACTTATATTTGGTTGGGTTTTATTGGATATCCATAGGTTGCATTTTGTTAATTGCAGCATAATCTTGAAGATAATTAAAAGGAAGAGAAAATGAGGATGAGGAACAAATACAGGAAACCAACCACTTTCCATTGCAATGCAGGGAGCAGATGTTCAACGTCTGCTGTGGTGTGTAGCTTGGTGGGATGTTTTCTTGTGTTTCAGCTGTACTCCCTTGTTCACCAAAATGATAGGATGGGAGGAGAAATGCAATTTCGATCAACTCATCACCCACAGTTCCATGAACTTGAAGAGGTGGAAGAGGAAACTATCCAAATTCCCCCACCAAGAAAGCGATCCCCACGTGCTGCAAAAAGAAAACCTAGGCGACCAACCACTCTGATTGATGAATTTCTTGATGAAAATTCTCAAATTAGACACGTATTCTTTCCTGGCCAGAAGCATGTTATAGATCCAATGAAGGATACAGGGAATGATAGCTATTACTACTACCCTGGGAGGATTTGGTTGGATACTGATGGAAATCCTATTCAAGCTCATGGAGGTGGTATTCTATATGATGACAAATTGAGGACATACTATTGGTATGGGGAGTATAAAGATGGGCCCACATATCATGCTCATAAAAAAGGAGCAGCCCGGGTAAGTGATTTACTTTTCCTCTGCATCATCTTATGCTCAACTATGTTTTGACTCTAAAATATCAGTCTGTAAGGCTGTTGGGGATGAAATCGCTATTTTTTAAGTTTTTCACTCATTAATTGTTTGCTTTCTGTTTAGAAGCTTTGGGGTTATATGGTTGAAGCTAAATGTAAGTCATTATTGCATATGTGGTTCATTTCTGTTTCCATAATCCAACCATGAATACCAGTTGTTTTCTGTGCTGACCTCAATAAGCCTAATTTAGTGTGTTGCCTTCATATTACTTGATATCAACTCTAGATTGTGGAATTCTGTTTCTAGTTCCTATGCATTTTACCATTGCTGTTTTGTATAAGACTTTATCCCCTGCATACCGTACATACTTTACATGAATAAAAATCTCCTTGGAAACCTCTATACAAATTGTTATGGCAAGTTAGGAGAAAAATACAACTAAATTAACATTTACAATTGTATAACATGCCTTCTTAGTGTGAGCTGGAGTGTTAAGTTGGAGCTTTATTTTCTCTTCGTGGACATGCCAATATCAAAGAGGCAAAGTTCTGGAAACACAATGGTCTGTAGCGATTCCATAGTTGTTGTTTCTTGAACTGTAAATTGCGTTGAGGGTAGTGTGCATAATTGGAAACTTGTTATAGGAATGATGTGTATTACAAAAATAATGACAAAGAATAAGAATGAAGCCGGGGCGAATGCCCAGTAGGCCTTGCTTAGGGCTTTCACCATCAGATAATGTGCTCTCAAGTTCGATAGGTATCGTGCTTTTTGAGATGTAGGGTTTCTTGTTCACCTATCCCATTGAGATTGGAGTCAGCCATGTGAATTCTTTTCAATCATCCAATTGGTTAGTCCTGATGAAGAAGTGTGTCAGGAGCCTCATGGATAATTGCCCTTTTTTGTTCATGTTGGAAACGATGCACGAGAAGAAATCTCCTCCATTTTAGGTGAGAACAACCCATGTCAATGAAAGATCTGTCAGTTAGATTTTCTAAGTCAAGTAGGTGATTTGTGGATCAGCATCATTTAAAGAGTAATGAGAACTATCTTTCCAAGAAGTGAAATCTTAAAACTCCATCACCTTCAATTTGGAAAGAACGGAACTTTTGGGTACAACTTATTTTGCTGTCAGCTAAAAATGACATCTGGTGTTTAAGCCTACAGGAGTTTTAGTTGTTCGATATGGATTTTGGGGATTGAAAAGGAATGCTTACTCGATGGGTGTTGAAAATATGTGTATGAACTGGATGGTTCTCTGAGGGATTTTTTTTCCCTTCTTCCAGCAGGCGCTGTTTTAAGGCTTCCAGTAACCCATATGTTGCTGTTATGGACCTCATCATGTTGCATTACCATTAGATGCATAGTTTTTTCACCATTGCTGCACTTGTGAGTGTTTTTTTTTATTCTTCTCTAATTTTTGTCAGTATTCCTTTTTCATTTCAAGCATTCAATTTCTGTCTTATGTGTAGGTTGACATCATAGGAGTTGGTTGCTATTCTTCCAGAGACTTATGGAAATGGAAAAATGAAGGCATTGTATTAGCAGCAGAAAAAACAAACGAAACACATGATCTCCACGAATTAAATGTTCTTGAGAGGCCGAAAGTGATTTACAATGAGAGGACAGGGAAGTATGTTATGTGGATGCATATTGATGATGTTAACTACACCAAAGCTGCTGTTGGTATTGCCATTAGTGATTACCCTACTGGTCCTTTTGATTATCTCTACAGCAAACGACCCCATGGATTTGACAGTAGGGACATGACAATCTTCAAAGATGATGATGGTGTTGCATATCTAATCTACTCCTCCGAGGACAATAGTGAACTTCATATTGGGCCACTAACTGAAGATTATCTTGATGTGACAAACATCATGAGAAGAGTTCTCGTGGGACAACATCGGGAAGCCCCGGCTCTGTTCAAGTATGAAGGAACTTATTACATGATCACTTCAGGATGCACTGGATGGGCTCCAAATGAGGCACTGGCCCATGCAGCAGAGTCGATCATGGGGCCATGGGAGACTATGGGAAACCCCTGTGCGGGAGGGACCCGACTTACTACATTTTTTGCACAGAGCACATTTGTGGTTCCTGTGCCAGCATTTCCTGGTTCATTTATTTTCATGGCAGATCGATGGAACCCGGCAGACTTAAGGGACTCAAGATATGTCTGGTTGCCTTTGATAGTAGGGGGACCGGCTGATAGGCCCCTGGATTACAATTTTGGGTTCCCATTATGGTCAAGAGTGTCAATATATTGGCATAGAAAGTGGAGACTTCCTCGGGGGTGGAGTTCTTCGAAATGAATATAGGTTTTCCTCATATCATCTGGTGTATCATACATGAAGGCTATGCTGATTCTTTCACTGGCTTGCCATGGTTGTTGTGTTACTGTAAATGAAGAGCATTTGCAAATTGCATATAGTCCACTTGCGCATGGCACACAAAGGCGAGTGTGTAGGATGATCAATCTCAAGCACTGCCAATGAACCCCTCATTTTTTTAGATTATGTTAATATTAGCTAGCATTGAGGCAGAGCGTATGCTTGCAGGGAAAGATTGCTTATTATCTAACAGTTCTGCTAATAATCACTTGATGTTGCCCTTAGTTGAAGTTCATTACGTGCATGAAGGGTATGTATGTCTTTATGTGTGACGGGCTAAGCCACAGATGGGTCTTTGGACCTTTTGCCTGAAGCATAGTGAGTGTTTTCTGAGAAATGTCCGGATGTCAAAGAAGATCGTATTTAATACGTTTGGCAAGGGTCATTGAAAATGTTGTCTCAGATCATAAAAGGAAAAAATAAAAAATAAAAAGGGAAATGTTGTGTCCCCTCCATAATTTTTTAATTTTTTTCATACAAGTGATATTGGGGAGCCTATGACTTGAGGTGCATGGGCAAATGCTCTTAACCACTTGACTACAATGCGCTTGCCTCTCCATAATTTACATTAAGGTAACCATCCAATGTCGTAAGCTCGATACACCCTTTTCTGAATATCGCTTGTATAAAAAAAATAATAAGAATACAAAATTTTGATTTCAAGTTCCTCCCCAAAAGGGTGTAGGAGTATCAACTTATAAATTACGTTATTAAGTAGCGCTTGGCATAGTTTTTATTATTTTTTTAATGTTTGAAGAAGTTTCTAGTGTAAATCAAAGGGGTGGCCTTGGTGTGAAACACGCATGTGAGGCCCACTCATCCGTGAGAGATCCGCTAGGCAGCCCTACACAAGAATTTCTCCAAAGGAACATGTTGTTGTGGCAGTTAAAATGGTCTTCTATTTATTATCAGATGATTAGTAGTTAGACGTCATTATGAAACATGGTTGATACCCTATGTAGCAGTTACTTAAGAAAATAAATTGCCATTAATAAGTGAGGCTCATCATTAGCAGGTCATGAATTCTGTAAGGTATACCAACTTTGATTGGGACAATAATTCCTGACCAACCAAATGTGCTTCCAAATTTGGTTCCCACTCCCAAAACACTTGCTTTCTCTATGACTCAACTGAACGACTGATTCGGTCCAGCAGCAAGTGGTTAGTTAAACTTTTTTTTTTTATTAAAAAAAATCCACTGAAAACTATTTTTGATTATTGCAGTCTGAAATATGAATAAAACATTGTTCTGCTAAATGTTACCCATTAATCCAAGAACTTTGTCATGCACAAGAAAGTAGTGTAGAAGGTATCAGTTTAGTTATTCCCAAGAGCACACGTCTCAGCTCGAATGAGTACATCGGGAACAGTTTGGTCTCTGAAGCATGAGATACTACGGCGATGTAATACTTCATCTAGTAAAATCATTTACACATTCAGACTCAGGTCATCCATGGCATTGCCAACTGGCAAAATCTCATGAATATAAGAAAATTTCTCCTGTATAGGTCAGATCCTCTTGATTTTTGAAAATGTTCCCGTTTCAGAGAAGTAGGTGCTTTGAGTTCCACCGCCGAGCTGGTGTGCATGAGCCTGTGGATTTGAGAGCTCGATCCCCTGTAGGTAAGAATTTTCCAAAGGTAAGAAGTAAGTTTCTATGTCACTAGCTTGGAAACCAATGCATTTGCGAATATGAGAGATTTTTCAAGGTAAGAAGTGAAGTTACCTGCACAGGCGTAAATGCTAAACTTGAAGTGAGTCCAGATGTAGCACCACTGCTTCCATAATTCTTCTCCTTGAACCTGAAAATAATATGCAGCTCATGATATCAGGTCAAGGATCATTATCTCATACTTTTAGACAAATAAATCAGCACAGAAACACAAATGACAATCCATATTAAATCACTGGGCCATAAAAGAAGACAATAATTAAAACCAGCAAGGAAAAGCGTACTTCTTAGCGACTTTGGCAGCAAGTTTGCTCTGACCCATTGATACACGCAGCTTGCCACTCCCAGCTTGACCAAGCATTCCATAACCTTCACCCAGTCCATCACCTATTATCAAGGAAGACAAAACATGAGGATTAAGATTAAGAATGTAAATGGTAAACATATTCCATGCAATTGCACAGATCCCAACCATTCATGTAAATGGGAACCCCACTACAACGGAAAATTGAGATCCTCATTTGTAGGAAGTGTAAGAATGTAAGTGTTATTGGAAACTTCCTGTCTCCTGTAGAACTTCACAATATGCAGCGCAAAATATAATTCAATTTTTTCCTTTTCTTATTGGGATATAAATCAAAATTAGAGATAAGGTGCACCCTCTGACCACAAGTTTTGACCCCAAAAAACAAAACCCTTCAATATAAGACATGCATATTGGACCCGTTAAGGATTAAAAAAAAAAAAAAAAAAAAAAAAAAAAAAAATCAGGATGCCCAAATTCTTTTTCCCCGTATTGGAAAATTAATAATGATCACTCAACAGGCCATAGTGACTCAACACAGATGTATAAAATAAACGGGCAACATAAGAAAATCTACAAATTAAATTTACTAACAGAAGACAGAAAAATACCTAAGGAACTCTCTTCAGGTATACCAAATTGCATCCTATTTGCCAGCTTCCTCATGTCCGTTATCGCATATCTGTAAAAGTAAATATCAGTATATGATTCAACAATTACTAAACAAAGGTAAAATAGTAGAAACACTGCACTACCTTTCCTTCATCTTCCTTAACCGACGACCACCTCTCTTCTTCTTAGGTTCAGAATCTGGAACCGGAAGTGGTTTAGGTTGTTTTGCAGGAGGAGGCTCCTGCCATTTCTCAATTTTCTTACGTATCTCCTCCCGGAATGCCCTTCCAGTGTTTCCAGATGGATCTCCTCTTGTTGAATCCACCCGTGCTGCAAGTGTTGATTTTGCAGCCAAGAGTCGGCAAGCACGCATCCTCAAGGAAGGGGGTGTAGTTTGAAATATTTCTGTCTGCTCAACATAACCAACACGAAATTGTGATGTTGCAGTGGAAAACCCAGCAAGGTTTTTTCTCTTAGCACCAAGAAGCTGAACATTACAAGCAGGCATCTTGGCTAAGGATACGAGACCGCCAGCTGTCCCCATTAGTTTCGCCGCAACAGCACTCCCAACTATAGCAGAAAGATTTGGTGCAATAAAGCCCATTCTACTTTCAACGAAATCAAGAACCTTCTTCTTTGATGAATCAAGAGCAAGGGCTCGATCGCATGCCTCATTTGTTTTTGAAAGGACTTCCTCTGGAAGCGGCTTGCCACTTGTAGTTGATGCTGTAACTGACACAACCATAATAATTGCGGAAGGTAAAAGCCCCTCCAGATCAACAAGGGTTACATCCATTTCATTCCCAATTTTCTTAACAACTCGGGCGTAATCAATAGGATGATGCACAAGTGATTCAAGCTCTGGAAACTTTGGGCGATACTTATCACGAATAAAATTGTGGATGATTACAATTTCATTCTCAATGTCAACGGACAAAGCATTACAGTCCACAATCAGCTGGTATTCTGGATCATCTTCTAAAACTATTCCATGACTTGACATATCAGAACCCTTCTCCAAAGCCTCTTCCACTTTCTACAATTTAAACACCGTATTCCGATTACATACATGTCATTAAGCACATTCCAGTAATAAAATGGAAAAAGAAGATGGGCAGGGGGAACATAGAACAGTACTGAACCACAAAGGAAGAACACATATAAGTACTTTTAAAATAAACACCAAAATTAGTTTCAATGTTGAATGGTTTTTAGTTTCAATTTGATCTACTCCCACTCTTCTCTTCCTTACCTCTCTTGTATTTCTTTTATAAATTATCTTTTTAACCTCCTCCTGTCTTTATTTAAAAAACAAAAAACCAAAAACTTCATCAAACAGGGCACACAATACATGTTTAAAAAGCCATGTCCATTAAGTTAAACCCCAACCCCAACAAAAAACAAAAACATGTTAACTGCAACAGCAGTCATCCTAAACGCTAATGCATCAAAGAAAAGGATAAGCATTAAGAATGTATAAATACAGTAAAGAAGTCAAAAGATAATGTTTGAGCACAAAATAATATAAAGATTTCAATACTAGAAAGTACTCCATGAAGAAAATCGGGACATTCCTATTATAACAAACCTGCATTATATCAGTATATCTTTGCGTTTTCTGCAATTTTGAAACACTATCCAGATCATCGTAATTAAGCGTTTCCAAGTCTGCCAAGTCCCCATCAATATCTTCTTCCATGTTTCCAGCATCAGCATCATCTTCAACCTGCAAAAAGAACAACAACAACAACAACAACAACAACAACAACAACAAAATTAAGTACTTATACTGCAGAGATTGAGAATTTGATATAGAAATGAATTTTTAACATCTCATTGACTAGCTATGTAAAAGTTGGTCGTCATGATTTAAGGAAGAATATACTCACAATAACATCAGCTTCATTGTCAGATAGTTCATCAAGGTCTGCAAGAAATGAATCAGCAAGAGTCGCCTGCAATTACCCCAGAGGAATGTCAAAATTATGTAGCTTGCTCCTAAATTTGTTACAGCATCATTAAACTAAGAAAGTAGATTTTAGTGCAACTCAGAAACCAATAAAGCTTAGCAAGGAATACAAAAGCAAATAAATAACTCACCATCCTTTCAGGTTCAAGCGGCGTGAGCTTCCAACAGTTGGTGCCTGATAAAACTGAAAATTAAAAATCAGAAATTCAGAACCTTTATAAAGAAATTAAACTAAGCAGAAAACCCAATTTAGTAATCATATTTATAGCTCGAAAATTCTTTTATTTGAAAAAGAAAAACAGAGTTCTAGCAAACAGAAAGCACACCAGACCCAAATTCTCAATTTTTAAATAAAAATCAAATCAGAAGATGAAATGTGAAAGAGAGAAGATATGAAAAAACATTCCGTAAAGAAAATTCAGAAATTAAACCCTAAATTAGACATACCTGAGGAAGTAGAGCCGATTAAGAAAAACAAACTGGGGTATGAATTGGATGTGAAAACGAAAAATAAGAAAGGGATGGGCCGCTGGGACGAGACTATGAGCTACCGAAGAAGTTCAGAAGATAATAAGAATCAGAAGAGGATTGGATGAAGAAGATGATGAACGAAAATTAGAAGAAAGAGAAAAGAAGCGGGTGAACTTAGACGCGCAGCAGAAGGGCTGTGAGGGATGGGCTGCGCTGGGCCGAAAATAATACATACGTACAAGAGAAATGCCAGCCATTAGAGAATATTTTAACAGTAGAGCCGCGCGGCTATACGCTTTAAATAGAATATTTAAACGGTATAGCCGCGCGTCGATACTACTTGAATATTAAAAAAGTGTGGCTGTCTAATCCCTATAAATAGTATAGCCGTGCGGCTGTACCCATAGAAAGCACGCATGCCTCACACATCTTTCTTATATCAGACAGCTTCTTGTGGTTGTGGCAATAAGCCTAGTGACAGATTCTTTTAACTTCATCATTCCCAGAAGGACAATGATAAGATCAGAAAGTTTTGAATAAAACAGCATTGCCAGAGCAAAACATGCATATGGCTCACACCGAACCACCAACGACAGGAAAACAGAACACTACTGATACAAATTATTCCTCTTATCAAATAAGGCAATAGGAAAAGTTTTGAAGACGAAACAAGATGCCGCGGGCAAAAAGACAGATATCACAGTTGAATCACATAGCTAAACACACTGGATTCAATGTATAAATTTAGCAAAAACCCTATATAGTAGCTTTAACGAATTCAGATAAACATTTAAGAAGGGGGATCAGTGAGTGAACTCACAGCGTATTTGGATGCTCGGCACAGAGACTCCATTGTCCGCACGTCCCAAACACGACTTCACCAGAAACATTCAAAACATGGATTAGAATAAGGAAAGGAGATTAAGATATATGAGTATGGAAATCTGTTACACCACAAGTAATATTCAGCAAGTAATGTATTATGTAGGAACACTTACAGATCAAATATGGCTTTAAATATTGGCCAAAGTCTTTGGATTGCATCTGCCACAGCTTCTGCATGATTTACATATCTTGAATTGATATTTACTAGCATGTTTAGCGCATCTCAACAAAATAAAAAGAAATAAGGGGCATAACAACAAGATATTGATCATACGTACCCAAATAGATCAATGTGAACTGTTAAATCACGAGCAGGCTTGCTATTTAATGTGTCTGGGCCTTGGCTGACAACTTCCTGGTTGTTGACAGCATTAATTCAGTATCATCACCCACAGAAGAATTTATATGTACACTTTCTTCTGGAAATGAATTACACACCTGTAAAGGAGTAACGACGGGCAAGCACAACCCCTCCAAAGCCCTCTTAGCATGGTCAGGTGGAAGTTCAGTAATGACCTTGCTGCAGAAGAGAGTTCAGTAAATGTTCAGATCATCAACAACATGGTACTAGATTGATCACGCAACGTCAGAAGATGCAGAAGATATAGTTTACCTTAAGGCTTCAACTAGATGCAACGAGTCCTCAGCTGAACCATTCATGACAGATGAACTATAAGTACTAAAAATACATTACCTGTCTGAAGTACTTGAGGATGTTGAGGTAGTTTTAGAAGCCTATCCATAACCTGTTCAAATAAAATATAAAATTAAAAAAAATTAAAAAAAACCCAAAAAATGAGTATTATTAGATCATACCTTGGGAATTACTTCATTCTCAAATACTATATATCTTCTTTGAAAAGGATCACTCCTTCAAAGAAGATATATCAGTCCTTGAATATTTGAGACAGTGCTTTTCAAGCCTGAACATTACTAGTATTAAAGATTAGACATCTGAATTGCCAGAATTCCAATATCTACCATTAAGATTAGACATCTGCATTGCCAGAATGCCAGGTCAGTTCTAAGTTCTGACTATTGATCAACTCCTTGCAGGTATACCCTTTAAATAAAATATCACCCTTAAAATAGAATATTTAAACAGTATAGCCGAGCGGCTATACTCTATAAATAGAATATTTTGGACGTATAGCCGAGCTTAACAGTGTCGCCACTCGTCTATATACTTTGAATAGAAAATTTTTACGGTATAGCCGCGCGCCTACACTCTACAAATAGAATATTTTGATACCATTTGAATAGAAATTTGTGACCGTATAGCCGCCCGGCTGTACTCTATGAATAAATGTTTTTTGCAGTATAGCCGGGCGGCTATACTCTATAAATAGAAAGTTTTCACTGTATACCCGCGCGGCTAGACGCTATAAACAGAATATTTTTAAATTATAGATGGGCGGTTATACTTTGTAAATTTTTAACAGTATAGCCGGTCAGCTATACTCTTTAAATATAAGGTTTTAACGGTATAGCCGCTCGGCTAGACGATTTAAATTAGAAAACAGGCATGTCTCGCACATCTTTCTTGTGGTTGTGACAGATTAGTGCAATAGAAGAATGTCCAAATGGAATGTAATGTAGTATTTCATTGCTTCCCCCATTAAGTTGAAGTTCAGTTGTAGGACAATTATTAACCATTTTCCCATAAACAAATCTATATACTATAAATAGAATTATTTAAACGTATAGCCGAGCGGCTATACCTTATTATGATAAATGAGGAAATTAGTTCTCAAATCTGTTGATAGCCATTTTATTTATGTGACAAAAGGTATCATGGTATGAAAGAATCATTTCTTGGGAAAACCAGTAAGCTTTCCTTTGTTTGAAGAAGTAAATCATAATTTAGATGAACGGCTAGATAGAGCATGACTAACGAGCTCCCTCCTCAAGATCTTTCCTGCGGGAGATTTTGGAATGGAGTTGATAAATGATACATGTCGAATCTTCTTGTAGGGTGCAACCTTGATGCAGGAGCATAGGGGTGGATCAAGATAGATATTTATCATTTAATTAGTTATTTCATGATATATTGTTATTTTCTTATTTAGGTAGTTTTAGGATATCTTTTATTATTTATGTGTGATTTTATAATTAATTAGTTTACTTTTGAACCAAGCAGTCTTGGTGCCCAAGTCTTGTAAAGCCTATAAATAAGGCTATTGTAATAGTTGTAGAAAAAAGGGAATATTGATGATTGATGAAATAGTTTATTTGTGGCATGGATTTGCTACGATATATGTGAGTTTGCACTAGCCCTAGATTTCGGTGCTCGTGTATGTGGTTGGTGACCTGTGTCCTGATCCCGATCTCCATCAATTGGTATCAGAGCTATGGCTCAAGATCTGCTTTATTGGGGAGGTTTTTGGATGGAGGGTCGTATTGACAACTACAACGTCATTGAGGAAATTAGGAGGATGCTACAGCAACTTACGGAACGTGTCGCTCGCATCGAAGCTCGAACCCAGATATGTAAGAGTTCTGACGGGGAGAGATGCGTGAACCCTTATCTGAACCGAGTAGCTCGCATCGACACTCTAAGCCGTGGGAGTCTCAACGGGGAGTACGAGGGGGATAGCCCTTTTCATTATTGCGCTTCGCTGTGTGAGTCGAGTGAAGAGGGGCACGGTTATTCTCATTGTGTCTTTGAAGGTACAAATAGATTTGGTAATTTTGGTGCATCTTGTTATTCATCAAAGTTATTAAATTTGGATTTGCCTCCAATATTTGATCCTTGCAACTGTGAAAATTGCAATGAAAATTGTTTGGGTGTTCAAAGCAATTTTGATAAGCAATTTATTGATCAAAACAGTGAAGAGATGAGAATTGAGAAAACTTTCGAAGATATTATTGATTTTTTTGGCATTAATGTTTTCACTTGGAAGGTTGCCAAAACTTTGGTTGATTTTGTCAATCGGTTGAAGATTCTAGAGAGAAACATTTGCATTGTTAGAGGGAGTAAGAAGAAGCTAAGAATAACAAAATATTCCAAATATCTTTTTATTTGGAAAGGAAGGTTTCAATTGGATGCTAAAAGATCCAGAATTAATATGAAGCAATTGAAGATTCTACTTGGATTTTCCTCAATCAAAGGCTTGAATTCGAGGACGAATTCTTTCCAACCAGGGGAGTCTGATGCAGGAGCATAGGGGTGGATCAAGATAGATATTTATCATTTAATTAGTTATTTCATGATATATTGTTATTTTCTTATTTAGGTAGTTTTAGGATATCTTTTATTATTTATGTGTGATTTTATAATTAATTAGTTTACTTTTGGACCAAGCAGTCTTGGTGCCCAAGTCTTGTAAAGCCTATAAATAAGGCTATTGTAATAGTTGTAGAAAAAAGGGAATATTGATGATTAATGAAATAGTTTATTTGTGGCATGGATTTGCTACGATATATGTGAGTTTGCACTAGCCCTAGATTTCGGTGCTCGTGTATGTGGTTGGTGACCTGTGTCCTGATCCCGATCCCCATCATTGATCATCAACATCAACATCCCGATCCCCATCATTGCTCGTGTATGTGGTTGGGGATCGCGATCAAGACACAGGTCACCAACCACATACACGAGCACCGAAATCTAGGGCTAGTGCAAACTCACATATATCATAGCAAATCCATGCCACAAATAAAACTATTTCATTAATCATCAACATCAACTCCCCTACAACTATTACATTAGCCTTATTTATAGGCTTTACAAGACTTGGGCACCAAGATTGCTTGGTCCAAAAGTAAACTAATTAATTATAAAATCACACATAAGTAATAAAAGATATTCTAAAACTACATAAATAAGAAAATAACAATATATCAAGAAATAACTAATTAAATGGTAAATATCTATCTTGATCCACTCTTATGCTCCTGCATCAGACTCCCCTAGTTGGAAAGAATTCGTCCTCGAATTCAAGCCTTTGATTGAGGAAAATCCGAGTAGAATCTTCAATTGCTTCATATTAATTCTGGATATTTTAGCATCCAATTGAAACCTTCCTTACCAAATAAAAAGATATTTTGAATATTTCTTTATTCTTGGCTTCTTCTTACAACCTCTAACAATGCAAATGTTTCTCTCTAGAATCTTCAACCAATTGACAAAATCAACCAGAGTTTTGGCAACCTTCCAAGTGAAAACATTAAGGCCCATAAAATCAATAATATCTTCGAAAGTTTTCTCAATTCTCCTCTCTTCACTGTTCTGATCAATAAATAGCTTATCAAAATTGCTTTGAACACCCAAACAATTTTCATTGCAATTTTCACAGTTGCAAGGATCAAATATTGGAGGTAAATCCAAATTTAATAACTTTGATGAAGAACAAGATGCACCAAAATTACCAAAGCCATTTATACCTTCAAAGACACAATGAGAATAACCGTGCCCCTCTTCACTTGACTCACCCAGCGGAGCGCAATAATGAAAAGGGCTATCTCCTCGTACTCCCCGTCGAGACTCCCACGGCTTAGAGTGTCGATGCGAGCTACTCGGTTCAGATAAGGGTTCACGCATCTCTCCCCGTCAGAACTTTTACCTATCTGGGTTCGAGCTTCAATGCGAGCGAAGCGTTCCGTAAGTTGCCGTAGCATCCTCCTAATTTCCTCCATGTCGTTGTAGTTGTCAACACGACCCTCCATCCAAAAACCTCCCCGATAAAGCAGATCTTGAGCCATAGCTCTGATACCAATTGATGGGGATCGAGGTCAGGACACAGGTCACCAACCACATACACGAGCACTGAAATCTAGGGCTAATGCAAACTCACATATATCGTAGCAAATTCATGCCACAAATAAAATTATTTCATTAATCATCAACATCAACTCCCCTACAACTATTACATTAGCCTTATTTATAGGCTTTACAAGACTTGGGCACCAAGATTGCTTGGTCCAAAAGTAAATTAATTAATTATAAAATCATACATAAGTAATAAAAGATATTCTAAAACTACCTAAATAAGAAAATAACAATATATCAAGAAATAACTAATTAAATGGTAAATATCTATCTTGATCCACCCCTATGCTCCTGCATCAAACCTGCAATAAGAAACCAACTTCAATGTGATGGCCTGTAACATACAACTTCAAGAGAACTGGAACTTTGGGAAGTATGGATGTTAATTATGAAAAGAATCAATTGGATTTTTTACAAGTATTCAGAATCAGGAGCATACTTGTTTTGCAACAAAATCCATAACTGCAGCCTCATTGATATTGCTTCCAGGCTTTCTAACTACATAGGCCATGGGAATCTGCCCTGCTTCTTCATCAGGATACCTGCTTTAGAAACGCCAACGGGCAGAAATCAGAACTAGTATACCTTGAGGAGGTAAACAGATAAATGAAATATACTGCAAATTCTTTCAGAAACTATGATCTTCTACCATGTAACCATGACACTAACTATGCAAGAAAGTGGAGGCAAAAGACCAGATTTCTCATAAAGGCAAACTTATCGGCAAAATATCCGTCAAAATTTTCTTCAATGATCTCATAAGTTCTTGAATTTCTTTTTTCTTTTTTTGTTTTTCTATGGACCAGTTTCTTTTCCCAGTTAAATACTTCTAAAAAATTTCAAAATTGACAAATAAGAGATTAAAGTCGTCAATTGATAGATTGATGCCATAGAGCGTGGAAAGAAACTAGCTTTTCACAAACAAAGAATGTCATAGTACTAGATACATACGGAATCACAGCGGCATCGGCAATGTCGGGATGGGATTCAAGTATAGGTTCCAACTCAGCTTGGGGTACCTGCAATTTGTTCCAGACATAGGGAGACCAAACAACACATTACTCAAATAGACTGATCAAATACTTATACAACCATCTTTGTTATGAGTTTAACCCTCAAAGGATCTCTCTTGCAGTCACTTGATAGGCCTTGTACTTGATCAATTCCTTTAACCGGTCAACAATGTAGAGGAATCCCTCATCATCAAAGAAACAAAGATCACCTGTCTTCAACCACCCGTCTGAGTCCAAGGTCTCAGCAGCTGCCTTGTTAACGGTATAGAAAAGAATATTTTAAAAGTATATACTCAGTGAATAGAACATTTTACCAGTATAGCCGAACGGCTATACTCAGTAAATAGAACATTTTAACAGTATAGCCGCGCGGCTATACGTTTAAAATATACACGAACATTTAAAGAGTATAACCGCCTGGATATACTCTATAAATAAATAAATATATATATATATATATATATGAATTTGTTTAAGAAATATTACCATATTCCAATTACATGTTTCTTCCGTTTTTGTTTTTACCTTTCTCTTATTTGCAAAACGTTTGCTGGCACTTGTTAATTTACGCATTTCAGCTTTCTTTCTCTCTCTCTCTCTCTCTCTCTAGATGTAATTTTAGAACTAAAAATTTGGGAAAGAAAAATTATATTTAGAAAGACAACATAAGTACAGAAAAATCATACGCTTTTGGTTTTGGATCCATACATGAAGCAACAACTCTGGTGAAAAGAGAAACTCCAGGGGACCTGTCTCTTCAACCGGTGCGAAATGGAATCACAATCTGCATTGTTTGGAGTGCTCCCGTCAACAGATTCTAACACAGATTCTAAAGTAGCTTTAACGAATTCAGATTAACATTTAAGAAGGGGGATCAGTGAGTGAACTCACAGCGTATTTGCATCTGCACTAAGACTTCTTTGTCCCAAGCACGACTTCACCAGAAACATTCAAAACACGGATTAGAATAAGGAAATGAGATTAAGATATATTCAGCAAGTAATGTATTATGTAGGAACAACACTTACAGATCAAATATGGCTTTACATATTGGCCAAAGTCTTTGGATTGCATCTGCCACAGCTTCTGCATGATTAACATATCTGGAATTGATATTTACTAGCATGTTTAGCACATCTCAACAAAATAAAAAGAAATTGATCATACCTGTCTGAAGTAGTTGAGGATTTTGAGGATTTTGAAGCCTATCCATAACTACAATAAAGGACAAATTTTTATCCCCCAACAGTAGAATTACTCAGGTAGAAAAATAAAGCTCACAAGCATAAAATGAAAAGGAAAGAATTAAATAAGGGAGGTATATGGGTATATATTGCCAAACTCACATTGATCTTCAGAAGAGAATATTTAAAGATATTAGTATACATTTAAAGGGTATAGCCGAGCGGCTCGACTCTAGAAATAGAATATTTTAACTGTATCGCCGCGCGGCTATAATCCATAAATAGAATATTTTAACCGTATAGCCGAGCGGCTATACTCTATAAATAGAATTTGGATAGAATATTTTAACGGGGGCTATACTCTATAAATGGAATATTTTAAGTGTATAGCCGCTCGGCGACACTAGAGTATAGCCAGGCGCATATACTCTTTAAATAGAATATTTTAAAGGTATAGCCAGAATATTTTAAGAGTATAGCCGTTCGGCTATACACTTTAAATAGAATATTTTAACAATATAGCGGCGCGGCTATACCCTTTAAATTATACGAAAAACTTGTAGGCTTCTATTTCTCTCAGCTTCAATGGAAGATTCGTTGACAAACGAAATATACGAATCCCTGGAAGAGTAGAGTTACTATAGTCCATACTTGTTTACGCACGATCAAGTAGGCTGTAGTTCTTGAATGACTGACCTTTTGGTCAAGTTCACCTGAAGACTTCGCCGAAAATTGAATGTCATGGAGGCGATATAGTACTAGTGGGTGTGAAGCAACTTCCAATAATGCATGTATAATCAACATTGATTCATCTGAACCTGAATACCAACTAAAAACAAATAGATCAGAAACAGTTGTAGAGATGAAGTTCAAAATATTGTAGAAGTTTCTCGAACTGGATAAGCATTCAACAGCAATGTTGAACTTAATCTCTTGAACCGCTAGTTGTCAAAATCACTCTTATTTTTCAAAACAACTTCAAAGTGTTTCTTGTTTTTTGTTTTTTGCGTTCTTTTTTCATTCACTAATTTTACATCATTGCACATGAAACGCACTCCAGTTACCAAAACTCGATATTTGGGACCTCCTAACTTGGACATGGCCACTCGATTCTTGTGTTCAGCCACAGGACCTCCAAATCCAAAGTTCACCCAATCTAATTCTAAAAAAATTCATCAAAAAATTCAACGAACTCTTTGTAACATGCACTTCTTGGCTATTATTGATGATGTTAAGTATATTATTAATTTAAGATAAAACCAGAAAACAACCCAACACTTCTTGGCAAATGCTAAACTCAAGCTGAATTTGTTTATAGAAGAGAAAAATAATTTAAACACTGCCAAGCTTAATTAATCATTTAATTGCCATACTAGTCTGAGCCGTTGAGATGTCTACTAGTTCTCTTTTGTTGCAATTTGTTTTTTTCTTTGGAAAAATGGTGAATTGACTAATTGGCATGTTGTAGCATGTACCAACTTTTAATGGGACCGTATTTCTTATCAAATAAGCTACTAAATTTGGTCCACACCCCCACCCCCAAATATTAGGACTAGATTACAAGTTGATTAAGACTTACATGGGGTGGTTAAAAATAGATATTAAAAAAAAAAAAAAAAAAAAAAAAAAAAAAAAAAATGATACGTAATAATTTTGGTCTACGTAGTTGATTAATAAGAAATAGGATATCGAACTTAAGACCTCTTTCTACGTAGTTGGTCGTTATAGTTTGTAGATTTTTGTAATTTAACACACATGTAATTTACTAATTGTTGTAATATAACGATAATAGTTTAATTTCTTTGTTTTTATTTTTCAATGGAGTTGGCATGAGGGGGGTACACGTATGAAAGGTAACACTTAGTAAATTACATACTTTCAATCGCAAAACCAAAATTTCAGCAAATTTACTAGACAACTAATTGTCTCCATTTTGGGCCAATTCCAATTATACAGACTTAGCACTTGATGATCGGATATCTGACTGTGAAAGAAGAAAAACTATTTACCAGTGGGGCTGATGGTACTTTTGGACCACGGAGGCCAGGGTCAAGTCAAGTTCTCTCTAGTCTTTACTTTTAATTGGTCGGGCATGGTCAAAGTCTCAGAGATCAAATGTCTTTTTGGGCCTAGTAATAGTATAGCCCATAAATAGGGCATATGCTATCCTCAACGACAACATAAATACTTTCTTGTAACGGGAATAACACTGTTTTGCTATCATCAATCAATAATGCAATAATATGGAGAAAAGTTATCTCGTGTGTCATTGCACTATTGGTCGAAGATAGCAAAAAATATTATCCCTGTTGCATGAAAGTCTTTCTCCAACGACATGCCTCTAACAAATCCTCCTATTATGTTTAAGAATAAGAAGTTGCGTTCATTCATAAAGTTGAACTGTTGGCTGTTTATTTACTTGAAATAAAGGAAGTCATAAATCAGGAAAGTCGTGAATAGAGAAGAGAATGAATTGGTAAAGGATCAACTATTATGGATTGTAATGTAAAATTCGTATAATTTTTTTTATTTTTTAGGCCATCCCTAATGGGGGCCGTAAACGGGGTTCAACTTTGTGCAAAAAGACATCGCCAATGGAAGATATTTGGGGCCCTTATCATAAAGTCCCACTGAAGCTGTCTTTAAATTTGTGGACTCTGATAGAGCCCCTGGAGCCCAAATGGATCCAATATTTTCAAAAATCGCAGCAACCAAATAAAAGGCTTTGTCTACCCCTTTTGTTTTTTGTTTTTGTTTTTTTGGTTTGATATTTCCTTCTCTCTTTTTTTCTTTCTTTTTTGCTTTCAATTATTATGATTTACCTTTAGTGTTACTTTAACATCCCTCCCAAAAAGTTAATTTATTTTCCTATTTTTTTAAAGCAAAAGACGACTTTACCCTTAAGGTTTCTTAGTGGTTTAGGGTTGACTTTTTACTCCAGGCTAGTTTTGGAAAATTTCTCGGTTGAATAGCATAATGCTCGTGCTCACGAGTTCGTAGACATGTGGTGGGCCCAAATCGGAGTTGAAACGAAGATGTTTTGATCTACGGAAATGTAGTGGCACAACCGTAAATTTTTCAAAGTTGGAATTTAAAACCCAGCTGGCCAATCAGATTTCAGCACTTCTCTCTCTCTCTCTCTCTCTCTCTCTCTCTCTATCTCTATCTCTAGTGTGAGCAGTGGCAACACCACTTCCAATCACTTTTCCATCACCGTCCGGCCACGATTGGCGGCGCAACCTTCACGAAAATTGTTTCCCTCTTCCTCATCTACAAAACCCATCCAAGATCCACCCTTGAAACCCAGTAGATAGCCAGGATTTTGTATCCAAAAACCCGACCCAAAATAGTATCGTCGCCGGAAATTGCAACGGCTACGCCGGCTGTTTCCGGCCACCACTGACCGCTATTTTTGTCCCAAAACACTCATATCCTTCTTCAAAACCTAACTCGTAACCTTGCCGAATTGCTCAAATCACAGCCGGAAAATTCCTAGGTTTTCGGAAAGAAAAAACCTATCATTCGAGGCCTTTAACGACCAACTTCATCTTCGATGCAGGTATAAAACTTACTCCCCTTGTTGAGCTTAATCGTTTGGTATAAGGCTTGACCGGCGGTTTGGAGTTTTCTGGTCACCGAAAATTTCCTCAAGCCACCCACCACTACCGGCGACACATGGGCCACCCAATGATGGCCCACTTTGTCTTATAATTCTACCATTGTTGTCCCGAGCACGACAATATGTTCAGATTGGTGAGACTTCGTCGTTTGACCAACGATCGGAGTTTTGCCTATTAGGTACCGTTTGTTTGGGAACTAATGAACCGATCCTTTAGGGGTTCACCCACTTAGGATTCTGGGAAAACTAGAATTCACTCTTAAGTCCGGTTTGGAACTATTGTTTTACTGATGGTTGATATCTTTCAAATAGGTTCACAGATGCCACGTACCACTCCGAACGCACCTAATCAGGGTTGAGCATACTTGGACCCAAGGTGAGTGGACAGTTGTTTAATAAATGATTTTCTTGCTATGATGATTTTATTAAATGATTTACTTATGGTTTTTGCTTTCCAATTATATCGTTTATGATTTATTATTCGGTTTTGGTTTGAAATGATTTTAAATGTTTATGCATGTTGTTAAATAATGTTAGTTTGGAAAGTTGAGAATGGTTTGAGAATTGGATTTTAGAAAGGATTTGGGAATTAGTTTTATGACAAGTTCAAGAAAGGTTTTCAAATCCACCATAGGTACCTTAGTAGTTGCCTTTGGAAATATTGTTTTGTCTTTCGGAATATTGGTTGCCTTCGGATGTTATGATGTCTACGGATATCCCAGTCGCCTTTGAAAATTTAAAATGTCTTCGGACTACTTGGTTGCCTTCAGATGAGTCTACGCACATATGACATTGCCCCATGAGTATCGGGGACACCCGAACTGTGTAGTGCTAGGATTTGCATTTTGGGCTGACCTCGTATCCCCCGATTCTACTAGGATTTGCATCTCGGGCTGACTTCGTGTCCCCGATTCTGCTATGATTTGCGTCTCAGGCTGACCTAGTGTCCCCTGATTCTACTAGAATGTGCCACACATGTGGAGTGGTTAGTTCCACATATGTAGTACTTGGATTTGACGGATTATTATTGGAATTGACGGATTATATGGGGTACACCTAGGAGGAGAATATTTTCAGTTTGGAGTTGTTTTTTTTATTGAATTTGATGATTTTATCTCGGATTGTTTAAATTTTAGTTTTAAAGTTCATTGTTGATTTATCTCTTTATAAGAGTTATGTATTTATGAAATCTCGTCTTCCTATACGAATATATATATATATATATACATTGGAAGTTTGAATGGTTTTCGAAAAGGTTTTTAAACGGTGGGGTTAGTATGTTCGTATTATGTTTAATAACATTTATTTTTGTCCACTAACATCTTTACTGTTTTGCACCCCCAGGCAGTTGATAAGTACCGGACCACCACTTGAGGACATCTCTTCTTCTGCTACCCTTCCAAATTGTCCTCGTGTAGGATTTTCTCTTGTTGTTGTAGTTTCTCTTGTTGTAAACTTAACTTGACTAGATATGCTCTGATATAGCCCTGAATTATTGTGAGGCATGTGGCAATTTAGATTTACTTGTTTTAGTTTGTGGACTTGTCTTGTGCATGCTGAACGTTTGGGTTTTAAACTGTGCTTCTACAGGTGGTGTTGTTGGGTTGAGCCTTTTTTAGGGGAGACACTACTGGTTTTCTGGCATGAGTCTAACCTTAAGACGAATTTATTTTCATGTGGTTTCGTTTCAAGAAGGGTAAGTTGGTAATTTGGGCCCGACATCTGCCATGTGTTGGATAGCCATAAGGTTCGTCACGAGTTCCAAGGGAGAACTTGGAGCGGGTCCTATCAATTACTACTTCAATTTTTCCATGTTTATTTTATTTTATTTTTAATTTTAAATTGGGTAGAAATGTTGATTTTTGATCTTTTTAAAAAAATTATAATTTACTTTTTTTTTGTGTTATTTGGGTGGGGGGGGGGGGGGGGGGGGGGGGGGGGGACCAAACAAACAAAACTAGGGGACCCCAAACAAACAGAACTAACTAACCAACATTTTTTTGTGATTATTAGGTTGGGGGGGGGGGGGGGGGGGGGCCCAAACAAACAAAACTAGGGGACCCCAAACAAACAGAACTAACTAACCAACACAAATCAAGAGGGGTCTAGACACCCCTAACAAATCATCCACCAAAGAAGTCCCAATCCAACTTGGAGCCTCACAAAAAACGCAGATACCAAGATCTAAGTTATAACTCCAAGCAGCCAGTCGATCTACTTTCCAAATTTACCTTTAGAATTAATACTCCAAATTTTTAATTTTTATGTTCAGTAAAAAAACTAACATAACATAAACATACAATAAAACAAACTAAGTTAATAACAACAAAAATTAACACGTAAAACAAATTACATCATAAAGAAATTCATATAGAGCCCCCTATTGTGGGAAAGATACTTTTGGAGCCTAGAATATTCCAACGGAGCTTTAAATGGGTCTCTATCCACCATTTTTAGAGCCCCATTTAGAGACTATGATTGGAGATTAAATACAAGAAAAGTCTGCATACATGGGCTTAGCCAAATTAACTAGAGTGGATGTACTCCTCCACTATGCACCCGAGTTCGAATCTCATTTCTCGTAATATTCTATAATTTCTCGTAGTATAGAAAGTAAAATATCACTTGCATTAAAAAAATATATAAGAGAAGTCAAGAATTGCAATAATTCCAATAATCATGAGGGATAAGGAAAGAAACTATTGTAGTACAAAAGAAGCTATGGAAGCATGCTAAAGAAAAATGAATGATGAGGTCCCGATCGATAAAGGATGTTCATCGTTTCACATAGTTTCTTTCACAAATTTTTTGTTTATAACAAGACTTTGCTTTACGCAATTGACTTATGAAGTGTGGAGTTCATAACAAAATAGGATATGTCGGTTTATATTTTTATTCTTAATAATGTGCTTTATGACTAGAATTATATTGCCTCAGGCATCTACTTAATTATATCACACAAAAAATATATATATCTACATATTTTTATATATATACACTATAATATTTTATGTCCTTATTATATATTTAACAATGATTTAAATCACAGACTACTATATTTTTAGAGATTTTCTATTTAAACCCCCACACTTCTCTTAGTTCACCCCATGTTCTAAGTTCATCCCAACTTTTAATTTAAATTTTCACAATTTCTAAGAAAACCCCACTATCTTCCCAAACTACCCTTAAATACACCTCAAGCTGAAAAAACAAAAAATAAAAAAGATTTTCTATTTAAACCCCACAATTTTCTTTGTTCACTCCAATATTTAAATCATTAAACAATATTTGTAGTATACATGAGATTTTGTTTGGGGTGAAAGTTTGAAGCAAAAGTATGTGCTAGGCATCATTTAAGGACAATTTGAAGGCATCAGTTTGAAGCAAAAATACATGAGATTTTCTTCTTGTGCTAGGCATCAGTTTGAAGCAAAAGTATTTGTAGTGTACATGAGATTTTGTCACGACTGATCTTTCTCTTCAAGCCTTGGAAAGAATCTTCAACAGTTGTGGAGCCTAATCGTCTAGCCGCACATGATGCTTCAATGCATTGGATCTCAAGGATATCAAGTGTGGTGAGGAATTTGTATTTTTCTAAAACTTAATATGAATGGTGGTGGGGTGTGTGTATATATGTACTATGGTTAAGTATTAAGTTGGATGACCTTTTTTGTCCTTTTACACTGTAATAAAACTTACAGCTTAATTATTTAAGTATTTGGACGAACAAAGAGAAGTGCAGGGTTTAAATAGAAAATCTCTATTTTTATCTCAAATTATTCTTTCTTCTCTTCATACTTTGCGTTTATATGTGATCTTTTTGTTGAATTGTACACACATCGCATGTAAGTGAGATGTTCTAGTCTTTCTACTATATAATCCCTAAATCCAACAATAGATGGTATGAATTCGCATTGAATGCTAAAACGCTACGATAATGTGATATTGAACTATATCTTATTACACTACTACATTTTACATTTTGCGCGACGAAGAGAATTTCATCGTGCAAAATACATTGTAGTCGCACAAATTTCAGTGTGACAAAAACTTCGTCACGCAAAGATCGTGAAGAAAGACTTTGCGCTACAAAAAATATTTGTCGCGCAAAGTTTTGCACGACGAAAAATATTGGTCGTGCAAAGTTTTGTGCGACGAAACAAATTATAAAAAAAATTTAAAAAATAAAAATTCCCGTGTCCCATTTTTGGTACCCGCCCAAATTTTTAGAGTTTTGCGCGATGAATACTAATGTCGCTCAAATATTTGCGCAACGAAATATTTTGGTTTTTGACTTTTTGTTTTATTATTTCTTTAATATTAATTTAATTATATTAATTATTTCAAAATTTTAATTTTTAAATTTAATTTAATTTAATGATATTTTTCGTTACTTTAATTTAAATTGATATTAATTTAATTATATTAATTTTTTCGAATTTTTACTTTTTAAATTTAATTTAATTGTATGATATTTTTTAATTACTTTAATTTAAATTGACATATTCAAAATAAAATTACATATGAAAAATAGTGATCAAATTATCCAATAAATATATATATAATATTCAAAATGTACACATAAATTAACAAAGTACAATAATAAAATCCTAATACAAGCGTATTGTGGTGGTAGTGGCGGAGGATATGTTTTGATAGCTTTCTAATCCTCAACTTTAGCCGTCAAAGTCTCGATGATTCCACAACACAAAAAAAAAGTCAAAAAAAAAAAAAAAAAAAAAAATCTCTCCCCTAAAATTGTTATACCACAAATCCAACCCAAACTCCAATCCCTCCCCTTTACTCTACCCCAAACCCTACACAAACTCAAAACTAACTCCAAAAACACGTATTAATGAAAAAAATTTAAAATTTGGAGAGAATATACCTTTTGGCAAGATTGAGAGTGAGTGAGAATGAGAGAGAGAGAAGTGAGTGTGAGAGAATTAGAGAAGATAGTGATAGAGAGATGAGAGAGTGAGTGAGAGTGAGACATAGTGAAAAGAGAGATGAGAGAGTGAGTGAGAGTGAGAGATAGTGAAGAGAGAGATGATGAGAGATTAAGTGAAATGAGTGAGTGTGAGAGAAATAGTGGGATTTGGGGAGAGGGAAAGAGAGAGGAGAGGTAATAGTAGAGAAAGACATTGAGAAAATGGTGGAGGAGTTATTTTCATTTAAAAAACTGCATCACTTTGCGCGACGAACAATATTGAAAAAAGAAAAAAAAAAAACAAATGTGTCCCATTTTTGGTACCCGCCCAAATTTTGAAATTTTTGCGTGACGAAAAATACATATTGGTCAAGCAAAGTCTAAAAAATTATATAAAAAAATTTCCGCGCCCCATTTTTGGTACCCGCCCAAATTTTTGCACGACGAAAAATATATATTGGTCGCACAAAGTTTTGAGCGACACAAAATATTGGTGCACAAATTTTTTTTTTTTTTTTTTTTATATCCCGTGTCCCATTTTTGGTAGCTGCCCAAATTTTTAGAGTTTTGCGCGACGAACTGTTGGTCGCGCAAACTTTTGAGAGACGAAAAATTGGTTTGTAGCACGATATTTATAAAAATAATTGCTATGAATAATTAAAAAATAAAATTATTTTATTTTACGATTTAAAATATAAATAAGGTTAAAGCTACTTAATAAATGTATATACTATTCAATTTCTTAATTGTTATACGTACAAAATAAATAAATTTAAAGCTACTTAATAAGTAAATAAATATATATATACACATACCATTCAACGATCCAACCGTCAAACTTGTTTGTATATACTTCAAGATCATATACTCCAAAAATCGCAAAAACATTCAGAGACATAGTAACGGGACAAAAATTTCAACGATTATAAATGAAAAATCACGATTTAACGGTTATTTTAACTCCGATTTTGATGATTTTTTTACAGCTACACTCCTTGATTCTATATGAATACAATGAACTAATTTGATCGTCAATTTAAAATATTTACACTAGTGGATACCACAAAATCTTATGTTATATTTAACAAAATTATAAATAAACTCTTAATTGTTAGTGAATATATTGTTTTGATGGCATACGCATTCTACGAAATTAGTTTCAACGATCCAACCGTCAAATTTGTTTGTTTATACTTTGAGATCATATACGCCAAAAATCGGAAAAAATAAATGTTCAGAGATCAAGTAACGGGACAAAACTTTTCAATGGTTATAAATGAAAAATCATGATTTAACGGTTATTTTAACTCCGATTTTGATGATTTTTTTACTGCTACACTCATTTACCCTATATGAATACAATGACTGAATTTGATCTTCAATTTAAAATATTTACACTAGTGGATACCACAAAATCTTATGTCGTATTTAACAAAAGTATAAATAGACTCTTAATTGTTAGTGAATATATTGTTTTGATGGCATACACATTCTACGAAACTAGTTTCAACGATCCAACCGTCAAACTTGTTTGTTTATACTTCGAGATCATATACGCCAAAAATCAGAAAAAATAAATATTCAGAGATCATATAATGGGACAAAACTTTTCAAAGATTATAATGAAAAATCACGATTTAACAGTTATTTTAACTCCGATTTTGATAATTTTTTACAGCTACACTCTTTGACCCTATATGAGTACAATGAACTAATTCGATCGTCAATTTAAAAAATATATTTTCTAACAAAAACCCAATCCGAACAACAATAATATATTTTTCTAACAAAAATCTAATCCGATCTAAAATAATAAATTTAAAGCTACTTAATAAAAATATATATACCGTTTAATTTTTTAAGTGTTATGCATACAAAATAAAAAACAAAAATAAATTGGTTTAGGTGACGAAATGTTTGGATTATGCCATGCAAATATTTTTAAAAAGAATTTTTTTATTTTTATAAGGACTTTGCGCGACGAAGTTTATTGTTTTGTCACTCAAAGTCACTTTGTGCGACGAAAGACAATTCGTCGCGCAAAAGTTTGTCGCGCAAGGTTTTGAGCGACGAAGTTTTGAGTTTCGTCGTGCAAAGTGACTTTGAACGACAAATAATTTTTCGTCGCGCAAAATTTGGTCGTGCAAGGGTGATTTTTTACTAGTGTTAGAGAAAAGTGAACCCATCGCTCTAATAACTGCAAATACGTTTGCGTGGTTACATCAAAGTTTAGTCTACCCTTTCAATATTTAGATGAAAAGTATATTATCCATATAATATATGTATAAACTCTTGGCCAAGAGAGCTTGGCAGGGTTTGCCCATATGATCTTCTTCAACATCATGTTGCAAGTTGAACCTGGTCCCGTTAAAAGTTAAAAAAGGCAACAGCTGGCCATTGGCGACGTGATCAAAAGGAAGAAAATTGAAAGCGTAGGCTAAAAGAAGGGCATGGGCCAGCAACCACGCCAAGCAGCTCTCTGTAAAAGCACCCCAAATGTGAAAACACCCGTAAAGACTAGACATATATGTGGCCACTCCATCTACAATAATCAGATATTGTCTTCTTTTTTCTTTTTCTTTTTTTAACAAGCATCTGCGTTAGCGTTACAAGGGGAACTTTTAGTAATAATCACGAAACAAGAGTAACGTAAAAGAGACATCATGAATAATATCAGGAGCACCACATACCCGTCAAAAAAAACTCATCACAAAAAAGTGCAAAAACTGCTTAAGTCGATGGGCAACCCTATTTGCTTTGCTGGGCAAAAGGACAACCTTATATCACCAATGACACATCCTTCTAATTAGTGTATTTAACCTTCACTTGATTAAAGAAAATTCTAATATCAAATCTGATCAAGTAGTATTATTGAACTCAACCAAATGGTGCCAGATTCACTCAGCTATGTTGGTCTCACTCACTTTATACATCCTAAATTTTTAGGTATCATATGAAATATATATTGAATAATTTGATATTTTGTGGGAGAGAGAGAGAGAGAGCATATATGTCGACGTGGAGGGGGCAAGTGTCCTCAAAGGGATTAAGATACGCTACTCTTAAAAGGAGTTCCCACGTTAAAATCTTTGTATTTCTTTAATAACTTTCACATTTCTGGTGGTTGAATTTGCCTGCCGTGGGCCAAACGTACGTACCATTTCTTACTGTAAACGCTAATTTATACACCACCACAACAACAACACCACCAACAAAGTGTTTGATTTTGATGGAGCTGGTGGCTTTGTGGCGGGGGCCATGCCTGGAAGGCCAAGACTCCGTAAATCACATATCAAAGTATTTGATTAAAAATAAAAATAAAATAAAAACTTTTCTAAAAGGAAGAGAGAAGAAGAAGACCATATCAAAATCATAGACAGCGTGCTGGCCACTAAAACCCTTTATGCCACTATTGACCAAACCACCTTTCCATGAGATTCCCCAAACCCATCCCAACTCCATGGCCGTCCTAAGATTCTATGCCACCAATAAATTAGACAACGGCCTTTTTTTTAATTATAATTAATTAACCCATTAATTTATTTAACACGCTTCCATTTTTTATAATTAGCTTTTAATTCTTTTTAGCTGATCTCACCTTGAACTAACTAAGACACCAAATACCAAACCACCCCATTTCAAATTATTTGTACTTTTGTCTTTTGATTGACTAATTGTGGGTTAAGCATAGAGACAATGTTGATGGCCAACTTTAGTCAAAGTTAGACATTTGAATGATTAAGGATTAGCGGGAGTTGATTATGGATGATTTGAAAGTGAACTAAATTAAATTAGGGCATTTGCCCACAAAGATGATATTCAAAAATACAAAACCATCATTAAAACAACCTATTCAACTTTCAATAAAAATCAAGAAAGAAAATAAAATCACAAATAATTAATAACCCATGAAAATTCATTTACTTCATTCTATTCAAGCCAAGCACAATTATCTCCCTCCCTCCCCTATTTCAAACACAAGAGGACTCCTTACTCACAAACTCCATATTTCATGCACACGTGCCACAAAAAACCAATCACACGTGTGAAAATATATATGATCACCGATCACCGGCCACCGTCTATCAAGGCCTCCAAGCGCTGGCCCAAACCACGGGCTGATCCTTCCACGAAAGGAATATTCCAGCGCCGGCTTCCGAGCACTGTGTCATTGCCCAACCTTCCTTGTACCTCCTCAACAAGGCGCGTACGTCATCGCACACCTCATCACTAAACGTCACGGGGCTAAACCCGGCCCCATGCATTCGCCTTGACCAGCGAGCGGCGGTCTCGCGCCTTTCAACCGACTCTGACGGCGCGCAGGCCACCAAATCGACGACGGCTCGACCTGCTGCCCGCTCGAGCATCAATCGCTCGTTGCTGGTCCTGGCGAAGCTCTCGTCCAGCGCCTCGAAGTAAACCCTAAACCATCTCAAGCACTCTTGAAAGCCGTGGACAAAGTCAAGCCCGTCAACCCCAACGTCGAGATCAGCCTCTTCCTCCACGAGAGTGATGATCCTCGGTCTCAAGCTCCGGAACGCAGACACCAAATAATCACGCCGGTTTCCAACGGCTTGGATTGAGTGTAGAGTGCCAACACAGTTGACGGCCAGGGCCTCATCGTCTCTGATATCCAGCTCTGATAAATTCAGCTCGGAGAGATCGCCGGAGTGATGGACCGCGTTGAATTTGAAAGGCACGCCCATCAATCGGGCGAACTTCTCCATTCTGGCGCCAATTTCCTTCATTACTTTCTGCGCTGGTGCACCACCAGAGCTGTCGCTGGCTCTGGTGGCAACCACAGTAGTGAGGCGCAAGTGCGGCGTCTCATCAGTTCGGGTGGCCAGGGCCTCGAGCAGCGTCGGCCACTGGGTGCAGTAAGTGTTGCTGATGTCGATTATGTGGAGCTTGGGCTCTCCATCGAAGGCTTCCATGATTGCCCCATTGCACGCCACGTGTCCGAAAGTGGTCCAAGGGCTGACCTCCTGGAATTTGAGCACCATTTTTCTGGTGGACTCGAAGGAGCACGTTTTCTCCGAGGCGGAGATTAGGGTTCGGTAGCAGCGGTCGCCGGAGTCGGTCATGCGGCTGAAAAGAGCCTGGAGGAAATAGGAGGTGAGCTTCTGGTCGGTGTCGCCGTACGGGCTGCCGAGCTCGTTGAGCATCCACATGAGCTGCTGGACGCGGGAGCTGTTCTTGTCGGCGATGGCCTTGGCGGTCTCCAAGAGGAGCTCCGGAGCCCACTTGCCGTTGGAGAGCTCGAAGTTGATGAGGGCGGGTGAGAAGGAGAAATCTGTGGGTGTGGGAGTGGTTGTGGTGGTGAGGAGAGGGTTTGGGGTTGGCGGGGTTGGGTGGTTTGATGGGTAGTAGTGTTTGGAAGAAGACGAGGAGAAGTCTTCTTCATCCATGAAAAAGTTGAAGCATTCTTCGACGTCGTCGTTTTGGTGGGGGTAATTAGGGTGAGGGTTTTGATGAGGGGGGCTGAGGAAGGAGGATCTAGAGCTGCTGGAAGTAGTGGTGGTAGTTGTTGGTGTTGAGGTTCTGGTGGTGGTTGAGTTGTTGAAAGATTGATGGTGATCAGATTGGAGACTGACTAGTCTAAACAAGGTATCCATTTAACCTTCGAAGACCCACATCAATAAACTTAACTTTGAGAAAGAGAGAGAGAAAAGAGAAGGAGAGAGAGAGTGTTTGTGCTTTGGGTTGTTCGGGGACAGCAGATAGATGGGTCTTTGTGTTTTTAACTGTAGGAGACTGGGGGATAGAAAATGATTAGGATATCTTGAGGTTGGATTTTAGCTGGGTTAATTTCAATAACATAGGTTATAGGTAGGAATAAGGAGGTTTTGTTGGATAAGTAAAAAGAATATTGGCACCAATAAACTAATATCCATGATAACATTGAAAAAATAACTAATTATATAATATGTTATGCTATTTTTATACTATTGATTAGATGAAAATTTGTAATTAAGTGTCTCACAACTTGACATGTTTTACTAATTAAGCTTTACATGAAATGTAGGAAATTAATACGATTAGTGCATTATCTTGTCAAGAGGTGGACGATGAAGGTAATTGGGGAATCTTAAGTGGGTAACATTTGCTTTGCTTTTCTTTTCTTTTGGTGTAATCGATGAGGAATATGTAGTGGGGTTGGTTTCTTTTATAGCTTAGCTTATTCTTCTTTATGGGTCTTTTTTCTTTCTTTCTTTTTTTAACATGTATGGATGGACCAATCCAAGACTGAGTGAAATTATACTAAGTTTTTGGGTTGAACATAGAATGTAGAATGGACTGAGCTATATTGTTGAGAAATAGAATTCCAATCTGACAGAAAGACGAAAAAAGTCTGAGAAAAAGTTAACAGGGTCTAGATCACCAAATGGCTAGTGGATTAGCTTTTCATTCTTTGACTCTCTCTCTCTCTCTCTCTCTCTCTCTCTCTCTCTCTGTGGATTGGAATAGTTTGAGTGGGAGCAGGCGTGCCAATTGGGTTTTGGGGGGAGAGAGATGGAGACATAAGTAAAGCTGCCGGCGTGCATCATCATCATCATCAAAGCCACCATCACAAACCTTCAAAAAATAATAATTAACCCACTCACACTCACATTTCCTTGCCCCCCAAGTTCTAAAAAGCCTTCCCCCCCTTCAAACCCTGCCAAAACTCCCACCACTTTTTCCTTTCTTAGCTGTTACATTATCAGCCCCATACACCAATGTCTCATATCTTAATCCAGGTAATAACACCAAAATGTACCCTTCAGCAAAATCCAGGGGGGCATGCCTAGCCTTCCACTTCTTTTCCCCGCTTTTCCTTTCTTTTTTTCAGCCACTCATGATGAGATGTACATTTGATTGTTTATAAGCACACATGCTCTCTAATCTCACCCAACCCATAACACCACCAGGCTAGCTATAGCCCTGCTAGGCCTTTGATTTCTCTAGATTACCCAACCATCATTGTTCATAGACTTACTCATTGTATAGTTTGGTACAGTTCCAAAATCTCAAGAACAAAACCCGCTAGGCCAATCTGGTTCTTTATATACATACATTTATATATACACACACATATATATATATATATATATATGATTGCAACCCAAGTCCCCAAGTCAAGTCCCATCTTGATTTTTCCATTGTCCTAACCTTGTTGTTTTCAAGCTCAAACATAATTCCTTCTAGAGAGAAAATCTTTGTCTCCTCTTGGCAGAATAGGCTAGCTAGTTTTTCAAGTAATATATATTAAAGATTAGGAAAATTATATAGTTCTTGTTCTTATGTCAATTGTCAAGGTGAGTTATAATTTTCTTGTGTGGATTCTTCTTGTTCTTGGTTTTCTTTATGAATCATTAGGAAAACTCCATGTTTGGACTCTTTGTCCCTTGTTGAGATTGAGAGTGGGTTTAAGGAAGTTTTCTTGGGAGCCATCATCATTTTTAAACCATCTTGGCATCTTCCCCTTGAGTGTGGCCAACAGTCGAGAATTTGCCTTGGGAAAGCCACTCAATTCCCAAGAATTAACAGAAGATAATATTCCCTCTGGAGAATTCCAACCCCACTTTCAAACATATGGTAAAAAATAATAAACAATGAACATGATTTAATATAGAATTTTCCACAAATAATTATTTATTTGCTTGGCCCATTATGGTATATTTCTCATCAGATAAATTAGTAAGGAGAGAAGGGAAGAAGACAAACTTTGAATATGAAGGCTAAAATTAAGGGATGTTTTGTTTTAATTAGTATTATTTGTTATTATTACATGAATAATATAGATGAAATGTCACTGCCACAATAATAATACAAAATTTGTTTCGGATTAGGATGGCGATGTGGCAACTTGTTATGTTCTTAGTCATGAGTTTAGAAAACCATTATCTTTTCTAGTAATTTTAAAAAAGAATTGAACGTACGTAGATTATGTTTGTCATGACTCATGAGTTTATGGAAATTAAAAATAATTATAGCTCATCGTCCGTCCATGGACCACAGTTTAATTATCGTGCTAATTAAGGTGACGATTTACAATTAAGTGGCATGAGACAACTAGTTACCAAGTTGTTGTCATGACCATGTCTCGGCCTTTTTCCTAGTCATTCTTCGGAACTAAATATTTTAAGATATTATTATTCTTTTTCTTCTCTTTGTTGATGATGTTGAGCGACCCACTTGTCGGGAAATTGTTATCAAAATTGAGTTTGATATTATTAATATTATGAAGTCATGTGGGTAGTAATTTAACTACATGATTAGTCTCTTGTCACGCGGTTCACGGCAAATGAATTTTTTGGTTGTTTCGTAGACATTTATTTATTTTATTAGAAGAAATGTAAAACTTAATGAAAACTAACACAAAAAATATCCACAGAAAGAAATGAATGTTGTGACTGAAAAGAAAAAAAGATTACTTATTATTTATGCATTAAAAAAGACAATCTCCTTTTCTTCTCTTTGTTGATGATGATTAGATGATTAGATGCTTGAAATACGATATCAAATTGCAGAAATGCCTTGATGAATTCAAGTGCTTTTCATTCTCTCTCTCTCAAGTTCTAATATATATCTTGAGCTCTGCAACTTTTATCATCAATTTATGGATTCGTAATTCTGAAAAGGAGATATTGTTTGAGCTCCATGTAGTGATTCAGAGATATGTTCCCTGCTTCTGCCCGCTGTCATCAGTAGAGAAGCAGCAGGCATGTGCTTAATTATTAGACCACCCTTCTCAAAAATATTTTAATATCCTAAAATCAATTAGTTCTTCTAGCTAGTTTTTTTTTAAAATTTTCATGCAGGTAATTTGTTGTAGCATAGCTGGGATGGTGTAAGAGTGGTTTTTTGAGAAAGGAGAATTTGAACTTGGGAAATCTTTTAAAGAAAAATTTGGGTGTATGGGAGTGGACACACTGGCCAATGTCATTTCACCTCTCTCTCTCTCTCTCTCTCTCTCTGTGTTCATGATTTAAACAATGTCAATCTTGTAATTCAAAACTTCTGTTGTTGCTTTGAAGTACAATCGTAGACAGTTTTTATCCCTCCGCACGCTCCACATCTGCTCTTTTTATACCTCAAAAGAACAGATTACAAACCTCTTTCTACTCGCTCATTATCTACATTTGGTACAATACAACATTTGGGACATTTACCAATTACCATGAAGAAAAATTATTGTAGTTTGTTGCGGAAACTCCCAATTTCCTTTTCTTTGTCGAAGCAAGCTCCGTCGAACCAGCATTAACTGCAGCAGATTCAGGTAGAGCACTCCTTGCTTTCAAGTACTTCCCAACACCACCACCACCAGCAGATCCAGATTCTACTGTTCCTGTAGCCGGATTGCTATACCAAGACCCAATCTTGTCCTGAGAGTAACAAGAAATTAGTTGCATTATTATTGTAAAAGGGGGAGTAAGATATAATAAGCACAAGGACCAATTTAAGGATATAATAACAAACCTTATCTTCATCCTCAGCTTTCTCCTCAGCTTTGGCCTCTTCTTCCCCTTCATCAGGCTCTGTGTAAGGATTAACAAAAATTGTGACACCTGTTATCTTAATTTCCTCCTGCACAAGACACAGCAGAAAAATGGAAGTGAGGCCTGTGAATGCAAGAGCTTTAACATAGTTGAAACAATATTCAGCAAGTTGTATGTTGACCAACATGATTGAATGATTGAAACCCATGGAACTCTTTCAGCTACTACTGATAATAAGATGAAAATATATAGATATTTACACAGCTGTGTGCATAAACCCGTGCACGTTCAAAGACAGATACACAAATTAGGCAATGATGGAACTAGATTTGGACTGTATATGTTAAAAAATGGTATAGAGAACCTACAATCTTTTGTTGTGGCTTTCCATACCGTCTATGCCAGTATAATTAAGACCAAGAGTGACAATTTAAGAGAGTCATTTTTAAACACTTATAGGTATCTAGTGTTGAACAAGAAATAAATAATAAACTTACCAAAGGTTGGTCATTGTCATCAACAGGAACCTTTTCCATTGTTGCCAGTGTTGTCAAGCCACCAACAACTCCACCAAAAACCGTGTGCTTAAAGTTCAAATGATTTGCAGACTTGTAAAGGATGAAAAACTGGGAGCCATTAGTGTGGGGCCCACTGTTAGCCATACTGACAACACCCCTTCCAGAGTGAAGTAACTTGGAGTTCAATTCATCATTAAAAGGCTTTCCCCATATAGATTCTCCTCCTTTTCCGGTACCAGTAGGATCACCACCTTGAATCATAAAATTCCTATATAATAAAAGAGAATAATAGATCTTCAACTGTGGTCATATTGATCAACAAAGTACAAAATACAGAACTTAAACTAGAACATTCCACCATACCTAATGCTTCTGTGAAAAGCTACTCCATTATAATAGCCACGTTCACAAAGAGTTATGAAGTTCTCGCAAGCCCTGGGGGTTATATCACAGTGTAGCTCAATGTTCAAATCACCATGTGTTGTATGTAGCTGTACATATCCTTTCTTTTTTGGATTCTTCTCAACTTTGACATATTCAAATTCATTTTCAGTAACAGGATCAAAGGCGGTAGAAGTGAAGGATCTCGAAGCAGCACCAGTGGTGAATTTGCTCTTTACCTGGAATTAATACTCGTGTTATAACAGACATATAGCAAAGATAATTTATGCTGGAAGAACAGGATTTTTATTAAAACTAGAACTGAATTCATTTTAATAATCATACTGGAACTCCTAACATTTAGAATTGGGTAGAAGAGATTATAAATAGAATTCACTGACCATCTTTGCATTCACTGGTGCCCTCTCACCAGCCTTGTGCATAGCTATTCGAGCTGCAGTTTTATCACTTGATGTGGCTTTTGCGGCAGCAGCACTTCTTCCATGCACTGAAGCAGAAGCAGCATCTACAATACTGTACGCCTGAGGAGCCTCCCCATTCGAATTTGATTTAGGATCCTCTTTAATACGTGATCTTGCAGCTAAAATGGCTTCAAGTGCAGCAGCCCGTTCATTTTGTGCCTTGCTGCCACCTCCTCCATGCAGAGCGGTTTGCCTGCCTTTTTCAGTTCCAAGCTCTTTGAGCATCTGTTTGACATCTCCAGTTACATTTATGTTATAGGTTGGGTCGGAACTCATTCTCTTGAATTCTGAAGAAGAGAAGTAAATAAACAAAAAATAAGATAACACAAAAAAAAATTAATTACAGCAAAAAGAATACCTCAGTTGACCCACAATGGTAATGAAGCCTCTAGCTCACCTTCATCATCAATTTTCAAACTATTTTTAACATGATCGAATTCCACGAGAACCTTGCTATCAAGTGCATTGGGATTCTGCAAAGACCATCCATAAAATCTGTGAGATATTGAAACACAGAACAAAGACTTACAACAGTTTAGTACAACAAAACAGGATTTATCTGAAACGTATCATGTACCTGAATGGTTATCAGATCTTGCCTAGAAAATGGTTCATCTGTGAGGAGCTCCTTCCAGTTCTTGGTCTTGATGTTTAGTTCTTTAACTGCCTACAAAGCAAAAGCAAAATGATTAAAGTCTACAAAACAGCTATATGTATGACATACACATAGAGAAAAATACATTAAGCAAGAGCAAGATAACAAACCTCATAGCAGAAGACATTTCCTGTTGTCTTCACAGCAACTATGTGTGTAAATTCAGTGAAAACTTTGTTTAAAACAGGGCATTGAAACTCTCCTGCACAAAAAGCGAGAATAGATTTACAATCATCTAAGACAAGATACCAAAACAAAGACTGAACTGCCAAAACAGGATTATAAAACTGGTGAAGCGGACAAAAAAACCATCTAGCCAACATAGTCACATGTCTGTACAGAGAAAAACATATTTGGAAAATTATGCTGATCTCCAACTCACAGGTCTGAGATATGCAAAGAAATTTCCAGCACAACTTGATTCAAATTATGTACTTTAACAGACTTGGCCCCTCTTGAATGTCACGCCTAAAAAAATTTAAGCTCGGGCTTGTTTCTTTTACAAGAAAAGCTCTCAACATAAGATTGAAAAAATGAACCTCAATCCACTATGATAGTTCCAGTTTAGATTGAATTCCAAATTCACCTAAGCTAAAGGCGGTCTTATCCCATATTTTCTTGCATCATGCATGAACCACTATCAACTCTATCATTGAGTGCGTACTTCGTAAATATGTACTGAAAAGTAGAGTTAACAAGCACAAACCATCAGCATTCTTGTGGAACGTTAGTGGTATGAGCTCCTCCTGCTTCAATGGAGTTCCGGTGACGGGATGCTTTCCGTACTTTCGGATATAGGGAATTATATTCCTGCACCCATTTCCCAAAATCCAAAAACAACATACATGTCACATTTAACCTCCAAAAAAAATAACGATAATGAAGTTTGAAACAATCACAGGAAAAAAGAATCAGATGAACTCACAGTATATCGAAAACACTGCCGTCTGCCGTGCACACTGGGTCTTCAAAAGGCGTAAACGTAAGCCTGCATAAACAATTGAACAAAAGCACCAAACTTCAAAGAAGGCAATGAAAAAAAAACCGAACTTTACATATACAAATATACGAATTTATGAGAGAGAGAGAGAGAGAGAGAGAGAGAGTACGCGCAGCAATAGAACGGGAGGCGTTTGAAAGGAGTGGAGGTAGACTTGGCTTTGGCGCCACCCCATTCGGTGGCCCACTCCGTCTTGGTGATGAACATTCGATCTTTGCTGTGCTGTTTCTTCCCCATTCTGTATTATCTGTACGGAAAATGACCTTACTGGGTTCAGATTTCTACTTAGGGTTTTCCTGATTATCCCAATTGAATCTCTCTGTTATCTCTGGGTAATCGCAACCAATCAGAATCTGAACTCCCCTAGGGTTTCTGTTTTGAAGCTGCAACTGAGGCGGTGTGGCGCAGCCTACATCTATTTCCCAGATTGTGAAGAAAATCGTTTTGCCGTCGATGTTTCGCGGTTATGCTAAAAACTACGTCGTTTGGTGTTTTCCTTTTTGGTCGAATGTCGTTTCTTTTCAAAAATCAGTATTTTGGGTAAAAATAAGCATGTCGTATAACTAAGCCCAATGGGTCTAGGCTTATAAGCTCAAGACTAACCTGAAACCCAGAATTTATATCAGTAGAAATGGGCGAGTTCAGCAGCAGCAGCAGCAGTAGCGAGGAAGATGGAGATTCGGAATGGAAGGCAGCCATCAACTCGGCGGCTGCGGGTGCCTCCTCTGTTATGTCTTCGTTTATGAATGGTTTTTCCGCTAATGAAAATGGTGGCGGCGGCGGCGGTGGCGGAGATTACAACCAGAGTAAAACCCAGCAGCTGCCCAAGCACTACCAAATCAAGGTCAGCCTGCCCAATCAGTCCCCAAATTATCTGCACTTTGTTTTTCATCTCTCAATTTAATGGGTTTGTAGTTTCTTTGTGAAATAAACATTTTGTGGGATAATAATTTGAAGTATATATATATGTGCCTCTTTGTGGCCAATTTGTGCAAAACTAAAGTAGCAAGCTTGATGGCAGGCACAAAAAATTTTGGATGAAATCATAGGAAAGAGTTTGGAGATTGTGAATGATCCCCTCATTCATTTACCAGATGATGAAGCTGTGGTTGATGAAGATGAAGGTTGTATTCGCTTGTTCAAAAATGCTCCCCCTGGGATAGTGTTTGATCACGTAGGTAAGTAATTCCCATCAAATGTTTTATTTGTAAACAAGGGATTAGGAGATAATCATGATGTGTCCACCTACTGCTTTATTACTGTTGAGATAATAGCTGAGTGAAACTGCCTGAATATGACCTGACCTTTTTTTTTTTGCCCTCTTCTTACTGAGGACCCAAATATTCGATTTCTAGATTTGAGAAAAGAGTAATCTTGGAGCAGAAAACTGTTCTTATAAATGAAATGTAATCGGGTTTGTGATATCATCCAGTTATTGCTAATTTTTAGCCAAATTGTGTCAGGATAGGATAATTTTTGAGTTTTAACATGCCTTTTTTTAATGCTTGAATTGGAGAGTTGACCATTCTCTGGTGCCATCCTACTGATGCATTTCCACACTGCCAATTGCCAAACTGTTTGCATGATTAACTGAAAGTTATGTGAATGCTGTCAGATGAACAACCATTGAGAAAGAGACCAAGAATTCTTCCTGGAAGAGAAATTAATGAGAAATCAAAGAAGGTTTGCTTATTTATCCATGAATCTTAGTTTGAGTCGGTGATTTCTTGTTTACACAATGGCTCTACTTTCCTTATCCATTTATGGTATTGTCTAAATGGATTGCAGTTTAGACGGCGACTCGAATCTGTTGTTGTTGATGGGAAAGACATAATGGCTGCAGCAAGAGACAAATGCAAGAGATCATTGTCCAGGCTAGAAGCTAAAGATGAAGCAGCAAAAGCAGCAGCCAAAAGAGAAGAGGAAAGAGTTGCTCAACTGAAGAAAATAAGGGGTGAAAAATGGCTACCTTGTATCGCCAGAGAAATGCAATTAAAACGTTGAAATACCTTGCTGGTTAACTTACTTTGATTTGTCGATTCTTGTATTGCCCTTCGCTTCGCTTCGTTTCGTTTCTTCTTCGTGTATGATGAAGTAGAAATCCTAGAAAAACAAATGTAGACTAATTTTCACAAGCAATGTGGCATGATGTTTTGCTACCTGAGAATTCACGAGGTCCATTTGGCAAGTTGAGCTAGGCACGGTTGGATTTAGATTAGTTTTATCTCTAAATTCTAGTAAAATTAAGTTAAAAAGTCATTTTTAGCTCCTGTAATTTGAATTCCAAACAATTAAAGGATAATTCACAATTTTTTGTCAAATTACTGTAGTATGGAGGGGCATTTTGGTCCAATCTTACAGCCTCTCCCGAACCACTCCTACAGCCACCCCAACAGACCCGACAAAGATAATGAATAAGTTGGGGGAGGTTGGGTGGGGAGAGGGAGAAATTGAAAATGCTCGTACACACATGACTTAAGGCCCCATTTGGTTCATGGAATGAATTTGAGGGGAAATCATTTCTCATGTCATTTCCCAAGCAATGGGAATGAAAGATTTCTTTCCCACGTTTAGTAATGCTGGGAAAGTAACTGGGAAATATCATTTTATTTCCTTTCCCATGTTCGTTTTGAGTATGAATGGAAAACAAAGTTTGTATAAATTTTCAATTATATCCATATTAAATCAAATAAAAAAAGAATGCATTTAATGATATATTGTAATTCTAAATTGTTAATGGGGATAAAATGGTCATAAAAATATGTATTTAATGTTAGCTCATTTTCCCAAACTTTCCCATGAGGAGAGAAAACAAAACCCAAGTTGGGAGGATGGCTTCACTTTCCCCCTACTTTCCCATGAGCCATGCAACGATTTCTCATTCTTAGACTTACCAAACATGAGAAAGCAATTGATTTCTCATTCTCAAGTCTCCTTTCTCATGAACCAAACGAGGCCTAAGGGTGTAACTGTAAGAGAACAAATTGAAATTACCCATATAATTATTCAGTTATTGGGAGCTCCTAAGGCTCAAATAAATAAATAAAACTAACTTGCGTTTAATCTGGGCGTATGCAAGCTTAGCATGTAAATGTGGACAAGCTTCGATTTGGATCAGCTTTATATTCAAATCCTAGTATCCAACAAAAAAACAAATATTCAAACTCTTTAAAATTGAGGAAGAGCTCCTCCTTAGAATAAATAGAGTTTCGACACTTAAAAGGAATTTAAAAGAAAAAATTAGTTATAGAAATATGATAAGTTTTAAAACTCCATTTGTTTTGAGGGGGCTCATTCTCAGTTTTAAGGAACTAACTTTTTTTCATATTCAAATCCAAGTAAAATTATTTATTATGGAACAAATATATTTGGGGTTATATTTTAATTAAAACCACCAGGTTAAAAAAAAACCAAATTAAATTGGCCAAAAAAAAACCAAATTAAAGTTATTATGTTGAGCGGTTTGGTTAGGCCAGGTTTGGGCCTAACCAAATCAATGCTTTGCATCTTTTCTAGTTAGTCCAATTGGAGAGCCTGCTAAATCCTTTTCATTGTTAGGCCCAACCTACTCTCTGCAATTTTTTCTAGTTAGTACAATTTGAGAGTATGCTAAATTTCCTTTTTTTTTTTTTTTTTTTTTTTTGTGTCGCTGTCAAAGTTTGGAAGGGGTGGGCGAGGTGCCATTAGGGTTTGAATCTTAGACTAATGATCTGCATTCTAATTCCATTTTTAAAGGGTTTCTGAACTAGGGTTTCCTAAACCCTAACCTCAGAATCGACAGTCATTTTTAGGGTTTAGGGTATACCAATTTAAGTGCATTAAATGCAAAATCAAAAAGTTCAAAGAATACAATTAAAAAGTAAATAGAACTTCATAAGCAAAGCAAGGCAACTGAAACGTCTTTTGCTCCTTCCTCTCCTACTTTCAAGTAATCTGAGTTCTTTATTTCTCTTTAGTTTGGAATTTAGATAGGGGTATTTTAAGAAATTCTCATTGACGAACATATCAAATTTCTTTGTCACAGATATTGAGGTTTCAGCTTTTATTTTATTTATTGTCTGACATCTCATATCTACCGTGCATGGAATGGAAGTCCATGTTCTTTTTCTGTTGCTGCAGAGTGAAGGCCTCTCCTTGTGAAAATGGTTCGGACCCGTTAAGAGAGAATAAGAAGAAGAAAAAAAATTGGGGTTCAATTGAGAGAAGATAATGGCCAGATTTTAAGATGAAAATTTGGGGTTTGATTTAGTTGTGGAAGAATATGGTAAATCAGTTCTGAGTCCTTTGTAGAACGGGAGAGAGACGGAGAGACGGAGAGGAGTGAGAAAGATAAATGTGTTTTAAGTTATCAAAGGCACGTGACGACAACTCAAATTAATATTTAATTTCTAAATCAGTTCTGATTCTGAGTCATTTCTAAATCTCTACCATTTTAATAAACAAATGTCTAATTATTTAAGAAACATAATAATTAAAATATTACCTCATTAAAAAAAAACTTAACAGATTAAATAGAAAATGTAAATAAAATCATTCAAAAGACAGCCCAGCTAGTGCGGGAAGGAGGGATCGATGCAAGGGGTGGAATGAAGTAGGAGGTGGAGGCGAGATGGTGAGAGAGAGAAGAAGATAATGTACGTGTAGTAGTAGTAGAGGGTTTCCAATTTTCTTTATTCATTTTCTTTTTTAAATAGCAATCAAAATAGGAATTGGAATCGTGAAATTTTTGTTTCCTTTCCTGGTTAGGAAAGGATACAAAAGTCTCTACATATACAGACGCACCAACACAAACACAATCAACAAAAACCCCCTTCCTTTTACCAAAACACACAAACACAATCAACAGATACCCTTCCTTTCAAAAGCAATCTCTTCCGATCCCATGGCTTTTTACAAGTGTCTTTTTTTACTCTCTCTCATGTTTAGCTCAGTTTCCGTCACCATGTCACAACAAGCTTGCACACCCCATGCAATCAACCAAAGAACATTCGATGCATGCCAAACTCTACGAGTTTTGAACTCGACAATCCACTGGAGTTATTACCCATCCAAAGGCACCGTCGACGTGGCCTTCTCACAAGCTGTAGTGAGCGACTCCAGATGGGTTGCATGGGCCATAAACCCTACCTCAACTGGCATGGTGGGCTCGCAAGCCATCGTTGCTTTCAGAAGAACCGACGGAACCATGAACATTTACTCGTCGCCCATTAAAAGTTATGCAACTCGTTTGGAGCAAGGAAATCTTAGCTTCCCTTTGTTTGATGTCTCCGCCATCTATGAGAACAACCAGATCGTCATCTTCGCCACCATAGGGCTTCCCAACAACGTCAGCGTCGTCAACCATGTTTGGCAGCAAGGACCTTTGTCCGGAAACACACCGCAGATGCACTCGGTTTCTGGACCAAACGTTCAGTCGTTTGGAACTCTGGATTTTCTTTCTGGGAAAGTGGAAACAATCAAGAGGGCCACAAGTTCTGTGTTCAAAGTGAAGATTTCTCATGGAATTATTAATACCGTCAGTTGGGGCATACTGATGCCTGTTGGGGCTATTGTGGCAAGGCATTTCAAGGCAGCTGATCCAGCATGGTTTCATGTTCATAGGGCGTGTCAAATGCTGGGATATTTTGGTGGGGTTGCTGGGTTCGCAACAGGAGTTTGGCTCGGCCATAAATCTTCAGGGATTGAATATAAAGGGCACCGATGCATAGGCATCACTCTTATGGCTCTAGCTACCCTTCAGGTGCTTGTTGCTTTGTGCTTGAGGCCCAAGAAGACGGACAAGCGGAGGGTGTTTTGGAACTGGTTCCACTACCTGGTGGGTTACGGAACCATCGTTCTCAGCATTGTCAACATCCTCAAGGGCTTTGATATACTGCAGCCTGGAAAAATTTGGAAAATTTCTTACCTTATCACCATCGTAGTGATAGGTTGTGTTGCCATAATATTAGAAGCCTGGAAATGGCTTTCGCTTTGGAAAAGGAAGACGGCTCAAGCTGCAGAGGAGAAAATGGATATGCCAATCGAAGTTTGAAACTTTGTAATGAATAACATTTATAGTGTTGTTCTTAATTTCTTTATGCATATTTTACTATTTAAACCTCTAACAACGAAGGATGTTTTTTATTTATTTAATTTGTTGTCACAATCTTATGTGTATATGCTAATATTATTTTGTTTCTTGTATACTTTAAATTAGCATATATACCTATTCCAAAAAAAAAAAAATAACAATATTGCATCATGTATGCGCAAGAACGCGTATAGAAATACCAAATGTGCAAAGAGAAATACTCAAGCTGGGCCTTTAACCTTGCTTTTTTTTACCCACCGAAAAAAAAACTGCAGAGCATAACACATACATGGCAAGTGGAGTTTAAGATTGAAAGACGTGAACATTAGTTGAAGATTTAAAGACAGATACATGGCATGTGCAACTATATTAGTTATTTATATAACATCCATGTTTTTTTTTGTTTGCTTCTTTGTTGCAGTACATTTGATTTTGATGAGATGTTAGTACGTATGACAAATGTTCTGGAGGTTCAAAGAAACAAGGTGATGATTAATGGATCGATTAATTACTTAATTTGATGGAAGGAAACTGATGTAGGCAAAAACGAGCAATTTCCTAATTGAATAAGAGAAAATAACATTCAAAGCCGTCTTGTCTTAATTCACAAAGTCACATTGGTTTTCCATGTTGTTATTAAAACTATTTCATCAATAGTTTATCACTTATTAAATGAGTCATTGATATAATTTCATATGATTTATCACGTTTTTCATTTAAGGGAAAAACTAAAGTTGTTCAATTCGATTATTATGAGTGCATATATACATATGAGCATCATTTTATTGTATATGAATAACGTAAGGAAAATCAAAATTGAGTACCAAATGATGTGGCATATTCCACATCATCAATTATATATATATTTTTATTAGTCATTAGTTTCTTTAGGTAAAATATTTAAAATTAAAGTAGAGTTAATTAACCCTAGTCACACCACCACAGTCTCCACCTATCACAACATCACCTACCCAGACCTTCCTGCTGCACCATCTTCTCACAACCATCATTAAGATCTGACCCACAAACATGGCTCTTTGAATTCTAGTTCATGATATATGGACAACTCCTTTAGAGTACTCATAATGGGCTCCCCAAACCACATCCTTAGACAATTTTTAGGGAGGAATTGGAAAAATACTACTCCAACCATGTTTCATATCCACCTCCTAAAATAAGGAGACCTCTAGGAGCTCCTAAATCTGAGGAGAGAGAAATGACTCCTAAAAGCTTCTTATAATTTAATAATGCTTTATTTAATGAGTATTTCAAACCTTTAATTAATGTTAACTACTTTTATATTAATTTTTAATAGAGATGGACCAATTAAAAAAAAATTATAGCATTTATGACTCCCTAAAATAGAGAGCATGATTGGAGTTTAAATTTTATAGAGAGCTCCTAAAATAACTTTTATATATTTTTAGCTAAAATTTAACTAAAAAATAGAGAGCATGATTGTAGATGCTCTTACAAAGTCCAGAATAAATTGAAGAAATTAAAAGTAAAAAAATTGAAAATATAGGCCGTTAATCATGAGGGCGATGTAGAGTCTTGTAAAACACAATCAAAACTAAACCATGAATATGTTTGTTCTCTCTCCCGCAAAGCTCTATCTCTGATATTAGTTTGTGCTATAGCACGAAATTCTTTCACTTACAGTGAAAATTAAAATGTCATATATGTGCGCGTCAATGGTATCGTCAAGACTCATTCATAAAATAAGTCAGCATACGTATTCACATAATAATAATAATAATAACAATATTGCATATAGAAATACAAATATCATCGTATTAAAGTAACATTTTACCATATAGTTTACTTTGTTCTTGTGCATGCGCAAGAAGGCGTATAGAAATACCAATGTCATCTTATTAAAGGAATCATTTTACCATTTAGTTTATACCATGCAGAAAATGTGATAGACTAATTGAAATAAAACTATCATTTCCACCAAGAAATGAAATTAACATGGGACCATTTCTTTACATGTGATAGCAGTTTATATACAATCTGACAATCAATTGCTTTAACACATAACACGTCTCCAAACATCAAACTCATACATACACCAAAATGATGCGAGTCATAAAGCTATAGCACAACATCAAACATCCAATTCACCAAAAATACTTAAATGTGTGAGATATTGGAAGCAATTAAAGGATAAATCTTAAACGGTTCAATATAAAGGGCACTGATGCATAGGCATCACTCTTATTGTTCTAACTGCGCTTCAGGTGCCAGTTGCTTTGTGCTTGAGGCCGAAGAAGACAGATGACAAGAAAGTCTTCTGGAATTGGAGCCTTTTGGAATTTGTTTCACTACATGGTAGAGTCTTTTGATATACTGCAGCCTGGAAAAGTTTGGAAAATGTCTTACGCACCATCATAGTGATAGGTTGTGTTGCCGTAATATTGGAAGCTTAGAAATGGATGCTTTTGACAAAGAAGACGGCTCATGCTGCAAGTAAGAAAGATGTCCCAAGTGAAGTTTAAGTCCAAAATTTTTAGTTAGATCTAGCTAGTCTCTTTGTTCTTTATTAGTTTTGTTCTTAATTTTGTATAAATTTAGTTAAAGGCTAATTTCAGTTTGTGTTTGCATGCAATTGTACTTATAAGGCATATTTGTCTATATACTCTCAATTTTAATAATTAATTACCTCAAATTTGTCAATTTTTTTAAATGTCGTTCTGAAATTAGGGTTTCAATCAACATTCTCATTAGTTGTCTATGTGGTAGCCTTGGATCCTACCTATTCGAGTGATTCAAAGTCAGTTTGACGAAACATTATCTATTTTGAATTTGATTCTATCCTAGAATTAGGATACATTGTCCGAAAATGCCTAACTTTAAAACACACGAAAAGGTGGGACACATGGTCGCTACAAGGTCATTAATAAATCGATTAATTACTTAATTTGATGGAAACAAACTGACGTAGGCGCAATTTCCTATCCGAATCAAAGAAAATAACATTCAAAGCTGTATTGTCTTAATTCACAAAGTCACATTGGTTTTCCATGCTGTTATTAAAACTACTATGATCAATAGTTAATCACTTATTAAATGGGTAATTGATTTAATTCTTGAAACTCTTTTTCTCTTATTTGATTTATCACGTTTTTCATTTCGGGGAAAAACTAAATTTATTAAATTTGATTATTGTGAGCGCACACATACGAGGATCATGTTATTGTATATTATTGACAACAGGAACCACCAGTAACTCTCTGCAATGAGACATTGTTTGCAATGATGCCAACTTAGTTTTATCTTTTAATGGGGTCATCCTAAAAATTATGTTATAATCAAGCATCCACAAAACAAACACCAACCAACTCAAAAAAAAATTTATGGGTTCTGTTTGGCCTCCGGGATTGTCATATATGACAACCGATGTTGCTCGTGACGTTTAAAATCCTTGGCCTTGTTTTTCCAACCTCGCCTTCAACTAATACTTAGTTAAGCCCTAAAGCCCTCGCTCACGTTCGCCGAGATTCAGTTTCAAACAACTGCTTTTTCTATTTAATTTGTTGTGACAATCTCATTTTATATGCTAATTTTATTTTGTTTATTCTATGGTTACCTTTAAAATAAGTCAGCGTACCCAATCAAGAAAAAATATAACAATATTGCATATAGAAGTACCAATATCATCGTATTAATTTAAAGTTTTCATTTTATTAAAGTAATCATTTTGCCATTTAGTTTATTTTGTTCTTGTGCATAGGCAAGAGCGCGTATAGAAATACCAATATCATCGTATTAATTTAAAGTTTTCATTTTACCATTTAGTTTATACAATGCCAAAAGTGTGATTGACTAAGTGAAATTAAACTATCATTTCCCCCAAGAAATGAAATTAACATGGGACCATTTCTTATTGTGAGAATGTGAGGATAAAAAATTCCACATTGGAAAGTTGAGGAACCTAGCAAGAGTTTATAAAGAGTTGAGCTACTCCTCCCATTGCCAATTGATTTTGGAGTGAAACCTCAACTTCCTTCATGGTATCAGAGCGGGTTAGTCCACGTGTGAAAGCCCAATTGCTACATGTGCTCCACGTAATCCAATATGTGTTGTCCACATGTTAGGCTTGAAAATTCACCATACGTGTGGGGGCGTGTGAGAATGTGAAGGTAAAAAGTCAGTGACTAATAAAAATGATTATATATCAACAATATATAAGTCTCTTAATTGATTTTTCACCGCTTTTCATTTGAGATAAAAACTAAAATTACTGTTAAATTGAATTATATAATGTGAGTGCACACGAATGAGAATCATGTTATTGTATATTCTTGATAGTAAGGTAACAGTGTCTGCAGTGTCTGCAATGATGCCAATTTAGTCTTAATTGGATGAACTTAAAAGTTACGTTCTGATCATCCGAACACCAAGTTGTTGGTTTCTTGGGGTTCCCTGCTTCGTCCGGAAAAAAGACCAAACCAACAAACTCTAGCAAGGAAGGATGCTGTATTTTCTGTTTAAGTCAGCATACCTATTCAAGATAAAATAACAATATTGCATCATGTGCATGCGTAAGAAGATAACACATTTAGAAATATCAATATCATTGTATTAAAGTATTTTATTTATTCTTCATTTTACCATTTAGTTTATACCTTTTAAATTCCAAAAGTGTGATAGACTAATTGAAATAAAACTATCATTTCCACCAAAAAATGAAATTAAAATGGGAGCATTTCTTTACATGTGATAGCAGCTTATATATAATCCGAGAATCAATTATATTCAATCATCAAACTCATTCATACACCAAAATTATGTGGGTCATAATAAACCTATAGCACACCTTAAAACATGCAATTCACCCCAAACACTTAAATATGAAACACCAAATTCACTCAAAACACTTAAATGCGTGAGATATTGGAAGCAATTAAAAGGTGTAAATCTACAGGAGTTCAATATAAAAGCCATTGCCTGAAAAAAATGGTGGAAAATGGCTTATATTATCACTATTATAATTATTGGTCGTGTTTAATGACGGAGCCAGCTAAGGCCCACAAGGCTCAGCTGACCCTCCTCCAATTTATGCAACAAATGACCACAGTAGAGAATGTAGAGAAGAATGAAGAAATCAGAGAGCAGAAGAATGAAGAAGGAAGCGGAAGAATGAAGAAGAAATCAGAGAGTAGAAGAATGAAGAAGAAATCAGAGAGCAGAAGAATGAAGAAGAAGTCAGAGCAAAAGACTCATAATTGTGTATTGATTATCTCGATTTTTTATTACAGTGTAACAGTACAGCTTATATAGCTAGTAACAGACTTAGAAACTAATAACCAAAACTTTAACAAACTAACAAACTAGAACACGTGCCATCCATGTGCTCTGCTGATCTGGACAATATGGTTATCAACAAATGCATTTGTTGTGTGTTATATTTGATTTTCTTGGGTTTCTTTTAACTTTCTAACTCTAGTTAATTGTTATTCTTGACTTCTATAGTTTTTCCAATATTTATCTTTACTCCATTTTTCCTTTTTAACTTCAATCTTTTTATTCTTTCATTTATTGAGTTCTCTTACATATTTTGTTATTGAATCGGCCATCAGTCAAGTAAATCTCCCAATACTAGCTATTCAATTCTCTTTTGAGTAATGTATTATGATTTGATTCATGTCAAGTTATTTCTTTGTAATTTATTGTACGATGCGAGTTATGATTTTGGAATATAACAATTAAATTATACAATAAAAAAAAATTTATGTTAATGTTCACGGCTTTCTCAGACTAATAATGTTGACCCTCATTGAGAGAATTCCCAGATACGTCAAAAATTGTGTTGTGATATTGGAAGCATATAGATGGCTCTCTGTTTTGACAGGCTCAAGCCGAGGAGAAAACGCATGTGCCAATTGAAGTTTGAGATATTGTAATGGATGTCCAAACATTTAACTCATTACTAGGTCTAGTCGATGTTTGTTGATTCAATAGTTTTGCTATGCCTCTTTTGTTTCTAATTCACATTCTAAATTTCAACTTGTGTATAATTTATGCCACACACATGTAACAATCAAATAAATTTATCAATAAACAGTCTACCAATGTATGTGGTAAAAAATACCAAACAACTATTTATGCGCGCATGTGGTAAATAATCATTGAGCAATTGTGACGGTATACTTTTGTATGTAATAAAAAGATTACCAAACAAAAAATTACCGAGTTTAATATACTCCCCCAGAGTTAAATCTCTAATGATAAAGTGCAAAACGTATATTCTATAACATAATATTTCTGTAATACTAATATTAATAACTCAATTGTAGTCGATTTTAAGCATCTTGTTAGAGCATTTCCAGCAAAGGGCCCAAGGGGAGGGTTGGGGGGCAAACCCAAAATGGGGTTTCCAGCAACAAAGATCTGCCAGGGCAAGGAGTGGGGCCCCAGCTACCTGGGCTGGCCCGAGGGGGAGGCTAGCCCGAGTGCCAGCCCGAGGGCAATCTGACGTCAGCGCTACAGTGCCGCTACAGTGCTCCCTTTGCCCAATAAAAAAATGTAAAAAAATAAAATAAAAATGTAAAAAATACCCAAAAATACTGAAATTTTTTTCCATAAATACCAACCAATACTCTTCACTTTTAACACCAGCAGCCAATATTTTTGTAATAAAAAATTACTAAAAAATACTAAAAAATGTCTTTGTCCTTTTACTTTTATTTATTTTTATATTACTCCATTTACTTAAGTTTACAATGTAAATAAGGAAGTACCCCCCATTTGGATTCAAATAAAAATACTAGAAAATCAAATTCCCACCAAATCAAAATATGAAAAATCGGTTTTAGTGCAAAATACGATTTAGGCTAAAAATGATGGCTCATTAAGTGAATATATACTTCATATTAAAATCCCATATAATCAAGTTTTCTTATTTGATGTGTTAGGAATAAAAGCCGCCAAAAATTATCTTGAGAAAATGATTATTCCGAAAAACCATTTTTCATACTTAGTCAATATTGCACCTCCGCTAAAAATCTTGAGAAAATGATTTTTCATATGTAGGAACCCAAAAATCTTATCCGAAAATATTATCCAAATTAATTGTTTAAGTAAACAAAGTTGTGAAAAAAAAACAACAAAATGAATAGTATTTGCCATGGCAAGCCTAAACTGCTGGAAACACACTTTGCTAAGGGGGGTAGGGCAGCCACTATTCACATGAATAGTAGCTGCCCTAGGGCTCCCCTTGCCATGGCAAGGGGCTAACTAGTAGAAGTCCTCTTAACTAGAAGCTTGCATCCTACAAAATCAAACCGCGGCGGCCGAGAGAGATTTGGGCTTTTCATTGAAACCGTTCAGTTTTTCGTTGGGCTTTTCATTTTGCTAAGATATTTCAGTCAACAAATATACGTACAGTACAGGCAAAGTTTAGCGAGTACAGCAGCTATGCAAAAATTATTCTACATGTTAAATCTCATTACACAATTACACAAATGAATACATGAACTCCTTCCCAAGTTCCACTGCTTTATTGCAATCTGGGTGGTCTCGAAAGCCACATTGCACAAGGCAGCTTTCGAACCAAATAAAATTGATTAATCGATCGATTAATTAATTTGATGGATGGAACTGGAGTAAGCAGGAAACGAGCAATTTCCTAACCACAAGGAAGGAGAAACTCTTTAGTTTTATTTTTTGACTGGAAAAACTAAAGGGTTTTTTTGCAGGATGTTATGATACAGGTAGAAGCAGCCCTGGCGCCGAAGAACTGGAAGCCCTTGTCTTCTATTACGCCTGCAGATACCCCTTCTCCTCCAAGTATGATATCACGGTTTCAGCCATCTCACCTGGGGGGACACAGTCACTACCTTTCTGCTGCAATACTATCTGCAAGATGAAAGCATATTAGGAAAGAAAAAAACCAATTTAACACAAGGAAATTAAAGGCTTGATTTCGTTCATAAACACAAAGTAATGCTGCCCTACACAGATGTATGATTTCCTTTTACAGACATACCTCACAATTTAATGGTGGCTCGTATGGATCATCAACCCCTGTAAAACCTGCAGAATACCAAACAAATCATTCATCACTTATATGATTGGTGAGAACTGATTTACCTGGGGTTCGGGAAAGAAATAACACAGAAATGATAGATCCATTTAGCACTGCATCATCTTTAAACTTAAGCTCCTAGAGGGATACCTTTGATTTTTCCAGCTCGAGCAAGCTTGTAAAGGCCCTTCGGGTCCCGATTCTCACACACATGGAGTGGCACGTCCATAAACACCTGAGAAATGTGAGGTTTGTCAGGTCATCACTGGAAACAAAGAGCCTCTTGCCTTTTGTCACATTGTGGTGCTAATAGCAAACTAAATTCACTACCTATATTTTTGGATTGAATCCATTCCTCATATTAAAGACATCACATACCTCAATAAAATCCCCTTCAGGAAATAATGCACGGCAGACATCTCGGTCCTTTCTGTATGGAGATATTAAACTAGCAATACAAATGATGCCAGCAAAGAGCTTAGCTACCTAGCTCAGCTTTTTTTTTTTTTTTTTTTTTTTTTTTTTTTTTTTTTTAGAATTAAATCAGTAAAAGAAAATATAAGAAAATAAATGGAAAAGTCAATAAATTCTAACTTCAAAAATACCCACCAATTCTTCGTATGTTCTCTGCACGATCTTCTGCTTTGAAACTAAGATCACGATTTAGACCATGCCGAACATTGTCACCATCAAGGATGTAGGTCAGCTTTCCTCTTATGTGCAAGCCTTGACTCAAGGCACATGCCACAGTGCTTTTTCCTAAAATTAGAGACCAGGATATGAGAGTGTGGGTTATAAGGTGAAGACTACAAAGTAACAAATTGAACAGGAAGAATCCGCAATCAGAGTCAAACAAAGTTGCACCAAAAGTCATAAGCAATACAAAAATGTCTATATCTAGAAGGTCTTCCAATTGATGGAGATGGTTAATGCGTTAGCTTTCTTCTTTCATAGTTCCTCCTTTATAGTGTACCATCCAGTAAACACTCTGATTGATCTTAAATATGACAATTAAATCATGCAAAATATCAACATGTATGTTTCCTTTGCTCATCCGGCCTTGAATAGTTCGTTTGAGCATCGCATAAGGATGACATTCATAAATCAAGGAACAAATAATATTTTTATTAAAATGGGGACAAATGTTTGTAATTATCTAATTAATACTATTTCAGATGCATTTATTAACTATAGTTTTGATATTCACGAATAGCTCCACCAACATAAAATCAGTAAAATGGGCCATGATGTAGCAACAGCAAGCTCAGTTGGACAAGGCTCTTCTCTGTTTAGATGTGAAATTAAAATAGCTCTAAAGAAATTCATAAGATTAATTGCTCGGTGTAAAAAAATTTACACAAATAAATTCCTGTTAAGTATGATGAGACTTAAAAACAAATGAAAAAGCTTATGATGCACTGTTCTATGATTATACCATTTATCTGTATTCATAGTTGAATATCAAGGATCCTGATAGAGACATGAATGAAGAATATTGAACCCTGTGAAAACACGAGTTTGGGTCATGCATAAACAATTAAGGATGAAAAGGGTACAGCTGACTTGGGCATGGATAACCTCAATTGTTTTAATCAAAGAATTAGCACTTGAAGAGGCTATAACTTTTAGCCAAAAACAAAATTACAGGGTACTTAGTTGTGTTACATAATATTAATGTAATCAAGCTAAGGTATAATAACAATACTACAGCTAAGAAGCAGCAGAGATGGGTAGCAAAGGAAAGCACACAGAAAGAGATCTGTAGCTACTAAGTGATATCTTTCTAACCCATTGTGTGTGTTTGTGTTCATGTGTGCGTGTGTATGAGAGAGAACGGGAGAAGTCTACATTCATAGTATGTCAACTTCCTTTCTTTATCCTCTTTTGACATATTTCTTGAAAGGGAAAGCTGAGGTCAAATGATGGCACCACCTTTCATGTAGGTATCATCACCTTGCCTTCTGGTTATTGAGATGTATAATTCCAGAAGGGTTATACCAGCAGCATGATTACTGCTATGCAAGTATAACTACAAATCACAAATTCCCATATCAAAATATGCACACAAGAAAATGAAATGAAATAATTTTTGCATGAGTTATTAAATAACAAAAGAGCTAAAACTTCATGTGTGCATATACAATAACAATTACAGAGTTGCTAACGGAGACGCTGATTAGCCTTTCATATAGCAAAAGTGAATAGAAAGAAACAAACCTGAACCACTAAGACCAGTAATCCATATGGCACAGCCTTTCTGCTGAAGTAAATGTTGCCTATCACGTTTCTCCACTGGGCTTTTATGCCACACAATGTTTGTTGGATTCTCCATGGTTGACATCTGGCGCAGATTTCTACCTAGTTAGATGGTTGGTTTCAATTAGAACCCTAAATCCATCCATTGAAGAACACTAGGTTTCCTGATAAACCATAGCTTAACTAACAACATTCCAGAACAATAACAATATTCATCCTCAAGGGCTGAGAATTTTGCTTCAGCTGAAGTTTAACACCCATATATTTCATCAAAGTGTCAATAGCATATAAAATGATTAATTCTGCTCATAGCCTCCATAATCTAAAAGCACCGATCCTTAATCAATTTTCTTTACGAGAATTGAAAAGAAAAAAAATTCTACAAAAAGAAAAAACCTCAAATATTCACCAGATCTGTCATCAGAAAACAGGTACTTTGAGGCTCAAAGAAATATGAACATTCAATATATACCATATTCAATTCAAGGCCAATTTATAACCAACACCGCAAGAAACCCACAATAACTGAAAATAAATAAATAAATAAATAAGCAAGGTTTTTATGGTTGCTGAATCATCAACCTTGTGCGACGGACTTGAAACGCTTTAATTGTGCTCAAAATGGGCCGCTGGTGGCACTGAGGAGAGTTGGCAGCATAAATGTTGTATACAGAAGATGAAGATACAAAGACGGGTTGACCAAAGTAATGACAGTATGGCATAGGAGGAGGAGAAGAAGAAGAAGAAGAAGAAAGTATAAACTAATCACTAATCACTAACAAGCACTAAGACTCAGCCCACCATAAAAACAAACTAAGTATGAGTCCATAACCAATCATTTAACCCACCGTCCTCGTCCATTTTATTCAAAAAAGTAATTTTTTTTATAAAAAGTCAATTTTGCTGTTACAAGGGAATTTTGCTCTAGAATCTACTTTTCTCCCCCACCCAATTCTCACCCAAGGCTCAAGGCCGAAAAGAAAAGGTAATTTACGAAATAACAAACATATCTTTAAAAATTAAATAAAACAGAGAGAAACATTCAAAACTCCTGAATCTAAATTGAAACAGCAAAATGCCCAAATAAATGTTTCATTAATTAGAAGAAAAAAAAATCCAAAAGGATAAATGTTGCTTCCACAATGCAAGCGAAACATTACAACTGGCATCAAATTTTAATAAAAAACAGAGAGAACTTGAAATTGAAGAGAGTGGTACCAGAAATGGCGGCGCAATCATTCCTCAAAGAAACGCTAGAGTCCTCCATTGCCTTAATCGGTCTCAAAAACGTGGATCCAATCGCATTGCTTCCCTTCACCCTTAAAAAACCTAGCTTCGCCGCCGACAACGACTGCACCGCCAACGGTCCAGATTCATCGCCCCGCGGCGGGCCACAAATCAACGGTCGCGGTCCTTTCACCACCGCACTCATTAATTACCAAAACGGCAAGATCAAAAGCAAGCAATTTCACAACAACCCGGCTTTTTAATTACGTATGTTTGTGCTTTTGGATTTTTTTAGTGCTTTGGTAAAATTAGAGAGCCGTGGAAAGCTCACATGGAGAGGGAGGTTGACTGGTTGTGCGCGAGAGGAAGTGTATGGTTAGCGAGATACGTATTGTTGAGACCAATGGCTCTGCTTCCATTTCTGAGCTTCTCTTCTCTACGTGTAGACAGGCTTGTAGGAGATGAAACAGAGAGCTCAGAGAGAAACGCAGTTGTGCTGCACTGCAAGGTTTATCGGGGGAAGGAAGTGTAGTGCCACGCGCTCCTATACAGAGTGGTGCTAAGCTTGAGACCAGTTATAATTCGCCACGTGTTTCTTTGCTGGCAAAGATTTTACACGTGTTGTTTCTTTGGGATTCCACTGGGACTCCGTGGGGTATACGTCCCTTCCATATTCTTTGTCAGTTTTTTATACCTGCTTACAGATTAATATAATTATTTACTATTTGTTTGTAGGGTTCATTTTGCTTACGATATTAAAATTAAATAATTGATATTAATGTGTGAGATAAAACATAATAGTAAATAATGACAACCAATGAGAAAATGCATACGTAAAAATAATGTTTTGTGATGGTTACCTAAATTAAATAATTTCTCACTTCTATTTGGTGAATAATTATTTCCAACTTTACCATCAAATGTCAGCCAGCACCTTTAAAAAAGAAGATAAAACACACGGCCAAGATCAATCACTTTCAGCTCTTACGTGGAGCCAAAAACAAGGCCCACCCCCGCCAATAATCTGTTTGTATTGTACGTAATATATTATTCAAAGCGCACATCTGTTACGCACTGTCGCGCCCGCTCCTCCAATCCGCCGCTCCTCCCGTGGTTCGCATAGTCAGCGCCACCAATAATTTCGCGCAATGTTGCGTACCCCAATACCCCATAGTCATCGTCACTTGACTCACTTGACACTTGGTTCAGTTTTTTGTTGATTTATAATCAAAAGCAAACATGCATGACCTCAATGGCAGGGGTTTGAAATTCGTTTGATGTACTTTGTAGTCAGGGGCAAGTCAAACTCCTAGCGGAGATTAATCTCACCCTTCGAGTATAGGGTCATCTCGTGATATTTAGCAAAAAAATAGACATAAATGAGACGTCGACCAAACTTATCCCTATCATAAGTGACACAAAATATTTGGCCCAAGTACCTCAAATTGATATTTTTGTATGTTTGCGAGTTTGGTGGCAATTGACATAGAAGCCACTAAGTGTTGTTGGCTCTCTTTCTGTGAATGTGATTAATCCAAACCAATCATCTTATCATATTCGTCAAACATGAATTATGCAGATAGTTTCACTTTCATGACTTATTTATTGGATATTATTTCGCTCTTTTCCTATTTGTGTACTCGATTGTTGTTTAACTTTATGTCTTTTCTTTTGTTTGCTAGGTTCCTTAGGCGTGGGAGTTTCAGTTGTAAGCTATGTGAGACGTCAATGAATAAAAAAAATGAAAATAACTATTCTTAAATCCCTATCAGGGTTTAAGTAAAGTTGTAGAGATCAAGTATCCTCAATTAGCCTTCTTTCTAAGTTTTCTTTCATTATATTAAGCATAGGCTTCTCAAGGGAAAAAATAATAATAATAAACCCAGTACGTACCTCATTCCTCATTTTTATAAATCACATATTGACGCAATATAAATCTAACCATTTTTCATTTTCTCTCCAAAGAAACCCTAGCCACTCTCTCCCTCTGTGAGTCCTAAAGGAAAACTTCATGGAGGGGGAAGGAGGAAGAAGCGTCACTGCTCCTCCTCCCCCTCCCTTCTTCTCGTCTTTTTCTTTTAGGTTAGTGCAAAAGTCCACTAGGGCGTTTTTAAAAAAAGCCCCTTGTGGTGGTTTCTTTTGAGCCATGGTTAGATTAAAGTTCCTCATCACCTCTTTTAGTATATGTTCTCAATCAAATCCTACTCCCAAATCCCGCATTTCGAGTGTGAGGACACCTCGTGATATTTACCCAAAAAAAATAGACATGCAAGTGGCACAAAACATTTGGCTCAAGTACCTTAAATTGACATTTTTGTATGTTTCCGAGTTTGGTGGTAATTGATGTAGAAGCCACTATGTGTTGTTGGCTTTTTTGTGTGTGAATGTGATTAATCCAAACCAATCCTCTTATCCTATTCGTCAAATATTAATTATGCAAATAGTTTCACTTTCACTATCATGACTTATTTATTGGATATTATTTCGTTCTTTTCCTATTTGTGTATGCGATTGTTGTTTAACTTTATGTCTTTTCTTTTGTTTGTTAGGTTCCTTAGGCGTGGGAGTTTCAGTTGTAAGCTATGTGAGACGTCAATGAATAAAAAAATGAAAATACTGTAAGTTCTATCATGTATTTGAATCTCAAATACTAACCTTGATCAGACATTGTGAATAAGGATCTTCTTCTCCTACTCGGCTCTTTTTCTCTATCTCTGAATAGGGTGAGTTTTCTGTTATGAGTGTGTTTTAGCCGATAGGGAAGGGCCATATTTATAAGCATTTGTTCTAGTACCTTACCTATCAAGAAGTACTCGAACAGATTTTGTTTGCTTAGGAATATGATGTTTTTAATCCATATAGAATTAGGAATCCTTAAGATACTCTTATCTCAATGTAAACGCACTATTTGATTGAGTATCCTACTGGTATTAGGATTAATACTTCTTGATCAATTAGAGCTCCTCCAAACCAAATATGATTAGAAGACCACAACTTAGACTAAGAAACAGCTTTGTCTTACAGTCTCCCACTTGGTCAAATAATCATTATGGAAAACTCGTATTGATCACTTTAAGGCCTTGTGAAAGTATATCCAGATAAAATTCCCACTAAGCCACTATCAATGAAGACAAATTATAAGAGACTATCAAGACTTATTGATCATACAGTTATCAAAGTCTTTATAATCACAGTTAAAACTCTTGAACACCACATAAGGCTTCAATCAAGATTAAAACTGTAGAATGTAGATGACCTTACTGAAAGTGCTTTAAACAAAGGTCATCTAATTCCTTTGTCCCTGTAAATGACTACCAAGGTCTCAATTTGCATAACCAAAATAGCAAACTGTCATGAATACAATCCTCTCATGGCTACCTTAAATGCATGCTATGCCATCCACATATATTCAAGTAAGCACATGTGCATATAAGCTAGATTGCACAAATATACTATATTTGAATCCTTAACCTGAAAATCATCAAAATTAAAACACCACTTTATGAATTTAAATAGAAAATAGCAAAACTAGTTAAACTACCAAAACTTGATAATAATAAAAACTCCCACTGTTTTAGTCATCCAAATGAACTGTCAATCCCATGCTAGTCACATGTCTATGAAAAACAGCATTTGGTAACCCCTTAGTAAGTGGATCTACAACCATTTCATTTGTGCCAATGTGCTCCAACACAGTATGCCTATCTCTAATCTTTTCTTTGACAACAAAGAATTTAAATTCCAGAATTCTTGATGCCTTTGTTCTTTTATTCCCTTTTGCAAAAAGTTGTGCAGCACTGTTATCATTCCAAAGTTGTATAGGTCGTTGAATTTATTCAACCACACCCAAACTAGTGATAAAGTTCTTTAACCACATAGCTTGATCAATCTTTGGTGCTTGATCAGTGCTAAATTTATCTCCCTTCGAAATAGGGACATCTGACCCTGCACAACCTTGCATGTTAAACCTTTTGAGTATCTTTTTTATATAAGTCTTTTGTGATAATCCCAACAAACCTCTCTTTCTATTTCTGCTAATTTCAATTCCCAAAACATATGAGGCTTCTCCCAAATCTGTCATGTCAAAATGTTTAGCCATAAATGCCAAAATGTTTAGCCATAAATGCCTTGCAATTGTGTAACATGGACATGTTGGTGCAAGCTAGTAGAATGTCATCTACATAAAGAATCAGAATTATGAAATGACTCCTACTCATCTTCATGTAAATGCACTCATCTAAGACATTCTCTGTAAAACCATATAGTTTAACAACTTCATTGAATCTTATATACCACTGTCTAGATGCTTGTTTTAGACCATAGATTGATTTACACAACTTGCAAACCAGATTTTCTCCCTTATCTTGAATGAAACCTTTTGGTTGTTGCATATAAATTTATTCCTCCAAGTTTCCATTCAAGAATGTAGTCTTAACATCTATTTGATGCAAGTGTAAATCAAAATGAGCTACTAGAGCCATGATCACTCGAAAGGAGCCTTTTGTTGAGACAAGTGAATAGGTTTCATTGAAATCAATTCCTTCTTTCTGTGTGAACCCCTTAGCAACCAATTTAGCCTTGTACCTATCTATCTGCCCCTTTGAAATTCTCTTCGTTTTGAACACCCACTGTCACACCGCAATTTTTATTTTTATTATTATTATTTTTTGGGAGTGTGAGGTAAAAGAAAAACTGAAACTAAAAATTTAAATATCAAGAAACACGAAGATTGAACATAAACTTTTATTTAAGTCAAAGTAATTTACATTGTAATTTTACAAGCAAAATAACAAGAAAGTAACAAACTTTCAACAAAACATTCAAAACTATCCACAACATGTTCTTCTTGTTTCCTCAGCAAAAACTAAACTTCATATTCAAAGCTTGCAATAGATTCAATAAGGGGTAAGCATTACATGCTCAGTAGGGGTCATATGTCTTATGTGATTAGTGAGATTTATAATGTACAATTTATGCAATGCATGAATGAACTTCATTTTTACCCAACCCGTTAATCTATATAATAGGGCAAGCAAATCTGCATGTCCCATACCATGCATTTTACCACTGTAATTCTAAATGCCCCATTATATAAACTAACATCCATTTCAATCATCCCATAATTCTCCTTTTACTAGTCATCTTGTCTACACCATTGATCTCCAAGCCCAAATCACCCAATCGACAATTATACCACCGATTTCCTAATCTACTATACACACGGGCTCGCCTGAACTTGGTCCCTACAATGGTTAAACTCAACTACTCAAAAGATTCTTCCTATTATCTTATTTTCCATAATTTATTTATCAACCCAAAAATTCCAACCACCACCGACAACATATGAATATGTCAATATTAATCAAATTATAATGATAATTGACAACAAGTATACATCCAATATCAAGGATAACAATCAAATAATATAACCAAGCATAATATAGTATTTACAATAATAATCAAATAATATTACCAAGCATAATATAGTATTTACAATATTTAATTAAATCAATGTATGGAAAACCTCCCCAAGAAAAACCCCTACCTCAAATCCAAAGCTATTGTATAACTCCCAGTTGTAAGTTCAAATACATACTTTGAGCTTCTCCAAAATCTCACCACACTTAGTTCTCTTATTTTCTTTTGTCTACGATTTTTAGGAAACTACTATAACTTGAAGAACCTATGATCCCATAACTATTAGGTAGGGCTATTTATAGTAAGCTAGAGTCAGTAAAAAAAAATATGGATGAAGCTTAACATTGTGCCACATAACTAACCTAGGGATTTCTAGACTACATCCTAGGATTTATAGACTACATGGGTGGCTTGAAAGTAAACTGCCACCCCAATTAATCTTAGCTGCTGGCTCCGGAGAGTGCTTAGTAAGCACTTTCCAATTACATTTATATATACAAGACTACCTATTGTTCTTACACCACATGCATGCTTATTGTGGTTTTTGAGGACTCTAAAAAGCAACATGTCAAACTTAGGAAAAACTTTAGTAAGCAATAAAAAGCTTTTCTAAAAGCTTGTGTATAAATGTTAAATAAGATTGAAATGAATTGGCATAGTTAAAACCATATAATAGATTTGATAGGTTATAGCAAAAGCTTTCACGTGGCTTGCCATGCAACTTTTTTATATATATATATATATATATAGAGTATTAAAACTATTAATTTTAAATATTTAATTTCCATGAAATATTAGTATACATATTTAAAAATATGGGGTTTCACAATCTATCCTCCTTAAAAGAAATTTCTTCCTTGAAATTTTGAAACGTACCTAATTCAAGGAAAAGTTCTGGATTTTTTTCTTTCATCTCAGCTTCTAATTCCCATGTAGCTTCTTCTGTATTTCCATATAACCAAGAATTTTGACTAGTTAAATAGTCTTCGTTCGCAACACTTGTTCTTTATGATCTAATATCCGTATTAGTCTTTCCTCAAAAGATAATTGCTCATCTATGTTTAGTTCTCCATAATCTAAAACATGTGTTGGATTTGGTTCATATTTTCGAAGCATAGAGACATGAAACACATTATGAACATTCGAAAATTGAGGTGGTAGTGCTAACTCGTAAGCTACTTCCCCAATCTGTTGTAGTACTTCAAAAGGTCCAATAAATCGTGGGGCTAATTTTCCAGACTTTCCAAATCTTTTAACTCCTTTTCAAGATGAAACTTTAAGGAATATATGATCTCCCATATTAAACTTCAATTACCTTATTCTTCTATCAGCATAATTCTTTTGCCGACACTGAGCTGGAAGCAAGCGTTGTGTAATAATTTTGATCTTCTCTGTTGTTTCTTGTACAAGATTAGGTCCTAATAACATAGTTTCACTTGCTTCTGCCCAACATAAAGGTGATCTACATGGTCTACCATAGAGTGCTTCATATGGTGTCATTTCGATGCTGGATTGAAAACTGTTGTTATAAGCAAATTCTGTCAAAGCAAGATGATCTTCCCAAGTTCCATGAAAATCCAAAACACAAGCTCTTAGCATATCTTCTTAAATTCCTATCAGAGTTTAAGTTTATAAATCACAGATTGACGCATTTAGAAATGGCTCATTAAAAACATAAAGAAATATTTTGGGATATATACCAAACTATGATTAGTATGCAAATAGGAAATGCTAATCTTTGGGAAATGAGCAGATATTAAGGACAAGTCCAGAAATACCATTCGAAAGGAAAAAATTTAGAAAATGGTAAGGCCCAAGAAGAGATATGCATATAAATTGAGCTTCAAAAGGACCCAAAACCCCGAGAGGAAAAGTATCATGTATCATACAATAAAAATCCTAATAGTATCAATAAAAATCCCCGAGAGGAAAAGTAGTCACGTATTATACAATAATTTCTCCGTGACCATCTACGAAAAAGGACAGGTAATTTACCGGATCCTAAACCCTATTGGATCACAATAGCTCCATCTTTATTATAGCCAATATCTCCTCCATACCTTATGATCTTGTCCTTGGAGGCAGCCTCTTTAGCAGAACCCGAAACCCTAAACGCCTTCTTCAATCCATTTATCAACCTCTCGCTGATTTTCTTCGTCGACCTCGGTGTCCCCTTACAAGATGAAGACCAATTGCTAGTCCCTTCACTTCTCTCTGCTGATCCTTTACCAGAAATAATCCGAAAACTAGCGGAAGAAGCAGATGCTTTGTCACCCTTTGTTATCTTATTGCTATTCTCGTTAGTGCCATAATGAAAGCTCGCAGACCTACGTCCGTCCTCTAATAATATACTATTTTCTTGCTTCTCGTGACATTCATCCAACAGTTTCTTCATGCCATTGAGCTCCTCCTCCAAGCTCTGTATCCTCGAGCTCGTAGCCGCCATTGTGGCCCTCAGCTGCGCGGATTGGCGGAGCATTGTGTCGCGTTGGAGGAGAGAGCCTAGAGTAGTGGCCTCGCCGGCCGGCTCTATTAGTTTTTTGTTGTCATGATGGACACGGGGTTGGATTTGGGTATGATCAGCTGCTACTGCTGCTGCGGAGATAATGGTACGGCGAGTGTTGAGCTGCTCAATCAACATGGCTCGGACTATGAACCGTAGGGGCATTATGGGGTTTTGGACTGCATCCAGGAGGACTTGTGGTGAGAGCTTGCTACAGTCAATGGAGCTGCATATTTGAGTTTTCTCGTCCTCTGTAATTTTTCCACTGTATCTCTGTGAAGAAAAGAATCATATAAAATAACTTTTAATTGGTTTCTTTTCATTTTGAATAAATAAAAATATAAAGAATCAAAAAATGAAAAGAAAACAAGAGTACATGTCTAACGAAAAATTGTTCTATAAACAAGAATAAAATACAAAATTTTAATTATATAAAAAAAGAAATTAAATAATAAAACTATTGAGGGGCTCAATTAGCATCAATGAGATTCGAACGAGTGCCATGGATGGAGGGAGAAGAACTCAACCACTGAGGTCAACCCAATTGGCCATATTTTATATATCTAACCAGGCAAAATTATTCAATTTAAAAACAATACAAATTTATAAATAAACTCAATCCTAGACATGTATTTATAAAAAAACCCAAGCACTATTTAAACATAGAAACACACCCAAAATCAACTCCAAAGTCAACTTTTTTGGTGTGTTTATAAATGGGTTTTGAGTGTGTGTAATGATGGGTTTTTGGTGTATTTATATGTTTAAATAGTGCTTGGGTTTTTTTATAATTTCAACCCCCATTTTGGGTGTTTTAGTGAAACTCCCTTTAAACAATTCTGTTAATTATATGTAGGTTTAAATATTTAGATTCAATTTTGACTCGTAGCTCTCAGCAAAAACAAAATGGCATAAATGCGTGGCTAAATTGACACTTGCAAGTTACAAAGAGGACAAAGAAAAACATCAAGAAACATAAAATGATTGATTGCCTTACCACAAGATAAAGATCTACGAGCTTATAAACAACGTCGTGGTTCCCAAAACTGCGCTGAATGGCCTCGGCGACTATTTGAAAATCCTCGGGACGGACCGTTATAACCTCGTTCAACCAATCAGCACCGCCGTCACCGTCATTTGACAGAGCGAACGCCTCAATGCACCCACTCAGCAGAAACGCCGCCGTTTCTGCTTCGGGAAGCAAGGATAGGCACGAACGGAAGACAACCGATGCGTAATCTCTATTAACGGCAACTACTTGACGGAAGTAGCTGTCCGTTAGGTGGAGCAAGTTGTCATCCCCGTCACAGTTACTCTCCGTCATCTCAAGTAATTCCGCGGCTGTCCTTAGAGCCGCGAGGTTTAACAGCGTTATGACGAGGTGGGCTCCGTAACAGAATTCGGCCACGAGAGTGAACGTTTCGGCCGAAATGTTTAGAGGCAGCGCGAAGTCCGATACGAAATCGGTTAGTTGACGTTTTAAATATGTGCTTCTTGATGTCAGGGCATCCTATGAATGAACAGAAAATGAGAAAAGTATTTATGGATGTCATTGATTGGAAAATAAGTAGCATTTTATACGTTTCTGAATTCAAATGGACAAGACATGAAAACCAAATAAAAACATTGATATATTATTATTATTTTAAATTCACTTGTATTATTAAATCGACCTGTTAATTAAACCATTTCAAGTATAATGAATTGAAAGTTCTTAAGAAAATATTTATTTTGAATATATATATAGCATACAGATTCGAGTTCTCTACATTTAGATACTATGCATTTACCCGCATTTCGCAAATGTAGAAACTCGGGATCCTATAGATACAACAACCACATAAAGGTATCAAAACTCCTCTTTTGGTGCTTTGTGCTTCTTCAGGAAGCAGTTTGATTTTTTTATAAAATTTCAACCAGTTTTTGCGAGATTAATATATAAAGCAGCTTCCATATACATGTCTATAAATCACATAAAATCAATGGAGGCTTATCTCTTGCCACTTTACCCCACAATGACTATAGTTTTTGGGTCAAGATTTCGATCCCAACCAATATAACCAAAGTATTTTAACTTTTGCCCTAAAATTTCCCAATTTTAACAAACCAAATAGGCCAAACATCCCAATTTCAGATTCTAATAGTTCAACCTAGCAGGAGGACAATGTACCAAATATCCCACCCAATATAAACATAATTTCATCCTTTTCTCTCAAATGGCTGCCAAATTCTTTTCCTCTTTTACCCATCTCTCAAAATACCAAAACAAAAACAAAAACAAAAACAAAAAACAAAAAAACCCATGTAAAAAAAATTACAAAAGGCACACAAGATCAAAAGAAGAAGTATCAAACTTATAATTGACAAACCTTGTGTAGGTGGAAACATTTTCCCTGAACTCGAATCAATACTTCTGCTTTGTGCCCTGTTGCCCGAGACCTAAGAAACACACAAAACTATATGTATAAAAAAAACTAGATTTTGAAAATATGTAAATAAAGGAAAAGAAGAGAAATGAAATACCATGATTCTACTCTAGAATGCAGAGGAGTGCAAGGAGAAGAGAGGGCTGGGGAGAGAGAAGGAGAGGCGGAGGAGAACTCGTAGTCTTCTTCCTCATAGATGGTCTCAACAACCCCCAAGTTCTTCCAACCCCTCATATTGCCTTTAGCTACTCTTCCTCACTATCTCTCTCTCTCTCTCTCTCTCTCTCCCCTTGAGAAACACATGTTTTGATTTTTGAACCTTTTTTATTGATGCAGGCTTTTGAAATTCAAATGCCTTTAGGGGGGGATGGTTTATTTTTACCCCCTTTTTTTTTTTTTTTTTTTTTTTTTTTTTTTTTTTTTTTTTTTTTTAAGGGTGAAGAATTCCCTGCTGCTTCGTTAGGGTTGAATATTTATGGCGTGCATGTGATCACTCATAAATGCATGCCAAATATTCATTCCTTTTCCTTCAATGCATTTTTTATAAAAATAAATAATAAAATGTTCGGTATGTATGGTTTCAGACCGAAATTCTGTTTTGGTGGGAACGTTTGATTTAAGAAATATCTGATTTGGACACCCTTTTAAATCGCTCTATATCACTTAGGAAATTGTTGAGGGCTTTCCTTCTACAGAAAGACTGGCTTATTGGGGCATGGCATGTGGTGAAAGTTTCAAGTATGTCAGCGAAAAAATTGTGAGGTCTGCCGCTTTGCTTCGTGATCATGAAAACGTATATGGACTTTTGTATTCAAACAAATAATTACACATGTTGATAGTTTTTTTATTGTTTATTAAGTGACTCATTGCATGTGACATATACGGCTATATCAGTTATTTATGCAATCAATCGAAATCGGGGAGATGAATTGGCTTTCACGTCATGTCCACAATGCACGATTTAACTTGGAAAAATATAACAAGTCAATACTATTGAATTCGTTAATTTTATTGGAGTAAATTATGTGGCGGTCACACACAAAAATTATAAGTATAGAAAAATGTAAAAGTGAATACATGCATTCGGTTAATAGTGAAGTTTAAGGTTTAGGTTTTAGGGTTCGAGTTTAGATATTTCAGGTCAAGGAACCAAGGTCTAGCGATCTGTGTATGCTAATGGTGACGTTTTGGCCTTCTAACTTAGTACACAATGTTCATCTTACACACAACATACCATCAACGGAAGCAAAAATATCAATACATAGAATAGAAAGGTTTGAACAATGGAAAATTGGCAAGAAACAGGCAATGGAAATGGACAGTTAAGGCCACTTTTGGAAGGTGAAATTAAACACAACGAATTTTGGTTAAAATGGCGCCACGTCCTATGTTTAGGGAACTTAACAATGATGAGATCGGACTATTCAATTGGATAACTGCTCCACATACGTGTTCGAAACGAGGGCCCAATAATATCTCATACCATGTTCGAAACGAGGCTTAAGTGGTGGGTCTCTATGGGTCCAATAATATCTCGTACCGTGTTCAAAACAAGGCTTAAGTGGGCTTTGTGGTACTATTTAGGCCTCAAACCAGCTTCGTAAATAGAACCCATATCCAAATGCGGGCCTCATGTTCATCCGGCCCAATATCACCAATTGTGACCAACGGACAGACCGAAAACCTACTAGAACGACGTCGTCTGCTCAAATCTTCCCTTTATAAAGACAGCCAGAAAAAACCCTAGCCAAACCCTAGGAGAGCGAAAATGAAGTACAATCCCCGCGTCACCAGCTCTAGGCGGAAGAACCGCAAGGCTCACTTCACCGCGCCGTCGAGCGTGAGGCGGGTGTTGATGAGCGCGCCCCTCTCCTCAGATCTCCGCGCCAAGCACAACGCCCGATCCATGCCGGTGCGCAAGGACGACGAGGTCCAGGTGGTGCGCGGGACCTACAAGGGCCGCGAGGGCAAGGTTGTCCAGGTGTATCGCCGCAAGTGGGTCATCCACATTGAGCGTATCACCCGAGAGAAGGTCAACGGTTCCACGGTCAACGTCGGCATCAACCCATCCAAGGTGGTCATCACCAAGCTCAGGATCGACAAGGACCGCAAGTCTCTGCTCGACCGCAAGGCCAAGGGTCGCGCCGCTGCGGACAAGGACAAGGGCACCAAGTTCACCGCCGAGGATATCATGCAGAACGTTGATTGATTTCATTTTGGTTTGTGTTTTTGTTAGTAAGATTAGCGACAGTCAAATGAGCTTTTATTGTAAGCACTTGAATTTTCATTATGCATTGATGGATTTGGCGTTTAATGATCTCTTTGAGGGTCTTTTGAGGCATGGATCTTGTCCTCTCTTTTTATGCTATGGTATTCGTGGAAATAGTTTTTGGATTTATTTATTTATCTATGCCTATGTTATATGCTTTCATTTTGATTCTGATTTTGATTGATTGCTGGTTTGTGATTTCCCTGCTGATAGTTTTTTATTTGCATCATATATATGTTATTCCAAATGAAGGGTGGTATATTTATTGTGTTCAATACCAGTGTTATATGCTTGGTCTTGCATATGAGAAGAGGGAATGGGTGAATCTACAATCTACAATGTGATATAGGCTTGTTATTGCATATGGACTAGGGTTTTTGCTGCATTGATGATTTTGCCTTCCGATTGAGATTTTGGTTATTCTAGGACTTGATTTGACATTGGTTTAGCTACTCTAGAATACAGATATATATCTTGACTCCGAATTGTGCGTGTGCAGTAAATCACTTCAGTGATGACAGCTTAATATCATACTAAAATGGAAGTAAGGGAATGTCATTACATTATGGGCAGTGAATCCGTGATGTGATGTGTGTGGGTTTACTTGTTCTTATAGATACTGTAGAATAATAATGTGTAAGGTGTTTCAGTTTTAGGAGCCATCAAAGGTTAATTTTTCATGTTCTGTTCTCTGCGTTACAGTTGGTTCTAAGTTTGTCCAGCAAACCCGTCTCTTCCGTCTTAGTAAGAGTATATACATTACTCACTAGAAGTGTTTGATTACTTTCTCGTTTCTTCTATCTTAGTAAAATTATACATGTCTCAATCTATAAGTATTTCTCCTCTCTATCTCTATCTCAATCTCACTCATCGATGAGAATGATAAGAAGTAGTTTCGCCTAGTGGTCGTAGGATTGGAGAATAACACTGATTTATGTGCCATTGATGCATTGTCGTATGCATTGCGCTTGTATCATATAATATTCAGTTCCCTGTTGGATCATTTCCTTGCTGTTGATTGAGATCCTAACTTGGTATGATTTGTTTTCTTTTCATCCCAGCTTTTTGGCATTTTTGTTGCCTTCTCAGACTAAATTCAACTTTTTGTAGGATTATATTGTTCTAGGCAAGTAACAGATCCTACTACTCATTTCTTTCTAGCTCTCTCGTTCAACCCTCTACTTAAATTTGTCTAGTTCACCCATCGCATACTCTGTAGATATGCCCCACTCTGCAAATCCCTTGCTCGCAGTCTGCTAGGCACAACTTACGGCCGACAGCTGATCCGACTGTAGATGGCTCACGGCTGCCAAGGATAAAATAGATATATTATGAAATTTGAACGTGCATCGAGCACGGCAGTTTGCAACTCAACTCTCCCCAGCAATTCTGAACAAATTGATTTGAGTCCACCCAACACTTGAAACGATGACCGCAAAGAGTTTAACTTGTATCAGTATCCTAGTTTTATTTATTTATTCATTATTATTGTTTTTATTTTTTAAGTATCCTAGTTGCTGAGTCTTGCTTCGTAGCGTGGTGGCTGAGTTTGTTTGTTGGTTCTGAATGTTGTTTTATGTCCTAACTTTGTTCCTCTCGTTCGACTTTTGGCATAGTTTCTTGTAGTAGCCTTTTGCCTTGTTTGCTGGGATTTTTTCTCCATGTTCTTGTAGCTCTTTCCTTCTTATTGAAACGAAAATTTCCAAAATAGTTGAGATCGGTAATCTTTTATTTATTTTGCGAAGGGATGGCTGGTGTAAGTTACAACCCGGCGAAGTAAGGACTTAAGGGTGACTCAAACTAGTGAGCCTAACCAAATTTTAGGTCGGGCTTAGGTTTGGTCGAATTTGACCTTGGCCAGCTAATTTTTAAAGGGATAAAAAGGGCAAGAATAAAAGAGTAATTATACTGCATTCCCAAACGTATTTTTATCTGGTATGCATATATTGTTACATCAACTCAAATATGCCTAGCGCCCAAGTTTACTGTCATTGCATGATGAACTTGGACCAAAAGCCGTTTAAAATCGAGCTAAAGATTCAGCGCATGAAATATGCTAATGCCACATATTTGAGATAAAGGCTTTATGAGAAACTAGAAAGAAACTAACCATAACTGGGGCAACGTATAGTTTGTTGACAAGATCAATTTTGCATTTATAAAAACCATTGGAGTAACTTTCGGCAGGTGGATTCATTCAAACAGACAAGTGGCATATCACCTGGCACAACATGTGTAAAAAAATTCTCTATCAATCATAATTCTAAGGTTTCTCCATACAAGGAGACTAGAATGTGCAACGCCTTAGCGACCTACAGTTATAAACCAAAAGAATATAGAGAAAAAGAACAAAAGAAGACCACGGTAGAGACCGAGCATCAAACAATCCATCCACAGTGATCAAGGACTAGGAAACATGTTTCTGTGGAAACTAATTATTAAGTGCTCCTCTCAAGAGCCAGCCAAAAAATTGAACCAGGTATTACGTTCCAGCAAGGCATCATTACCGCCTAAAAATCACGGCTTGAGGGCAATGGCCACTCCAAACCTGGGATTTTTGTCCAGGGCCTTGGTGTCAATCTCCCCAGATATTGTCAGCAACGACTTTGGTATGACCTCATGCTGCAGGAGGGCCCCCAGCTTTCCATGATTGTTGAGCTTAGCTTTCACTACAGTCAGAAGATCAATAGCATATGACCCTCCCACTGTGAAAGTGTTCTCGTTTGTGGAAAACTTTCTAGTGATCTCTCCCACAGTAGCAGTCCTCTTCAACACATCCAGAAAATGCACATAAGATGCTCTTATACTGTCTCCCTTGTCACCCCTGAGAGAGAGACAGAGAGAGAGAGAGAGGATATCAGAATATTAAGACTAGAAAAGTTCCAACCATTCTAAATACTTACAACAAAAGAGAAAGAAACAAAAATTGCTTACGATAACAGAGTTTAAACTATTGTCTTTGATAATGGTTATGGTACAATCACTTACAGAATTATTGAAGCAGACTGGTCTGGTTTGTTCACGCTAATTCCAGCAGTGTACTTAGTAAAGTTTCCAGAAGTAGTGTCATAACCCCCTTCTGCACCAAATGCAATGGTTGGGGTACCAATTGTGGCTGAAAAATCAATGGCTGGCGATTGATTCAAGGCAATGGCTGTAGTGAAGGTTGCATGGTCATGGAAGTACTGAACCTCCAACTACAAAATAAAGGCCAAGTAATTATTATATCATTAAGCACAAGACTTTTTATCACAAATGGTCCTTAACGTTTACAAAATTATCACGAATGGTCTTTGAGGTTTTTTTGTGACATTAATAGTCCTTAACGTTAGGACTTTTTATCACAAATAGTCCCTGCCATTAGAAATTCTGTTAAGTGGAAGATAAGTGGAACCCACATGTCCAATCACATAGTGACATGTGGATGAAATAAATATTTTTTTGATGAAAATCCATTTAGCCTCTCTCTCTTTCTCTTACCCTCTGCCCTCTCTCCTCCCTGTGCTCTCCCTCTCCCTCTGTTTCAATTTGCAGACAGCATTGCGGTCCCATTGAACATGCTATTACAATTCAGGTTGATAAAAACAAATAAACAAATAAAACCCTAAGAAACTTCAGAGTACATGAATAATTTTATCTTGATATAGAAATGATAAGTAGAAAAAATTGAGAGGAAACTGGCTGAAAGGCTCATAGACTCTTTGTATGGAAGGAGGATTATAAATGCCTATTCTATAATCATAAAATCTGTTCCTAGAAAAGGTTATGGTTCTTGAATGCCTAGTTTAGTCATCTCCCATGCCAGAGAAGCTGAAGTGGTATTGAAAGGGTTTCCCTCCTATGATCCTAAGTTCCATATCTAAATGGAAAACTGTGGCTCAAGAACATTGACCATTTCCAGGAACATACTTTTTTTATGAAAATCCATTTAGCCTCTCTCTCTCTCTCTCTCTCTCTCCTCCCTGTGCTCTCCCTCTCCCTCTCCCTCTCCCTCTCCCTCTCCCTCTGTTTTTTTCTTGCCTCTACAACCAGACGAACACAAAGATACAGTTTTATAACTATATATTTTCTCTACCACTCTATATCTTTTTTTTTGCTGGTGGCAATGGGCAAGAAAAATACAGAGGGAGAAGGAGAGGACAGGGAGGAGAGAGGGAGAGCAGAGGGATAGAGAGGGGGCAGAGGAAAAAACAGAGGTAGAAGGAGAGGACAGGGAGAAGAGAGGGAGAGCAGAGGGAGAAAGAGGGGGCAGTTGGTGGAGAGTAAGGGCAAAGGGGAAGAGAGACGAAGTAGAGGAAGGAAGATGAAAAGTTGCAGAAAAAAATGAAGTTAAACAAATTTATTTATTTATTTATTTTCATCCACATGTAACAATGTGATTGGATATGTGGGCTCTACTTATCTTCCATGTCACACTTAACAGAATTTCTAACAGCAGGGACTATTTATGATAAAAAGCCATAACGTTAAGGACTATTAATGTCACAAAAAAAACCTTAAGGACCATTCGTGACAATTTTGTAAACGTCAAGGATCATTTGTGATAAAAAGCCTTAAGCACAATTTCCAATATAGAGATTTATTAGTCTAAAGATCCCAGATTTTATACCTTGCCAGAGTTATAATCAGGTACTTTGAATGAAGCAATAGTCTTTGTTGATGGGACAATCTCATTGATTGTGAAGGTTGTCGAGATCTGCCAAATTGAGAGGGAAAAGTGGACATGATTAAAACAACAAGAATATTGCTTGTAACATATTCAACAAATGATGCAACCCACCTTTGATTCTGTGTCAACTTTGACATCAACCACAGTGTTCTTGTACTTGTATTGTGTCACAATGTCCCCAGTGGAAAGTCCTCCTTTCTTCACCGCTGTTGACGTGAGGGCCTAAACGGGGCAAAAGGAAGAGGTTTGGAACATGAACTTATATTATGGCTCAAATAAAAAGGAATAAACTCACAAGACAACTTCCAGGAAGAGACGCACAAAGAACCAACACTACTATAATCTCAAGGTTTACTTGATCTAAAAGAGTTGTACTTTCCACTATTAATCAACCCAAATACTAAGCAGCCAACAGTTTTATTGCCAAACTAACATTCTAACTCAAGCTTTTGAAGCTTCAAAAGGGTAAACTTGAGAATTTAAATCTGACCAGCATGGATCTTGAAGCATAGTAGGAAATGAAAATTATGAGTTGTAAACATCAATTCAAATAATAACTGTGATACTATTAATAATAACAAACAATGGACACAACTCAACAGAAGAAACAAGATATCCCTTCCAGCTCGCTACACAAGGACTGTAAGGGTTGACACTTCAGGTGTCCACTTTCATGAAGCAAATACCAAAAGTATAGAAGGTACTACGAGCTTAAGTTTTGAAGCGTCAAAACAATATTGCTTAAATATTAATCAGGGTGAATCTTAAAACATAGTTGTGAGATTTAGCTTTTAACATCATTTTAAATAGTAACTGCAATCATATTCCCTGCACACAAGAGTCTAAACCTATAATAGAATGAGAAAAAGAAAATAGCTGCACAGGGAGCGACAACAAAGAGTAACATCTTCCAAAACCAGGCAATCCGCAGTTAACAACACTGCACATCCACACATGAATAGGGGAAAGGTTGAGACATTATATTTTTTTTACAAAAATCCCAAAAGAGAAGAACTTCAAGCACAAAACGCATGAAAACTTGACAACCACTCCCCCAATCCTTGACAAACCCTCCCCCAATCCATCCTCTCCCATTTTTCAGGAAACAAAGATAAGGACATACATAACTGTCCAACAGCAGAAAGGACAAATTGTACACCAAAATTTAGTACTCCAACCTCAAAAGAAATTCTAGATGCAACAACAGTTTAAACATACTTATCAAATGCTTATTAAATGAAAGTTGCAAAGCAAAAAAAAAAAGGTGAAATATAAAACATAACTTATTAAATAAACAATTATAATATAATATAAAAGTACTGAAAAGGCATAACTGAGTTCCTTGGAGCACAGCTATAAATCACAGAATGACTCAATTATCAAATGCTTAAGACTCCATTTCGAACAAGATGATGAAAACAGCATACGATTGCCAATATCATCTAACGAAGGAAATAGAAAGAAAAAAAAACACCGATCCAAACCCTAAAATACGATCCAAAAGTACATTTCTCAATTATTCAATTAGATACACACGTTTTCTGTGCCAGTGACGCTACATACATATCAAATCAGAGCTTAGAGTGCCTACCACACCGGCATCGCTGTAGGTGGAGACGGTGAACTTCTGATCGGAGTTGTAGTCCTTCGTTAGAAGATCTGCAAACAAAGCCAAAACGCAGCGTTTTCAACAGAAAATTACGTAATCGAGTCAGCGCAGAACAGTACAAAGATGAAGAAGAGAAGTGAGTGATCAGTAGAAAAACCGATTCTTTACCTTTGGCCTTTTTGCCGATGTCGGAGAAAAGTCCAGGTCCCTTGCTCATCGTTGCAGAGACGGACAGAGAGAAAGAGAGAGTGTAATTTTGGGAGAGAGAGAGAGAGGTGAGGAAGCGAAAATGAAAATGTAAAGGGCTTGCTTCGCTTATTTTCGTGGTGGCAAGTTTGTGCTCTTATCGACGGTTGTCAATGTCTCCTGGTGCCACGTCTCTTTCCAACCGTTGATTTCAATACCCCAAACCTCAGGTACACCTTTCTGCTTCTTCTCTTCATCTTCTTCTCTTCTTGATTTGTGGAATTAATTAGTTATTAATTTAGGGTTAAGAAATAAGAATCAATGATTTGATGATTAACTTAACAAAAAATTACCAGAAGAATCACTAATAATTTAATTTTTCAAAAAGAAACACACAGACGTTAATTTGAGAAAATTCGAGCATAAATTAAATAGGTTAATTTTATGAAAAATATAAAATAAGGAAATTCATGGTACAATCTTCGTTGGGCTCACAGCCACATGAATGAAAAGCTAATCCAATTGAAAGCACTTTGGGCCTAAAAAGGAATTGAAGTCAACTTTTCATCGGCCTGCTTGTAGAATTATAAAATGATACGATGGCAGAAGTTTTTGAATTAAATGAAGCAAAGCAATGGCTTATCAAGCACGGCCATGTTCAAATTGAATTCGAATCCAAATAGGTCAAAGAGGATGTTTCTAAGGGAAAATAGGGATGTGGTGTTATTAATTATAGTGTTAAATACGAGTGAATGACATGATGAGTAATAAATAGATACACGTGTTATAATATAAGTGAATTGATAACACTTCGTGACGGTGTGACGGTCACATTGAATAGTTTCTCGTTTCAAAATTGTCTATTCAACTAGCATATTTAACTAACTACGAGTTGATATTTTAATTGTAAATTACACAAAGTTTGATGCTAAAGTAAGCATGAATCGTGATTAATAATGTGTTAGGAGGATTATACACATTTGAGAGATACCTCTTTTGTTTGTAGTTAATTGCAAGCTATGGAAGAGAGGGCTATAGGTAGTACAACATTTCAAAGATTTGACTTTGATCAATCTTATGTGCACGCATAACAGGGAGTGGGAGATGCTGAGAAATATCGGACCAAATTGTCTCAACATTTCGCATGACCTTTGGTGCAACTGCAACTTGTGTTTGTGGACTTGAAAGTTGAAACCAAGAAAGATAACGTAGTCCTTGGGAAGGGGTTAGACTCTGGTTTCAAAAATTGCGGGTACTCTTCTTTTGCAAGGAATCAAGATAATAGTTGTTGCATCCTTGAGGATATAAGAAATTAACATGCGAACTCAGGCTTCCTTCCAAGTTCCAACACTAGCTAATAATTTATTTATTATTTATAATTTTTAAACTGACTAAAACTTCTGAGTTATTTTATATGACTAATTTGTAGTCTCCTATCCTATTATAATCTTCATTTATCCCGAGAAGCAAGACATACAGGATTATTATAAATTGTAATCTTGTGTGAAACATAAAAAATCAAAAAACATCTACCATTCAATCAATTATATTACAATTAGAATGACCATGTAGATGTCGCTCGTCACTTACATTATAATTTTAAAAAATGACCATACAATTAATAAACACTTCAATAAAAACACTTTAGAGTGACTAATACTTCGATTCATACTCACTTTGATTTCAAATCAGTAAACATGTCATAAAGTTTGGCATAGTGAAGGGTAATGACACTTCATTACTAAAGTTGGGAGACATAATACGCGCAACAGATAAATATAAAATTAGTGTGAGGCCTGTTGGGACGTGTGCATACTCTCTAAAGTAAAGACTGTTGGAGAAGTTTCCGTCTTTTTTTCATAAAAGTTTCCGTCTTTTTTTCACTTTTATGAAAAAAGGGATTTGGGGACGGCAGATCTCAACTCCCAAGTCTTGGTCATATTTTCTGATATACGCGTAGCCAACGCGTAGTAGCCAGCTTTTTTAAATTTACTTTCAATAATTCTCTTTACATCTTTTATCACATCGCGTTTACTTTTAACAAGAAATGTAACGTGAACTTTATTTTTTTCTTAAATTATTGTGTGGGCTCTGATTTTTATATTTTGGAAGAAATAATTGCTTGAAATCAAACTCTATATAATGACATCCAACACTTGGAAATTTGAGAGTTGAGTATTTGACCCCGGTGATTGTTCCAAAAGACTAGGAAAGAGCAACAATGAACCGCCATTAGCTCCCAAGCCGTGTAATTGTAATTCCCACCAGAATTTCGGATCCTCATTCGTTGTTTTACTGGTCCTTGTTCTTGTTCCTCCACTCAGTCTTTCCTATTTTCTATTACCCAATTGAACACAAAGCTATTCCATTCGTTTTGTCAAGTCCCCAACCCACTATCTTTGATCCTTCTCAGAAATGTCACTGAAACTTCCCTTTCTGAAAAGTGCTCTTTCCTACGCAATTTCCTGCGATGCTCGTCTCTGAACTTTGAAGCTACACTAATAGATACGTAGTGCAACATCTATATATATATATATATATATGTGTGTGTGTATGTTTGATTCTGTAAGGAGATAGTTTAGTAAAAAGGTGAAAGAAAGGTAATGATTTTTTTTTTGGGTCAAGAAAGAACGGGAATGATGGAGAGTTATTTGCAAGAGTTCGGGGAAGTGAAGGCAAAGCATTCGTCTGAAGAAACGTTACAGAAATGGAGGAACCTTTGCAGCGTTGTCAAGAACCCGAAACGAAGGTTTCGCTTCACTGCCAACATTACCAAGCGTAGCGAGGCTGCTGCTATGCGCCGTACCAATCAGGTTTTTGTTTCTTATCTCTGCTGTGCCATTCTTCAGAGGGATGGACCCATGAATTTTCAAATCGGCAAGTACAAACCTATAAAGAAAATTTGGTGGCTTTTGGTGGGTTTTTGTAGATTTTAAGGCTTAGACAATACATCGTGGGAACTAAAAACCAGAAGAAACATTTAGTTCAGCCCAAGCCCACACTTAACCCCTTCACTCATAGCTGAAAACCCCATTTAAGATCCTAAAACGTTATAGCCCAGGTTAGTAAGAAAATTCATGCTGGGCTAAATGTTATTTTAGGCTGAGAAAAAATATAAGCCCCCCGGGCTGTAGCCCAGGTTAGGTTGTACTAAGGTTCGTGCCTTCTTCTTCTCCTTCCGAACCTTTGTCCCTGTATCCGAGGTTATCATGTTCGATTCTCCTTCCTTAATATCGCTTGTATAAATACACAAAAATAAAAATAATATGGTATGCTATTTTTTGAATAAAGAGAACAGAACAGGGCTGTTTGATTAGCTGTAGTACATACTCTGCATTGAAGGAATCGGGTTACTAAACAAATTATGAAACCGGAAGTATCAGTACGATTACATAAGGAATGAGAAATATAGCATGCATGCTCTATATAAAAAGGTCAAACGCGTCTTGGTTGGAGATGCTGTGAACTTGATATTCTTGAAAAATAAAGTCAACCCATTTTTTAATTTGCACCCACCAAAAAAAAAAAAAAAAAAAAAAAAAAAAAGGGTAGTTGACAGAATTGGATTTCTATCATTCAAATCAAATTGGTCAGTTTTCAGGTGGTGCAATTTTTATTATCTTCTTTGGTGGAACTTCTAGATCACGTTCAACCTTATCTGTTATCTTGGAGAAATCTCTCACTGCTTAATGCAGTAATTTGTGATTAGAAATCACTATTGCCATTGGTTATTATGGGTGTCTTGCTGTAGTTCGTAGGGGTGCTATCAGTTCAAAATCATCCTTTTATCTCATCTTTCAATTTCCTTTTGCTCAAATTTTCGACCGGTACTAATGTCGTAGTAGGTGACTGCTACATGGTGTTGTGCTTAGTATATAGACTTGGTGTTGGGAGAATGAGATATAAGTTGCCATGTGGGAACTTAGAATACACTTGGTGATAGGAGAACAGAAATTTGCAATACCGGGGTGTGTTTCGTCCTCACCTCAAGAGATGACGAAGATGCTCAGATTACATTTTTCAACTTCAAATTCTTTACTTATTTATTGATTACTTTGTGGTTTGAATTTTGCAGGAGAAATTGAGGATTGCTGTTTTGGTTTCTAAAGCTGCATTTCAATTTATTCAAGGTCAGTCTCTTCGGCATTAAGTTAAACATTATCATACATAATACAAGGTGGTTCATGCTTATTCTAAATTCCTAATGTCTGCAGGTGTGCAACCAAGTGACTACGTTGTACCTCAGGAAGTTACAGACGCAGGTTTTCAGATTTGTGCTGATGAATTGGGATCCATTGTTGAAGGCCATGATGTAAAGAAGCTGACATTTCATGGTGGGGTAGCTGGTATTGCAGAAAAACTCTCCACGTCAGTAAAAGATGGGCTTAATACCGAATCCGATTTGCAGACTCGCAGACAAGAGATTTATGGAATTAACAAATTTACAGAGAGTGAACAACGGGGCTTTTGGATATTTGTTTGGGAAGCCCTTCAGGATATGACTCTTATGATCCTCGGAGTATGTGCTTTCGTGTCCTTGATAGTTGGGATAGCAACGGAAGGATGGCCTATTGGTGCCCATGATGGCCTTGGAATTGTTGCAAGTATCTTGTTGGTTGTGCTTGTCACAGCAACAAGTGATTATCGCCAATCGTTACAGTTCAAGGACTTGGACAAGGAGAAAAAGAAGATTGTCATCCAAGTTACAAGAAATGGATACAGGCAGAAAATGTCCATTTATGATTTACTACCTGGTGATATTGTGCACCTTTCTATTGGTGACCAAGTGCCTGCAGATGGGCTATTTGTTTCAGGGTTTTCTGTGTTAATTGATGAATCAAGTTTAACTGGTGAGAGTGAGCCTATAATGGTAACTGCTGAAAACCCCTTTCTTCTTTCTGGTACTAAGGTCCAAGATGGATCTGGCAAGATGATGGTTACCACGGTTGGGATGAGAACCCAATGGGGTAAGTTGATGGCAACTCTGAGTGAAGGTGGAGATGATGAAACACCATTGCAGGTGAAGTTGAATGGAGTGGCAACCATTATTGGGAAGATAGGCCTTTTCTTCGCCGTTGTGACTTTTGCAGTAATGATGCAAGGATTGTTTAGTCATAAACTGTCTGAAGGGACACACTGGAGCTGGACTGGAGATGATGCAAGGCAAATGTTGGAATTCTTTGCTGTTGCAGTTACAATTGTTGTTGTTGCTGTCCCAGAAGGGCTGCCACTGGCTGTGACATTGAGCCTTGCCTTTGCCATGAAGAAGATGATGAACGATAAAGCACTTGTTCGTCATCTGGCGGCCTGTGAGACTATGGGATCAGCCACAAATATTTGCAGTGACAAAACTGGGACACTCACAACCAACCGCATGACTGTTGTAAAATCATGCATTTGCATGAATGTCAAGGAGGTGAGCAAACCCAGTGAAGCATCTAGCTTGTTCTCTGATCTGCCAGAGTCTGCTAAGAAACTTTTGTTGCAATCAATATTTAATAACACTGGTGGAGACGTTGTAGTTAACAAAGAGGGAAAACATGAGATATTGGGAACACCTACAGACACTGCTCTATTGGAGTTTGGCTTGTCACTTGGTGGAAATTTCCAAATAGAGAGACAAGCTTCTAAACTTGTTAAAGTTGAGCCATTCAACTCAACAAAGAAACGGATGGGGGTAATCCTGGAGCTTCCTGAGGGAGGTCTGCGAGCACACACCAAAGGTGCCTCAGAAATAGTTTTGGCCAGCTGCGAAAAGGTGATCAATGCAAATGGCGAAATTGTTCCCCTTGATAAAGCATCCATCAACCATCTCGAAGTTACTATTGAGCAATTTGCTTGTGAGGCCCTTCGAACTCTATGTCTTGCCTACGTGGAACTAGAAAATGGGTTCTCTCCTCAGAATCCTATTCCTGTTTCTGGTTATACTTGTATAGGAATTGTGGGAATTAAAGATCCTGTTCGTCCCGGTGTCAAGGAGTCCGTTGCAATTTGCCGTTCAGCTGGTATCACAGTAAGAATGGTTACAGGAGACAATATAAATACTGCAAAGGCTATAGCAAGGGAATGTGGGATTCTCACTGATGATGGCATAGCCATTGAAGGCCCGGAGTTCAGGGAGAAGAACCAGGAAGAACTGCTTTCACTCATTCCTAAAATTCAGGTATTATCTCCATTTCCTTTGGAGTCACACAACCAGTTGGGTTTGCTCCTTACTGAGTAAGGTTTACGAATCTGTGAGACTGAAATTTGAGTTCCTCTGTAGGTGATGGCTCGATCCTCACCTCTGGACAAGCATACACTGGTGAAGCACTTGCGGACCACATTCGATGAAGTCGTTGCTGTGACCGGTGATGGAACAAATGATGCCCCAGCACTTCATGAGGCTGATATTGGACTAGCCATGGGCATTGCTGGAACTGAGGTGAGTATATATAACTTTGCAGTATAATGCTTTGTATTATAGATATCTTCGCTTTTGTTGGTGTTTCTTAATCATGAAGAAAGCGTTACAGAACAGACCTTTAGCTAATCATACTCCCCTTCTTTCAGGTGGCTAAAGAGAGTGCTGATGTTCTAATCCTGGATGATAATTTCTCCACAATTGTGACAGTGGCAAAATGGGGACGTTCAGTTTACATAAACATTCAAAAATTTGTGCAGTTCCAGCTGACAGTTAATATAGTTGCTTTGATTGTTAACTTCTCCTCAGCTTGTTTGACAGGTTAGGCATGCTCACATTTGATTTGTTGCCCACTTCTGTTATCAACTTCGACTTCCCATTCTTCTCATCATTGAAATCATTTCTCACTTCTGCTTGTGCTTTTGCACAAATTATTGTTCTTCAGGTAGTGCTCCCCTCACAGCTGTTCAGCTGTTGTGGGTCAACATGATCATGGACACACTAGGAGCACTGGCACTTGCAACTGAGCCTCCAAATAATGACTTGATGAAGCGTCCGCCGGTTGGAAAGAGACAGAACTTTATCACTAATGTAATGTGGAGGAATATTTTAGGGCAGTCTTTATATCAGTTTACAGTGATATGGCTTCTACAGGCAAAAGGAACAGCAATGTTTGGTCTTGACGGACCAGATGCTCATGTGATCCTCAACACTCTCATTTTCAACACATTCGTCTTTTGTCAGGTAATCTTTTTCTAAAAGGTCTCATACTAATTCATGATAATTCAAAATTTTACCCTCTTGGATGTTTACTGCTACACAAAATATGACCTGGTTCTGGTTTGCAGGTTTTTAACGAGATAAGCTCTCGTGAGATGGAGGAAATAGATGTGTTCAAGGGCATATTGGATAACTACGTCTTCGTCGGAGTCCTCAGCTCTACAGTTCTGTTCCAAATCATAATTGTTGAGTTCCTGGGAAAATTTGCAAGCACTGCACCCCTCACCTTGGCACAATGGTTCATCACTGTATTCGTTGGATTTTTAGGGATGCCAATTGCTGTTGGTCTAAAGAAGATTCCTGTTTGAACTACATAAAAGTAGGGGTTGGATTTTTCTGTTTCTTTGTTAAGGAAAACAAAAAATTTGAGGGAGTTTAGAAGCCTAAATTTGGAAACAGATCTCTTAAATTCTCCATCCTGCAAAGATGCATGAGATGATGAACCATTATTGGTTTGGTTGTTGTCTATAAGCTAATGAATAGAATTAGCTCACAGTAGCTATTCTACCCAAGCCAAAGTCTACTGTTTAACTAAATCCAATTGAATGCAAGTTTTACATGGTGAACACAAGGTTGATCTCCTGTATCTTGGCAAGTCCTGTAATTCCTCAGACTGTATTTTCCTATCTTTATGTAACTAGTTTTCTGCTCTGGCAATGATTTCTTTAATCTTTTTGTGTAATTCTCTTTTCTCTGCACTACCTACTTGTGAATCGTCTCTCAGAGAAAAACTTAGCTGTCCCAGTACCCATTGTTCCTATAGTCATCACGAACCGGCGTATACAAGAGTGGAGAAGATTACAGATTCATCCCTAAAGTGTAGTAATGCCATTTTCCCATGAACAAAGTTCTAATGCTGCTTCTCTAGTCAGTAAAGCAAGATACAGAAATAAACACAAAAGTCTTTCCGCCTAAAGGAATCTCTCAAGATTGCATGGCATTGGTATCATCTTTATCGCCTTCCTCACTGAACATGTAGCGACTCTGATACTCCATCAAGTATTGTGTTGATCTCTTCACATCCAAAAACAGATGGTAAACTAGGGTAAAATCCTCCATCTCCACAATATTTCGCTTCCGCTTTTGACATGCCAACAATGAAGCTGTTATGAGATGGATAGCATACCTCAAGAGTGCATAGACACCAATCTTGGTCAACAAATGCTTTGCCTTTTCAAACATCACAACTTCTTCTTGGCATCGATGTCCAGAATCTTACAAATTTCATCCTCTGTATAAGGCCGGGTGGTAATAATAAGCAGGCAATCAAGGAGATCAATGGGAATCCCATGGGGGGATTTGTAATTTGTGCCTCTGATTGTTGTGATCCCTCTGTTGGTAGCAACAACTAACAACTAATATTGAAGCCATCTCATTCTCCAAAGCACGATTCAAAAATGAAAAGCACTCAATGTCAAGCATGCACACCTCATTGATGAAGAGGATGCCTGGCACAATCTCTGCCTGCCTTCCATTCCTCCCTCCACTCTGCTACTTTTGTGTCAATTTGTTCTTTCACTTCTGAATGGATTTCACCAGTATCACCAGTAACGAGAGCCAGAAATCCCTGTGTCCTGGAAGAGATTGATATAATAATCAGAAAATGAAATATCATATTAATCCACAGCCAATACTGTGTCTAGAAGAGAAGGATTGCAATGGATACATTTTGAGTTTTTCTATTTAAATCCCGCACTTCTCTTTGTTCATCCCATATTTTAAGTTCACCTCAACTTCTAAATTCAAATTTTCACAATTTCTAAGAAAACCCCACTATCTTCCCAGACTAACCCTAAATACACACCCAACAAAAAAAAAATTTAAAAAAAAACTCATCAACCTCACACCCCACATCCCGCTATCAAATAAACCAGCAAGCTCTTTCCAATTTTCAATGCGATCTCGATATGGACTATACCAATCAAATGCTTGGAGGTTGAAATGATTATGTCTAATCAAATATTTACAGATTTGGACCCCTACACGGACCAACATTCATCATTCTTGGCTCACAAAACATGGTAAAGACTTTGAATCTCTACCAACAACATGTTTACTGTAGATTTTCAGATCAATTAGAGGAAACGAACAAGTAATTTTTACATGATCATTCAACTGCTGGTAGGATAGCCAAGCACAGCACAAGCACGAGATGGACTGTGCTCAGAAAGATGAGCCGCGCCTATTATTTTTTTGGGAAATAACAGAGCAATGGGCTCTGTTTTTTGTAACAAAGAGTTGTTGGCTATCCTTATATGGCTTTTTATTTAACCGCAACAAAAATTACTTGCTTAATTTGAAGAACAGTGGTGGGGTGTGTGGGGTTTGTATATAGATGTGTTGAGGTCCAAAAAAATCCACGCTTCGGCCCAAATAAATTCTCGGCCCAATGCGATACCTTACCGAGAAGAAACCCGATTTGGGCACGCAAAAGTTCATGCGCTTGCACACATGCCACGCCAAACAAATAAGCAACACGCCACGCTACAAGCTTAATTGGGCCCAAGTCACGCTAATGCCTGGGGCTTGCTGAGCAGGTTGTGGTATGGATGGTTACGAGTATTCACGAGGTCCATTGATGGTCCAATGAGTGGAAGTTTTGGGCTACTTGGGAGCACCAAAACTCAAGCTCATTCCTTGAGTCCAAATATATGAGCAAGCATGAGAGAACCTTAAGAAAAGGCTCAAACATCTTTAAAAATGTCCAATAGTCATAGCCCATAAAAAATCCCACATCAGCCAAAGCTTCCAGCAATCTGACAAAATCAAAGGTAACTCACAGGCCGCTGGAAAAAAAATACTAATAAACATCAAGCATCTCTGTTAAAACCATATCAAAGCCAAACCAACAAAACCAAGCAAACCTATGTGTTGATCACCTTTTTGACCAAGCACCCTTACCCATTCTTTCCTCTTCAAGCTTTGGTGAGAAAACAAGAAACAAAAGTGGGTGGCTCCTCACCCACATGAAGAAGTCCAGCTGCCTGAGGGCCTTGGAACTCCAAAAAGCTTCATGCCTACATGCTCAGGCTAGAGAAGTTTCACCAAACAAGACTAAATGGAGGAAAGTGAAGAAAATAGGGAGGAAAGCTTGACAAAATTAAGATTCTCAGCGCCTATAAAAGGAGCCAGTTCTTACCCAGCAAAAACAACTCATCTTGGTTGTTGCAAGCCTCCTAGCAACCAGGAGAATTCATCGAAGGCAAGCATCCCCTTTGGCCCCTTCAATTTCATGCTTTGTTCTTCCATCTTCCTCTTTTTTCTCTTTCAAAACCCACATCTAGAGAGAGCAAGCATCATCTCTCATCTCTGGAACCCTTCAATTTCAAGACTTGGTCTTCCATTGCTTCCCATTTTCTCTTCTGTCAAATCGCCCAGAAGCTTGACGAAGCTTTCATCAAGCTGTTGGAAATATGTTAAAGCCACCCATGCTTTCATCTTCTACCTCTCTTTCCACAACACAGATCTATAGAGCAAGATTCATCTCTCAAAGCCTCTGTTCCTCATAGGAAACCCAAGCCTTCTCTCTCTCATGCTAAACTCACGAATACTCAACTCCCATGCCACAAGCTCTCATGCCAAGCCCATGAATTTATCTGTAAACAACTGTTGGTTTCGTTGGTGAAGAAGACCAGGGTGTTTCCTAAGGCTCAGCTTCCCTTTCGAAGCACTCTTGGGGCCTGATCCTTGAACTCAAACTCAAGGGGCAATTTCACACATGTTTCTCTTTTTGGCAGCCCAAGCCCATACGTCAGGCTGCTGGAATAAAAAGACCCCTACAAGATGTACTAGGGTTAAGTATTAAGTTAGATAACATTTTTTGTCTTTTTACACAACATAGATCCAAATTCGTATTGAGGAGTTGGGTTGGGTCTAATCCAAGTCCTTTGACTTTTGTGCCACCTAGAATTATATTACTTTTTAAATATTTTTTTTAATGTAATCTTTTATTATTTTATTTTTAAAATCATTTTTTGTTCCAATGTTGCCCCTTATGACTTGAATCGGGTAATAATCATTTATGTCATATTGCCTATTGCATAGGTATATATGTTTTTCATATTTTTGTCAATGTATAGTAGTATTTTATGTACCTTTTATTTTATAGGTAACATACAATTTTATTTTATCTATTTTTGTATATGACTTATAAATAGTCTTCTAATTTATGTTCCTAACTTATATGTAACATAATTTATCACTGAGTATTTTTCGTTGCGAATAATAACACTATTTACCTGTATGTCAAATACATAATTTAATGTAGGTGATTGTCTGATCGATTGGTATATTATTGATTAAATTGTATTTTATCCATATATTAGGAATATTATCAAAGAAAAAATTCAAAATTTAAATTCTGGAATTCAACTACAAGAAAATGATGCATTAAATTTTTAGATTTTTCAATGTGTTTTTATTATTTACCTAAAAGGGTAAAATCGACACCACAAAAAAAAAATGTCAAAGAACCTACATCTAAAACCAAAAATACGATGACTAAACCCAACAATAGCTAATTATTTCGGACCTAGATCTAAGAAGCACTAAAACTTAAGAGCTTAATGATTTAAGTATTATGATGAACAAAGAAAAGTATAGGATTTAAATAGAGATTTTCTATTTAAACCCCACACTTCTCTTTATTCACCCCAATACTTAAATCATTAAGCTGTAAGTTTTATTATTGTGTGTAAAAAGACAAAAAAGGTCATTCAACTTAATACTTAACCCTAGTACATCTATACACATACCCTATACACCCCACCACTCTTCATATTAAGTTTTAGAAAAATACAAACTCTTCTACATCGTATTGCCAGAGACGTAGAACATTGAAGAACATGTCTCTTTAAAATCTAAGTGGGAGCTAATGGAAGGACTTGTTAATTGTTTGGCTATAATGATCTTATTCTCTTTCCTTTGTTGATTGTTTTTGTTTTTTTTTAAATACCTAATGTTTTGGTAAAGTTGTTCTCTTTCTCTAGAAAATATTAAATTTCGGATTTGGGTTTGTTTGTGTTTTTTTTTCTGCTGGGAACAGTAATATTATTATCACTTCTGGCATTCCAATGTGCATCTAAAATCATAATCTTATTGCTGCAACTTCAATAGTTGGGTAATTTTTCTTGTTTCTTTTCCACTCTGATAAAAGCTTCAATGTATTCTCCATTGATGGACGATCAGATGGCCTACTCGTAGTGCAAAGTGTAGCACCTCAAGTACCAATTTTATCTCCTCTCGCATCGGAACGTTCGTACCAACTTCATTCTCATTGTAAATTTCTCTCATAACAACTTCCCTTGACTTACTATGTATGCTTGCTCCTGAATTCATCAACCTACCATTACTTAAAATTTCCAGCATGATCTCCCCAAAGTTGTATACATTCCTCCTCTAAGGGTAGCTTGTGGGGTTTAAATAAAAAATTTCTTTTCTTTCTTATTTTTTCAGATTGAGGTGTATTGAATGGTAGTTTGGGAAGATAGTGGGGTTTTCTTAGAAATTGTGAAATTTTAAATTAGAAGTTGGGGTGAACTTAGAACATAAGGTGAACTAAGAGAAGTGTGGAGTTTAAATATAAAATCTCTTTAAATAAATAAAAACTCTACATTTTATAAAGAAACCATAAATAAATAAATAATGACTAAAGCAGGCAAAGCCGCAAAGTTATCATTGCTACTAATTCCAAAATTTATAAAAGCTTATAGATTGATAAATATCTCGAAATTCCCTAGAGCATTAAAAATTTTACATGCACGTGTGTGTATGAAAGAAGGCATCTATACTTATCACATCAAAGCTTAACAACCAGAAAAACTAAACGTTCGATACTAGAGAAAAGAGATATAGAGATAGAGACGGAGACGAAGAGAAGAAGAATCATGAGAGAGAGAAGAAAGAGAAAATAATTTTTTTTTTTAAGAGAGAGAGAAAGAGAGAGGGAGAGCGATATTGTCCACAGATAACAATTTTTTATATTACTTTAATGACAGATGGAAGAGTGTTACATGCGTCTAGCAAGTATGGAAATACTTGCTTTTGAGCGATTGTTAATAGCATTCCTCATCCCCGTTATATATTGATTGGAAAGAGGGAAAAAAAAACAGAGACGTATTGGGCTTGGGTTTGCAGCAGGTAATGTCTCACTAACAAGCAAACAAAAACATAGAGGTATCGGCTTAGGTTTGCAGCATTAGTCATATATATATGGGCTTGCGGGCCGGGCCAAGCTTTCATGAGCTCAAATAGGCCGGGCCTATGGTCAGGCTGGACTTTAGACACTTTAGCCCAAGCTCAGCCTACTGAACAACTGGTTGTCCATAGCCCACAACGGGCCAGGCCAAGTTTTTTCTTGATGGACCAAGCCGAATGATGACTCCTAACTTTAACCCAACAACGAGGACATTTAGTAATTATCACCACTTCTAACTCAATTCCATATGATTTAGTAAACAACTTCAATAGGAATCCGGAATCCAACTCTTCTCAATCTATATGGTTTAGAAAACAACTTCAATACGAATTCGAAATCTAATTCTCCTCAATTCAATTCAATTTATCCTAAATCCGATTACGGATTAATAAGCTAACGGGGTCTAGCTCAATGGAAAAGGACCTTGACTTGCATACTAGAGGTCTCAGGTTCGAACCCCCATGACATCTTAGTTGTGTACATGTGTGTGAGAAACCCCCTACTTTGTAGTTTAGACTATCGCTTATACTAATAAAAAATGTGTATGTACATGTCTCATAATGTTATTTGTTCAAATAAATATGGTTCGAAGTGTGCTCAAATTTGAATGGATGATAGAATGACACATCATTTGGTGAAAAAATGTGTTTTTATATATAAAAAAATTCAATATTTGCTTTAAAAAAATTATTACACAAAGGGTCAAAACTGGAATTGAATGTAATCTCCAGTCATATTGTGGAGTTTGAATTTTATTTCATTTCATCAATAAAAATATTTGTACTACAAGAATACTCTAAATGTATATGTACACATCTCATAATGTTATTTGTTAAAATAAATATGGTAGTGAGCTCAAATTTAAATGGATGACAAGGTGGCATCATTTTGGTGAAGAAATGTGGTGCTATATAATTGAATTAGATTTTTTTTTTCTTATGATTTAGACAATTGCTTGTATATAAAGAAGAAAAAAAAATATTTTCACCCAAAAAAAAAAGGAAAAAAAAATTATAGCCGAATTTTATTTCAACCATAATTGCAAATATACAAAAATAAAAGAATTGTATTTCAACCTGTACATGCAATACTAATCCTGTTTGTCACAAATTGGTCATTTCTTGGCTAGTTATTCTTTACATTCAGGCTCATGTTTTCAATCTAGTCTTCCTCCATAGAAACCTTCCCAGTTTCATACATATGATACATCCAAATTGGTTCAAGCAATTCCTTTGCACTTCGCAGATTTTCCCTTCTATCTTCTTGGCTTTCTTCTTCCATTTCTCTCTCTATCTGAGGGTAAAGGTCTTGAAGAGAAGCCAACATCATATCACCCCACTCTTTCTCATCTTGCCTGAATACCTTCAGGCATACAAAGCGTACAAGTCCGGAAACCAACCTGAAATTCTTCTTTTCCAGCCCAACTATGGCGGCAACCAAGAAAACCACTCCAAAAACATCCCGTAAGCTGAGGTTTCCTTTCAACAATATGACAATCATGTCAAGAAGTTTTTTAAAAGCAGGAAACTCCTCTGGTTCAGAATCTCCATCTTCTTCTGGCCTAACTTCACTTATTTCGGAGACCTCAATCTTAGCTAAAATCAAGTGCCATGATGGAAAGTGGAGTCTATTGCGATCAGCTGCAGTTATTTCTATCGCCTCTCCCTTAATCTGTTTCATAATCTGGCCAGATCCTAAGGCCAAAACCAAGTCAGGAAGCCAAGACTTTACTCCTGTCACCATATGCGCAACGTAGTTAGAGCCCAAGTACAATTCAATCGAGATGATTAAGTCAAGCAGATAGTTCGCAAGATCAGAAGCTTCTGTGAGAAATGGTGAAGCTTCTGTAACATCTTTAAGAGCTAGATTAAGTAACTTGGCTGCATAGGTGAAGGAGCTCTTCAGACAGAGAATCATATCCTTCAAATCTTCCTCCTCAAATTGAAACTGCTCCCGAGATTGTCGCTCCAAAGTAGATGTGACGCATTGTATATAACCTGATGTGAACTTTAAGCACCTGCCCTGATTTCGAGGAATAAAACCTATTGTAGCAGCATCAACCACGAACCTTAGGACTGCAGTAAGCATCTTCACCTTGTTTGATAACTTCTTTGGTTCAGTATAGACACATCCTGCATATATTTATGAATAATATTCAATAATAGCACAGGCAGAAGTACATATAATCAGTACCTGTGAGAAGCAATGAAATAAAGTTATTTATGGAGGAACAAGGTGGATATGCATATGGTTGGAGATTATAATTTACATCTTTTGCAGTCCCATTTTTTTAAATTTTTGGCCATTGCAGTCCCACTGTTAAAATTTAGACAATGTTCCAGAAAGACCCGAAGCTTGCACAAATAACAACTAAGTTGCCCAATGTGTAACTGTCTGGGATAAACACCCGAGAGGCTTCCTACTTAACAGTGTAAGTCTCTTCAACTTATGTGATCTGTGCCTTTGTGCCCTGTTCATAATTACTTACCACCATCACTTGAACTGGAGGCATCAATCTGAGGTCCTCTGTGTCTTTTTTCACGACGAGTGGACGACCTATTGCTAGCATGCTTAGATTCTGGAGAAATATTTCCAGACCCTCCAGATTCACCTGCTCCAAATAGCCTGTCAGTACAGTTAAGCAGGTGATCCAATGCCTGTTCCAACTCTGTCTGCAGAAAAAGAAAACAGAAGCAAGACTTTAGACAGCGAAATCGTGTCAGATAGATTACTTCAGCTGCAAAGCAATTATCTTCTTTGGTCTGCACAAAGTTTAGGAAGATTGAGAACAAGCCCTAATATGAATATCAATTATGTAACAGTATACAGTACAGAAGCATCTCTCCAATTCAAAATAAGAAATCTGATATAAACTGAACAAATTACAGTTGGTTAATCATGAATAGAAATACAAAATAATGACTGGTTAAGTTTCAAATATGAGTGAATGTAAAGACAGCAATAAGATCATAATCTCGGAAGAAAAGAAAAGAAAACTTCAAAATAACACATGAAACAAAAAGTGAGACAGTATCACATGTGAGAGAAACTCCAGTTTTGATATGTTCAGCAATTAAGATATGAGCAGAAAAACAGCTGAGAGAGATAGCACTTGCCTCCAAACTAGACCTTGTGGATTCAGTCCTATGATCCTTTTGAAGAGACATATGCAGAGCAAGATCTGTATATGCCAAAACCAGAGATGTGTCCACATATTCACAATGCATGCACTGCACAATGCTGACCTCAGACAAGACCTTTAAGGATAGAAATAACGATTCTAGAACTTGAGATCTCAATATAGATTTCCGAGCGTCGACAGATACAAGCAAGTCTCTAATTTGCCAGGCTATTCCTACTGCAATTGAATAATCATTCTCAAAATTGGTTTGCTTTTTCCCACTGACATTTTTCCATCGAGCTGAAATTTTACTAGAGGACTTTGATTTCTTCCTTTTTGCAGAGAAAACACTCAGCTTCGGTATTTCATTGCCAAATTTAATATGGCAACGGTATGCAGCTTTCTGCAGGAAGGCTGTTAGAGCTTCAAGCATGCCATCAACCCCATCACAAGAGAGCAACAACTTGTGAGCAGACCTCACTTGAGCTTGCCTCTCCACATTTGTGGATAAACCACTACAATTTGTGACCTGGTGCATGCATTCATCAAGAAGTCCAGTCACATCATCTGGAGAGACAGCTGAAACAATGTTGAATACAGAAGACTGAGCACGCCCAGTAGCCGCAGCAGCAAACAAGCACTTCAATTTTTCACCATCAAAGAACTCTTTAAGAGTATTCTTGAAAAATGGCTCGCTGGCTAGGGTATTACAAAGGTTGGCAGCAGCGAGAAGTAAACCCTCAACTCGATCTTCATCCAGATTATTAGGCAGCAAGACCAAAGTAACCAATACTCTAACAAGTTCCACCAAAGACTTATGAGATGCCCCTTGGGACACAGCAAACTCACAAAACCTTGCTCCAGCCATCGGAGACCTTTTAACAAGTGTCACACAGCGATTGCATGCTGCTTCAACAGACACTTTCGAGGGAAAATATGATGGCATAAGCAGTCCTGTGATTTTCTGAGCAACTTGAGGTTGATCATTTGCAAGGGTGGATAATAATACATCTAACTTGACCACCTGTTGAAAGATCAAATGAAGTAGACAAACCAATTAATGTCAAGAAAGGCAACAGAAATAATAACAACTTATACAAAGGATTCTGAGGGCATTCTGTACCTTATGGAACTGGAAATTTCGAATATCTCTTACAAGAAGAAGGAGATCTGCCATGGCAACTCTTATTGATAGGACATTGTCCATCATCAAATGCCCCAATCTGGGTAGAAGCACATTGAGAATTTGATGACATTGGGGATTTCCAAACAAATACATAATACCATTTATTGTGGAAAGTCTAACCTCGTGCCATACATCATGTGACATATCATCAAAAATCTTAGTAATTAACTTTGTGATGGTGGGCAAAGGGATGATTTCCCAAAAGAGACGAAGGACGCGACAAGAACCTTCCACCGCAACCACTCTGACCTCAGGACAGTCGTCAGCCAGTAATCTCTCCAACAGAAAGAACTGCTTATGAAGCAACGAATCTTTCACCTCTTTTGTGGAATCAGGATCTTCAAGAGGGAACAAGTCCAGAATCAAATGCAGCGCATTTTGACGAACATTAGAATTCGCAACCTACCACCAACCAATCATTTAAATACATCAAAAGCAGAGTCTTTGGCAATTGGCATTACAAACTTATTAACAAGAAAAGTACCTGCAGAGAGCGAAATATCACAGGCTCAGAGAGCTGGAAAAGAAGCTTCTCAACACCAGCAGTGGTCCTCTGGTTTATAAACCCTCCCAAAACCCTTCTAATTGAAGCAGCGAAAGCTCCAGAACTGGCATGTATTGCACCCTCAATCAAACCCTGCAAAAAACCATTTTCAATTTCACTTCTTGAGTCCCCCTCCAAAACTTTCCAAGCCCGAAACAGAACATCCCCATAAGCCTCTAGCATCGACTTTCGTCCAAACGGAACCTGAGACCGAATCATTGCTAACACTTCCTTCAACAGCTGCAAACTCAAACCGAACAGAAAAGCAAGGAACTTCTTCCCCTCCTCTGTCTTTAGATACAGAGGCGAAATCACACACCGGATTAACAACTGCTTCAAGTCTTCAATGCTATCATCCTCGAAATCGAAGCACGCAAAGGCCTCGCGGAGCGCGTAGACTCTGTGGACATCCGCCTTCTTCTTCAGAGTCAGAGATCGAGACAGCAAAAAAGGGAGCGACTGAGAAATCAGAGATTCTCGCCCCGGAAACTCCTCCTTCCACCATTGCTCGCACAAACTCGCTATCTCCGATACCAGCACTGAATCCGACTCCAAAATGATCAAATTGTCGTGCAGCGCCTGAACTCCGGGCAACAAATCCAACGGCGAGAACGCATTTTGGGGATGCGAAACGCATAGTTGCGTAATAAAAGCTAAAACTTGAAGCTCGGAAAGAAGCCGCTGCTTTTCCCGGTCAGGATTCGGGTCGGGATCGTCTCGTTCGGGTTCGGACCGGGTCTTGGACCTCCGAGATGACCTCCGGAGGCGCTTGGTGGGAGGAGAGCGTGGGGAACTATGCCTAGGGTTCGGGTTGGAGTTAGGGTCTAGAAGGTTCTGGAAGGATTGGATGGTTTGGGAAATGGAGTTGCAGAGAGAGAGAGGGAGAGAGGAGGAGAGGTCGGAGGAAGAATTGATGGCGTGAATTAGGGTTTTGAGAGCGGGCTTTGAGGATTTTAGGGTTTGCTTTGTGGCTGAGCTCAGAAATTCGTCGGCTGAGGATCGGAGAGAAGAGCGAAGCCGCTTCTCCATGGCCAGAGTTTTACGAATCGAAGCGTTTTCTTTATTTTCAGAAATGACAACTGAGAAGACAAGGGGAGACCGTTGCCTTCGATTTTCGTATGAACTGGGGAAGAAAAGTCCGTCTGTGATTAAAATCAATCTGACAGACAAATGAGGACGCAATACACATAATACTCAGGGTGTAACGACTTGTCTGTTATTTACATTAGAAACTAGACTGGTGCCGCTTAAATCCTTTCAATTTTCAAATGGGATTTTGGCGCTGAGGCATTGGGGAAAACGAACCGGGCTCCTTAAATTCGAGACTAGGATGTTTCTCGGGCATACACACCCAAAACATTTGATCACCACACCCAGTATGTAGAAATAGGGTAGCAAAACTTCTAATTTTCCCCTCTAGGTTTAGTAATTAAAACATTAAAAATCAAGCAACCATGACTTAGGAGGGTGTATCCAATTCTAACTTTTAATGACTTTTAATGAGTTTAAAAGTCTGAAGCAATTGTGACTTTTAAATAGTCTTTAAAAGTTTAATTGTATTCAATTGTGAGTTTTAAAGAGTATTTAAAAGTTTTGAGATATCCAAAATCTTAATGACTTTTAAAAACTTTGTTAAATAAATAACTTTTCAATACTTTTGAAGCTAATTCTTACTACCAAAAGTCTTGCTAATTTACACTAGATTTTATGAAAAATATTGGGAAGCTAGGAAGATATAACCAAAATGTCTCCAATTCTTTCTTCCCTCGTTATATCAAGCAGCAAGCAGATAGGTCTTTTTTCTTCATGGTTAGGGCTCCACTTTTGTAACCCATCTTGTCATCCACTTCCTTCAGTTCTGGTTGTGTAAAATTTTTTGAATGTTTTTCTTCCCTTCTCATCCACACGTGTACTTTCCCTCTGTTGATGAATATTTCTTCTATTCTTTTCATCATGCTTGCATCCTGAAGCTTATCAATATTTAATCACAAAGCTATGTTTGCATATAAATATTTTATTATATTGATTGTCTCATATGCTATGTTTGCATACAATATTTTATTATATAATTTTTTGCCCTTAAACACATTAATTTATTATTTAGGTACTGTTTCTTTACCCATAATTCATTATGTGGATAATTTTTTCATATAATATTCTCAATTTGATTACATCCCACGTATTGAGCTAGGAGAATTGTGGGAATATAGACTCTTGTAATCTGACCATTTCTGTTGGTTTGTGAGTGTTTATGAAATATTATTCGTGATTGAGTAATATTTATTTCTTTTGATAAGAATATGTTACTTATCTATGTGATTAGATTTGATAAATAAAAATTTAAAAGGTGCATTGGATGCATTTTACTAATAAGCTATTATGAAAATATACACAATTAATAAGGATTTGTATCCAAATTTTTTTTTCCTAATTTTTTGTTCCATGTATGCCAACTAGTTCATTCAACATAAAAGATAAATGCTATTCGTAAAATTTAAAACAATAAAAATAAGTATTTAAAAGTCTATAAAACTCTGACAAAAGTATATGAAAGTTTGTCACTTAACTTTATCAAGTATATAAAAGTCATTAAGAATTTGTCAACTCTAGGAAAGTCACTCACTTAAAAAAAGTCTTTGAAAGTTAGAATTGAATACACCCCCCTTAGTTCTTTATACACAAATTGCCATTTGACATGTGTGAGCAAATTTTTATTTTGAAGTTTTAATCAGTCATTTATTTTTTCAATCATACTGCGATTTGCAGGTAAGGAATCGAGCAAGGTTCTTTTATTTTTACTTTTACTTTTTATTTTTATTTTTTATAATCATCATATGTAGAGCTAAAATAAAAAATTTGCAATTTTATTTGGTTGGTGGATGCAACTCAACTTCACAACTCTTTGCTGCTAATTGATGATATTAAAACTTGGTTTATGTTTATGTCTTTGCTCAAGCAGTCAGACAGATTGGATTCCTTTTGCTAATAAAGTGTTGTGCAGCAGGGATTGGTACCAACTAAAGTTGGCCTTCCAACTCAGGATACAATGTGCTTTATGAGGCACCATCACTCCAACCCTTGAGTTTAAGGAGGTTGTTAGCCTTGGTGGGAGCAATGGGAATGGGGTGATGGAAAATCAATTGGGTTCAGCTTGTTTGCTATGGGTTTGCCTCTTCCAAAACCAAGAGATAGGAGAAAATACACATTACATGCCCATACTCTTTTGTCTTTTTTTTATAGAACCTTTCGTATTGAGAGGGGCGATAATATACTAAATTCACACACACTAAACGGATAATAGAACTCGAACCCAGGACCTCGCCTAAAAAAGTTGTTACTCAAAACCATTACACTAGTACGCTCATTTCCTTTTTTGGGTAAAAGAAAAAGTGTATACTGAATTATATTTGTGCAACTTAATGTTAATATGCCATCTTAGGCCTAGCTAGGTGAAAGTAACTTTTGGCTCGCCCTCTAATACCATGCTCTCAAGATGGTAATGTAATGTCCAACATTTTTCTTTTTTCTTTTTTCTTTCTAGCCTTTGGTTCCCAGGTCATTTTCTCTTCTTAAAAGGAGTGAAATGTTGTTTTCATGCCATAAACCAACAAGATCCGTCTGTATGATGTGGATGTAAAGCGTGGTCCTTTTATATTTCTGAGCATCCTAGACTGCAATTCTGCAAATATGGTGTCCAAATTACATAAACCATCTTAATGTGGTAAAAAACCACATAATGGAAGTTCATTTTTGCACTAAAATGGAAAAACCAAGTAGCTTTTCCCCCTGCATTATTGGTTTTGAGAGCCTATTCTCAATAACAAATCACTAATCACACAAAACCACAGTTTAGTTTTAATTGAAATTTGTAATTTTTGAGGTCTGTTTGGGCAGAACAGAATCCAAGACAAGTCTTTAGACCAAATACATTTGACTTTGTGGGTACAGTCTGTGTACCCCAATTCTGCAGAAGATTAAACAGAAGGCTTCTTTGTTTTTGGGGCGAAGTTGAAATGTACCCAACCTAGGATTAAATAGAGGTACTAAAAATGAAGATAAAAACGTAGTAGCCAAAACCCTAGTGGTAAAATGAAACATAGACTTTCAACCGACCAATTATGCTTTCATTGATTTGGTTGGTTCTCCTTCCCCTGAGGCTTCTTGACCAGAAGATGAGTGTGTCCCAAATATGCATCACTTCTCACCCTTTCTTCTTCTTCTTTTTTTTGGATACAATTATAATCTTATTTTCTGGATCAGAGGGAGCAGAGAGGTGTGGCCCTTGTGGCTCCTCCTGAGAAAGAGCTACACAATACACAATTATAATATCTAAAGTGTTCTGGAGGAAGTAAGTATGGCTACTGCTTCAGGCTAAATTACAATAGTGTACTGTGCTAGACTGGCCTATGAACCCTAAGAAGGCATGTGGATGGGTGGAGCCTCTGACACCATTTTGCCATGAATCTCATGCCCCAATCCCACGACCCCCACCCCAAAACAAGGGTCCTTTGGTTCATAATTATGGTTCAATTGGGTCCTACAGCATCAGTGAAAGGGTGCAGTGCAGAAATCAGCATTTGCATTTGCTGGTGGAAAGCAATATTGGCCCTCCATGGTTGAATGAAATTGCTCATGGTCCTCACTTAAATAATCTGCAAAACCAATCTCAAGCCATTCATCTAGAACCTAAAACAGGCCTACCTTTTATTCAAATCATTTAGTTATGCAGATTTCTTGTTGTTAAATAATAGCCGACACGATGTTAAAAGAGTACTTATCCTCACATTCACGGTAAAAGTTTGATTCTTAATCTTTCACTAGGACCTTGAATTAAAAGAGAGAGAGAGAGAGAGAGAGAGAGCCATCCCAAAGTACAGTCTTAATAGCGAAAGGAAGTATTTTCCTATTCATCAAAGACGTTTCCCACTCATCAAAAGGGAAACACAACATTCCCAGCAAATATAATCACACTCACCTTTTTATAACTTTCAATGGCCCAAATGCAACACAGATATATCAAATCAAACAAAAACAATTCTTCATTCCTCATGGCTTTCAGCCTTTTGAAAGACAGATAGGAAGCATCCCAAGCGCCCCCATAAAAGTAGGGTTAGCAAGTGATGTATAAGTACATAAATAAATGTTCACTTTCATGAAACATAGAAATAATAAAATAATAACAAGAAAAAATTACACCAAAATTGAAAGAAAGAAAGAAAAAAATGGGTGAGCAATAGTGGCACTATGACAGCAAATATTACTAAAGATTTACTATAGACAAAAGGGTCATCAATGGCCTTCTACCACTCTCTTGGCCTTCGAATTCATTCCCTTCTTAATGGCTTTGGACATCAGTCAGCTTCTTAACTTCTTACTGTAGGCTAAAGTAGTACTTGTCCTCTTTTATTTATTTACTTTCCCTTTTTCTCTATCCTCTTGGTTGTCACCAGCTGAAACCTTTTGTTTGGTATTGGAAATTGGAACTCCAATCATCAAATTCCAAATCATATATACCATAAATTGGTAGATAAGACACACTCATTAGACCTATAAACCCCATCTAATACCAAGAATCATTTTTTCAGTTGTAAAATCTCTATAATCCAATAAAAAAATTGCCCCAAATCAACCCTTTGCTGAAGAAAATCTGCTAACTATGGCCTGTGATTTTTCTTTGTTGGACAACTGTGATCAGAGTCGCTGAAGGTAAGCCTTCTCTTCGTCCCGACTGAATTTTCAAGCACATCCATTGAGCTTGGATGGATTGCTAACACACTAGGGGAAATTGAAAACTTGGGTGGTGTCTTATCTTTTCTTTCCACCATTTCCTGCATATGATTATAATAGGAAAATATATGTTCCTGTTGCAATGGTAACGTACTTAAGATTAATGAACAGTAACAAGTGGCAGAGACACAAATCAATGAACAAATTACAATTAGTAGACTCACATAATTTTCTTGGGACTGCAACAATGAGACCCCACTCATCTTAAGCTCCAGCATTTTTCTAGTTAACTGACCATCAGATGCTGCTAAAACTGCGGCTGCTGCGATGATAGACGGCCGAGTATCCATTAAATCAATCTCTGCATTAGAGGACGGAGATTGATTAGGAAATATAACAAACTAAGCAGATTTAATTAGATTGGGAATTTGGGATGTTATAATGTTATGGATTACCTTTTGCCATTGCCACAATGAGTCTTATAGCATCAGAGAATAGTCCTTTGGGTCTAGATTCAGCACAGAATTTATTGATGAAGTAATGCAGATAAGCAAAAGGAGTGATTGAACCCAATTTCCATTCCAATGTGTTCAAGACCAATAGCTCCATTCTCCGAATCACCTTGCTTTCAAAGTTATAATCTTGGACTTCGAACTCTGATAAAGCTGGCACTTTACATTCTTCCATCTTAGCTGCCAAGGATAAACATGCCACTGATAATAGTCGAATAGCCCACAATTTCCCATCCTATATGAAAACCAATAAAATCCAAATATTATTACCATACCATAGTCAAACATCAAAAAAATAAAAAAGGAAAGAAACCCATTGATCAAAACATGATGAATGTTGGGTTACTTACATCAATGGATCGCTTTGAAAGAAACCCATCAAAGTAAGTGACAGATAAGTAAACTGTTTGAAATTGGAACCCAAAATTTCCTCCTGTCTGCAAAATCAAAATAGAGAATGCACAAACATTCAGGGACCGAATCGAGAATAAAAAAGAGAGAGAAACAAGAATCTGGAAAAGTTAAGAGCTTTAGGAGAGTAACATGCATTGAAAATCCATTCAATCGAATCCAAGCGAGCAGTTTTCAACCAGCATATGTCAGAGGCAGAGCAATCGGTAAAGGGTACAAAGCCTTTGGATCCAAAGCAACGAGCTTCTCTGCGGACCAAGTTCTCAACATACTCATCTTCATCCACAGAAACAAAACATGGGTCTGAATCTATGCAAGTGTTTGATTCAACTTCCAATTGATTCAAGCAAGTTTGATCTTCATGGCAGAGGAGGCTGGAGAGAGAAAACGAAGAAGTGTCTGCAGAGTCCCTCATTCTCCTCAGTCTCTTTGTACATCTATCTATGATGGAAGAAATAACAATCAACAAATTAAAACTGTCAACAGGGCGTGCATATTCACAGTATATATATTAAGCAACTGCTAAATCCACGGTGATGAAATTGTGCAAAATCTTTAGAGAGAGAGAGAGAGAGAGAGAGGACGACTAAAGAAAGTGGAATGTGGGGAGTGAGAAGGAAAAGTGGCGGTTTTGGTGCCGCCAAAATGACCGGATGAGATATAGAGGGGAGTAAAATTAGCGGTTAGGGAGTTTAGTGGGTATAGTCTACCACCACTACACAGTATACTGTAGCTATATACTGGTAGTAGTCCTATGATTTCTCATTCTCTCCAAATTTTAGGAGATTCTGGTTTTAAATTTAAACTCCAATTTAGTTTTATGGAAGTCAAAATTTCTTATTCAATAATGGCACTTTAAAGACAAAAATTAAAATTGCTTTAGGTTATGTCAAAGGATCAACTCCATATTTCATAAAATATTAAGAAATAAAAAGGATCAAATCCATGGATTTGGGTGGGGAGCTCTAAGTCACATGGTATAAGTCAATTGGTCATTGTGCTCGTCTCCTTGCACTCAAGTTTAATCTTCTTCCTTGTAGATTAATGCAGTTTTGACTATTGCATTTTCAATCTGCCATTAGAATTTAGAGTTGGCCCAAAATGGTGAGGAAGAGTTGAGTAATGAGTGAGGATTGCGATATGTCTAGGGTTTGAATCAAAAAAATAACATATGTTACATGTTTTATTTATAATTCAAGTTTTATAACACGTTATATATTTTAATATAAACAATACTTGTCATGTGTAGAGAACTCTCCATTTTTATTATAATAAAAAATTCTCAAAGAGGTGGGTTGAAATAGAAATTAAGATGATAATATAGGGAAGAAAAAAAATCCATGTCTTGACTTGCATGCACTTATCCTGGTCATGTCAATTCAAACTTAGTTAACCCTTTACTTTTAAAGAATTAGTTTTTCTAATGGGTTATGCAAACGAATCATTTTATGAAGAAACCCAAAATATAAATAGAGACTATTTCTTACCTTTGGTATACGACTTTTGGGGTACGTACCCTTAAATTTTGGACAGCTGTAGGATGGGAAGCTTTGTCCTATATGATTAAAAGGGTCTCATTTGGCCCCTTGGTCCTAATGTTCATCATCATCGACAGTTCTTCTCTCTCTGAGTGCCGCCTTCTTTCCCTCCAGGGGAGGGTCCAAAGGGTTGGAGAATGACAGAATGTACGTCGTTGGTGTTTAGGTATGAAGTTGAACATGTAGAACCAAAAAAAAAGTAAATAATAATAATAATAACTGAAGTTAAGCATTATGGATCCTAATGGTAGATTGCTCTTCTTTTTTTTCTTTTTTCTTTTTTCTTTTTCGTTCAATAAACTTATTGTACCAAAAAGAATGCTCTTTTTTCGCTTAACTTGTGAATCGAAAATAGAAAGAAAAAAGGAAGAAATAAAACACACACACACCTTGTACCTTACTTGTTTGTACCAGCTGGAATTATTGTCTGCCTTTGTTGTGTAATGTCATGCCAAATTATTGCCATGGTACACCACATATTTCCAATACATATTCCAAAGGAAAGGAAAAAAAAAGGCATATTTGTGAAGACATTATTATGAATTGGTAAGTAAATTTTGCTCATTTGCTTTGTCCACACCATGGCATCTATTGTTTTATTGATTGGCTTGTTTTCCTTCATTTCCACAAGGCTCCATTTGTAATGATTGCTTATGTATTCCATAAGGAAGTATGTTGTGATAGCTTTCCTCATTATAAAAAATTAATTAGGAAAACATTTTTAAGTTGATCATAAGTTCAATATTCAAAGAGAAAAAAGAAAAAAAAACCCCCATACTATTTTTTTTTACTTTCTCTAAATAATTTAGTAAATATTTTTGTATTTATTCTTAAAATTCATGGAGAAGGTAAATTCTATGAACATATGTATTTGTATTCGTATAAGCACACGAGTTTGAAAGAATGATGGTCCAAACATGATAACAACAATTTTATTAACTTTTCATCTTTGGGGTTTTCCTACTTTTTGTCCCTTTTGTTAGGGATGCTTTTAATTAATCACTGATTCTCTCTCTACACTTAGGATTTGATGAACCATTTGCAACTTTATTTGCAAAAGGTTTCTGACTAAACAATTGGATTTTGTTTAGGGTCTTAGCATTATTTAACTTCTAATATATTAAAACTTAAAAGGCATATTTGTCTATATCAACATTACATGGCTTTCAAATCTAATTTCTATCACCGGAAAAAGAAAAACACATGGTATAACTTTTTAGGACATATTTTCTTATTAGGAATGAGGAAAATCATGAATCAGAGAATTTTTAGATGAGGGAATCAAAATATTGGAATTGACTAGGCTCTTAGTTGATTCCATTCCCGATTTTGAGAGTATCTGATTATGAATTTTAAGGTGAAACTCACATAATTTTTTATTCTTTATGTGTTGTAAACGCGAGGAAGTCAGGAATTGAGATAATTCCAATACCCATGTCTTAGTAAACACAGAAGAATCAGAAATTAGAATCATTCTAATAACCATTCTTAATAAGTAAACATGCCATTAATTTGTGAAAATTCATATGTTTTGTTGCACCTATCTTTTTATAAGTATTAAATTGTTTTTGGTAACAAAATGTCTATAAGTGAAATTAATTATTAGTTAGCCAGGCAACACTAAGTATGGCCAAAAGGCAAAAGCTGAAGTGAGTTATTTTACAAGTGTGTAAGGTTATGATGGGCAAGCATTTCTTTTAGAAGGAAAACTGCAGGGTAAGCTTAGCTCTAAAGCAAAAATGATAAATGACGCAAGATCCAAAATCTGGTCTGTCAGTAAAATTGGTTAAATGCAACTTGATAATTAGATAAGAAAATTAATCCAGTCTCACCAAATAAATAGCTCAAATCCTATCTCCCTCGATATAAAAACTGAATGGTAATATTTTCCTCCTAGATACCTTACATGTCAAGTTGCGAGAATATAAATTGGGATTATATATGAGTGCTGTTATTTCCTTACCCATCTTATTTTTCCCTTCATTTTTCATATAAATTTGAAAAAAAACACAATCCTGGAGCGTGTTCTTTCATACTAAAAATGAAGGCATTTGATAAAACAATCACAGAACTTGAGAAAAAAAAACTGCAATTGAAGCAATGGCCAATGAAGAGGTGCTTGAGAAATTGGGCAATCTGGTAAAAAAGAGGGAAGCCATAGAGAGAAAGCTATCAACAACCTATAGCTTGGGCAGGGATGGAGTCAAAATCTCTTCTTTCATTATATAATAGGAAAACCAGAAGTTATAATTTTCAAGGTGCGAAGAAAGAGAGCATTGCTGTATTTATTTTTTCTTTTCAAATTTACATGATGGGTGGGAAGATAAAGTATATGAGGAAATAAGACAATGGGTGAAAATATCAGAACACTTATGCATACAAATATGATTGCACCAAATCAAATATACTTCATTAACATAATTTGTTAAGTTGTATGACAAAATAACATTTCAAAAGTTTTTTTGTTCGTCAGACAATTTAACATGTTGTTATATATGTTATGCGAAAGCATTCGTGTTTGAGTATGTAAGTTAAGATTAATAGTAGAATTCAAAGATAAAAGGATATATAACTATTGAATTGGTGATACAAGACTGAGCTTAAGAGTTGATTATATGAAGATAAGTATAGGAGCATGTTCAAAAAGGTTACATTATCCAATTAATAAAAGCCAGCTCTAAGACCAAGTTTTTGACCCTTTTAATTTTCACATCATCACCATACAAAACTTTATCACTTTGAATTGAAATACATATATAGAAACTCAAATTTTGGTTTGGGCCACAATTAGAAAAAAGAGTAGAGGGGGCTTAAGAAAATAAATAAAGATTGAAGAAGGGCACACGTGAATAAAAATTATAATTGCAGAGGGAGGAGCGTCTTCACGTGTGGAAAAGCTGGACCACTCCAGTCAGTGGCAGCAGCATGAAGAAGAAGAAGACGCTCCTCTGAGGACCTCATCTATCCAAAGTTGCCACCCACTCATAATACAATATGATCGATAATAATCAAATCAATAATAAATAAATAAAAATGTTTATATATATAAAATATAATATTACTACTTGCATTTTGCAAGGTGGCTGGCAGCAAACTTGGGTCTTGGTTATAGGGCAGGGCAGGGCAGGAAGGGAACCTTTGACTCTGCAAAAATCCGCAAGCCCAAGATGGTCAGCAACTAGCTTTGACCGTTTATGATATGTTGCTCTTTGTTGTTGTTTTGCATTGCTTACAGATGCGGACTAGGTGGGGAAAATCATGGTTCCAAGACCAGGGTTTTTCACCATCAAATTGCGAGTTCTTCTGTTTCTTTATTATTATTATTCCTTGTTACGTCTAGTAATTTAATACTCCCTGATCAAAAGGACGAAATTGCCCTGCAATGCAATGAGTGGAAAACATTTTTGTGGGCAGAGGGACAACCATGTAACTAAGGTCGGCTCTGAGATTTTGAGTGCCTTGTGTGAAACTTAAATTGAGATACTCTTTCCATCATTTGACATGAAAACACTATATATAAAAAATACAATAAATTGATGTAAAAAAACAATGAGACTAATGAACACAACTATTTTTCATGAAGACATATGCATAGTTTAATGGAAAAGTATGATAATGTTGTTTGGTTGGTCATCTTGTGCAGTGCACCACTTGCACATCTTTAGAGTTGGCCCTTGCATGTAGCATCCATCAAATACCATCTGACACTTTAGTTAGTAATGTGACATTTAAGACCAAAAAACTTTATACAAAAAGCTCTAAAGGTCGGTTTTGTTTGCGGATTACATATTTAGAAATGAGAGTGAGATTTCATCCATATGTGGTAAGTACATTCTAGCATAAGATTTCGATGCCTGTTACATGAGTACGTGATACTCATGAAGGCGGAGTTTGAAGCCATGCCCCTTTGAGTATGCAACTCTCATGCTTGAGATTGCATTTGGTAATGATTTTTACTCCTTGTATGAGATTGTTGTTGCATCTTTACACCTTAAAAGAGGGAAATAGCTTGCATGCCGCATGTTATGCTGTCCCTCTCTCCATCTTATATGCTTCCTGAGGTATGCAACTTTCACGAAAGTGCTTTTTGCAGTAAGCCTTGCCTGCTGCAGGCCCAAAATCATTTTCTCAATGAAACTGCAATATCTGGCTCTGGCCCTTACTAATAAATACATTTCAAGTTTCTTCTGAACAAAGACTCTTCTCCTCCTTGGCGCTCGTTTATTCTCACTTCTTGTTGGTATGCGAAATCTCTGCTCACAATTACAGGCACAAAACTTCCAAATTACTTTCCGTTAAGCAAATATGGTAGCTGACGTTCTGGCCAACTTCGGCCATTCGTATCGGAATACAGTCATTTGGTTTACGAATCTTCCTCTTTTTTTTTGGGCCAACTTGGATCCTCTTTATAATTTTCTTTCATTTTCAGAAAAAATAAAAAATATTTCAACTCTACAAATAGTTAAACAATAGATTAAAACAAAAAACAATTTAAAATAATATATACATGGAAGTCACAGGGAAGCTAATTATATTTTCAGGAAGCATAGACGAATGGGAAAGGCTTGAACAAACAATGGAAAAGCCGAACTACAGCTGACCGCCGTCCCAAACTATTGGGCCTCAAAATGGGTTCTCAGCCCATATTGGTTTGGGTGTAATCGCCCAACGGTTTCCCGCGTAGGCCTCTCATAAGCTCGTTATTTCGACAAGAGCTTGCTAAATTTAAAACTGTAAACTAAAACATATGTACCAATAAAAAGAAAATTGGAAAGCAAATTAAGGATTCGTTTGAAAGTGATTCTAGATAGGCAAATAATCAGTTCTATAGAGAAGCAGGTGGAAGTGTTTTTCCCCATAAGTGTTTATGACCATTCCCAAAATCACTCCCAAACGAGCCCCAATCATCTAATAGAGAGAATCAGAATCACGTTAGTTGGTCTGTTTTTTCTTTTTGTCTTTTTTCCTTCTCTTAGGCTGAACTTGTGTTAGGATAGTTTCACTGTTGTATTTTCTTTTATGTTATTTGGTATTTGATTTCTTGCGCTATAGCTTCAATAAAGTGTTAGAGTCATTCTATAGTGTGGGCCTTAGGTGAGATCTTATTTCCTAACCGTTGGATCATGCTAACTAATTTGATTTAATGACTAACCAATTTGTCCAACGACTAACCAATTTGATTCAATTATTAAGAGATAGAGCCTCACCTAAGAACCATATATAAGACCCTCACTATAGAATTCTTGTAAAGTGTTAGGCCTATTGAATTGGGCTCATATGGTTATGTGAATGAGAGCTTTCATTTTGGGTTTAATAGTTATTGGGCCTAGGATAATATATATGGGTTGGGGTTCCAAAAATAGTTTGACTTCCAGGGCCGGTTGCCTCATGGAGCCGATCCTTTTTTAGAGGGTGTATAAGATTATCTTTATACGTGGTCTCCTTAGTATTATTCTTTTCGGTAAACAACCAACAAAGCAGAGATTGTTGTAGAAATTTTATGCAACTAGACCAAATTATCATGATTGTAGTTACTTCATTTTCTTTCATACCTACCTATTACGAGGTTTCGAATTTGTAATTGTACACATAAAACTAACGGTGGAAAATGAGACATGTCCTTGTCATGTGGTTGATAATGAGGCACGTCTCCCTCGTCCACTTTTATTCGACTGCCAAATTGCCATCCATCCCATCCATGCACATATGTTATGACAGAAGACAGATCCTCACCACCAACCAACTAGTATATATTTATTTCATGCCAACCTTTTTTCCCCCGACAAAACCAAAAAAAATTGTTTGATTTATTAGTACCCAAAAAATCACGATGAGCTGTATTGATCCAAAACATCTTTGTCTTTCCCCTGTTTTGATAATGACAGTTAAAGCAGTTGGGAACGTTGAAGGGCAAAACGCGGGAGGCGCCAAAAGCAGACTGGAAAAATGCACGGTCCTCCTGACCTGAGGTGTGAGTGATTCAGCAAATGCCCCAAAACGGCCGCGTTTCGGGGAGTCTCTCACCGCCCGATATTTTTGGGGTGCAATGAGGAGGACTGAGCTGACAGTTAGACAAAGAGCGGAAGAGAGAGAGAGAGAGAGAGGAGGCCCTCCATTTTTATATATAGGAGCTTGGATGTTGCAGAAATCTCACATGTCGTGCCCAAGTCCCAGCCTCCCTCTCAACACAGAGGGAGAGAAACAGAGAGTGAGAGGAAGAACACCCAAAGAGGAGGAACAAACCAAACAAAAGGGCTTGGTTCTTTGGGTGACGCTTCTCAGAGGAAACGATATCGTCGTTGGGAAAGTGATTCTTCCACTGCTTTGCTCCCAAAAATCGATCTTTTCAAAAGGGTATGTGGTATTTTTGTTTTTGTTTTTTCTTTTGTTCTTCTGAGAATTGAATTGAATGACTGGAAAGAAATGGGTTTATGGGTTATTGGGTGGTGATATTCTTGAGCTCAAAAGAAAAGAACTTGATGATAATAGGTTGGTTGTTTTGAAATTTTTGAATCCAAAAAGAGGAAAATTTCATATTCACTATTGTATTAATGAAAGTGAGATAGAGGGTTGTCTTTAGATTGTATATCAATGGTGGTGGCTTCATTATTTTTGTCCACTTGCATAATTAAACTTTTTTTGGCTCTATCAGATCCAAGAATTGGCAAGTTGAATTGTCTCTTCTTGGGCACTTGAATATTGTGGTTGATTGTTTGATTGGTTCTTTGCGGCCGGCATGTCTTTTCTAGGAGACATCCAAAAGGTCCTGAACTCTCCATTGTATATGGGAGAGATCTTATTGTGCTGTTGGATCTATTTGCATTGTGTTTACTTTTTTACTTTTCAGCAAAAGATGATCTGGTTCTTATATGCTTAGTTTCGTGGGTTATGTATTACGTTAGAACCTCAAAACCTTGCTCTTCTCCTTGAAAACAATGCCTTAACTGACCTAATCTCAGAAACAGGCCATTTCTGATGGTAATTATCTAATACAAAATTGATAAATACTCTCACCAAAAGGGTAAAAAAAGATACCACCTCTGTAAAATATTTTATAAATATGCAATTAATATGCATATTGAATCATTTTGATCTGAGATATATCTCTTAAACTGGTTATCATACTTCTGCAGAACCGGAGCTTAGACACTAATGTGTAAGGTGGACACCATCCATGAGGGATCTGCCCCTGTTTCCAAGGAAGTTTCCCAAACGATTCCTCCATGGCCTGGTCCTGTGACAAACAATTTTCATAAGGGGTTATCAATTGATGGATCACCACAAAGGGGGTACAGCTGTGTTTCTGCAGCAACAAAAGATTCATGGGAGCGCCTCTTTGATGAAGGTTATAGAGCAGATGTTTCTGTTAATACTGATGATGGTGGCATTATCTATGCCCATGCTAACATTCTTGTAAGTTTAGTTATTCAACATCGATTAAGATATGTGAAGTGATCTTCTCTAAATTCTGTTGCAGTCCTCCTAGAGCCTTAATTTGATAATAGATGTGAGGCCAAACTATTCAGGGTTTAATAGATGATTTTGTAAGTCACTTATTTATAAATTGTTTTACCACAAAATGATGTAGTCGTATCATATGAAACTTGTAAACAGAGTCATACTAATTGTAAGTAGACATTGGTTTCCAGATTGACATTGTTGCTTGTCAGTAAGACATGACAATGGAGTTGATATTAGGCATGCTAACATTGTATTTGGATGCTATTCTGACAGGGCATGGCTTCCCCTGCAATGAAAGGCTTGTTGAAGCAATCAAGCCGGTTTCGTCGTCAACGATCAATCTCAATTCTTGGAGTTCCACATGACGCAGTCCGAGTTTTTATTCGATTCTTGTATTCTTCCTGGTAATGATTTTTCCCCCATGGGTGCTTCTCTTTCACTGAATTTCTTGGAGTTAATGTGATGCCTAGGAATTGGCCAGTAAGTGAGACTTCATACCTGAACGTAGGAGAGGATGTGAAACTTCATCTTTTAACAGTTTCTAGCTAGTACCTGTGATGCATGTTGAAAAACCAAGTTTGATAGGTTTTTTTTTCTGGTTGAATGCTTTATTAACCTGAACAACACCAAGACCAATAAAACTTAAACAATAGTACTGGAATATTAGAACATTTCTCCATTTTCAAACTTAGTAGTCACACTTAATCTATTAAAGGATGTTATTGACACAAGTTTTGAAATTTGTTGCAATTCTAAGTTGGAACGATACTTTGTGTACTGATTGTTACTGGTGTTTCCTGTTTAGTTATGAAAAAAGGGAAATGGAGGAGTTTGTCGTGCACTTGTTAGTGCTTTCTCATGTCTACTTGGTTCCTCAGTTGAAGCAAGAGTGTGAGAAGAAGCTGGAGCATGGCTTGCTTACCACAGAGAATGTAGTTGACATATTTCAACTGGCATTACTGTGTGATGCCCCTCGACTTAGCCTCATTTGTCACCGTATGATCCTGAAGAACTTTAAAACTGTTTGTACAACTACAGGATGGAAAGTGATGAAGAAGAGTCACCCTGCATTAGAAAAGGAGCTCGTGGAGTCCATGATTGAAGAAGATAATGTAAGGGATCTGTTTGGCTTCTTCTTTTGTTTTCTGTATCTTTATGTAGCGCCATGGAAAGTCATGCTAAAGTTCATTCATGTTTGAATTCTTTTTCAGAGGCAAAAGGAGAGGATAAAAAAATTAAATGAGAGGAAAATATATTTGCTATTATATGAGGCAATGGAGGCTCTTGTTCATATATACAAAGATGGTTGTCAAACAATTGGACCATCTGATAAGGACTTTAAAGAGAACCAGGCTCCTTGTAAGTATGTAGCCTGTAAAGGACTGGAATTGCTGGTTCGTCATTTTGCTGGTTGTAAGTTGAGAGTCCCTGGTGGTTGCATTCATTGCAAGAGGATGTGGCAGCTGCTGGAGTTACACTCCCGCCTTTGTGCTAATTCCCATACCTGCAGGGTTCCTTTGTGCAGGTGTGCCTACTAATCTTTCTTTGTTTTTTTTTCCTTCTAATTTCTTTTGATTATGAGGGGGACACAAGGGTCGAACTCTTGCCATGGGTGTGAGAGTAAGTGCTCTAATCCCTAGAGCTACAAGCCCCCATCCTTTTCCCATTTAGTTTAAATAACCATTGCAGGCTTGAGGTAAGAGCGTCCAGCCCAAAACCAATTGGCAATAGGTGGAAAGGCAACAAGCCCCCTAATGTGCAGTAGGACTTGAGCCAAACGCATAGACAACTTATATTTAGTGACGTGGATCACATGTGGCTCAGTACTGGGTCTACGTGGATTGTCTGTTTTAGTACCATGTAGAATTAAGAGCATTCAACTCCTCAAACCAGTTGACAATGGGTGGAGAGGTCTAAGACCTTATGTATTGTGTCGCAAGGCTTAAAGTTCCTAACGTGAGATTTTGTACTCTCGACAAATTTAGCTAACAGAGGCATGGAATACACTGCTAGATTGATTTAAGTAGGAGATATCATAGGCCAGTTGTCTATATAGGTTTGATAGTTGACGTTCTGAATGGTTTTGTTTTGTTTTAGACTGCATGCTATGTCTTACTCTTACACTAGGTTCTGAACTTTTTCACTCACTGTGGCAAATTTTTTCATTTCAGGAATTTTAAGGAGAGAATTAAGAAACAGAGTAAGAAAGACGAGATTAGGTGGAAAATGTTAGTGAAGAAGATTTTGAGAACAAAGAGAATCGCGGGAGCAGCGTTCATTTCATCAGCAAAGGCCAGCTCTTTGTGGCAATGAAGTCTTTGTTCCAGCGGAACCTGATTTAGTTGTACATTTGCTGTGATTAAACCAGTGTTCCTTTGTATCTCAATCTGTAATTTATAAAATCCAGAGAATCACTTCCTGTCTGTTCAAGAAATTCCGGAATCCTGGTTAACTCACAAATATAAAGACTTCAATATATATTTTGGTTCTAGAAAAAAAAATATCATGTTTAGTTTTAAGTATATTTGGGAAAGTATAAGTTATATCTAAGAACTTAAATCTTGAACAACCATATTTATTAGTCTTTTCAGTGTTGAAAATCAATGTTTTCTCTCTAAGCATTTTCCATTTATTATAGGGCACTTTTGTAGCTTACCATTCTCCTTGGCGATCAAATGGATAAATATAAGAGCAGCATATTTACAATCACGAGCTCCTCATCAGGAGAAAAGCTTGCATATCACGGGGATAACATTGTTTTGCTACCCCCAACCAATTACGTTCCCCATACGTGATAAAATTGAACATAAAGCCATCTAAGATTGAAAATTTTGAGCCATTGATTTCTAGATTTATTTGGCTTTCATAAAGCCTAAAGGTGTATACAGTAATGGTTAGTCTTTGTTTGCTTTTCTTAAAGTGGGCTTGTGTTTAAGTAGCGATCGAACTTGGGTTGTCCTTAAAGTTTGAATATCTGAACTTTGACAATATGTCTCTTCTCCTTGCTCATTTCTTCCAATAGATTGTGACATATTATCCAAGTGGGGTAGGGAAAAGAATTAAAGAAGACAACAATGCTGAAGAATAGCTACTTATTATTGATTTTATAATTTATCAAATAAATGCAGACCCCAACCAACATCATGACCACCGACATCAAAACATTCTGCTTCCTTCAAAATGTGTGGGACTCTGGATCTAGATGAAGAAACCTAAGCCTATCTATCGCATATGTGTTGGCGCAGAAAAAACCCAAAACAAAAAAATCTAAATATTTGTAACTTTTCTTTTTCTTTTTTCATCTGTTGTACATGTTCTCATTTGATGCCTTTTCTTTTAGTTGGATGATCCTTCAAATAGCATATGCTCTTCTAAATAATATTCAATATTTAACTTGTTGGACTATGCATACCCGATTCTCATACAAAATCTGTTGCTTCCCCTGGGTAACTGGCTGGAACTCCTCTATGTGGAATGGGATCTTCTTTATATTGGAAGACTTTCAAAAGTGCCTTCCCTTCTGCATTCTTCTACTCCTTTGACATGCTTGTAACAAAACAAACAAATATACGGGTGCTGTCCTGCTGCTTCTTCAATTGGACGTATCATCAACAGCCGTGGTAGTATCCACCTAATAATTCACGTATCCTCCTAAAAGGTTCATGTGCTTCATATACACAAACTTCATGGTGACAAGCTTTCATCATCTGAACTGTTATCTTGTCTCACATTATACCTGTTGAGAACTGGTAGAGAAGCAGTCGCAGCTATCCGAAATGATCTAGCAGAGCCCACCAATGTTCTATCCTGCATCCTCCCCACTTCCTTGCACACTTGGTCCAATACGTTTAGAAAATCTCTCACGATCATGAAGATTCTGAAAGGATGGGCTTCCTCCTTTGCTGTATCCCCATGAAAATACTCAGTGACCTCTTTCACCATATATAATGCCTTTCTTTCATCAGCCTTGATCCTAAGAATTTCCTCCTCCGCCTCTTTTAGAAATATCTTCATCGAGTTGAAGAATTTCCCTTGCATATCTGGTTTCTCATATTGTAAAACCAGTTTGACCTTCTCAAGCCCCATTTCAAGCTTCGACACATAGCCACTTAGGACATCCGAGTCCATTCCTGCTGCATTTTTTACGTTGCTGAGGTCTCTGCCCAGCCCTGCCACAATTTGCAATCCTTGCTTTTTGAAATCATCTTCCTTCGCATTGATGGGCATTTTTTTGGCATCCTCATTTGTGGAGTCAACCACTGAACCTTCAGATCTTATAATCTCTTGGACCACAAAATGGAGCAATGTGGTCTTTCCATCTGTTCCCTTTATGTCTACTAGTTTTAATAGTGTATCAAGTTTAAAAGATTTAGCATCACCACGGTTGGTCCCAACATTCATTCGGTTCCCTGTCCTGAGAACAGCTTCGAGGAGTTTAAGGAATAATCGACTGTTCTTTAGTTCTTCACTTGCTTCCTGAAGAATGGCAAGATCTTGGGTGTGAGTTTTTACCTCAATATTCATGGAATTAAGTAATCAAGAGAGCAATAATTGTCAATTTCAGAAAAAATACCTCCAGCGTTTGAAAAGACTTCCTCAAGTACTTCACTTCTGTATTAAAGTTAGCTCTGTATAGCATTGCTTCAACTCTCTTAAAGGCAAATGGGATATCAAGCACTGCCTTCAAAAAGCGTTCAGCAGTCCCTAATTTTGAGACGTCACCCTGGTAGTCTCGAAGTTTAATTTCTTCTTCCTTTGTTGGAGCCATCTTTACCAGAGTTTCCAACAGCTCGGCTCCCAAGCCTTCTGGGTTACCTGTTATGTACAAGCACATAATGCACATGATGCAGCAGATGTAAATAATACCATCGAAACATGGGAGGGGAGAGAGAAAGTTAACAAACTCTTGCATCCTCTAGTGACTGCTAAATGTTGACATCACGTAATGGAACTTTCAAGGGGTGAATATGCAATGATAAATGAGAAAAAAAAATCTTTGTTGGATTACTATCCACCTACAGGGCTCTTTTTTGACTCATGCAAAAGGTGACATCTGGATGTAGCTTTTATGCGTGCTTGTATAATTGTATTTTGAGTTCTAATGAATAGGAATGTTTCAAAGATTGACCCTGTTTATCTGAATGTGATACATAATGGGTTAAGCTGCTTGTACAAATTGAATTTCACACGTCAATCTAAATTCTATGAGGCTATAATTATAAGTAAATCAAGACTCGCTCGCACCCAGATACCTTTAAGAATGCCATTGGTAGGACTACAGGCTAGTTTAAACATCAGTCGCAGTAATTATTGCTTTTGCAGTTAAAATATAGGATAAAACTTCAAAGTATTGAACGCTTTCATCCAACAGGGCAATGTATTCCTGTTGACAAAGATTAAACATGGATGCATGAACCTATTGCTTCCAATGCAAAACTCTTAAGACAATAGATTATATCTCACAAGGAAGGTTGTAGGGAATTGAAAAAACTTTGTTGGAAAAATTACTGATTTATTAAAATGTCAACTTTGAAGATAAAAAAAGAATTAGAAGCTGGAGCCCTGTGATGATGAATGGTTAATGGTGGGATTTGGAACCAATCAACAGTGAGCCCACTAATGATGCCTGATGCTAGTAACTTGGTCTTATGGCTTTAGGGTATGACTACCCTTTTGCTGCTTTCAAGGATTACTCTTATCCGAACTTATAGGGTAACTTGTTAAACTACTTTTACTCTTATTCAAGTAACAATAATGCCTTCTTCTTCTCACTTAAACTTTTAACTCCGACTTCTGTTTTTGAAATCCTCCTCTATCTCCTTATTCTCTTTCCCAAAAATTGGCTTAAAATATAATGCGTACCTCAAAATAATTTGTGTTATTAGAAACTTATTTAATTCATTATTTTGAAATGCTTTAAGAATTCACGATATCCACGCAAAATAGAGCTTACAATATATATGAGTTTTATGAGTCAGGAACAATGGAAAGTGAATCTACAGACACATGGTTAGCTGTTCTTGGTAGACATTGCTATGTTTTCAGTAAATTGAGTAAAATATTAACTGAATTTGTTGAAAAAAATTTCTTTATCACCAAGGAGAATGAAGGAGCTAATTACTCATCCTAAAAGAGAAAGAAGAAGAAATCACTTACCATCTAAAAGAGAATCAATGACCTCATCTCTTGCTACATTCAGTGCTCTCAATAGTATAGCTATGTTCTGCGACTTCTTTGGATCCAAAACCCTGTTTTCTTGTTCAACAGGAGGTAGAACTGATCTTCTAATAGGCTCTTTCGCTTTCGGGACCGAATTCGCCGAATTGCAGCCAAAAAGAGTCTCCATCATGTCTTCATTTAATCTACAAAGAAACCAATACATACCAAAATCAGAATTTGCACACCAGAGCCTAAAAAACATAAAAAACTAAACAATATGCAGCAATGCCAACTGAACCGAAACTACTCACTGGAATGAGCTTGATTTCAGCTGGTCCCATACTGTGGCTCGGTCCGAGGTTGCCCGAACCTTATCCCAGTGCAGAGGCTTCAACTTGGGCTTTGCCCCTCCAGCATCATCAGCTTCAAAACTCTCATCAGCAACTGGCTCAGCAGTTTTTCTAGTCCCATTTTCAAAAGACCCTATTGGGATTGATGCATAGGATGATTGTGTCTTTGCTGACACTTGGGCTGACATTGCAGAAACTTTTGTAACTGTTTCCGAATCCCCAACTTCCTGCTGTCTCAATATCGGCGGTCGAGACGGCGGAGGTGGCGGCGGAGGTGGAACGGGAGCTCTAGATACCCGCGCCAAATTTGGTGGCGGTGGTGGAGGGGAAGAGAATTTCGGCCTCTTATGAGAATAAGATGGAGTTCTTTGTTGCGCATCGCGGGCTTGCGTCTGAAGTGGCATTGGTGGCGGTGGAGGTGGTGGCGGAGGCGGCGGAGCAACCTGGTTCCTTGTGGTAGAAGAAACCGAGAGGCGCGATTTTGGAGAAGTTCTTTTGGAATGGGGAATCGAATTTGCCACATGAATCGGAGCACAATTGGCGCCTCCATTGACACTGCCTTGCCTCGGCGTGTAGTAGCTGTCGTCATAGCTGATAGAAGAGCAGTTCGGCGAATGAAACGCGGTTTCATGGCTCTCTTCATCGGAAGACGACACGGGAGAAGGTGAGTTGAGGTTCTGGGGAGGCTTGGACAGAGGAGGCAGCGGCTGCAACTCGGGACTTGGCCGATACCGATCCGATATTTTGACCGAGTTGAGCCTGTGGTACGGCGACCGGTTCAATTCGGTCGTCGTGGGTCCACTCACGGCTTCGCTGCTGGTCGTCGACGTACGGCCGGGCTCGACTGTGCCAATGTAGAGGAAGCTGGAGGGTGGGATTCTAGAGTCGTCTGCGAATCTCGGGGAACCGGGTCCTCCGCCATTGACGAGTTTCTCAGACTCGGACGGGTGCTTGACTCGGTGGCGGTAGAGGAAGAAGGCGAGGGCAGAGAGCATGCCGAGAGTGACAATTCCGACGGAGGCGGCAATGGCGACTCTTTTGGTTCCCTTGGTCGGCTGCGATGCTTGTGGGATCGGAACGGTGGAGTTTGACGGTGGCGGAGGGGATTGGGGCTGATCTGGGGTCGACCCAGATGGCAATTCATGGAAGAAAGGCTGGTCGGTTGGATCACTTGAGACATCCGCCGGCGGGGGCGGTGGAATCGGCGGGGACTCGATCTCCGGTGGAGGAGATGAACTGTCTGGAAACAGAGGCTGGTGCAAAATTCGTCTGTGAATTGCCGTGACTGTTTGAAGAGCATGGAGTGGAGTGAGGGAGAGGGAGAGTGATAGAAAAATGGAGAAGAAGAGGGCTGAGTGATGCTGACGAAGATGATGATCAGGAGCTCTCAATTTCATTTTGAATTTTAATGGGTGAGTGTTGTTTTCTGGTTTTGCTTTTGTTTCAGAAAAACCCAATTCATCATCTTCTTCTTCTTTCGCTGCTGGGTTTTGTTGTTGGGTTTGAGAATTTGTTTTTGTGTTGTTTTGGTTGGATTGGAAAGACAGAAATTGAAATAGGAGAGAGAAAGAGAGAAAACGGAGGAGGAGGAGGAGGAGGAGGAGAGAGAAAGGGGGTGAGTTGAGTGAGTGAGTGGGGAAGCTTCTTTTGGCTGCAAGATCTGGGATGCGGATGCCCAAGTAGCCGCTGACCTCAGCAGTAGCCGCATTCCCTTTTTTTTCTTTTTCTTTTTCTTATTGATTTATATTTAAAGAAACTTAACGGGTAAAATATACATAATTCTTTTATTACTGGGGTTATATTATAAAATAATAGGAAACCCACCTATTATAAAATAATTGTTTAGAACTACGTTACGGTCATGTGATGTTGCAAATCAAATTGAACTATAATTAAAACAGTATTATTTGGCTCCTTTTTTTTATTATTAAAAGCGATAGTAATGTTATTGATAACACAGAAAAAAGCATAGAGTAGTCGCAATGCCAAATATGAGTACAACATCTATAGTAACCAAACACAAAAATAAATTGGTTTGATCTACAGAGAATTACGCATATCAGAAAAACCTAAAAACTCCAATTCAGCAGACAAGAAGCATCTGTACTCAGACCTATAATACAAATTCACCATTCAACGGCAGTAATGGCAAATCCGCATTGAAAATTAGAATACTAAATACATACATTAGCAAACTCCCTATTGAGTTTCTGAGAATTATTATATTAAAATAAACATAGAAATAAGGACACTGCAACACTTCCTCTCTAGCAAACCAAAGAGACTCATAGCACCAACATGACTAAACCTCTTATGTTGCACAGGCAAAACCCGATCCCACACAAACCAGCAACAATCATTTTTCTAACTCCAAACACTGAATTGGAGCGAACTCCGTATGCGTGGACCAAAAGCTGCAACAAAATCATGGCATCTACGGTAAATTGCAGTACTTACTTCAAAAACACAATGAAAACCAAAGAAGAAAGTTGGGTCAACAACACCACACCGCAACCATCTTCACAATAAATGGGACTTTGATATTTGTTAAATTCCAAATAAAAGAAGATGACACAACTAATAAGTGTCAAACCCACATTAATTGCGAGGAGCCAAGCAAATGAGAGTTGTGAGAATTAGATACAAGATTTTAACTCGCTTCCCGACTATTAAATCGACACTTTATCTTGTTCTTTAAATCTGAAAACAAATTAATTTTCTGAACATGCGAAAGAGTATTTTCATCGAGAACGCCCAACACTAGAGGCATGAAGGGTAAATAGTTAATTTTAGTTACCAAGTGGCATGAAATCTGAGGATCACAGTGATTTTCCAAATAAGAATATTGCCACTTCAGTTGGGATCAAAACATTTCATGCTTTCATTTATGCCTACCCACAATATGAAGAGGCTATTATTCTTGATTCGGTAAGCCTTTATTTTACAGTATTAGGTGCGGTAACTGGTAAGGAACGAATGAGACTTTACAATGAGAATCTACTTTGCTGGTTGTTGCAGTCAAATAAATGGACGATGATGACCATGTTGTGCTGATTTAAAAAGGGCCACGTTCATGTCCTTTGTTGTCCATTTTTTTTTAATTTTTTTAATTTTTTAATTTTTTTATAATTGTTATTTACCTTTCGTTGAGGCCGAGGCCCAAGGGGGCAAGGCACATATTCCATTAATGTTTCCCACTTGGTGCCGTTGGATCCTGAGTCTCCCCTTACTTTTACAACCTTTAAGTCCACAGCTCCGAGTTGAGATCTCCTACAATGCGACCGCAATGCCACAAAATGTGGTCCATAGAACAACCCCCAAGTGGCACTTTCATTGACGGGTGTTGGTCAATTAGACACAAATCACTTTTGGGTTCTTTACGATATAAGTATAAGGTTTGTGTGTGCTCTTGTTTTAATGCTTGGTACATAATCACCTAGCCAAGAACAACTCTACTTGAGTTTTTCTCGGCAACTGCCGCCAGTGTGGATCATTTCAACACTTGAATTTATGGATAAATTGAGGGATAGTTCAATATAGAATTTTAATATCTATGGCCGTTACTATTTTTAGATAGTAGACAAGTAACTTTATTAGGGTTTATTTGATTTAAATTTGATTTAATTCGGAATTTTAAAGGCTGATTAGAGTTCAACGACCTTCTTGCTCTTTCTTTCTTTCAATTCCGGATCAATACTAGTGGAAGTCAAACATTTTTCCCCTTTTGAAGGTTGACATCGAGTAAATCTCAAAGAAATTGCAGGAAGGGTGTTGATTTTCCTACTATCATTTTTTACACTCACTCTCTTTTATTTATTTATTTTTAAAAAAAATTTACTATAACATACAATTTCTAACAAGGGACTATAAGTGAACAAAAGATAAGTGAGAACATACAATTTCCAACAAATAGGGAGTATAAATGAACAAAAGAATAATGAGAAAATCAGTGCCCGCCTAGAAAATATAAAAAATACAAAGCAATAAATTATTTCACCTCTACTACATATCTTAAGAGAAGAACATATCTTGCGTATACACATATATTGTCATCATTTCTGTTCTAGAGGGTGTACAAAATTTGAAGCAAACTTGAGTACATATGCTCTATTCTAATTTGGGGTTTGGGGGATGAGGCTAAAATGTCATTTTGGGACAAAGTGAAATGGGCTAAGTTAACGTTTTGTTGGTTTGTGCTTTCTTAGTTTCTTTCTCTGGTAGATTGATCCACCGACCCTATCTATTTATGCACCTCTCTTTTATTGTGGGGGGAGACATGCACACGCCCAAGAGCATATGCTTTGTTACTTTTTCATCTTTTGTCCCTTTTTCTTTTGTAATGGTATTTATTCGTAGGACAATGTTCATATGTGGTTTCCTTCTAGTTCTATGACACCCATAAGTAAGTAGTGGTTGTTGAATTAAGAATAAAATAAATAAACTTTTCTTGTAAGTTCCTTGTCAATGCTCATATGTCCTAATCTCTGATTGTGCTTTAGAATTTCTCAACTCCCTTCTTCTGTCTTATTGTTTCTTGGACATGATTCTTGGGCACATTTTTAATTAATATTTTTAATATTTGACAAGCTATACCATTCATATGCAAACGTAGATTGAACGGTTTAGATTAACGTATTCTTTACAAAACATGACAGAGAATATATTCAAGATGCTTAAAAATCTTTCTTTTCTCCTAATAAAAATAGAAAAAAATACTCGGCTTCTTACATATAATGACTTATTCTTGCTTACGAGTAAATAACATTTCGAGACGAATCCATAAACTTTTGTTTTTGTACTCCCTGTAATGTCTCTGTTGATAAAGAAGAACATGATCCTCCAACAAGTGAAAACGCACAAGATGGTGACATCTTAGAGCATATGAACGTTTTGGGAATGGTAGAGTTTGATTCTGACGGAGTGTAAACAAATACATAAGAAAGAAAGAGACCAAAGGGACAGTTTCTTAATTATATTTTTATGTACGCAAACAGGCCAAATTTACCAATTGATTGGCTCTTTCAGTTGCCATGGGATCCTCCCATTGACCGACAATTCTACTTGGTGTTTGAGTTTATCTGTCTTAAAAATTAGTCTTTAGCCATATTTTATTGTTAATAGTTAATCATGGAACCTCTAATGACACCCTTTAAATCATTGAAAAGGTTTCCTCTAGTCTTTTTTTATTTTATTTTTTATTTTTTATTTTATACAATTTATATTGTCGTTGTGACAGCATTACCAAACAAAAGAAATCAATAATTACAGGGAGAGAATGTGCTGGAGGCAAGCAAAGTAGTGTGGATTTCTTTGGCACTTGGGTCCTACAGTGTGTCTTGGAATATTAAGCTCGTGGTTATGGACTTAATTTAATAATAATAATCCTAAGCAAGAGCATTTCCAAGAAGGAATTAGAATATTCTTTAAACGAATAAAACGTTACTAATTAAGGATTAAGGGGAAGCAAAAAGCCCTATCCTCCTAGGGTTTAAAAATGAGGCAGTAGAGTGAGTGTAGAGGGTGCTAATCTGATAGGCCAAGTCAAGGATCTAGCTTTGCTTCGTGCCCATGCAATCAGAAGATTAAAAGTGAATTGGCAGAGAGGCAATAATTTCCCATTAACAACAAAACAAAACACCAAACGTTAATCATTAAGGAAAGTCTAAACACACACGTCAAGTCTGTCCCAATATCATCTTTCGTTTTTTGGTATTTTTAGGTGCGTACATTATTAGCTTGATAGATTAGGTCACAACCCTAATGATTTTCAGCTACTAACCTTTTTTTTTCTTGGGGGGTCCGGAATTATATCAGGTACAATAGTTTGTGCAATTTGAACCACATAATTCTGTGGTCTTATTATGTAACTGCAAAAAGAGCTAGAGGTCCAAAACCCAGTTTCGTTTGGCCCATAATTAGGAAAGTTTAGGCCTAAGCTTAGGCTCCATGACCCAAGTTCCTTTTTTGTTTTTGGAAAAACGACCCAAGTCCCATTTGAACAGAGGCCCAAACCATTTTTAAATTTAAATTTTATAAAAAAATAAAAAAAAAGTTATTTGAACGATTTGATCAAACCTAGAACCTCATATGTGAAGGATCAGCCACACCATCTTCAACATTGGTGTTGCAGAGACCAAGAATCTGTGAGCAGTGCCTTGAACTCTCTCTCTCTCTCTCTCTCTCTCTCTCTCTGTGGTTTACAATATAAGCGATATTATGAGGGAGGAGAATCAAACCTAGAACCTCATATGTGTAGAGATAATTGTTTTTAATCACTTAAGTTACAAGCCCTTTGATAAAGGGCATCTTGATTTGGAATTTCAACTTGTCTTCCATAAAATTTGTGGTTCTCGTGTACAAAGTGTATAATGCAGTTGTACTTCAACTTGGGAAATAGCTCTAAATAAATGGTTCCCCTAGAAACCATAAAAGCTTGGATGGATATTGACTTTTGGTTAAGCACATTATGTACAAGGTGGTGGTAAAGGTAGGTAGGCATACAAAATCACTTTATTTCAAAGTCATTTTTCGTTAGAGTTTATCGTTAATTATGTAGATCAAAAATGCACTTTACTCTATGATTTACTATCTAAATCGTAGATTAAATTTTACATTCAAACCCTTTTAACACCATCATATTACAATCTTCTTATTTTGACAGCGATCAGCTATGTTATCGTGTTTAATTCAAAATCAACTCTTGGTCTCTCTTTAGCAAGTGAAAAAAGTGAGAAAATAAAACAGGTTTCCTCTCCTCCCTTTGTCTCTATCGTCGGATATTTGCTTGGCCCCCAAGCTGTCAGTTCACTTTTCAAGCGGGTCCCAGATATACAATACTTTTTTGTCCTTTACTGTTGGGCCCCACTGGACCTGTGCCTCTCTTATGCCTAGCGGTCCCACTGACCTTACAAAGAAAACGGCCACTCTTGACTCGTGACTGCAAAAGAATTGCAATTACCAAAAATGCTGGGCCGTTTGCATTCAGTCTAATTACATTTCGCTCCATTTGGTCACAAGTCTTTTGTGGGAGAAAAACTTATTTACAGAAGGTGAAACTTCAAGTCAATTACGCATTGTTGTACATTTAAATTTTTCGACACAAAGAATACGTGTGGAATTTAAAATACCGTCACAATTATATCCTTTACATGAAAATTCTTCTCCTCTTCTTTGTTCAAGCAAAACAGAGAGCTACTAATGCTGCACAGTGGAGAGAGACATCTCTGTTGGTCTTGGATTCCTGGGCTTTGTCACTATTCACACTCCCCCCACCACCTTTTTTTCTTCTTCCACGCGTCCCAATGGAAGGACAAAAAGGCCCCTCCAAATGTAATATTGGTTCTGCTTCATTCCTAATTCCCTAGGCAATGTATTGGTATTGGATACTCTGCTGCTCGACAGCTTCTTGCCATTTTTTTGTTTTGCTTTTTATGCTTTTTGATTTATTGGACAGGTTGGTCTTTCTCTAAAATAGACCACTTTGTCTTCGGTCTAGTTTTTACCACTAGAACAAGTCATGTAGGGGAAAACTAAGTCCTTCACTACACACACACATATACACAAAGAGAGAGAGAGTTCAAGGCACTGCTCACAGATTCTTGGTCTCTGCAACACCAATGCTGAAGATGGTGTGGTTTATCTTTCACCTTCTTTTCCTCTTTTCTTTGGGTGTAACTGGTAAGCAAAGCTTCAACCAGTTCAAATAAATGTTCCATTTTTTTTGGTTAATGTCAAAGTTGTTACTAGTCACTGCCATTTGGGGTGTTCTTTCTCTTTCTCTGCTTCTTTTGCTGTCCTACAACAAAGTCCTCGTTTTGTTTTTTTTTCTCTGCAGGTGAAGGGGAAGAATCTGTTCAGCTCATCAACCACTATGACACAGTCCCTGGGGTACTTCAAGAATCAATTCACACCGGCCGTCCTCAAGCTGTTTCTGTAAATACCGGAGAGATCACTGAGATATCAAGCTCAGTTTTAATGGCTGAAAGTTTTCTCAGAACCCATGTTCTGGCTCACTACCCTGCCACTCCCATAACCACCATTGTCGTCGGCAACACTGTTCTGTGCCTGAAAGAGCAAGAGCACAACTTCGGTTTGGTCCTACCAGCACTCAAGAACATTTATCACTCTCTTACAAGGTGGGGTCTTGAGAAAGATATCAAAGTCTCAGCTGCTTTCTCTTCCGGCTGTTTAAACCAAAAATCTGGTTTCTATAGAGAGGATGTAGCTGAGAAATTTGTAAGGCCTCTGCTAGAGTTTCTCCGAGGTACAAACTCAACCTACTCTGTGAACCCACCTCCAAAGTTCTCACCTTTACCTGATGAAACCATGAAGTTGGTGTCTTTTCACTCAGAATCCCTAAAAAAGCTTGGATTTTTGGACCTCACCAAGATCAATGTCATACTCAGCAACCCAGAAGAGAGAAAACCCTGGAGCAGAAAGCTCTCTTCTTTCATGGATTCCAGACCTGTAGACCCATTTCCAGCAAGACCAACCCCACTACCAAAAATCTCTGAACCCCCACTTCACTCTTCTATTGGTTTCTCTGTTCCTGCCAACGTAGCCAAGAAACCTCATCCCCCACAACCCCAAATAGTCTCTCCACCACTCCAAGTGTCTTCCCCACAACCCCAAATAGCCTCACCACCATCACCACAAATGCCTTCCCCAAAAGCCCAAGTAGCCTCACCACTATCACCAAAAATGCCTTCCCCAGAAACCCAAATAGCCTCTCCACCCTCAATGTCTTTCTCTTCAGCCCCAGAAAACCCTCCTTTCGCTGATCAAGCCCCTCCACCTTCTCCTTTCACATTGCCCCCATGTAACCCAAGACATGATGCAGGGGCCCCAGCCCCTCAAGTGGGAGTGGTGCATAACAAGCTGTGGTGTGTGGCTAAGCCTACTGTTCCTGCAGACACTCTGCAGGTGGCAATGGACTATGCTTGTGGAGATGGTGGTGCCGATTGCAATGCGATTATGCCGGATGGCAACTGTTACAGTCCTGATTCTGTTGTAGCCCATGCCTCCTATGCCTTCAATAGCTACTGGCAGAAGAACAAGAGGAATGGAGGGACTTGCAGTTTTGGTGGGACTGCCATGTTAATCAACAACGACCCAAGTAAGACTTTTCCTTGTTGAATAGTTTGTGATTTTCCTCTTTTGCAAGCTTGCTTATATGGAGGATTTTTTTTTAATTGCAGGTTATCTTCAGTGTCGTTTTGTTCTCACATGAATGCATTAGGAGGGGCAACTCACTCAGACTGTTGGCTGCTTTTCCACGATAGGACTTGAATTTTAGGAAATCTGATTCTAAGGTGACCTTGTAATTTTGTAATCCAAGGGTTTTGATACTAGTCTAGCAGTCTGGATTTGAAGAAAAATTATTTAGTTCAAAGTAGTCATCTGGATCTATGCACAATAGGCAGACTCTTTTGACTTGTAATCCTTGATATGTAACCCTCTTCTTGCTATAATCAGAGATGCAGCTTATGTGTTCATTGTTAGAAGCACTAACAGAACCTAATCACTGATATGGTTTGACCATTTCTGAAATTATTGAGGTGATTAACCAAGGATAAACCAAAGCATACTAAGAAGCTGGAAGAGCTTAATGAAAACTTATGTGGCACAAATTTTTTTTATTTTTAAAATTCAATTATAAGGTCACTGATGCTGCTATAAATGACCTGACAAATTGAACAAAATTGGTGCAGAAGAAAAAAAGGAAGAGATTATATTTACCATTAGGGATTTTATCAATCATTAGTCTCGAAGAAAATTGATTTAAGCAAGAGAGTTTACAATGTGCACCGTACAGATACAGAAACCAGAATCATCTGAGCGTGATGTAAATTTGTGGATCTTGAAGCCTCAATGTGGGATCTGACTCGTCCCATTCGCTCTCCACAACAATTTGAACAATCAAAACTTTGCTCAAGTAGTAAAAAGAGGTGCGGCATATTTACAGTCACCCGAGAATGTGAAAACAGAACTTGAAAGTCATCTGCATTCTTCATTGCTAGTAGTAGTGACTATTGCAGTGGAGTTTCCAATTTCACCATCATCTGAAACTTTACTGGGATCTTCACTCTGCAAAAATGCACAGAGATCAGAAAAACCAACAGGCGAAAAAGAAATGCATAAATCAAAGTAACTGCCAAGACTAAAACAACAGTATTCACTTACTCAAGGAAAAGGTAAAACAGGCAAAACTTGATCCTTTAGGTCCGCAACTTTATTAAATTATTGAAAAATGGTTTAAGTCTAATGTTTTTTTTATGGATAGCTTTTCTTCATTCAATCTTTTTAAATAACTTCATAATTAAATTTTTTGAACAATTTGACCTAAAAAAATTAAAATTCTACAAATATAATTTTATTTCAAAAGAAAACACACGACGTAATTCTAAAAGAAAACACACAATACTTCAAATTCACCATACATAAATGCCAATAGGAATAAACTAATAACCACCATCGTGGGGGCTTGGATAATAGTCCCCTGAGTTATCTTCAGGATTAATGGTAGGTTGTTGACCCCCTGCATGTTCTTGCATAATTTCATATTGTTTATCCCCCTAATACTTCTTCTTTCTTGGAGTAAATTTGGACACGTCTATGGACATTATTTTTTGTTCTTAGGCTTCCTTATCTTGTTGCTTCTGATACACATAAGCATCAGCTTGATCTTGGACAAACTTGTCCAATATGTTGAGCTTTCGTCTCTTATCATCCTCGAAAGCAATACCTTACTCCACTAATGTTTCCAAGTACTTATCCCTTTTTTGTTGAGAAGGGTCAGCCATCTTCCCCCTTTTTTTTTTGCAGCCTTTTGTTTATCTCGCCCCTCAGGCCTTGGACTAGGCATGGTGATTTCGTCTGCATCGTTATCCAAATTCACCATACTTGCACTAGCTCCAGAAGAACGTTGTGTGGGATGCTCATTTATATCGTTCCACTTTGGGCAATCTTTTAAGATTTCCCAAGCATGGTACAACTTGAAAGGCCTATTTAGAGGCTTATTATCATTAAGAAATATTGTTTTCGCATTTTGGAACGATATAAACGAGCCTCCCACACAACGTTCTTTTGGAGCTAGTGCAAGTATGGTGAATTTGGATAACGATGCAGACGAAATCACCATGCCTAGTCCAAGGCCTGAGGGTCGAGATAAACAAAAGACTGCAAAAAATAAAAAAAAGGGAAGATGGCTGACCCTTCTCAACAAAAAAAGGGATAAGCACTTAGAAATATTAGTGGAGCAAGGTATTGCTTTCGAGGATGATAGGAGACGAAAGCTCAACATATCGGACAAGTTTGTCCAAGATCAAGATGATGCTTATGCGTATCAGAAGCAACAAGATAAGGAAGCCCAAGAACAAAATTTAATGTCCATGGACGTGTCCAAATTTACTCCAAGAAAGAAGAAGTATTGGGGGGATAAACAAGATGTAATTATGCAAGAACATGCAGGGAGTCAACAGCCTACCATTAATCCTGAAGATAACTCTGGAGACTATTATCCAAGCTCCCACGATGGTGGTTATTAGTTTATTCCTATTGGCATTCATGTATGGTAAATTTGAAGTATTGTGTGTTTTCTTTTAGAATTATGTTGTGTGTTTCTTTTGAAATAAAATTATATTTGTGGAACTTTAATTTTTTTAGGTCAAATTGTTCAAAAAATTTAATTATGTAGTTATTTAAAAGATTGAATGAAGAAAAGTTATCCAAAAAAAAACATTAGACTTAAACCATTCTTCAATAATTTAATAAAATTGCGGACCTAAAATTTGAGTCCGTAGAGTTGGGAGAAAAAACAATTTGAGTCCGGGCAAAACCCAAATAGTCACTTTTTGGAGGGGGGAAATTTGGGTTTAGCCCCTCATGGGTTGGAGAAGGCCTAAAAACGGTTTAAGTCTATTTTTTTTTTAATGGATAACTTTTCTTCATTTAATCTTTTTAAATAACATCATAATTTAATTTTTTGAACAATTTGACCTAAAAAAAAAAATTGAAATTCCATAAATTTAATTTTATTCCAGAAGTAAACACACAACATAATTGAAATACAAAATGAGGATTGAAACAATTGTCGACCTCATTCACCATCTCCAAAGCTCATCCAAAGGTGATTGATCAAATCATGTCGGAGACTATGATGCACATGTGGAGATTGAACTCTATTATGACGAATCATGTAATCAGAGAGAGTCTGCCTATCTTGGTGGTACTCATATGTAATGATTGGCTCCAGCTCATATTGTCTTGCTCTATCCCTCCTGGATCGTTATGGACACATATCCTCATCATCAGATTCCTCTTCAACATATTCGTACTCATCCTCCACAATCATGTTGTGCAAAATTATACACGTCATCATGATTAAGTGGAGGTTATCCTTGCACCACATATGTGCAGGGCCCCGAACAATAGCCCATCGAGCCTGTAGTATTCCAAATGCTCTTTCAACATCCTTCTTGTACGCTTCTTGCATTTGTGCAAAAAGCCTCTTCTTTGGGTTATCAGGAGAAGATATGGTCTTCACTAAAGTAGCCTAATTGGAGTAGATCTCATCTGCCAAATAATAGCCCAAATGGTATTTCCATTGACAATATATTCAACATGAAGAGCCACTCCATGTACCACATCATTGAACAATGGAGAACGAGCTAAAATGTTGATATCATTGTTGGATCCAACAGCTCCAAAAAAGGCATGTCATATCCATGTGTCGTACGAGGCCACAACCTCTAGCACAATAATGTGTTTTTTTTTTTAATGAGCGGTAAACTGGCATGCCTAAGAAGACGGGCAATTCTTTCATTCCCAGTGTATGCAGTCAAGACTTTCTAACATTCATGGGAAGCCTCGATTGCTTTCCTTGTGCAATAGCTTGTAAAGGTCAGTTGGATTTGGAGACCTGAGGTACCATTGGCCATACACGGCTTCAACAGTGCAACAAATTTCAGTCGTTTTTTTTTTTTTTTTTTTTTTTTTTTTATTAATTAAAATAAAAAAAAAAAATTAGATTTAATCTAGATCGATTAATTTAAAGTTACTATTAGAATTTATAAATAAATATAATAAAAAAGAAAAAAGAGAATTTTTGAATTGCAACGTCTCTTTGAGCTGAAAACAACCAGCATGTAGGCCTAATCACTTTTAGAGATACTACTTGATTTTTTGTTAAACAAAAAAAAGGAGACAACCAAATTGCAACGGCTCTCTCACCTAGTGCCGACACGTGGCATGGGCAACAGACAAGCCCATCAGAGCTAGTCCCAGCACGGGTCCCAGTGTTTTTCTCATGCACATAGGCTCTGCCATCTCAGTGTGGGCTCCACTAAATAGTTTTGGGTCTGGGCAATAAGTGGACTGATATTTGGGTCAAAATTTGGGTTTTCCCAAATTTTGGATCCTTCATTTTCTTGGGTTGGGAGAGGTTTTGGGGAATATTTTGAGTTTAGGTCCTTGGGTTAGAGATGGCCTTATTGGCCAGACCCAAAACTATTTGGTAGAACCCATGCTGAGATGGCAGAGCCCATGTGCATGAGAAAAACACTAGGACCAGCTCTGATGGGCTTGTCTGTTGCCCATGCTACGTGTCGACACTAGATGAGAAAGCCATTGCAATTTAGCTATCTCCTTTTAATAAAAAATAAAAATCAAATATTATCTCTAAAAAGATATTGGGTCCACATGCTGGCTATTTCCAACTCAAAGAGACGTTGCAATTCAAATATTCTCTATTTTCTTTTTCTTTTTTAATTATATTTATTTATAAATTCTAATAGTAACTTTAAATTAATGATCTAGATTAAATCTAAGCTATTTTAACGGTAAAAAAAAAGATCCAACGACTGAAATTTAAATCCAACGGTCAAAATTATATTTTAAATTAATCCAAATCAAATCCAACCCCAAAACTCACACCAAACTTTATAAATACTCACTCATTTCTCAATTAATCTACCCAAAACATTTTTTCTATTGCTCAATTTATTTTTCCTTTGTCAATTTCATCAATCTCTTTCATTCTCAAACTTTTGATATAATTTCAAGCACATAATCTTCTTCATTCTCATACTTTTCATATCATTTGAAGTTTTCAATGGATAACCGTGGCAAGGCCATATTTTGCTTTATGTTTGATGATGATTCAGATGATGAAGAACTCTCTGAAATGATGAAGAACATCATCAGAGAGTGATAGAAGCCATTGTGCACCATACTTCACAGGAGAATGAAGCCACCAAACATGGTGGGTCAATAGTCAGTCGCGTGTACAAGAACCGTGAGAGGGAAGATCGCCATCGCAATCTCATGTCCGACTACTTCGTTGAAAGGCCACATTTTAATACTACAGACTTTCGTAGGCGGTTCCGAATGCGGAAAGAGTTGTTTTACCGCATCTTGAATGATGTTGTCCACGACCCATACTACTTCTTTCATACTAAAAAAAAAAAAAAAAAAAAAAAAAAAAAAAAAAAAGACTCAGCCGACAAGGGCTATCCCCTGAGCAAAAGTTAACTGCTGCCTTTCGTATGCTCGCATGAGGATGCTCAGCTGACGCGACCGATGAGTACTGTAGATTGGGTGAAAGCACAGCTCTTGAGTCACTTCGTAAGTTTTGTTGTATTGTTGAAGCCGTGTATGGCCAATGATACCTCAGGTCCTCAAATCCAGCTGGCCTTTACAAGCTATTGCACAAGGCAAGTAGTCAAGGCTTCCCAGGCATGTTAGGAAGTCTTGACTGCATGCACTAGGAATGGAAGAATTGCCCATATTATGGGGCAAGCCAGTTTACCGGTCACAAAAAAAAACCCACTACTGTGCTAGAGGTTGTGGCCTCATACGACAAATGGAAATGGTATGCCTTTTCTGAAGCCGTTGGATCCAACAATGATATCAACATTTTAGCTCGTTCTCCATTGTTCAATGATGTGGTACATGGAATAACTCCTCATGTTGAATATATTGTCAATGGAAATCAATACCATTTGGGCTATTATTTGGCATATGGGATTTACCCCCGTTGGGCTACTTTGGTGAAGACCATATCTTCTCCTGATAACCCAAAGAAGAGGCTTTTTGCACAAATGCAAGAAGCGTACAGGAAGGATATTGAAAGAGCATTTGGAATACTACAGGCTCGATGGGCTATTGTTCGAGGCCTTGCACGTATATGGTGCAAGGATAGCCTCCACTTAATCATGATGATGTGTATAATTTTGCACAACATGATTGTGAAGAATGAGTACGAATATGTTGAAGAGGAATATGATGATGAGGATATGTGTCCACAACGATCCAAGAGGGCTAGAGCAAGACAATATGAGCGGGAGCCAAGCATTATAAATGAGTACCACCAAGATAGGCAGACTCTCTCTGATTACATGATTCGTCATAATAGAGTTCAATCTCCACATGTGCATCAGAGTCTCCAACATGATTTGATCAATCACCTTAGGAGGAGCTTTGGAGATGGTGAATGAGGTCGACAATTGTTTCAATCCTCATTTTGTGTTTCAATTATGTTGTGTGTTTACTTTTGGAATAAAATTAAATTTATGGAATTTCAAATTTTTTTTTAAGGTCAAATTGTTCAAAAAATTAAATTATGATGTTATTTAAAAAGATTAAATGAAGAAAAGTTATCCATAATTTAATTTATTATTATTTTTTTTAAAAGACTTAAACCATTTTTAAACAATTTAATAAAGTTGCGGACTTAAAATTTGAGTACTGAGGGTAGGGAGAAAAATGATTTGAATCCGGACAAAACCCAAATAGTTAATTTTTAGAGAGGGAAAATTTGGGTTTAGCCCCTCATGGGTTGAAGAAGGCCTTACATGCTGACTAAACAACAAACTATGTGTTCAAATACCAAAAGCAAAAATAAACAAAAAGAACTACTGGTTTTTCTCCACCACAATCTCAATCACGAATTTGTCAGAGGTTGATTATACACCACAAGGTTGCCACTAGCCAGATTCATCAAAAGTTGCTGATATATTTGGTTTATATCAGTTATTTCTGAGTCCCTAAAATTTTGTTGCGTTCCCTTAGATATGTAAGAAATCTACTTAAAATAAAAATGTGACCACTCTCCAAGCAACACTCTGTGTAACTAAAGGCTATCACCCGTATTGCCAACCATTACGAATTTCAAAAATAATTTATGGATATGCTCATGATATCCCTTTTACAGCCTTACTATCCCTTATGAAGAGGTAAAATAAAATAGATGATCCATTCAGAAATTTCAAAATAGTTGGTCCAAATCTAGGCAATCATGTAAACAAAACCATAAAAAGATAGAACTGAGAAAGAACTGACCTTTTTAACTTTACCATGAGCTGACATGATCTCATAGAACTTGCGCATCAGCATTTCTTCTTCTACCTGCAAATTGTACATCTGGAATCTTCAGTACCACAGTATATCAATACCATCTAGCATCTGCAGATTGTACATCATATTTTCCCATATGAACATACATGCATATTTTAATTTTAATTTTAGACTCAAGCACATGATCATAAAACTAACTGAGGAATTAAGGGACTACCTTCAACTGATGCAATTCTTCAGACATTGATATTTTGGCTTCCTTAAGGAGCTCACTTTGCTTCTCCAAATGCCTATAAACAGAAAATAAAACAAACAAAATTACAAAAACATGTAACTAATATTCATACCCAAAAAAAAAAAATCAATTAAAAAGACTTACTTCAATATCTCTCCTGTGTATCTAGGGTCCATTAGAGTTAATAATCTGAAATCCTAGGCGCTAATGCGAGCTTAGGATGAAGATTGTGATTCGGGCTCCTTTTGGTACGTCGGTCTCAACTGGGTTCTACTATTGAACAGAAGTACTTTAGTGCGGTCCTGTAAACACCAATTAAGCAAAGAAAGAAAAACCTGAAACAGATTCAAACGAAAAGCAAAGTAAAAAGCAATGTTCGAAAAATTTGCAAAAACAAAAAAACAAAACATGAGCTTTCGTCCAAAGTAATCTGATTTGAACGAAAAAGAAGAAAAAGAAAAAGATGGGAACTGCACATATCATCAAACTGTTTCCGTCGAAAGAGAAAACGAAGGGAACTCAGAATTTGCACCGACGAAAAAATTACAAGTTTGTACGGAAACATCCATATCAGAATTTGCACAAAATAAATTAAAAAAATTATACAAATTAATCATGTAAAATGGAAAATTTCCATGAAATCTGAAACTTACCAGCAGATGGCACCAATGCAACTCAACGGCGGCTCAAGAGGGTCGACGGCGACGCGGGGAACTCAACGACTGCGCAATTTCATCAGAATTAATCAGAGAGGACGCTTTGACGGTTGAGAGGGTTTTCGGCTTGCAAACTCAAAGCCTTTCTTTTTTCGACTGAAAAAGGGCCTCTTTTAACTCTTTACGGCTTCCAAATGCTTGGGCCCAAAAAAAAAAGAAGGCCTATGAATGCACCCAACAATTTAACCAAACTACACCCGGCACCAAATTTTGATTCCAAATTTTCACCCTAGGATTATTTTGATATGTCGGATAGTACTGACTAATTTATACAGGATAGTATTAATATGTTCCAGAGAATACTGACTGTGTATCTATAATATTATAAGGTGTTTGGTGTTGTTATGGATAAATAATCTGACTAAGTTCTAATGTGTTTGGTGCTCTATCGGATTAACGTTGTTTTTTTTTTTTTTTCTTTTTTTTTTAATTTTATTTATTTTAAATAAAACATTAAATAAATTTTGGTAAGATTCATATCACAATTTTATTTTATTTTTGGGGTCAAATTATTGACAAATCATTTTAGCCATTAGATACATCCAACAACTGCCTAATACTAAAACAAGAAACCTGAATCGAGAGCCAATTATACTGACCCATCAATTTAAAAATTAAAATAGGATTGAGAACCAAACTTGTTTGGCTGTTTGAATTGAGACAACATAAATGGGAAAGAATGAATTTCAACACCAAGCAAAGCTACAAACTTGGGTGTTCAAAATTCAAACAAAAAAACCACCACACACAAATTATTGATTTGTGTTTTCCACAAACAGTCACCAAATAGACTCTGAAGAAGATGAAGAGGGAAGAGGAAAAGCATATTGGAGAGAGAGAGAGAGAGAGAGAGAGAGAGAGAGAGAGAGAGAGAGAGAGAGAGAGAGAGAGAGAGAGAGAGAGAGAGAGAGAGAGAGAGAGAGATTGATACCTAGAGAAGAGTGAAGAGAATAACCATTGGAGGAGATAGCAGAGAAGAACCCTAAGAAGAAGAAGATAAAAATAGTGTAGGGCTCGTCAATGGGCCGGGCCGGGCTAGGCCCGGCCCAAATTTAACGGGCTTGGGCCGGGTCGGGCCGGGTTTTAAAGAGGAGAGAGAAAATATCGGGCCAGGCCGGGCCGGGTTTTTTTAGAAAATTCAAAGCCCAAGCCCGACCCATAGGTCGGGCTTGAGAAAGTCCATTGGGCCGGGCTGGGCTAAGCCCAACGGGCCGGGCCGAAACGGGCCTACTTCATTCGAAAAAAATCATAAACTTAATTATAAGGCATTTTAGTCTAAATTTGAGATTAAACTCACTTAATTCCAATATTTTCACATCAAACCAAATTCATAAAATACCCAATAAAGTCACACAACTTAATAAGATTTTCCACAAAAATAATAAAACAAAGTATTATTTTTGAGGTTATTACATAATTAGACCGTAATACGTTTTAAGAAATAATTTTAAAAAATAATAAGTATCAAAAAGATATTTTTTTAAAGGATGGTATAAATAAATATGTAAATGTTTGGTGATGTGTTCAAGAAAAATATTATTATATTTGGTGGTAGTAGTACGATTATGTTTCGTGATATGATTATATTTAGTGATATGATATATTGTTCATCTTATTTATATATATATAATTGTTGTATAAATAATTGACACAAATTAATGTGCTAATCATCCAATTATAAATTAGGAATGAGTAAAGAAAAGTAAATGAAATGAAACAAATTATATATGTGATTTAAGTGATATAATCCTAATCCTAAACTCTTATTTATACATAATTATATATGTATGCGGGCCTAACGGGCCGGGCTTTTGTGGGTGGGCCGGGCCGGGCTTTCTTGGGCTTAATCGGGCCGGGCTTCAAACACCCAAGCCCAAGCCTAGCCCGGCCCAAGGCGGGCCGGGCCATCTCAAAGCCCATAACGGGCCGGGCCGGGCTTTTTTCCAATGGGCCGGGCGGGCCCCCATCGGCCCATGAGCCCGCGGGCCAAATGATGAGGCCTAAATAGTGTATGATTTTTCACGTAGAACGAGTGTTTTTTTCTTTCTAGCCTTATAATTAAGCGTGTATTATCTAAACCGTGGTGTGTGGGTTGTATTAGTTAGTCAGGTAAGGAGAGTATTAAAAGTCCAAACCATTTAAAATAGTAAGCTAATTAAATAATACAAGTTGACACCAAACAACTAACATGGACAATTTACTCATATCCAGAGTCTAACGGTGTACCAAACAAGCCCCAGGTGTACTAAAACTAGTGTCATGTAATGCTCCTTTTACCACATTTGTATACCACATTCTCATATCACCTTACGTGGCAGATGAGGTGGACAACCCTATCAATTAACATTTTCTTCTCTTTTATGATTTATTTATACTTTTTAATTGATATGATTGTACATTCATCTACCAAAGGAGATATCAAATATCAAATATTAAATTTGAATTTGATGGCTTATGTGGCAATTTGACATGTAATAAAGTTTTGCATTCTATCTGACATGTCAAATTAAAATCTTACTTTTTGCTCACCACTTTAACACAAGGTGTATCATCACCACCATTCTCAACGCTTGGCACGTGTCCATGAGCATAACCATGGTTCAACAAATACAAAGCAAAGAGTTATGGTTATGCCCATGGACACGTGTCAAGTGTTGAGAAGGATGGTAATGGTACACCTTGAGTTGAAATGGTGAGCAAAAATATTTTCATTGGATTATTACTTTCTAGGCACATTAATTGAAAAATGATAATAAAATAAAAAATTAATATCACAAAGTCAAACAACCAAAAATAACAATGTGAGAGAAATGTTATATTCCACAAAGGATGTAACATGGTTAGAGTGAGTTTCAACTATTTTTTTTACATGCTAAAAATGTCAAGTTAGAAAGGGAGAATTTTTTATTTTTTATTTAGTACAAGAATAGTCTAAATTATAGGGACGAGGATTTCACACACACGCACACAACTAAGATATAATGGGGGTTCGAACTTGAGACCTTTAGTATGCAAGTTAATGTCATTTTCCATTGGGAGAGTGAGATGCTCTTAAGTCAACTTGTTTGTACTATATTTTGAAAATGGACCAAAAACGGCATGTTTCTCAAAAAGAGAACTGTTGAAGTCCAGGCCCAGTATCTTTCATTTTCCTTGCCTTTGAAAAAGATAAAAAGGAACCTTTTTGATAATGGCCAACAATGAACAAAAATTAATAAAAACCCATGGCATTAGGAAGCCCAAGCCTTTGAGCCACACTAAAGTTGAAAAGATTGGTTAACGTTATTCATAGACCCATGTGAGGCGCGGATTGTCAACATTAATGGCAACTTGACCATCTTTTCATCCAACAAGAAAAGCAAGCTGGATAAAAGCCACCATGATCGGAAGGAGCCGATTACCAACTGGATTTTCGGGTTCAAAAAACTCAAGTCAAAGAATCACCTAAAAAAAAACCAATAGTTTTGTCAGAACTAGTCCAAATCAACAGATTAATAGCTAACTTTGGATAACAGCCAAATATCCTCTTTCATAAAACTCTCTCTCCAAAAACTAGACGCAATGTCTCGAAAACACTTGAAAAACTCAAGATCTTTTCAAACAAGTCTGCTTAATTTCCAGATAACCAGTTGACAACTCTTGTGTTCATCTTTTTGTTGCTCTGCCATCTCCATGGTATGATTTCTTTCAAATGATCAAATTGAATTCATGTATCCATCTAGCTGGATAAGTTTTTCTTTGCATTGTAATCGATATTTTGAAATAGTTAAATGGATAAATTCAGAACTCTTGTTCTTCCTTGCTATCAAGTTAAAATCAAATAAAAAGATCTCAGAGTTTATCATAACTGTTTCATTAAGTATCTGTTATTTAATTATTTTTACATATTTTAAATATCTCTATAGATTAATTTAATTTTCCTCCGTATTATTTAAATTCATCACTCAAACCTAAAGCAGAGGTCTAGGCCCGAATACGGCCCTGTTAGTCCTAAAGTAAAAAGTTAATTCAAACCTGAACTATATCGTTGGTTCCGAATTAATTGGAATCTTGACCTGATATGAAGGTTGATTGAATTTAAATTAGGTTTTTAAACCCAAATATGGTATCATTAACCACGATTCTGGTTACCTCCTTTTTTGCTTAGGTATTGCTCATATTTATCAGACCGACACGCATAAATGAAAGAATATTGAAGTCCTCTTGATTGAGGCATAGAAAAGAACTCGTCCAAGTTAGTACCCCTCTTAGAGCACAATGGCTTGAGTAAAAGTCCAAAATAAGCGCAAACACAACAAATCAACATCCTACACCACTCATACCAGGTCTATTGGGCTGGTCTTATACCCAATAGTGGCACACCTACGCAACTCTCGATCAGGATAGAAGGAACAAGCCGATAAGGGCCTAGCCTAAACTCGCCCGTTCTTGTCAACCTAATTCAACTTTTAATTTTGTTCAGAAGTTGAAAGAATCCTCTTTGCGAGCCAGAAAATCCAATCAGGGCATTGATGTTGATCCAACGACCTCCTCACTCTGCAGAGCAATCAGATCGAAGTCATCAAAACCATCAAAAGGAGTGTTTGCGGGAAAAAGGACCAACACACTATTTATCATGTTGTAGATCAAAATTCAATTAATGCTTGGGTAATTCAAATTACAGAGATGAGACCAACAGGTTTTGCAGTTCTGTACTTTAATAAGAGAACAAAACCATGTTCATGTTTTTGGTTGGTACTTTGGCACTCGACAAAAGCTATAAAGCTAAAAATGAAAGCCTAACTTTCAGGACTTGGACCACACCTGCAAAAGTTCAGCAGCACAGAGTGCTTTGACGCTTAATTAAGGTTATTTGATGTAAAGCAACTAAGTAACCAATAATAATAAAAGAATCATGTTGTATTTGGACAGGTTTGTTTCATTATTTTTTATTTTCTTTTACCAAATGTGCCATGTTTGTTTTATTTTTCAGCTAATGGGTTACTTCAAACTTCAATAGGAGCTGCAAATATTCTATTCAAGAATTTTCTGATATAGATTCCATTTGTATTCTTTTCACTTTTCCTTTACATTCTCTACGCGCATGCTTTCAGCACAGAACAAAAGCCTAGCTGGGTCCTCTCCCTCTTGTCACCATCCTGTCCTGTCCTGATATAACATACACATATAACTTAAATTGAGAGACTTTTACATATCAGTCATTAGATGGTTGAGATTGCACTGTGATACCGATATAAAAATCTAAATGGTTCACATGCACAGTTGTTAATTAGCATGATTCATCCAACAAAGTTCTTTTTTTTGGGTTAATTAGCATAATTAGCATGCAGTGATTTTATGTGGAGTCCAAGCAATCACCATGTCGTTCAGTAGACCAACAACACTAATCCCCCAAAATTTAAGCTATCAAAGAATGAGTCAACAATGTGTATATCAAGTTTACACCCTGCCTCACCCTTTTGCAGCGGCTAGCCATACCAAAAGAGACAATCGTATATAAGCGCAACCCCTTCAATGCACCCTGAAAACCAAGAAAAAAGTGGGGAATAAGAGGATTGAACAGAAAACCTCTTGCAAACTAGTTCAAACATCAATTTAGAACCAATAGCGCTAAAAGTTTAAGCTATTAGAGAATGAGCCAACAACGTATATCAGTCTATATCACAATCATAATCACAAAGTCACTAGAGCCAACTGCTAAACAATACCAGCTATGGCCAACCAGCCTTACAAATGAATATTGTGGCCAAACTCAAGTAACTTTACAATATATAATTAAAAATAATCATTTCATGGCCAGGCTTGCCAATGAAATAAAAGTTGTTCCTAAATGATGTGCTCAACAAGCATCACACCAAAAAAAAAGACATCCTAAACCAAACATTGAGAGAGAGAGGCCTGAATTGCAACGGCCAACAGGGAAAGATTCTAAATTCATCTTTTTGGGGTCAACCACAACAAACTAGTTGGCATGAATTTAACTTTTCTTTTTCTAACTGCAATTTGTATGTTGCCTAATCTTGGCAGGTCTGGTTTTATCATGTAGCTAGGACGGCTTCATGGAACAGCTTTAGCTCATTACAATATTAAAACAAATTTGGACAAGATTTCAGCAACAAAGTAATAATCACACAGATCAGTGACGATCATGTTGATAATTTCGTAAAGAATGTCAGGAAGATTTTTCCAAATAATTAAAGTTATATTGTCATGAGATCACAGCAACTATCATAATGAGTCCATATGGTCCTCACAATAGTATATAATAATTAAGTTTCCAATGCCATTAACACAAATTAGTATGAGAATCTCTTCCCATGTGCCCTGCCATAATTACCTGAATTCACATAGAGCTTCCTTCTTTTGTTATGTTATCTGCAAATAATACAAGCCCTATGATGAGTTGTAATTTGGTTGCTTTTGAACCAGAAATTTCATATGCTTGAGGATCATATGTCTCCACTCGAAACCCTAGTGTTAAAATTATCTAGTTGTTACAGAATCTGGAAAGTCACTATCATCTACATGAAGATGAATATTGAACTCTCTCAATCAAACAGACAGGAAACAAGATCCATAAATAGGGTTAAGGAAGTGGTCCCTTGCCCTAGACAGGGGAACTCTCCATCATGCTGGAAGGAAGTATAATTTTATCAGAGAAAGAAGAAAAGTAACAATTAGATAATGTTGGGCAGAGAAGCTCAACTAGCAAGACCACATGGTATGGGACACAGTTCACAAAGGCCAATCCATGTCCAATTGGCATCCACAATGTTTCCCCTATCTTCTTCAATTGTGGGGCACATCCCTGCAAATTTTTCTGTGGTATGCCATTGACAAGTCCAAACTTAGCTAACTAGGCAGATTGCAGGACCTGATTTTGCAATGTGGGATTATGTAACCCTTTTGACTAAACCATCTAATTCTTGTCTCAAATCCGACCAATTCTCATGTACAAGATCTTTCCAAAGATTGTGACCCAAATTTTGTTGCACATATAGATCTTCTTCTTCATATATCTTAATAAAGATGCAAACTTGCACATTTGATATTAAAATCTCTCTGATGTGCTGTATATGATCAGGTGTGCCAAATTACAAAGATATATAAAATAATTAAAATAATTAAAAAAAAGTTGTCCGCAGGTTATTAGATTCTCGATGCAAAGTAAAAGTAATAAGTTATTGAAACATTATTATCGAGATGTGTTTCGAGGAGAATATGATAAAACTAACCCAAGTGACTGAATAAAAGTTTGGTTCTTTTTTCTTAGTGACATTGGAGAAGTGGATTTGGAGCATTGCATGTGAGCAAAGGTGGAGGGAATCAAAAAAGATTGGATAAGGGAAAAAACGTTCTGGTCACCAATTTGTATTGTCCACTATAAAGAGAAGAAGAGAAATGTCCATGATTTTGATTGGACCAGACAATAAACAATGGAGATAATCCTAGCTATCAGATGTTTGCAGAATACAAGACTGACTTCAGTTAATGTTATGTTCTTGGTTCATTGAATCAGCAAACCAGCAGCAATGGCATCAATTGGCCTTGTGATTTCAAGCGCATTCACTGAATGGGAAATTTAATAATAGCCACACATGAATAGGAATGAAGGTAAGTGAGACATATAATTATAGTCTATAGAGAAAACAAATAGTTAAATGTACACAAATACAAGGACTATGAGATTCACCTCTTTGCTATACATCCACCAAGTTGCTATGAGGCTTTTTTTTATAATCCTTTTCTTTCTTTTTCACTTTGAAGAAGAAAGGGATGCAAGTTACACTAAGGAAAGGTCAAAATGAGATAGAGAATATTCTTAATTAATCTAATTTCTGAATTTTTAGGTATTAGACTATAGATTTTAATGTAGAATTCACATATGTTTTGATTCCTGATGTGTTAATAAACGCAATGAAAATTAGGAATGAGAATAATTTCTTAGTACTAATACCCATGTCATAATAAACACATGAAAATTTAAATCCCATTGCCTACTCCAAAGGCTGTACCCAAATTATGTTCACCCAATTTGTTTTCATTTGTTCGGTATCACTTAATAATTTCTCTAAACATAATTTTTTATTTATTTAAGTGAAAGCTAAATACCACTTCACTAACATTTCAAAGCCTTTTTAAAACCAAAGAACAAAACGAAAAAAGAGTGTTACTTTGAACTTTCACGTACCAAGCGAAGAATATGTTATAAGAAAAGCTCAATCTTTGACCATTTATAAGTTCTTGTTACTGGTTATGTTTTCCTTGAAATAAAAATAAAAGTTGTATGGTTCCATATTTAACCGTTTGATTTAGACGTGTCGGGAACGGAAAATGATGTGTTGGTGGGGGCGGTGGTGCTGATTCAAAAGGGGGTTACACGAGAGAGAGAGAGAGAGAGTGGGAAGTCGTAGCAGACTGAGCTTGGCTTTTTGTGTTTTGTGTAGCTCTGGTGGCTGTCAAAGATAAGCAAACAGCTCATCTTTTTATGGGTGGTCTCTTTCTGGGCTATTAAGCTTTGTGGGGATCTCTAAGGATATCGTGCTTTCATCTCATGCAGTGTCTCTACACATTGTGTTTGTTTGTTTGTGCCACTGAGATTGATTCCTGGTACTTTACCAAACTGATTTGAACAAGGAGAAACCAGTGCTTCCACTCCTACATTTTTAAGGCGGGTTCTTCAGACTCTCTCTAAATCTCTTAGCTTCGGATTCAATACATACTTTTCTCTCCTTATCTCCTCCTTTCTTTGTTTGCTTAATGCTTTCATACTGTCATTTAGTTTCTGAAAGTTGAGAAATTTTTGCTGAGTTTGGTCTCTCTGGTCTTCATTTGAGGTGGGTTTTTGGTTCTTCCTTGTTTATTTGGATCTTGGGTTGTTCTAGATTTTCTTGCATTTATTGTAATATATGGCAGAGGGTATGTATTTGGTTTGCGTATTCAACCTGTGCATGACGGCATGTGTTGCTTTGGGTGGAATTTCAATGCTTTATTTGGTAAACGACATGGGATGTTCTCGGGTTTGATTCTGTGTCACATTCTGAGTTATAAATCTGATGGTCTTTCCTTTCCACTTGTGGTTAGAGACAAACGTGTTGGTATTTGATACTGATGCTCGCGTGTACACCCCAAAAATTGATGCTTTTTTGTTGGTTAATTCAACTAAGATCGAGATATGTTGTTTTGCTATTGCAGGTGTTCTAACTTCAAAGTGAGGAAGGAACATTTCTGTAAAGGAATGAGGATTGTGGGTTTCGGGTTCTGAAACTTTGTGGGCCAGAAAAAGGTCTTGGTAGTTTTTGACCCTTTGGAAAGACAAAACAAGGAACTGAGAAGGATAAAACAAATAAGGCAAGGGCGGTCCCGTGTCAAGTTTTAAGGGGGGTTTTTTTTTTTTTTTTTTTTTTTTTTTTTTTGCTTTGAGAATTATGTATGTTTGGGATGGTCAGTTGGTAATGGCTTATGTCTCCTGAGCTGGCCTTGTTTCTCCGGGGTCCTTGGGTTGTGTAGCCATCTCAGGAAGCAACCCCTCCTTTTGGTCTCTTTTCATTCAAGTGAACAATTTGTTAAAAATCACTTAATCGCATTTACTCTTAGTTTCTTTAGCCTTGTTTTGTGTGAAAGATTCGGTCATACTAAGAAGAACACCAAATTTTCCTAAGATCTATTCTTTTTAACCTTGAACATCCAAGATATTCAGCTGTTTAATCACCACTTTTGGGGGTTTCCTTATATTTTCTGGGGAACTTTGATATCGAATTGGCGGTGAAGACATTTGCAGGCTTAGTAGAAATCAAGAAGAAGGAAAACATAGCAGCAGATCTCTTTCTTGCCAAAAATGAAGTTCATGAAGCTTGGATCCAAACCTGATTTCTTCCAGACTGATGGAGACAATATAAGGTGAGTATAAGATCTTGCTAATAACCCAGTTGCTAACTTGTTAGTATATTTAGCCCTCTTCATCTTTTTCCTTGATATTTATATGGGCCATTGTTTGGGAGATATTTATCAATTTACTTTTCTGAAAAGTCAGATGTAAATTTTAAAAGCTTTAGTGGAGGCACAAGGTTATAAGTAGAACTGTGAATAATACAGTTCTGACTTTAATTTTCTCAACATGGATTTGGTAACAATTCAAAATGTCTTAATAGTCCTGTTCATGTTTAGGCTCATTGACTTTTTCAAGCGTTGATCTGTTGTCTGTGTAGCTACATGAGGAACTAAGATTTCACTTCAACTGTGTCATTGTAGGTTTTGACTTTGAGGATGGAATAATATACGTATGTAACTTAATAATGTATTTATGTATATATGTATGTATGAGCATACGTACATATACATTCTGTATGCTCCATCTGAAATTACTTTTCCTTGTTGGGTGCCATCCCACTTTGATAAGGGAAATTAATTTCATCCATGAAAGTTGATCATTCACTGTTAATGTTCAACAATCTTTTGCTTTCTAAACTAGATTTGCGAAGTTATGGTCAAAATAAAAGGTTATGGGCAGGGAAGTCTGTTAAAATTAAAAGAAAATTTACATGATTTCTGTATAACTTTCTGTTTAACAAAGCCAATGTAATTTCTAATTTTTGTTATTGTGTTTGCTTAGATTATTCTCATTCAAGTAAGGGCATAGTTTTCGTCAAGTTTGTGGCTGACATGTGAAAATTTGTGCACACAGGTACGTCGCAACTGAGTTGGCAACTGACATAGTTGTTAACGTCGGAGATGTGAAATTTTATTTGCACAAGGTATAAAATCTGTTTGATCTTAAACAGGATCCTATATTTTGGTCAGTAGCTTGTTAATTTCTAAACATTTAATATGGATTGATGGGTAGACAGTAATATACTTTTTCTGAACTCATAACCCAGCTAGGTGAGAGGGTCAATTTGTTCCAATTTCAGAGTTGCCTGACTAGGGATATACACTATCACGTGATTCTCTCTAATTATATTCCAAGGCGACAGAGTTTTGATCCTATTAAACCCATTTTTCACTATTGCTTTGTGTCATTTAATTCACCCTAGTTAAGGCTGGGTTCAAACCATTGCAATGGCATCTTCTTGATTGCCAAACGCAACAAGCCAAACTAGAATTGGATTAAGACACAGTGATGGGGTTTTGGGATACCAACAATTTTTTAGTTGGTAAGCACCTTAATGCATTCATTCTAATATTCTTTGATGCTTCTGTAGTTTCCGCTTTTGTCCAAGAGTGCACGCCTGCAGAAACTGGTCGCAACCACAAATGAAAACAGTGATGAGATCCGCATCCATGATATTCCTGGTGGACCTGCTGCTTTTGAAATATGTGCCAAGTTCTGTTACGGCATGACGGTCACTCTCAATGCATACAATGTGGTTGCAACTCGATGTGCAGCAGAATACCTGGAGATGTATGAAACTGTTGAGAAAGGAAACCTTGTCTACAAGGTTGAAGTCTTCCTAAACTCTAGCATCTTCCACAGCTGGAAAGACTCAATTATTGTTCTTCAGACTACCAGGTCTCTTCTTCCATGGTCCGAGGAAGTTAAGGTGGTGAGCCACTGCCTTGATTCCATAGCTTCCAAGGCTTCCATTGATACCTCCAAGGTGGAATGGTCATATACATATAACTTAAGAAAGCTACCATCCGATAATGGGAATGAACACTGGAATGGTGTGGGAAAACAACAGGTAGTTCCAAAAGACTGGTGGGTAGAAGACCTCTGTGGGCTTCAACTTGATTTATACAAGCGGGTGATAAATATAATTAAGACCAAGGGAAAACTCTCTGGTGATGTAATAGGGGAAGCCTTAAAGGCATATTCTACCAGAAGGTTATCAGGTTTTAGCAAGGGTATGATTCAGGGTGGTGATGTCATAAAGAATAGATCATTGGTGGAGACTGTAATCCACTTACTTCCTGCAGGCAGTGTCCCTTGCAGTTTCTTACTTAAGTTGTTAAAAGCAGCAATATTGTTAGAATGTGGAGAAATGGAAAAAAGTGAATTGATTAGCAAAATTGGTCAGCAGCTTGATGAGGCTACAGTTTCTGATCTTTTAATTCAAGCCCCAACTGAGGAAGCATTGATGTATGAAGTTGATATAGTGCAAAACCTAATTGAGGAGTTTGTGACCCTTGATCGAAGTGCTCAAACTGATCCTTCAATGGAAGCTGAATTCCAGGAGATTAGAAGCCCCAGGTTCCTATCAGATACTTCCAAGGTGAAGGTGGCAAAACTGGTTGATGGCTACCTTACTGAAGTTTCACGTGATCCCAACTTACCTGCATCGAAGTTTGTCAGGCTTGCTGAAATGGTATCAAACTTCTCAAGACCAACCCATGATGGACTTTATCGTGCCATTGACATGTATCTAAAGGTTAGTCATGACACTTTTGTAACTATAACTAACAAATTGCATTTTGTTTACTCCTCCATTTCTCCCCTTTCTTCTTTTTTCTTTTTTTGGGTTGTTGAGACTTCTTTGTATATTTTTTCTCCAAGGCATCCTGCACAACTGCCGGTAATCATTGCTCACCATAAAAAATACAAATGTTTAGTTTTTGTTTATTATGTTTCATGACTTAAATTTTTGTAAATGCAATTTCTAGTCGATGTGTGCGACTTACATACAAGCACATATAGCAGGGTACTTCTCAGTTTTGAACACATTTGTGTAACCGATACATTGTGTGTTGGTGCAGGAACACCCAGGGATCAGCAAGAGTGAGAGGAAGAGAATATGCAAATTAATGGATTGCAGGAAGTTGTCAACAGATGCCTGCATGCATGCTGTACAAAATGAGCGGCTGCCCTTAAGAGTCGTTGTGCAGGTCCTTTTCTTTGAACAGATTAGGGCTTCAGCATCCGGTGGCAACAGCACACCTGATCTACAAGGGTCCATAAGGGCCTTGCTCCCTGGTGGGTCTCATGGGAGCTCAAGGTCCACTACAACCAACACAGAAGAGGACTGGGATGCTGTGCCGACAGCAGAGGAAATCAAAGCTTTAAAAGGGGAGCTTGCTACTCTAAGGTTAGGTGATGTGAATCGGGGAGTAGGCAATGATAGAAACGCGAATCACGGTGCCACAAATAATTCTGAAAAAGTTGCTGCCAGTAAAATGAAAGGTTTGCTCATGTCAAAAAAGATATTTTCTAAGCTCTGGTCAAGCAAAGAAAGGAATGGTGAAATTAGCAGTTCTAACACATCGGAGAGCCCTGGTTCTACTTCTACCAATGCAGAAGAAACAAAATCCACCCGGTCGAGGAGTAGGAGGCATTCAGTATCTTAGTTCCCAGGCATGTTCAGTAGATCAAATGTATACATTCTTGACCTGTAACTCCATCTCACGTATTCGACATCAGGAGTTAGAATCAACTGACATGTTTTTAGCTGATTTTCCACTGGGATTTTATGCAAAAGAGGTCATATTGTTAGAGTAACAAAAGAGCCCAGAAATTTCATTTCTTATAAGAAGTGTTCATTATCTAATTGTTGTTCCCAGATTGTCTGTTGGTTTTCAGTTCTAAACTTCTAATGTGGGCTCAGATACTGACACAGTTTTGATGTACTATGATCTAAATAAACTTCTTCTTGTAGGTGCACATCTTCCTTGGGCTTTTATTTTCTACAGTGTAAATTGGCAATTGTTATCACTCATCTAATTCTTAATATGAGAAGAGCAACTGTTTAGTGCAATATCATTCTCATACACCCCAGTCCTTGAGTAAGGGAAAATTGCCAAATTAGCCTCTGCCATTATGTGGTTTCTGGCCCAAAGTTGCAGTCCTTTTGTAACCAAAGTTTGGTTGGTCCTGGCCCAAAGCTTCATGCATGATAGAAAAGTTTCGGTTCATAGGCCTCAGGGGCGGCCCTGAGGTGGTGCAAGTGGCGCCATTGCACAGGGCCCCTGAAAAAAAAAAATTTCTTTATATTATATATATTAATATTAAAGGAATTGTATATATAGTATAGCGTGCTGAATATTGCACAAGAGCGTGTCTGGGGGAGTTGGCTGTAGCGCATACCCATTTAACAAAAGTGCCAGAGTTCGATTCTTGTTGAGGTTGATCTAAATTCCTAAATTCATAAATACCACTCAAAATCAAATAGTCATATTCAAATCTCAATTCAAATTCAGGTATGAAGAACCAAGCCAGTCCATTCCATTGGATATTTATGATTCAAGAAATTGGTATAATATTGATCCCAAATTCCGTGACCTAATAGTGGAAAAAGGTCATGTAAGAGATCTGTTAATAGGAAAACGTCCTAAAGATCATTTACATAGACGTTTCTCTTCAAAATTTTACACTCATCATTTGCCAAATGGAGAGCAACATGATAGAGATTGGCTAGTGTATTCAAAGGATCTTAACAAAGTGTTTTGTTTTTGTTGTAAATTATTTTAAAAAGGGCCACAAAAAAGTCAATTAGCAAATGAGGGATTTAAAGATTAGATACATCATAGTGGCAAACTTAAAGAGCATGAGACAAGTATTGAACATATCAAATTTTGGCAAATTTTGATAGTATTTTCGTATTAGATTATGTGATGCCCCAATTTAAATTTCGCACAAGGCCCTCAAAATCTCAAGATGGCCCTGATAGGCCTTACGACTTTTTGATCAAATCCTGAGGCTTCCAATCAGTCAGTGAAACAGCTCAAACTTTTCTTTTCGATCCCCCTTGAGAGTGGATTTTCTTCAGTGCAGTGCTGCACTTGGTGCAAACGCACTTTCACGTCATCCGACTAACATTGCTCCCTCGAAGTGGTAACTTGAGTCACCGCGGACTAGTATATTACCACTTCAAGCATAATACTACTGCTCCAAGCACACACACTACCACTCCTAGCACATACACTGCCACTTCAAATATAAAACATTACCGTTGTTCGCACTCGGTGCAATGAAGCACCGAAGAAAGCACGCCTTGTGTCCAAGGCCAAAGATAGTCCCTTTTGGACCAAGATGATCCTATTGTTTGGTAAACATCTGAACTTTTCATGTTCTTCTATGTTGACCCGTTGGGGCCCTGGAAGGTTGAGCCCAGTCTAAAGTGATTGCAGCCGAACAAGAAATCATCTTTATTGACCAATGACCACACAATCAAAAAGCCAAATATGGAAACGGAGAAAAACAATGCTGGCATTTTCTACCTAAATGGGTCATACCCATCCCATTCAATCAAACCCGTGGAAGGCTTTGGTTAGCCCACGCTTACTTTACCCCTTTCGGCAGTGTGGCCCAACCATCAAGTGCCGCCACTTAAGTCCCCCCATCCAAATGTTCATTATCGAATTTTTATTTTTTCTTTTTCTTTTCTCCTTTCCAACAACTGCCGTCTATAAATTTTTAAAGGGGTTTTAGGTCTAATAGTTTTTAAATTTTGACTTGATTCACATTTTGGTCCCTTAATTTTTAAAATCATTCTCGTAGTCCTTTAACTTCACTTTTGTTAGGACAAATGGTCCTACTGTCAATTTTATTATTCTTTATGTTAAATGCAGGGGCAAAATGGTTTTTTTTAAAAAAAAAAATTAAATTAAATTAAATTTCCACCATCTGGATATTCCTTTCACCCACAAAATAAAAACTAAAAAACCTACTTCCTATCCTCGCCATCGCAAGGAGGTGGGTATGGTTTTGGGTGGGTTGTGGGTTGTGGGAGCGCCATTAATTGTTGCCGGGGTGGTGGGTTAATTGGCTCGGTGTCGGGTGGAGGTTGTCCATGGCTTTGTTAGAATATTCAAATGGTGAAAATTAAAAATAATACAAAAATACCATTTTGTTGCATTTAACATAAAAAGTTAACAAAACTAACAGCATTACCATTTGTCATAATGAAACTAAAGTTGAAGGATCACGGGAACAATTTTGAAAATTGAGGGACCAAAATGTAAATCGGGTCAAAGTTAAGGGACTATTGAACCCAAAAACTTAAAACTCCTTCTAACATAGTAACAAAAGTTGTCGATTAATTTAACATAAGTATAATGCTCTCTTATCAGATATTTAACATGGTATACTGGGAGATTGTTAATTTAAATTGTAAATTTAATATATAAAAAAATCATCTAACCAAATGATTCAAATTGTTAGTCAAACAACATTATATGTTAGACTATATGTCAAGGAAAACATTTATCCTAACATAAGAATCCAAAAATCTTCTTCTGATTTGGAGTTAGGCAAGATGGTGTCCGACTATATGTCAAGGGAACATTTATCTTAACATAAGAAACCAAAAATATTCTTATGATTAGGAGTTAGGCAAGCAAAGTCAATGTAGGTTTTTATCATCTCCCCTAATATTTGGGATGGGAAAAGAAAAAAAAAAAAAAAATAAATAAAGCAAAATCCATTTAAGAAAATGGAACACCTCAAAAGAAGATGCTCTTCTAACCAGTCTTTCATTTTGTATTCCACCTAACATAAACAAAAAGGACTTTAGCCGTTTGGCCATTGACTTGCCAACAAGACCAGCAAAGATAAGGCTAAACTAAGCCGACCAAAAAATTTTTGACCATATTTTCCACTGGTAATTTCTTTATCACTGTCTTCACACCTATACATAAACAAAACCACACCAAGAAATAAAATAGGGGGTCAACCCAAGAATGACTTGACAAAAGCAACTCTCACCTGCTCAATCTCTTTCCTAGCCTTTTCGATATGTAGGTGGGCAGCAGCTGCATGTCTTTTCCTTTTTAACATCTTTTTCCTACTACACTTAAAAGACTAGAATTGGATAGTGAGAGCTTCCACCTATATATCTTACTTTATTAAATTAGGTTTAAGTTTCAAAAGAACCTTGGTTGATTAGAACTTTACCTAACATTTTCTCCAACTTACTTATTTCAAACTTTACTGAGTGTCTTGATAATCCTAAAATAATCAATCTCGTTGATACGTAATTATATTTTTACTTTGTTAGAAATTCTGTTACATCGTTGAGATGCATTATGTATGCATGTGAGTAGACATACATAAACAAAAACTATTACAAATGTACGTCCAACTTGTATTGGTTGAATGCGAATATGGACATACTTAAGCTTTTGGATTGGTTGTTCTTTTACGATTTATATCGATCTGATTCAGTTTTGATTTGCCTCAAAGTTCATTCATTCATAACCATAGTAGGTTAGTTATTTTATTCTATTTGCCTCCTCAATATATTTTTGAGGCCATACTTTTGGGTGTCAACAATCACTTTTTTCATAGCTTGTTCATTTTAATTAGGGCTTAAACGTCAGGGTAAGTGTTTGAAAAAAAGATACTTACAATGGTTAAATATGATCCACTATAAACATTACCAAATGGTTTAACCTTTTGGGTAATTATATATATCTTTATTCAGAATGCAGTTTAAATATAGATATTTGACCTAATTAACACACTCACATAAATTTGTCATTCAACCAATCCAACCCTCCGCCTCATCACCTCATAAATCATATGATCTTGATAGCAAAAACCCCGTGAAGGCCACAAGACTCATTTGATGGCACTCATAGCGTGCAACACCTATCTCTCTCTCTCTCTCTCTCTCTCTCTCTCTCTCTCTCTCTCTCTCTCTCTCTCTCTCACCCATCTCCCATTTCATGGATTCTTCACTGCCGAATACGTTTAATTATTTGTCTCCCTCTAAATGAATAATCGCATGTAGGGTTACACTTGAAATCACCATCCGAAAAAGAAATCAAACAAACAAACAAAAAGACACAATACTATTAAATATGTTGATAGTGGACTAACAACAACAACAACAATACTTATATTTGTCACATAGTTGGACCCCAAAAGAGAGAGTAAATCAAATTAAAATATATTAGCCCCGAGCTATCTTGAAGCACTTGCTAACAAACACTGGGGGCATGCGTGCCATTACTATATTCATATTCATAATGATATATTCAAGGATAATATACCATCACTTTTCATGCAAAAGCTTTTTGTCATCTTTTTTGCTATAGCTAGAGAAAAGGCCACGTAACCCATCAATGCACAATGGACCATCTCTCTATCTCTATTTTATTTGTGTATTTTCAATATATTACATATATATATTTAGAGAGAGAGAGAGAGAGAGAGAGAGAGAGAGAGAGAGAGAGAGAGAGTTCATAATTTTTATATAAAAATGTCACAATCCAAGGCATGATATGCACCCACCAAAATGTCCCATAGTCCAAATCAGAAGCACCATAACGAGGAGAGAAAGCGAAGGCTGCTGCTTAATGCTCCTATGGAGAAAAAAAATGAACAAGAAAGCAACCAAAAATGAAAGGTGCTGATTTGTTCACTTATACTTTTTTTTTTTTATATTTATTATTATAACATACAAGAGAACGTGTAAGTGGACAAAAGAAGAGTAGAAACATACAATTTTCAACAAAAAGAAATATAAGTGGACAAAAAAATAGTGGGAACATCAGCTCCGAAGTGAAAACTTTATACCACTCGTTATCATCTTTTCAGTGCAAATATATATAATGCGAAGCCCACATAGAAGCTAAAAGCCAAAAATCGCCCATCAATTTCATCATTAATCATATCTCCAAAAAAATAATAATAATAACAACCAACAAGCCAAAAAGCCAAAAAGAAAGAACGAAGAATCCCCCGACACCACCGAACCGAACCACAAAAGTTGAAAGTTCATCCGCGAAAAGAGTGCGCTCGCTGGTACTAAACATGAATATGTGAAATTAGTAGCACATCCTAGAAATGCCAAAGGGACGAATTTACCCATCATCATTTTACAGCCGAGACTAGTCCATTTCAAGCATTTTTTTATAGAAAAAAATTTATTCCCACTACCCCCTTAACTAGAAAGATGCAAAATCATAAGAATCTAATTAACCAAAAAGTGATTTGAGGAAAAAGGCTTCCCCCCCTTCTCTCCTAGACCTAATATAGCATATAATCAAATCAAGGACAAATGATTTGGTACCATTTCTATATGGCCCCCAAAAAGTGATTTTGGGTTGAGCTTTTTTGCATGCATAATTTTATAAAGGGATATTCCCATTACATAATAACACAGTGAGTGTCACGCAGGCCAAGATTTCCTCAATCTGATTTCGAGATCATAGAGAACCCTTTGTGTTTTTTTTTAAAAGTTGGTAAAAGATAGATAAGGAACCCCACATGAAACCAAAGGCTGCGTTTGGCTAGAAGAGGATCTAAAAAGCCACATCCATTTACAAAAAGTTACATGGCTAACCCAAAAAAAGAAAAAAAGAAAAGAAAAAAGTTGGAGGGGAGGTTTTTTTGGATATTCTCTTTTACAACTAAAAAAAAACCCCATATCTTCTTTTTAACTCTGTTCCCACCCCAACATTTGCTCAGTCTACCGCGTACCCACAAGGGCCAGGGATGCCCAAAATTTAAAACCCAAAATAGAAAAAGTTAAAATTTTAAAAAGAAGCAACAAAAAAAAAGAAGCTAATTTGGATTCTTTTACGTTATTAGAACTCTCTGGGGTCGACAAAAATGGACATCCCAGGTGGCGATTTGGTCCAGTCACCGACGGACCCGTCACTGTAGTCTTCCCCGAGCCGTTTGATGCACCACAAGTCCTCGTCGCACGATAGCCTCTTCCAGTGAGGAATTCCTAATCTCAGCGGCTCGCGTCTCGACACCTCCGTCGCCACCACCCCGCACCCGCGCTCCTTCGCCAGGTTGTGCGCGTGGCCGCAGAGCGCCTTCACGAACTTCTCCGCGCGTGGGCCGGATCCTCCGAGCCCGTACAGGAAGTGGAACCCGAACGGCCTGAACAGCTCCGGCACCGACGGCAGCCGCAGCCACGGTAGGGCCCGATCCACGATCCTCGTCGTCTTCGCGAGGGTCCGCTTCACGCGCGACGCGCCGCGGACCTCGAGGGTGTAGGCGTCCTTGCAGTTCCAGACGCTGAGGACGGCCCAGGACTCGGGCGGGTCGGCCAGGAACTGATCCGACCCGGGCCAGGTTCCGGCGGTGAAGGTACCACGTGGCACGGCGAGGAAGGTGCCGAGGGAGAGGCGGTTGTTGAGGACGGCGTCAATGTCACGGGGGAAGAACTCGGTGGTGGCGAATCGGCGGCGGTAGAGGGACTCGGCGTCGGAGGGGGAGAGCGTGATGACGTGGACGCGGGAGGAGAGCTTGACCCGGTGGGCGAAGACCGGGTTGACGAGGATGGCGGGAGTACGGAACTTGGAGTAGCCGCATTTGTCGGTGAAGAGGTTTATGGAGGGTTTGTTGTCGTTATCTGTGGCCATGTACGAATATTCAGCTCCGTTCTCTCTGAACCACTCCTCCACTCTGTGCACCAGCTTTAACCCTATTCCCATCCTCCTGTACAATTAATTAAAATAAATAAATAACTTTATTACATGAAAAATATCAAAACATAAAAACTTATTATTTTTTTGGGTGTGTGTTGGGTGGGATGATGAAAAAGGTGGGTGCGTTGGGATATTATTTACCTGTAAGAAGGAGAGACGCGGAGGCCTAAGATGTAAGCGAGCTTGGTGTAAACCGGGAGGGGCTTGAGGGTGTCGTCGAGTACGTCGTCGTTTTTGTTGTGATGGGTAACGTTTTTGCCATTTCTGGAGAGCTTCTTGCCACATGTAACGGTTTTGATGCAACCCCTAATCATTCCCACTACCTCTTTCTCCTCTTCTTCCTCCCCCACCAACTCAGCCACCTACAAAAATAATCACATATCCAAAACAAAACGACCATCAAATATTATTATTCGTACATACCCAAAAGTTAAAAATTGTTTTTAAAAAGGGACATCAAAAAATCAAATATTAAATAAAACCCACGTTAATATGGATGATTATTATTTACTTACCAACATGAGATAGGCCGGAGAGTGACGAACTCTGCAAATTGGGTCGCCGAGGAGGTCAGTGAAGAGGGAGAGCTCACCGCCGGGACCCACCTCACATCTCCTCTCGACTTCTTCAACCCCTTCACAGTCCGTGCTCGGGTCGAACTCTCTCAACACCACTATATTATTAACCTTCCTGCTATGATCCTCTACCATATTTTATGTGTGTGTTTATATATATATATATATATATATCGGTTTCCTCTACGTGGGTGTACCTAACAAAACGAAACTAAGCGTCACGGACTGCTCAGAAAACCCAGCAGAGAACAAAAAGGGTTGGTGTTTTCTTCTGGGTTTGAGGGTGTATATATAAAGGAGGAGGGCTGGGGTTTTTTCAAGGGCGCAAAATAGAGTGGAGGAGTGAGTGAGGTGGAGGCATAACGTGAGATGTAAGCAAGAAAAGCTGAGCTGAAGCTTCGAAAATGGAGAAAATCAAGGAGAGAGAGGACCTCACAGCTCACGTTTTGCTTCTCAGCACATCATAACAGAACCATATATAGGCCGGAGGTTGAGGCGGGCCCCAGCCAGCTCCAAATCAAAAACCCCCAAAACCCCAAATTCTTTTATAAAAATCAAAAATTAAAAAAACGAAAGGTTGGGGTAATGGTTGGGATTGGGATGGAACTTGGAGAGAGAAGAGAGAGAGAGAGAGAGGCGTTTTAAGGGTGTGCGCTTGTTCGTTCGTCTCCTTTTCTCATTTAGGTGGTGAGTAGATCATCATTGCAGAGATACAGCAAATGCCCTTCTGCCCCCCTTTAAATATCTGATTTTTGGGCTTTTCCTTTTCCTCTCTCTCTCTAGAATCCCCCCACCTTCTTTTTTCTTTTTCTTTTTTTCTCTTATTTATTCAGTTAATTTTAGTGACAAGAACCCAGCAACCTTTATTTAATTCGGTGCTTGCTGCTTGCTTGCTACCTATTTTATGTGTTTTTTCTTTTATCCCTTTCTCTTCTGTCCCTGTCTATTTAGCTTTTTCACTCTCTTTCCAACACTAGCACTACTATACGAATAAATAATAATAATAATGAGTTTAAGTTAATTATAAATACGCAAAATAGATATCATAACAAAAAAAAACTGATTTTCCCACTTATTTTTTATTCACTTACACTCATTTTATTAGAAATTATATGTTTCAACTCCTCTTTTGTCCACTTACACTTCCTTTTTTGTTATAATAAAACTATTAAAAAACAAAAGGAAGTGTAATTGAATAAAAGGAAAGTAGGAAAATCACCACCCAAAAAAAAACAAAGGAAAATACAGGAAATGACGGCTATGGCTGCGCGCAGTCTTAGAGTGGGTTTTTATTATTTTTGGGTTTTAATCATTTATTTGACACCGAAGGAGGCGCTCCATCATTACTCCATTTCTAATCATTATCCTTTTAAATTTAGTCCCCCACCCCCTCTCTTTCCCATCATGCATGACCATTATCATCATTATACCATCAGACATGTGGAAAATAATGGTTTTATTTTTTTATTTTTTAATAAGAGCGATATTTTAAACTCGAACACAATAAAAAGAACATATTGCATTGGCCAACTGACTAAATTCACATTAATCCACAAGTAAATATGTTGGTATTGTCATATTCTAATATGTTGGTATAGTCATTCTATGTTAATGATGCTATGACCAATGGGATGAATGGCTTTTAGATATTCCCTTGTTTTTTTTTCCTAACGCAAATTCGACGACGTGGCGCAACGTATGCCGTTCCTTTCGGGAGGCAACTCCCTGGATTCTCGGCCGTCGATTTTAATAGCTGCCTGACGCCCACTGATGCGTCCGAGTCTGAGTGTGAGAAGTGAGTGAGTGCTGTGCTGCGGCCCCTGCAAAAGCGGCTTTCGCTATAACAACTGACAGCGTGGCGTTTCTCGATCATCATCATCAATCCAGATGGACGGCCACGATTGTGTGATTCACGGACAGCTAAGCAGCGCAGGAGCGCAGTCCTACTATACTCGATGGGAAGCCTACGCTGATGCTAATTGATAAATCCGCAGAGGCTATACTGAAAAATAGACATCGACTTGATTTGAAAATGCGAAGCATCAACGGTCAAATCTCAACCGTCGTTTCTCTTTTTCGTGGAGTGTGCATCGTGGACGATGGACCGCCGGAGCACGGAAGTGCTGCCACTTAAATCCGCGGCGAGCATTTGATTGCATGCAAAAATAAAACGGTTTCGACAATGATTGGGTAATTCAAAGGAAGTAGACACGTCACCATAAATTGGGCGTACAAATTAATATTAATTGGGCAGTTCAATCATTTTTTTTTCTTTCTTAAAATTAAAACCCTGGTATAATATATATATATATATAACAAAAGATAAATAATTGTAAAACATTTAAAATACCAAAATAATATGGTAAATTCATACTTTTTCATATTAAAAAAATCAGATAATAAATTCTATTTTTATAGAACACAACTACTAATTATCTTTTGTAATTCTAAAATAACTTTAAATTTTTATAAATAAATAAAAGCAGGCACGGATGCGGAGATTATAAGTTAATAATACACATAAAGTTTTTAATGTTTTATTAAAATAAATTTTCTTTTGGGTTTTGAAAGGAGAAGTTGAAGTGGAGGCACAAAAGAATAGTGTAAATTTGATTTGTTTTCACTTTCCTGATAATGGGCTAAAATAATTGAGGCATTTTTATACACATTATTTTGGACACTAGATTAAATTATATTAGACATATAAAGACATTTTTGGTATAAGTTGGGGTGGGGGGCGTGCATATAACAAATGTATATATGATTGATATGCTAAATAAAGAGACATACAGATACATAGGTATTAGATTAAGATGTAGTGGGACCCTACTTTTTGTGGGTCCGGTTGGAATATCTGTGGGTCTACTAGTTTAAACTGAGTTAAACACACCTAGTTATATTGGATGACGTGGAGCACTCGTACGTGCATGGTTAATTTGACCGGACAAGGATTATTTGCTTCATTATGGGATTATGTTAAATTTGAATAGTAGTTGATGTAGTTAGGATAGTGATCTACATTGTCGACATATACAAATAAAATTTGAAAGAACAAAAAAACAGCAACAAAAGTTCCATTTTATTATAGTCAGTCCATTTTTTGCACTCGATGTCATCGATTCTTCTAAAAGCTAAAGAAAGATATCTAGCAATTTTGCTTGTAAAGGAAGAATACACATCAAGTACGCCCCTACTTATATATTGTGTTCTACTTCAATGGGGTCTTCCTTCTGTTCTTCTAATCTTGTCAATCTTGCCAAAGATTCCAAATTTGGTATTCTAGCTATCATCTAATTTTTAATAATCACTAGTGTAGTGGTTTGGAGCAATTGTTTTTCCAGTAAAAGTTCTGGGTTCGAGCCCTAGCATCCGTTTAGTATGTGTGAGTTCTTTAAAAAATTATTATTATTATATATACAATATGTGCAATATTTTGCGGTACAATTAGTGACATAAACGACCAATTTCTGTTAGAATTATTATATAAAAAAATACTAACAATATTGAATTAATGAAGGATCGATGATGATTAATTTATAAAAGTTTGACGAGATGACGAGATCAACGATGGTGGACTCATCTGTGAAGTGAAGAATATTAATCCACATCCATAGAATATGGTCAACTAACCACATAAGATTTGTAGCTTAAAATATTTAAAATGCTTGTTAATTAATTAATTAATTTTCTAATGATTTCTGGTCAAAAATAGAAGAAGCATATTACATGTACATGCTTTGAAAAACATTGTATATATATGGGATTAGAATAAAGTGACAATGATGTAAATAACCCATGATGATGATGGGATTCTCTTAATCTTCATTAAATTATCTATTTTAGCTTAACTAAGGGTGATCCTAAGAATCCAACTATGTACATCTATCCACCATATTATTCTGTCAATGCGATTATGGAGCCTCTATTGGAATATTGGGAATCATGGGCAATATTTGAAATGATTTTTATCCTCATAAAAAGTATTAGGACTTTTAATTATTGACTAAGTACTAATCTTTAGAATAATTCTTTTTCAGAGGATTAATGTCTTTTACCGAAGATTTTATTCAGAATCTCATTTACTAGTGAATAAACACGAATTAAGCTTCGATCCGATCTCGATAAAATTGATCCCCATGACGAAAGAGATGATCATGAGCATATATATATGTATGATACAAATATGAACACATGATTCGTGCGAAGTTTTTGGCTTTTGTTGCATATTATAGCCCCAATTTGTCCATTGATTAAGCCTTTTTTGGCCAATCAACTATAAAGCCCTTGAAAAGAATAACAATAAGAAATCAAAACAAGAGTTGGCTAGGTAGCTAGCTAGGGCATATGCAGGACCACATTGTTGTTTGAAGAGATTCTATGCCGTTCCCCTTCCTCATGGCTCTCATGCGCAAACTAGAAAATCACTTTGCATTAGTTAATATATTATTGGGCTGGTCAAAAAGAAGAACATGGGTCTGCGACACGTATCATGTTTACATGTTTCACCCTAGATGATAAAATAAATGGAAAAAAGAAAACAGTTAGGGACAAATGCCACGACAATTGCCTCGAAAAAATTTGTGTTTAGGGATCTTGTTCCCTTCCATTGTCATCAATCTTAGGCTCCGTACATGCCTTTTTACCCCATAATCATATATACATGTAGGGCAGGTGCCAAACACGTCCTAGCAGAATTAGGTCATGTCTCGTCTTGGACATCACATGGGGAAATCCAGAGCGAGAGGGGCGAAATCGTGTCAATATTTTGAAGGCCTAGGTGCATATAAAATTGGTACAACTAGGCAAACATGTTCTCCTCGATGATCAAGCAAATTGTCTTTTGCCCCAATGGAAAACGACCAAATAGCAAAGTTGTCTTTAGGGGTTGATTAAAAACTAATTAGGACAGTTGGAAAGTAGAATTTGAAGTTGACCCTTGAGGCTTTAGGTTTAATCTTTTTGGATTAGAGAAAATAATTAGTAAGTGGAGAGTGTGGCTCGAGGAAGACAGCTGCCATTGCCATGCAAGCTTCTCACTCACTGATGGCATGGCCTCTTCGTGTTTTTTTTATTATTCTGAGGTTGATAATTTGTGTGAATAAAAAAGGCAAGGTGGTGGTGGCCATGATCATTTATTTGGGTTAGTTCTTGGACAGGCTCACTCAATCTTAGTCAACCTGCCAAGGGTTCTTTGGCATCGAGACCTTAAATTGATCCCGGCAAAGCTGGATTTTCCTGGTCTAAAAGTTACATGAAAATGCTAATTTTTATTTAGCCATTTGAGCCGCCTTAAACAGACCCTTGTTCCCTTCTCGTAACATGTTTTTCGGGTCGGTGACATGCAAACTAGAGGCTGGACCCTTCTGCTTCTACCCCATGATGACCTAATATGATCTGTTTAATCATAAACCCAATATGGATTTTCTTTAATAAAAAAAACCCATATAGCAAACTCTTGTATAAGAAGAAAATGAGTATATGATGATTACGTGGTATGACGAGCTTATACATGTCTTGCTCCATATGATTGTGAATTCATATGAATTCATGTGAATGCGATGATCAGATAGATGCCATATATATAGAAGCTCATAAAATAATTTTTTTACTTTTGTTTTTGTTTAAAGTAGTAGTTTCAGTTTACCCTATTATTTTGTCTTATGAAGCCAAATTATTTCCATTTGAAAAATGTACTATACTGCCATAGAGTAGAGCCACGTCCATTTGCTTGGGTTTACAGCTTTGAATGTTGGGGGTGTATGGCAGAGGCGGGAGACAATTAGGGCAGAGAGATAGGGGTGAGATTTTGTGGTGCTGTAAATGGGTAGATCAGATGGAGATTTTGAAATTGAAGTGCTGGGGAGACGTATTTGGAGGAGCTGTCATTTCTTGCAGTTGTTTTTATTTGTATGGTTTTGGGCATTTGTATGGTAAGAGTCCGACACTAGGGTGCGGCCAGGCTCAGACGAATCCCCAAGATTATGCACCATGTCCCCTCCTCACTCAGACGTGCCTTTGCCCCATCACCCATCTCTCTCTCTCTCTCTCTCTCTCTCTCTCTCTCTCTCTCTCTCTCTCTCTCTCTCTCTCTCTTATATATACGATATATATATATCTGATGATCTTCATGCTTTGACAAGACCTTTCATTCTGTCCCAACCTCTGTCCCAAACGAAAAACAATCAAATCTCTTATAATTTGTTCACTTTGCCAGGAAGCTTGAGTCAATGCATTTGACAAGATAAAGACAACTAATAAGGACCTTGATTGAATATACTAATCAAGACAGTATTAGTTAGTTAATTTGACGAAGTTGATTCAAATCAAATCTAGTTTTTCAAATGAGAGTGTTTGGTTAGTACCGGAAATCAATTTGCAGTACTTAATACATTGGTAACATTTGTCCATAATATATACGATTCAGATTCACAATTTAGGAACATAAATATTTGTGTGCTAGTTTGTCTAGCAAAACAAGAATAATGTACCAGCCAATGCTTTATCTTCTCCCTTCTTCAAACTATGAGCTTCTTGTAATGATCTTCACAATAGCCATGGTTTCACTGCATTAAAGTTCCTTTACTCCCACCACCATTTACTTAGTGTTGTTCTGGTTTCATTATTATTTACAAATAATTAACCTTCGTCCAAAAGCTGGAAGCAATCTTAGACAAATAACAGCAGAAAAAAAAAATGCATTGAATGCCGTTGTTTTTGCCATCCTCATGCAATTAAAACAACTGCGTTGAAAATGGATTTTCATCTTTGTCCCAGTCGGTCCAATCAAAACATGCTACAGCTGGATATATAGAGGGCTCATTTTGACAAGCACACAGTAACGCAGAAACAAAAAATGAAAACTTACCATTCTTCAGACTTGAGTGGTAAATTAATTATAAATTACTGCACACTGCCAAGTGACAGCTATTGTTGTCTTCCTTTGTTTCACTAAAGAGGCAGAGGGTCAAAGTTTTATCTAAATAATAACAATTTTTTTCCATATGAATCCAAGTGTGGGATAGATAGATAGAGAGTCTCTGCATCACCCCAAAGTCGTGATATATATATATATATATATATGGCTGTTTCTGGATAATACTCTGTATCCTTTATCTCTTTTGCTCGTTTATCAGCTGAACTCTTATAAAAAAAACAAAACCAGACAAAAACAAAACAAAACGTACGTACTGAAACGGTAAGCATGGAACATGAGACATTTTCAGACCTATCTTAGCTATTTCTGAATCTGGATAAGAACAAATTCAGAAGCCTCTTGCACATCATCATCAAGATTCAAAACCCATCATGATCAGTTCCATGCATGCATGAATATAAATATAATCTTATACTTGTTTACAATAATGTGCGGATGTTCGCAGAGGAGAATAACTGTACGGAGATAGAGATTATATGATGGATAGATGCAATTGGGTTTTTTTTTTTACTCCTCACCAAAACATATAGTTATTCTATCCAAAAGAAACAAAAAGAGTAGATAGAATTTTTTAACTATCATATATTTTTACATCCAATCCAATCATGGGTATCTTTGTTACTACATTATTTGTAAGGTTTCATGTGGATTTGACCCCAAGTGTCCAACCAGTCATTGACCTTGGCACAGTATATTTATGCTAAACAACAATTATATACCTAACTAGTGTTTTTTATAATGAATGTAGGCTCACTTGGACCCTTGCATTTTCCCTTTACATGTGTTATAAAATTATCAGATGAACAGACAATTAGCGACATGGCCTTGTAATTCCAACTTCTAAGTCTCTATAAGACTTTGACCTAATTCAAAGGGAAAACCAAAACGAACTTTTTCTCTTCTTTTTAAAATGGTTTGGTGTGTTGCTTATGCCCTAATAATGTCATGTAACATTGGGTATCATCTGAAAATACGAAAAATAAATTCACACCAAATAAGAAAATTGATAGATTATGGTGTGAGCATGAGTTGTAAGGCTGGTGGTGTATGGTCCCCTCTATACCAGTTCCCAATATCGGATTATATGCTAAATGTTTCATTAGCTTAGTTAAGCTTAAGTTTTATGTCTTAACCTTGTCTCCAATTATTATGTTGCACATCCCCACCCTCAATCAAAGTAAGTGCATTACACCCCTATTGTGGTCAAAAGTGTGGAACAGGAATTTTCAATTGGGGAAGATATATATATATATATATATATCCTTTGGAAAACATTGGGACATATCCCTTGAGTTGGTGGATTTGTGGGTGGGTTGGACCTCAAAGCCCTAGAAACAGTTATAGGAAGGGAGAGTAGGGGGGAAGTGATGACAGAAAGGCAAATCTAACAAAGGCTTGCATTTTCTACTTTCTACTTTTTTTTTCTTTTCTTTTGGGTTGGAAGTTCTAGGAAAGGGCAATAGGACCCATCAAACTATGGACACCATGCCCTTCAATCTAAATTTGGGTTAGAGATGATGAAGTCCTTTCACTTTCTATTACTAATTGGTGGGGATGGGGGATCTTTGTCTTTTCAGGGTCAATGATCATCTCCTTTCTCTTTGTTTTGCCCTTTCTCTTTCAAGTTTGACCAAATTATCTTCTAAATTGATGGGAGAAATATATACCTTTTCCTCCCCTTTCAGTTGGTGAACTACAATATGTAACCAAAGTTGACTAGAACAGATCACCTATTATATGATAAATAAATTAAAAAGAAATATAAATATATTCAATAATTATGACATAAACTAAAGAAAACGAAAAATATTTTAAAATATGTGTAATTATTTGTAAAACACACGTATCAAATAAATTTAAGTATATTTATCTGTCGAATTTCACAAACTACACGTATCAAATAAATTTAAGTATATCTATCTGTCGAATCCCACAACCAAACGAATGCATACGCAAACATAACGAATTGCAATAAATACATGTAACTCTAACTGCACAATGGCAATTTGGTAACAAAAGGTAGTGGGCTGTAGCATGTGCAATTTTGTTCTTAAGTGTTGGTCAACAAGCTGTTTTTAGGAAACCTTCAAACCTGTTTGCTTTCTCTTCAAGGATTTCAGGGAAGCGGTTTGATTGCTTCGCTCATTGACAAGGATGAACATTTATGTTGCCTGCGTAATGAATATGGATGTTCCAAGTTTTTATAAACCATTTTTCAATCTTCGAGAATTTTCATGGATCTGTTTAATGAGGTCATCGATGTTTCTGTTACAAAGAATTCTCTCCGTCTTTGGAAACTTTCCGTCGTCCATTCAAGGGGGAACATTATAATTTATAGGTAGGAGACTAGGTCGTTTAATAGTAATTTTTTTTTTGTTAATGCCTAAAAAGCTTACTAGTTTATACCAGGTAAGAGGCAATGGAAAAAAGAAAAAGAAAAAGAAGAAAGCATGTATAAGTGACATAGTGACCGTGATATGGTTATATGGTTTTACCAATTCATCTATGTTCTATATTTTTAATATAATTAATAGTGTAAACTACAAGAAAAGGGGGTTTCTTACAAACGAGAAACACTTGCATGAAAGGGATATCACTGTTTTGCTATTTTCAGACAATTACGTTATGACATGCGTGACAACTTTTCTAATGCCTTTTGCTTTATATATATATATATATATATATATATATATATAGATGAAATAGTAACACCATGCTACAGTCAACACGACGAAGTGATGATTTAATATGTAAGAACAACTAAGTGACCATTTAATACGTACAAGCAAAAAAAATGACGGTTTAATACATACAAACGAGAATATGACAGTTTAATATGTACATAACAACTTTTCGTAAATTCATCTAAGAGGGATCTTCTGAGTGTCTTGCAAAAAGCTTTCTACCATTGACAACTTTTCATTTATTGTTTTTTCTTCTTAGAAGAAGATGAAGCTCTAGAAAAGGAAAAATAAATTAGCCTACACTACCTACTAACAGATATTTGCTTGCCATCTTTGCTACTTTGACTCCCAATTTAGCTATTTTAGCCCCACCCCGATAGAGTTATTAGGTAAATTAACGGAGACTCAACTTGTCCCTCAAATGGTTTCGCCAATCTCAAGTAAGTTAATTAATTTCGCCAATGAGTTTAACTTAGTGAAAAAGAGTCTTGGTTCATAAACTACTGGTATCAAGTTCGAATACTCATAGCAAATTGATATTGTGGGAGCGCGAAAACCCCCTCTCCTTCCTAACTTCGGCAAAAAAAAATAAGTCAGTTAATTAGTTCGATTACTTGAACATGTTCTAATTCAGATGACGTCATGCTTCTTTCATCTTCTAACTATTTGAGAAATAAATATATATTTTACAAAAATCAAATCAAATCTTTTGAATGAAATTTTCTTTTATGGTTACAAAAGGGGCCCAACGCCAAACCAGATGCCGAAAGAGAAGAACCATAGCCCAAGGGGCTTACACCAACAGCCCTAGGCTAGGCCTAGCAATCCAGCAATCAATGATTGAATTTGATTTGATTAAAAAAAATTGTTCGATTGTTTTATCTCTAGAAAAAAATATCATGCACTTGATCTGATCAATTAAAATCAAATCAAATTGCAAAATGTACCAAAAATAAATCGGCATTTGATTGAATTGAGTTGAAAATCAATATAAATGGTTGAAAACGATAGATACTCCACAAATATTTATTCCAACCATCGATGAGTAGGCAAAATGAGACTCATTCATGTTAAATTATGTGTTTATGTCATGTAACAAAATAAGGAGGTAGAGATCATGTCTCAACTCTTAAGTTGACCGTATTTTTGTTAACAAAATTTTTAATAGATGGAGCTCTTTTCTTAAGCTTGCTTACTAGAAGGTCGTTAGATGTCTATAATTTATAGATGTAGCTTTTTGTTGAGCAACAAACTCTTACCAACTCAAACAGGAAACATGAGCAGTTTGCTTATATTGAAAATTGTGGGACTTCCTGAGAAGCTTGTGATATTCTGAGACTTACTCATCATCAAGGAGGTATTACCCCACTGAATATCATCATCTAGCAAACTTTTTCAATATATAAAAACGCAGTTTGCTTATATTGAAAATTGTAGTACGGGGATAACAAAAATGAAGAAAAGAAATTGGTATATATGTTAACTTTTTCAATATATAAAAACTCAATTCAAGTATTATTCAATAATTCAACCATGTCTGCGGGGTGAGGGCTTGCTCCAAAGGGAAAGATCTGAAAATGAACTGATAGCAGACCAGTCCATTACAGATTCTTATGAATCTATCTCTATCATCACATGACAAAGTTACCAGATCCCGATTCAAGTCCGAGTTCGGATATTGAAGCTTCTAGATCAAGTGGACTATCAAGAAAGGTAATAATGAAATGAAGAATAAGAACAAGCTATATTATGTGAAGGAAACAATAGAATGCTCATTCAATTCCATTCCAATCAACTAAACATCACCAGTTAAAAGTTTGCTTCAAGTGAATTATCAGCTAGAATTGACCAGTAAATTACTTATAAGTAACATTATCTGCCATTTTCTTGTAAAATTCGTTTATGAGCACAATCAAAGTGACAAATCTTCCATATGATTGAAGAATGGAGGAAGAAAGAAAGCACCCACTCCTGTCAGAATCAGAATACAAATCTTTTCCATTGATTAAAGAGGAATGGAGGAAATCAAATTACATAACCCAGCCTGATATCAAATTACTAACCCATTCACAAGTTTGGGACACACATGAAAAATTGACAAAGCAAGTCCACAGAAATCTAACAAATAAAAAGAACTGAGTCTTATAACAACCCAAACACTGGCAAACCCTATATCTGAACTCAACCACCGCCATAAAAACTGAGGGCAGATTACAGAGGGAAGATCCAACCAAGAACTCACCATGATTAGACAAGCATCTAGAACTCAGATCTACTGGGTGCGAGTTCTGCTGCTTTCTGCATTTCTGATCGGATAGAAGTAAGGATGGGCCTGCATGACATAAATAAAGTTCACTTCATTTTACAATTGAGTTTGAAACATATTATTATTGCAACACCATAAGCATAGTGCCCCTGGTCAGGGATTCTTAACCCCCGACTTTTCAAAGCATGGGCCTTGCCCCACACCCCATTAACTGTATAGATCTAGACTTGCTCTTTCTACTTCTTACAGAAGTAGGGAGTCAGAACCTCGTATGTATATCGAGTTCAATTTGGTACACTGTAACTTCTTCCTCACGTGGTTGGTTAGATGGACAGAAGCAGTACTCTTTAAGATGATTTTCCTGTCCATTACTGGGAAAAGAACATCATGCCTTTTCACTTCTGACCATCTATCATGTGACGAAGAGGTTCAGGTGTAACGAATTGGGATGGATACATGTGGGGTTCTGACAGTAAGAAGGAGAAAGAGCCAGTTATTTGGGTGCGGGGCGGGGCGGGGCCCATACAGAGCTTGCCCCTACCCAAGGTCCATGCTTTGAACAGTCCCGGATTAAGAACTAGGATTTTACCATTGCTTCTTTTGCAGTTGGCCTTTCCTGGTGATCATAACGCAGCAACTTGTCTACGAAGTCAATAGCCTACAGAAAGGACATCACAAGTAATTAAAGACTATGAAAAACTCGAAACAAATCGAATCCAACACAATGAAAAGAATTTACCTCAGGAACCGATAAGTGCTGATTATCAACATTAATGAATTTTGTCCATGGTTTCCTGCTATGCCTACATCAGAAATTTTTTAAGGGGGGGAAAAGTCAGCATGCCTCATAACAAGGGAATAAAGAACAAATCATGAGAAAACCACCTACCTTCCAACGAGAGCTGCAAGGTGTGGGTCTAACTCTATTCGGTACTTGTGCAGATACGCATTTAATTCATCTGTCCCAAGTACCTGTTTGAGCAAAAAATTCCAAGACATTGAATTAGATTCCAATAGCTTTTTCTTCTTTTTCAAAGCAACACTAGACATGATATAGCGTATTTCACACACACACACACAGTGCTTTCTTTTCTTCTTGAAAGCCACATAATTTGTTATATGAATTGAATATACCCCACAACAAGAAACACACACAAATACACACAAGTGTCAAATGCAGTCACATGGGCATATGATGAAGGATTCCACTCATTAAAAAACAAGTAAACCACATTATTGGTTCTCTCAATGTGATGGGCACATGAATCAATTTGACAAAGTAGAGGCAAAAGATTAACTGCTGAAGTACAATAAGAACAACAATAAAAGACAAAGAAGCTTTTTAACTAGCATGCATACCTTTGCTATTTTGACTAGCTGATCATAGTTATCATGTCCATAGAAGAATGGCTCCTTACGAAATATCTGTACAGCACAAGGCTCAAGAATAAGCATCACAAGAGAGCATCACATACTTTGACATGGTATCAAATTTTGAATCTCCTTGCCATCTGCCACCCACGGATAAATAGGCAAGCAGATCAAGATCCACTGTCCATGCATCACTAAGAAAAGTTTTATCCATCACATCTGAAGTACTCATTTTGGGATAGAAAAACTATTGCATATATTCAAGCATCCCCCACTAAATGCATAAATTTCATCATATCAGGGGTTGATTTTGGGCTAGATGGGGAAGAGGATACACAATACTTGATATATTTAGGCCAAATACCAGCATAACCATAATGAACTCAGGAGTATGTGATATATAAGGTGCCTTAATAGAACAAAATAGGTTGGGACATGCTCACCATTCCAGCAAACATGCAACCAAGACTCCACAAGTCTAAAGAATAATCATAATCTTGTAAATCAACAAGAAGCTCAGGTCCTTTGAAATACCTGCAATCAAATGGGGGGGGGGCAGGGGAAGAGCATAAGACAAATCTGAACACAGAAAATTTATGTCACATATAATAACCATCATTTCATGGTATAAACTAAAAGTATCCACTTCATCCTGCATCTATTTTCTGCTTTGCTGTGGTTCCCCTGTTCCCAAATAACTCCAAATATTGCAGGTATGATTTTGCACTAATGTGGCATAATTTCCATACCAGATCCGGTCTATTCCAATATCACTCCTCAAGTCAGAATAAATTTTTTTTTTTGAAAGAATGTAGTTTTTGGGGAAAAAGCCCTCAAAATAAAGAAAATGAGGGTGGGCGTGGAGGGAGATGGGGACTTGTTTCCTAAAACAATGTAGCTTTAATAAGGGAAGTTCTGTCCAGCAAGTGTCTTCCCACATTCCTACATTCAAATATAGAATTGTAATTTTAAACTTTCCACACAATCAAATTCTCTATATACAAAAAGGTTTTAGGCAAGAGCAACAGTTTCTACAACAGAAAATTTTAAAGAAGTTATTTCAGATAAGAATGTATGAAATGTGAATAAATATTATACAAATTTATAAATAAACCCAATCCTAGACATGTATTTATAAAAAAACCCTAGCACTATTTAAACATAGAAACACACCCAAAATCAACCCCAAAGTCAACTTTTTGGGTGTGATTATAAATGGGTTTTGAGTGTGTGTAATGATGGGTTTTGGGTGTGTTTATATGTTTAAATAGTGCTTGGGTTTTTTTATAATTTCAACCCCCATTTTGGGTGTTTTAGTGAAACTCCCTAAATATTATTGTCTTCTGTGAAGTAAAAGATATGAAAACAACCTTGAAGCAACACGAACATTATACTCCTTCTCAGGATGATAGAACTCGGCAAGGCCCCAATCTATAAGGCGAAGCTTACGCTGCTCATGATCAATCATAACATTATGGGGCTTCACATCTCGATGCATAATACCTTGCGAGTGGCAATAATCCAAAGCCTACACAAAGAGATCCATAGATGACCAAGTTAAATAATCTTACAAGCTCAAGAACTAAAATTTTGAGTTGGAAAATGGAAGTCCACACTTTGAGCATTGAGAACAAAACATAAACCTGTATCCATGTATATAAGCACCAGGCCCTTGAAGCTAGTTGGCTCAAACAGAAACTCACAAAATATTTAACAGAAATACCTCCACATTTTAAAATTTAGATTGCCTTAAATTAAGGTCTGATTTTCTCCAAGCCAAAAGAGATGATTATTCCCTTCTTTTCTTTTCTTTTTCTTATGGGATGTCCTATATAAATCCTGTGTAATTGAATTGTTCCATCTCTCAGTCTCTCCCAATAGCACCTTATGTATGGGAACATTGAAACATAAGTGTCTCAATAAGTTTCTCATTTGGTAATGGTATAAGGGCAGTAGATTTCAAGATAAAAAATAAAGAACATTCAAGATAAGAAACAAGTCTAGAAAGGGGGCTGCCTAAATATTAGTCCTATAGGTCTCTCAACCCCCTCCTTCTAGCTATCTGCATGTTCTCGTACAATATTTTCATAATTATAAGCAGAAAGGTCAACCCCGTCATGGAAATTCCATTTTAGTGTTGATCACCTCAAAAGATGAGTGCTCACACCTTGCTTAGGGGGACCATGTACAGCCTCTGTCAATATTTTCTTCCCGACCAAATTTAAAAGTGGAGACTAGAGCCGTGAACCCAAGGCCGCACAGGGTCATGCCCCTAATAGGCCGGATTTGGGAGAATAAATGACAACTGCTGCGGGGAGGTAAAATTCCATGACTAATTCTAATGTTTAATTTTTTTGTTACTTTATGAAATTATATTGTTATATAAATGTTCTGTGTAAATGTATTTTATAGTGTTGTTGTCCATATTTGAAGTAGTGTTATTACTTACATTCTTTTATAAAATTAAAATTAAAAAAGGGGGCAGGGCAGGGTTGGGCTCATGGGGCGGGGTGAAGAAGTTCTACTGTCCACATTTTTAAGGCAATGACAGGGGCGGGATGAGGATCAAAAATAGAAGTGGAAATGGCAGCACTAGCCCAGCCTACACCTTTTTCTTGTAGGACTATTGAAACATTTAAATTGCACCTAGGCCATTCCCCAAAGCTGCATAAACTAAGTAACAGCCAGCTGATATATCATTGATCCATACTACAACTCAAAAATATTGATCGTTACTTCAAGTTTGCCTAAAGTTCAATTATTTATAAAATTGGTTGACAAAATTTGAACTTTTCCAGTGTACAGTGGGAAATAAAACTGCAAAGACGAAAATTGGAATGAAGCTACAAGCTCCACCATCACTCCCAGGCACAAAGAGAAAGAAATCAACCTTATTATGGCATTAGAAAGAAATTTCAAACCTTGCAAATGCAAAGAATTAACTCAGTTTAAATCTCACATCATTATGGCCATATAATTCAAGCTTCTTCTAAGTGTATGAAAACATAATCACAAGTCATCCTTTTTTAAAATTTCAGAACCAGAATGCCAAAGCTTACCTTGAGAAGTTCATAGATATAATATCGTATGTCATAATCTGAGAGCGTCGGATAAAGCACTTTAAAATCTGTATTATTCACATATTCAAATATGAGACTAGGGGTCTTTGATTGCTGGTCCCTGACAATATCAAGCAACTTCACAATGTTGGGTCCTCCACAAAGATTCTGCAATATTTTAATCTCCCTCTTAATCTGCATTAATGCCAAATAAAAAATGTAAGTCTCACTGATTCTATAGAAATCTGTCATACAAGAAGAGCACTTTACTTCATATTGAGGGGGGGAGGGGGGGAGGGGGGGGATGCGATAATACTGGTTTCTTTAATTAACCGTAAGAAGATTTCAGCTCTAACTTCATTAAGATCCCACAACGACAAGATTTCTAAATCAGACGCGCATGACAACAAGAAAGAAACAAATAGAAATAACCAAAGAAGGTTACTAAGGGAGCACAATTACTTACAACCAAATAATAAGAACAAAACGTCAATCTCCTCCCTATATACACACATAAGAAGGGAAAGGCAATGCAATTCAGAACTCACCTTCTTCTTTTTAACAGGTTTGAGAATCTTGATAACACATTTCTCGTTATCGGTGCAGTGAACCCCCTCAAACACCTCACTGTATTTTCCTCTCCCAACCTTCCTCACCACCTCGTAGTCATCCTGCTCCCTGTACAACCACAATTAATCCGAGAATAATAAAACATCCCTAAATTATTCAATTTTCCCACCAACCAAACCAAAATTAATCCAAACAAGAAACAGAAAGGGTTGCTAGTTCATTACCCCCACTGGACGGTGAGGGACTCGTAGTCCCAGTAATCCTTGGGTCGGATCACGTTGACATCGGAGTAAATCCTAGCCTTGGAGGCGGCGCCAGGGCGGCGAATCGATTTACAGATCTTCTGCGCCAGGGTTTCTGGGAAAGGATTAAGCGGCCTCGGTGGGCGGTGCGACGTCGTATGGCGGTGAGGAACGGGAGTCGCCGACGACGCGATACGGCGGACGAGAGGGCGCGAGGACTGAGAAACCGAGAGGAGGTGAGAGGAGAAGAGAGCAGGCTGAGGGCGTGCGAGGAAGAGAGAGAGTAGGTTGTGGTGGTGGTGAGAGATGGTGAATTCCAAGGAGGGCCTTATGGCCATCAATCAAATCGCCCAATACAAAAAGTAGAAGAAGGACCGATGCCCAGTCCCTCTTTACTCTTTTCTCTCTCTCTCTTCTTCCTTTTTTTGTTTATTCCTTTTTTATTCACATTATTATTATTTTGTATTTCTTTTTGAGACAACCATTTCTCATATCAGAAGCCAAATTAGTTTTTATTATTTTTATAATTAAATTTTATATTTTAATTTTCATAAATGGGGATTTGGAGCAGCTGGGCTAACTATGTATATTTAATAACACTCTGATTGCCTAATGACTCAACGATGAGTAATGATGATGGATGAACTTTTGAGAATAATAGTTTTCTAATAACTATAAGTCACATCTTAGATGGATGGATGGATGGAAAATAGATAACATGCACACCTAAGATTGGGGGATACAATAAAGGGGCATAGGATAGGACATCCCGAAAAGGACGTAGGCATAAGAGAGGCCCGATTGCAATCTTTTTGGGCTAACATCACAATAGGCATAAGACAACCATTGTGAATGAACTTAGAGCATCCATAGTGAGAGGGTGTATGTTAAATATACACTATTTATAATCGGAATCACCCGCAATGGAGAGGTGTAAACGAGTGTAAATTTGCATCACCACCATGATATGCAAATTTAGATGCACATATACATCTGTTTTTTATATCTCTTGCAGGTAGGACTTACATGAGAAAAAGTTGACAAAAGTGGGACCTACAGCAAAAAAAGATGAAAGAAATCAATTATACATCTTTAAATTTACATATTCCCCACTTGAGCAAAATCACATTTACAACCCCCGGAGGTGTAAATGGAATGTAAAAGTGATTTTACACCCCCGAAAATACATCTTCCCACTGTGAAAATGCACATTCTCATTGTGTGAGGTAGTGACTTCTTATAATTTTACACCCAGTGAAGTGGGTCCCGTAACAGAAAAGCATATGGACACAATAGGCATAAGACAACCATAGTTAACTATTCCAATATGTAAATCTTTTTTTTATATGATTTAAATATAAAGCTATATAAACCCTCTTGCTTGGAAAGACTAAAATACCCTTCAAAATGGATAGAAAATTGGATTATGATAAAGTCAAGCGACAAATCATGGATTTTGAAAACTTAAGGTGACATTTTTCTTTAAGGTGACAAATTGAAACTGATGTATAAATTCATGTGATATTTCTACAAAAATTCCTTTATTTTATAGAAATAGGCCATTTATATTGAATTAAAAAATAATTATAGTATTGATGACTCCCTAAAATATGGAGTATGATTGGAGTTCGAATTTGTTAAAGAGCTCCTAAAATGAGAGAATTTTTGCTCCCTACTTTAACTCAAGGTGTACCCTCACCACTCTTCTTAACATTTGACACATATCCATGTGCACAACCATGGTTCCACAAATACAAAACAAATAGTTAACTATGGTTATGCCTATGGACACATGTCAAGTGTTGAGAATGGTGATGATGGTACACCTTAGGTTAAAGTAGTGAGCAAAAATATTTCCTCCTAAAATAGATTTCGTGGGTCTTGAGCTAAATTTTAACCCCAAAAAAATATATATATAGAGAGAGAGCAGGATTGTAAATGCTCTTAATTGACTACAAATAAAAATAATGTGTTTTATTGAGGGTACCAAACTAAGTCGAGCTAAGAGGTCGAAATTGTCCATCAAACTAATGCTGCTAATGGAGCAAAATTTCGAACCGACACCGAATCACCACCGCAAACATGACAAAGATAATTGACGACATATGCTAAAATGTCAAAATGATTCATATGTTTGATCCATTTGGCCAATTTAGTTTGTGTATTTTCAATTTACTATTAAATACTCTAGTTTATTCCGCCATATTACTATTAAAAGAATATGAAAATTGATGTTAAAAAAAAATTATAATTGATTAACAAATATACAAAGTCTCTTTCCTCCCACGACGATTTCTTTCACCCAATGGTCCCCCCTTACTCCATTCACTTGCTATGTTAGTTTGTCTCGCAGAGTAACGCTCCTAAGTCCATGCCTTGCCAAGTAAAATATATGGAATAAATTGGCCAAAGTGAAAACAAATAGATTGTCTAAATTGGTCAAACGAATAAAATATATAGTTCATTTTGGCATTTAAGTAAAAACAAAAAACAACACACATAGGAAATAGAACTAATTAATTGTGTATCTCTTTGGTAAGAGCATCTCCAACAGTAGTGGCAAACAAAACTCTTTAAATTGAAGTTTGTTTGACCTACACGGCAATTTGAAAAGCTTTGTTTGCTACTTAATATTTTGTACCCGAGCAGACTTTTCAATTCAATTAATGCAATGTTATGGAAAAGAATGAAAAATATGAAAACATGTGAAAAATGGCTATGTATTTATTGTTTGAAAAGAAAAAAAATGCATGTTGTTAACATTTTCAAGGTAGGACTTATTTTTCCAAAGTAAAATTAAATGTTTTGAAAAGTCAAGGTCAACTTACCAGTCATAAAGAGAGAGAAATAGGTTGTAGCTTTGATGAGTGAGTTTGATAAGGCGGGTTAGCATTCAAAAGTTGTTGAATAGGTTGATGGAGATGCTGTGGGACCAACACAAAATTAGAAATTGAATTCCTCATGGGTGGGAAGTGGTATTCTAATTCCTGTAGAACTAACTCATTAGAAATTCATCATTTTTACCTATTATATTCGCACACAATTTCATAAATTCTAAATTTGCCATATACTTTTGTTGAGGCCCAAAAAATCTACAGTTGGACCCAAATAAATTTCCGGCCTAATGTGACACCTTATTAAGAAGAGACCCGATTCGGAGCACTCGAAATTCGTCATGCACGCTTGCACGAGCCACGACCACATGCCATGCCAAATGAATATGTCATCCGTCATGCTAAGAATTGAAATGAGCTTATAAAAGGGACTAGCTCTACAAGCCCATGCTAATTATCCCGTCAAGCATCATATCCATTTTCAAATACGATAAAATTCAAGCACGTCAATCGACATGCAATGCCAATCGAAAAATCATTATTTTTACACCTAGCCACGCTACAAGCTTAAGTGGCCCCAAGCCACGCAAATGCTTGAGGCTTGCTGAGTGGGTTGTGATATGGATGGTAACGAGCATTCATGAGGCCCATTGATGAGCTGATAAATGGAAATTTTGGGCTGCTTTAGAGCTCCAAAACTCGAGTCCATTTCTTGAGGCCAAATATATGGGTAAGCATAATAAGAGAAATAAGTAGCCCATTACTTTAGAAAATTGGTCCATCACCTTAATAAAAAATGGTCAATCACTTTAGGAGGTTGGCCCATTCCCTTAGTACACTAACCTATCACCTTAGGAAGGCCCAAATGACCAAAAAAATATTTGAAAATATCTAGCACATGGCTAGAGACAAAACAACGACATAAGCCAAAAGCCACTCACGAAGGTAGACTACTGAGAGGCTCCAGCATATGGCCAAAAGCGGACTTCAAAGTAGATCGTCTAAAAAGCCAAAGGGTATTAGTGCGCGCAGGTTGCTAGGAGAAAAGACACCCTTCAAACCAACGCTCTTACCTACTTCTTTCTCCCACCAGCTCTTGCCATGGAAGAATGGAGGAAAGAAGGTGATGTGGTAGCCAAAAATAGGAGTTTAACACTGAAACAAGTTGCGGGAAGCTATTCTCTCCGGGAAGCTGCTTCAGAATGGTAGCCCTTTGTCGAGCTACCGGAAAATTACCCAAAGCATCCATTCTTCCACCCTAACCTCTGTCTTTCTCTCTCCTCAACAAATTCTCACGAAATCCTTTGCTTTAAACCTCTGTTTCTCGTAGAAAATATGGTATTTCTCTCTCTCATGCTAAACTCATGAATGCTTAGCTTCCATGCCACAAACTCCTCAAACCAAGCCAAGAATTTATTTGTAAGCAACTATTGGTTTCATTGGTGAAGAAGACCAAGATGTTTCCTAAAGCTCAACTACCCTTTCGAAGTACTCTTGGAGTCTGATTCTTGAACTCAGACAGATCCAATGGCAATTTCACACATTTGGCTCTTTACAGCAGCCCAGACCCATCAGTAGCTGTCGGAATTAAAAAGCCCCTACAACGAGAACATTTTAGTAATTAGCATCATTCCTACCCCAATTCCATATTGTTTAGTAAACAACTTCAATAGAAATTCGGAATCTAACTCTCCTCAATCCATATGGTTTAGCAAACAACTTCAATAGGAATCTGAAATCTAATTCTCATCAATCCAACTCCTGCTCAATTCAATTCATTCTATTCCGATTACAAATTAGTAAACATGCCATAAAATAAATGAAAATCTTAGACTATTTTATAAAAGTCTTGGTTCACTAAAGTGACTCGCATTAGAGTATGAGCAAGAAAGAAGAATCTAAAGAATATGCCCTACAACAAGTAATTCTTTGGGACCATATTATTGATGGCCACGTCGATCATGAACCAGCAACTCATGTCACTGTTGAAGAATATAAGTCCCATATTGAAAACTTGACTAAATAAAATACAAAATATAATGAATGGTTTTACTACTAATAACATTGAGGCCTTTTGTGATAAAACCCCACACTTACTGGGCTTTGTAGGTGGTTACGTTGGGGACAATATCAGTGTTATTAGTAGTGGGCCTCTAACCCGTCTCTCTTAAATTTAATATGATATCAGAGCATGTTAATTGATTGGGCCTGAATTACTGGCCCTTTACCCTTAACCTTTACCCAATATGTGGTGTTCACATGTTGGCCTTGAATGTTTACCCTTACCTAATACGTAGTGCTCACATGTTGGGCTTGAATGTTTGACTTCGATGTAGACTTAGCTCCACGTGTGGCCTACTATATGGTGGTCCCACGTGAAGGAGCATGTTGAAGAATATGAGTCACGCATTGAAAACTTGACTAAATAAAATACAAAATGTAATGAATGGTTCTATTTCTAATAACACTGAGGCCTTTGTGATAAAACCCCACACTTACTGGGCTTTATAAGTGGTTAAGTTGGGACAATATCAGTTTTATTAGTAGTGACCCGCTAACCCGTCTTTCTGAAATTTATCAATCACCTAATCCAACCTTCAAGTGAAATCCTTTGTAATCATCAATCAAATACTTTATTATTGCAATACTTATTATACAAATAGATTTTATTCTCTCAAGCCAAAAAGAGGATCAAATTTGACTGTGCTTGCGTCATTTTCAAAAAGTCACTCATTATTTTGTGCTTCATAGTTTATGCACCCGTACATACAAAAAAAAAGGTAATTATATATTTTATTATTAATCATTCCTATAGGTGAGAATAAAACATATATGATAAACACATTTGACCAAATTACGTACCACATTACATAATAATCGCGCATAAGATCCACTCAAATTATAACACTTTCATTTATGACATATTTACTTATCATGATTAAGTATTGTAATGATTTCAATTTATAATATTTTATGTGTTTGTGTAACTCAAAATGAATTATGTGGAATATACATTAAAATTCGGAATAGAATTTACTAAGGGAGTAGTTAATCCAATCCTAATTTCTCCAATTCATAATTTTCCTATTCATAGTAAGTAAGCATGACATTAGTTGAATTTAATATAATAACCCCGTATTTAAGTGAACCCAACCCCATGAGACCAAATTTATCCCTCGTTCGACCTAAATCCAACCAGACCAGACTTGGACCATAACAAATGGGGCCCTTAATTGGACCATAATACAAAGACAACCAGGCGCCCCCACAATTGGACCATACAATACTTTCTGCATTCCAAATCCCAATCCTGGGTCAGTCGACAGAGAGTGGTCAGTTCAGTTATTCATGAATTTGACCAGAAAAGGCACTACACACTGAATTTATTTATTTAATAAAATTTTTGAACCAAACCAACCCAAAGAGAGATGGAAAACGTGCACAAAGTCTCGCTGGCTACCTGTAGCCCGTAGGGTCTTTGACACGTGAGTTGGTCTCTGGCTATACATGGAAAAGTCTGGCCCAGAATGGAATTTCAGAAGCAGGGTCAGAGTGCTAAAATGGGAAAAAACATATAAAATTAATAAATCCACCAATACAAAAAATGCATTATTATTATTTATATATTTATTAAAATTAATTTGTTATTATCCTGTTGAAGAGCACGAAAAGGCGCCCCCCCAACGAAAGCGGGAAACTTCGAACAAGGAAAAACCAGCACAAGTCCCACACCGCAGCCACCTCTCTCTCTCTCTCTCTCTGGCGGCGCATATATAAAGCAAAATTCCTAGGGTTTCAACTCAGACAGGCACTCGCAGACTTATTGACTCACTGAGTTGCGGCCATGGACGATGTCAGGGCTAGCTCGGCTTGGGTCGCAAGCCATTCTTCTCATGTCGTCGTCGACTCCTCAGGTCTCTCCACACTCTGTCTCTGTTCAGCTGAGCAAATGCATGTCCCATTTTATGCTTCTTAGCTTTGGTGCATTTTTTTCATTTAATTTACTGTTTTTTTAATATAATTTTTTGGGGGTGAAGGGATTGAGAAAGTGGCGGAGACTATAGACACAATCCCGAAGGTGAATTGGGATTTCGAAGGAATTCACTATTTTGACAATGGGCCTCTCACCGTTCAGTACCTGTTTGTGTTGGATGCTTTGAATTTTTGCTTTTGGCCTGGTAGGTGGTACCAACCACGTCTCATATATCATTCTATTCTAATTATGGATGCCAATGAGACTGAATTAAACTATGGGTTTCTTTGCTTTTTTTCATTTTTTGAACATGCTAGTCTAATTCCTTGCCAAGTTCACTTCTTTTACTTTGTTGCTTGTTGGTTTAAGAAATTATGATTTAAGTCAAGTATAATGACCTACAATAGTGGATTCAATTCTAAACAAAATGTAGAGGTAGTCATATCAAAGCATAAATTGTAGAAATATTTATGCTTTTCCACCTTTCCAAATTTTGTTTTATGACTGAGCCAAGCTGTTGGCCATTGTGTTACAACTAAGAACTTAAGTTGTCTGTGCTTTTGTTTCATTGTACAAAAGAGTATTTTAATTTCCCTTGCTGCCCATGTTATAAAGATTTGAAGTCTTTTCATGTCAAAGTAATACTTCAATGTGTGTATCCATCCCCATGTGAGTTCTTTGTTGTGCAGTTTCATATAGTTACTTATGGAACCATATTTTAGTTGCTTACAGTGTATGCAGTTGAAGAAAAAGATCATATATCCAATAACTTTATATCCCTTTCAGCAAATACTAAATGCATTGAAAACAAGCAGCTGATTGTTCATTGGCTTAAATAGCTTACACATGACCTGTGTTTATCATATTGAATTGAAAGTACCCATGCTTGGAAGCAAACAAAAATTTTGGTTTACTTTAAGCACTAGAACTAAGAATGTAAAAGTGAAGAAGATGGATCCTGAAGGCTGCAAAATAAAACTATAATAGAGGGAAAATGTTTCCAAACATCAAGATGTAGTATGAAAGTTTGGGCGAGTTATAGATTCATTTTATTCATATCTTTGTACATATATTTGTAGTTTGATCTACTAAATTTCTGTGCTGACTCTTTCTTTATTTACTTTTTCTTGACAGATAAGGACTTAAATTACGACAATTTGGCCGCAGGTCTAAAGGCAGCTCTACAAAATGACAAATCTGTGTTTGATGTGGATCGTCTTCAGAAGTACACTGGTACTTATTTTCTTGAACACATATCTCTTATGCCCATACAGATGTTATTTCACATCCAATGTGAGGTGCATACAAATTGGGATATATATCAAGTTTACTTCGTGGTCCCTGGTAGAAGAAAAATGATTAATAATAATAGGACAGAGAGATCAAATAATAGGTAGACTCTTGACTCTGTAAAAATTCAAATTTATGGACAAGGATTGAGCTCTTGTAAACATGTTTTGGCACTTTTAAATCCTACATTTTGGCTTTGTAACGCTCTTCTGCCGAATAGTAATTTGATTGAAATCGTTTCTGTTATAAGGTCCTGAACTACGGGAGCTGTTGAAATGGCCTTTTGGCACTTTTAAATCCTACATTTTGACGTTGTAACGCACTTCTACTGAATAGTAATTTGATTGAAATCGTTTCTGTTATAAGGTCCTGAGCTACGGGAGCTGTTGAAATGGCCTAGGCCACTACCTCTGGAGGATGAGAGAGTTCGTTTGTTGCATGAGGTGAAATTTACCTTTACATTTATAGAAGTTTTTATTATTCAAGTTTTTTGTTGTTTGATTTCTTGATTAGTCTGGTTCTGAAACTAATGATTTGACCTAACCTGATATCCAAAATGTTAACTTTTGTGGCCTAGGTTGGGTTTGAGCTGGAGAGAAGCTTTGATGGCAAGGCATCCAATCTTGTGGAGTCCTGTGGAAAATCAGCTGTTAAGCTTGTAGCTCTTGTTACTCGTCACTTTCCTGGTATATTTTAGGGTTGAAATTTTTTTTATGGCTGCACAGTTTGTAGGGTTATTCCCCAGGAAACAAGCATATTGACTGTCATTAGTTAAACTTTCTAGGTTTCCGAGACCACTCAGTATACAAAGGCCACCAAGTATTCTTGTATAAAAGAGCGCAGATATTTGCAGCAGATTTATGGGGTGCATTTGGTGGCCAAGGATATGGGGAATTTTATGACATTGGCTCAATTACTATTATGGCGGATTATATTGTTCCAGCTGTGCTTCGGCAGCTTGGTGTACTGAAATATAGTGCGACCCTTGCCAGCACGATTGAGGCTAATAGTCAAATAGATGCAGGCAGTGAGGAGGAAGTTGAACTACGGGCTTGCTCCATATATGCTGTGGAGAAAATGAAGGAGTTGATAAGCATGAAATCAGGGAAGCAGGTACGATTAAAGACTATTGCCTGGAGCAGTTCCAATTAGCTTATTTTCTGTTGTGGTCCTACTGTGTTATGTTTTATTTATGAATTTCAGATTCTTCTCATGGCTACATCTATGTAATAAAACATTCAGATTATTTATTTTATCTGTAAGTGACCTGCATCAGTTTTGTTCCCACCAAAGTGAATTGTGTTTAGGCCATTTTGTTCCTCTGCATTTGAAACTAGGATAAACATGTATCTTCTTGAATCTGTAGATTTTCATTTTCCTTTTCTCTACCATCACTACTCAGTCCCTTTTTCCTAATACGATTGTTCTACTTGTGGGGTTTCTTTTTCAGGTGCTGAGTATTGAGTTAGACCTTTGGCTTTGGTCTTTTGGCATTCAGTGTCCTTCTCTGCAACACCATAGGACACTCTCTATATATTATTAAGTGCACCATAATCTATCGTACCCCTTTGCTATATAATTGTTACTCGGATAAAGGAAAGATTTTGGATTTGAAGTTTCAAGATAAAGTCTTTGGATGAGCTTGATAAACAATTTCTGACATCCTGTTTTCTTTTAGAAGTGTTGCGGCTTTTTGCATATTCCAACTAATTTTACTGTTGAACTAATGAAGATCAATATATAATGTTACGGTAACTAAGTGATTTACCGTAAGTGTCACTTTTTATTCTGATCTTAGTGAACATATAAAATTTGATGAATGTGGCAGCAGGTGTTGACTAGTTCAATTTGATGCATGCTTTTTGTTTATATTGTGTTATGAATCCACTGAATCTCACATCATGCAAGTGTCAACACAACTCCTGCAGGTGTTTGTTCCTCAGCTTGGTTTATATTCTGTAAAGCCTACCATCCATGTAAAATTATATCATGGATCTGATCTGTCCTTAGAATGTTAATTCTGTGTTGACAACCTGCGTGTTTGTTAAGTTAGTCAATTTTAGATATGAGATGCAATATATATGAAATGCAATAAGGTTTCAATACACACAAGCATTCATAAACTTGTTATATATAGGCTCTTTAGAAGATGAATAGTGAAAATCAACCATAAGATGCAGGCTTGCAAAAATTATTGCCAATATAAGTCAATGTGTAAGTGGACTCAGCTGATTAGAACTTAGAATTAGCAGCTTGGTTGACATCGGAGTGATGACAAAATGGCTAAGAGCATGGTTTAGTCATGAAGTGATAGGCTAAATAGTGTTGAATTTTTCTGCACGATATATTCATGATCTTTTCCCCTGTGTGCAATGTGTTTGTGTTGCTTATATAGAATTTGGATGGTTTACTTTGACAATTCAGTTCTACTTTCTGTATATCCCAGTACATGCATGACTTGGTAGGCATGGAAGATACAGGCAAAGTGTCTGCTTTTATTTACTGAGCACTCTTGACAATAGTTATGTTGCTGAGCTAAGGTTCCTTGTAGTTGCCAAATTTCCATCATAAGTACATTTCAGGACATCTGGTTTCCTCACTATCCGAGGCCCAACTGGCACCTTGTTTGCTCTTGGACGTATATCCTGTGCATATGTACGTTTGTCATTTGTAGAGAAAATGATTTGAACATATCAGCAGGCTTTATGACAATCATTACTGTTCACTAGAGTGATTTCTTGTGAGTTTTGTAACAAGAAAGAATATTGACTCTCCTTATGCATGAAAAAGTTTTTGATCAATTTCAAAGGTCTATCAATAGCTTATACCTTGAGGGATCATCTAAGTTACAAGTAAAATGGAAGTTTATTGTGTATTTGAGTTCTTATATGTTGTGAATTGTGATACTTTTGTTTTGCCTGTAAGAGCTCATTTCTTTTTCTTGAATCATGTAATTATTGTGAAACAAATTAGGAGAGAAGACTCTTATTTACATTTGTATCTATGAATAGAATGCAATCTATGGCATTAAGCATATAGATACGTAGCTATTCAAATTTCAGTAATCTGACTAGGCAGTTTAAAAAGCAACCTAGTATAACTTGAATCATTTGTAGATGGTAAAGTACTGTAAAGGTTGGCCAGAAATAGATACCTGGTCAAAGATAGCTGTTGGGATTGCTAAGGTTGCCATGGCATTGGGAGAGTCCACTATTCCAGAAATTCTTCCCTCACATGGGCAGCATGACAACAGAAGGTAGCTCTGATGCATGACAGGTCCTAGATCAGTAATGAAGTCTATAATAGCATGCATGGCATGTTATTGTATGTGGTATAGAGAGAGATCAAAAACCTGCTCTTTGGAGTATCCAAATTTAGAGAGGTAGTCAATAGCATTCAGTACTGCACGCTTATATGCAACAGTTGCATCTAGGTAATGCTGCTTCCCACTCTCATCAACACTGATGCCCTCAAACACCAACCATTCTGAAAATCTTGGCTCAACAGGGCCTATCTCAAAGATTGGGTTCACATGAAGAGGAGTGGGCCCCATTGGTGTAAGGTATTCTTTCATTCCATCCCTTATAATTTCACACCTAATAACAGGATTATATAGGATAAACTGTTAATTATATTATATATATATCTGTATGTTGTGTGTGTGTCTGTGTGTCTGTGTGTGCGCGTGCGTACACAGGCGTGGCATGTTATGCCGCATTCTATTGTGAAAGTAGAAAGTTTAGTTTTAACCAGCTCCAGTCTTTTGCTCAACAAAGCCTCAAGTTTGGCTACAGAAATGTTAAGAGATGAGGTGTGAAATTTTTACTTGAGCTCCAGGAAACCACTCATCTCAATTGCTCCACAGAATGAAATTTCACCATCGCCCTGGGAAAAGTGCATGTCACCAGTGCTAAGATTTGCTCCTTCAATGAATACTGGAAGGTATATCTTTGAACCACTACTAAGATTTTTAATGTCACAATTGCCACCATTTTCTCTTCCTGGAATTGTTCTTGCAGCCTCCAAGGCTATCTTTTCCCATTCAGGAGTGCCCTCCTTGATCTATGTATGAACACGACATGTTAGTATAATTAGATTTTTGGGATAGAAGTTGAACATCATGACTATTGTATCTCCGTGCAGTAGGCTGCAGAATTTTACTTTTAGTATGCAGCAAAACTATTATGGAAATTTAGTCCTGTTGCAAGGTTTTTCATCATTATTTGGTTTCCCTAACAAGTTTTCAATTTAGCATACCCCTCCGAGGACGCAACCTTTTGTTGATGGTAGGTTAGCCAATGGTCGTTGATGCAAAACCTCACATAGTTTCATAGAGTTGAGTCCATTTTCTTCAAGTTCTCTCTCCCTTTCATTCCATATATTCAGGAGTTCCATTGATGGTGCTGTTCCAACTATTCCGGGGTGGGTTAAACCTGGGAATCTCACTCCTGCCATGCATATAAAATTATGTCAGTAGCAAAAATTATAGCCCCACTTTGTGCTTATTTTATAGGCTTAGTTAAAAGCTTGGAGGAGGACCTTTATGAATCTTTTCATAACATTACTGGCACAAGAAAAGGAAATGGTTGATAATTCACCTGGTATTTGAGGTGAGTACGCATATATCCCTTCAAAGTACCAAATAGCTTTGGTTGCACAAGGAAAATGGTCAGTGAGAAAACCCCCTCCATTTTCTCTGTCAAATGTTGCTGTGAAACCCCATTCATCTCCTGGGAGAGGACCCAGGTTGCATATCTCAACTGCCAGAAGATCACCTGGCTTTGCTGGAGTGCCATCCTTGTCCAAAACTCTAATTGGCCCACTAAGATAATGAACCTGGAGCAGTTTAAAACTTATTATCTTTAACATTAAATCACCATTCCAGATGTTCTAGTTGTTCATACTACTGATGCATTATATTGGTAGTGTCTTCAGATCAGGATAGTAGGGTTTAGTATATAACATGTTTGACCTGTTATAGGAGTTTCTATTGGTTTAAAAACTTACTTTAGTGTTGTTTGTATATTCATAAACTTGAACTAAAAGTGTTTTAGTTTTTGTTAAATAAGAAAAAATCATACTTACAGTTGAGAGGTCTATAGATTTTATATCTAGTGCAGAGTCATCATCTTTAATAGAACCTCCAGTCCAGTCAACCATCTCTACTCTAAAGACCTCACCAGTTTTAACCTCAGCCACTGGGGGTATGTGAGGGTGCCAACGGTTGTGAAGAGGTAGTTTTTGCTGCCATGGTTTGTTGTTCAAGTTTATTGGCACAACTAGTCTTGGAGTCGTAGGAGCCATAGATGAAATAGTGGAAAAACAGGGAGCGTAAGGATGTATGTTTTGTATACTTGTTAGGCCAAAACAACAGCATCCATTGGAGGAAGAGGAAGAGGAAGAGGAAGAGGAAGGACGTTGACGTCAATACAATTCTTGGATGACAAATGGGACTGACATGTTTTTCCAAGGGTCCCCCATCTAGCTTTTTCTAATATAGGACAAATACAATACAACACAACATTTTTTCTTATTTTAATTTGGCTGACAAATCAAAGCATTACAAGTTGGCTTTTTAGGTCCATTGCTCCCTCAACTTACAGTTCCATTTTCGCCCCTCAATTCGCAAAATGGTTGTGGTGGTCCCATAACTCCACTTTCGAGAGCATCTTCAACAGACTCTCTATCCTCTCATCTCTAGCTACTTTGGCTAAAAAAAAGGAAAATCCTCCTCCAACAGACTCTCTACATCTAGCAAGGAGGAGAGAGAGAGAAAATAATAATAAAATATTTCAAACTAGCCAAAATAGAGAACATTGCGGGAGGAAACACCTTTTAAGTGGTTTGCCATAATAGCTTTCTAGCTATTTTAGCTAGAATTTTGCTAAAATTTGGAGACTCTCCTGGAGATGCTCAGCACACCATTAGTCCTACGTTAGAGTTTCTGTCAAATTTGAGGCCAAAATAGTATTTTTCATGTTCTTTCTCATGGACAAAACTGTATTTCATCTCTAAGATACACATGGAAGAATAGCAGCCACCAAAATCCTCCACACACCCAACCCTCCTACCACCTCCTCCGTCTCTCTCCAACCTCCCCTTGTATTGGATTTGTACAAATAGGTATATGGGTGAGAAGTGGAGGAATTGAATGGTCTTAAGGGAGTGGGGTTGTGTGGGAATTTGAAGGATTGGGGCTGCTGCGGGAGGTCGTTTTAGGGGGGTGGTTGGTGGTGGAGTTGAGGCTGAGTGAGGTAAGGGAAGGAAGAATGAAGGAGGTCGTGCGGGTTGTGATTGTTGTGGACTTGTTCAGGTACAAAATGGTGGTGTGGGTGGTGGAGCTGGTGAGAGTGATGGTGTTGGACTTGAAATGACCATTTGGACTCAAATTTAACAGAAAATCTAACGTAGGACTAATGTTGCTAACGGAAGTGGAGTTGAGGGACCACCACAACCATTTTGCGAATTGAGGGATGAAAATGCAACTCAAGTGTAAGTTGAGGGACCATTGGACCTAAAAAGCCTTACAAGTTTGTAGACGTGGCAATAGGAAATCAGAGTTGTTTGGATGTGTATATGCAGAATAAAATCCTTTTGCCTTGTTCATTTTCCTGTTCTCATAGATATTACCTGGAAACATGTATAGTAGCTACTTAAGTGTGTCCCTCAATGAAAGAAAATCTTAAGTCTTGAACAATGAAGAAATGATTCGTAACTCCTATAGAATCTGTCATGGAAAAACTGATTGTGTTGGACTTCAAATAATTGATTATGTTTGGTCAAAATTAGAGCTGCATGATACTCTGCTCACACCATTGATATCATTTCTTCTATGCTCTTCCAAACTTTATGCAACAGAAGTGGAAAAGATGCAAAACACACGAAAGGGGAACTTACAATGGAGGGATTGGCATGTTTGATGTCCTCTGCTGTGTATTCTTTGGTAATACCACCTCCACTAAAATCCACCATTTCGACCCGAAAAACATCTCCAACTGTAACTTCTGCCACCGGTGGTATGTCCGGGTGCCATCGGTTGTGAAGTGGAAGCTTCTGTTCCCATGGTTTCTTCTTCACATCTATAGGCACAACCAATCTTGGTCCATAAGATGCCATAACTATGTCCAAGTTTTGCTGTTTTGATTTTGATGAAGGCAATTGGGAAAGGTAAGATAAAAAGATGAAAAGATTCCTTGTTGTGGCTGAAGTCATCAAATGCAGCTTTCATCTTGAGATGGAGTTTGACAGCCCTGATAGGTACACCACTTAATCATACTTTTCTTTTCATTCAAGTGGGTGGACCACATTGAGCTGGTTGAAATTTTGTCAAGTTTCTTTTGTGCTCATGTTATATGAATAGCCATGAGAGATGTAACACCAGACCAGAGTTCTAACTGCTGCCATTGCCTGAGAATAAGAACTTTCTGCTCTGGTGCACTGTCAAAAGTTTTAGCCACTGATTAAAGAATAATCCCTGTACTGGGAAACTTTTATCTTGATCTATGTGGTTAATTTTTAGTGGTCTTTGATTTCATTCCAACATCGTACACCTTGATATAACACCTAAAAGTTTGAAACTCTACTGCAGCAGATGCCAATCCGATTGGTTTATGGGCCAATTGACTATCACAAATTGGCTTGAAGGGGGAAACATTTCTCGATTAAGGTGCTACTTATCCATCATCATAGTTCTGAGATGGGAAATTGGCTTTAAGCTAACCCAAGTTGCCTTCTTAGAGGACCCCACAAATTGGAATCTTCAGGATTTTGCCGCATTTTTCCTTTTATTTATGATTACTTGAGCTTTTGTTTGTTCTTATAGAAGAAAATTGTTGCTCTCCTTTACTTGATTGCTGGTCCCAACAGCTGTTTGTAGGGCTTTGTAATGATTTCATTAGGGTCACATTAGTACTTAGGATTCGATTTTATTAAATAATTCACAAAATTTCAGGCATGTTGAAGTAAGAAATGAAGGTAGAGTTAAAGATTTTTTTATTTTGGGGAATAAAAGGGATCAGAATGCATTAGCAAATGTTGATATCCTACTATTTTTGGGAAACTGAAATGGACAAATTTTGAGTGTCGGGATTCATTTCTTCCTTTAATATGCCTTTAAATTTAGTGAGTTATTCAAGCCAATTGGAAACTTGGCCTAGGATTATGGTGTACAAACTGCTGCCATGGTATTAATGGCATTAGACTAAGGGAATCCTATCTCAATGAACATGTTACTTCAAGTTTAGGACCATTGTCGTCATTTTCATGACTGTCAACAATGTCCTTTTTTTTTATTTTATAAAATGGTGCAATGCCTCATATCCCAATAAGTGATAAGTGTATTTTTATGGTGTCAATTATATCATAATATGTGAAATATTAGGAACTAATAACAAATTGAGCTGGTGTAGCATCTGGATGAATTCTTGATCATAATACTAACATTATCCCCATAAGAAATAACAATTAAGTTAGGTATGTGTACGGAATTGGACTTTTTGTCAAATGACCTTATCTATGTACTGTAAATGAGGTCATTAATTCACCAAAAACAAAAGCTCCATTTGTTATGTTGTGACTGACGAGTAGGACTAGAGTCTCTAACTGTGTCCCCACCTACAAAGCCACTGATTGTTGATTATTTGTTTTGGAGCAAAGCTACACCGTTGTTCATGGTTGATTGTAAGTCGTTGATAAACATAAATGCAAGATTAGATCACAATTATTAACAACAAAGAGGCGTGTAATTTGTTCTTCCAAATCAGCTTTGAATAAGCTAATCCCCATTGATGGATGGATCATGGATGGAGAGAAGAACCCAATGCTTTAATTTCTACATCAAGTATTTCTGAAATAATATTGATGCAAAACTTCGTGTCTTAATTTTCTATTTCAAATTTATATTATGCATTTGCTTGCTTGCTGCTGCAATCATTACCATACATATTGCAAGCAATGCATTTAAAATGAGGCCATTGTCAGTCTAGATTCTGAAACTTTAAATTGGCGGTTCAAAATGCTCTCGTACGAGAACATCTTGATAGTAATTAAACTCTTATCTAAGATTAGCTGGAATGGATTATTTCGATATATATATATATATATTTATATCTGAATTATGACAGCATGAGTTAGTTATTGTGAATCGTTGAAGCACGTGGGTGGGTCGCACAATACAGCGACTCACAAACACTCTTATCAATTCGTACACTAACGGCTTATAATCTCTCACGTGCGTGAAGACAACGGATGGTTAGTAGTTTTCTTGTTTATATTACCCAAGGTTGAAATTCATCTTCCCCGCTCATGGGTCACGTCTGATTGGAAGACTCTGTTAAAAGCAGCTTCCCCTTTACCCTCCTCAACTTACGTGTTGTTTTTGCAACGTTGCAGGGCTGCTAGCTGTTTCATAAGTCAGGCTGAAAACGACCCCCAGATCCCGTGCCAGTGCTGAGGAAGGGATAAATAAGTCAATCAAGTCCCCAAACACCACATATTTTTTTAATTTTAAATTAATTAAAATATGAATAAAATATTCAAAAGCAAAAAATAATAATCTACTTTTTAATTTTTAGTTTGATTGAGAATAAATTAAATTTTTTTTTTATTTTTATTTTTTTTTTTTTTTTTTTTTTTTTTTTTTTTTTTGGGATGAAAGGAATATTCAAATATTGGAATTTAAAAATAAAACAAAAATACCATTTCACCCATGCATTGAACAGAAAAAGTCAACAAAATTGATGGTAGAACCATTTGTCATAACGAAAATAAAGTTGAAGGACCACATGAACAATTTTAAAAATTGAGAGACTTAAATGCAAATTGGGTCAACGTTCAGGGATAAATAACCATATTATAAACATTTATATCTATTTATATATATATATATATTCTCCTATGTGGACATTCGGACGTTATTATTGTGCAAATTCTATATATTTTTTACTACCCCTCCCTGTTTTCTTGTCAATTTACAATGACATCAGCATGATAATAATGTGTGGACATTCAGATAAGAGAATAAATATATATATACAGTCCCCTTCTATTGAAGGATCCCTCAAATAATTTTATTTGGGAGACACCCTTTAGATTTTTTTAACGATCCAAACCATCTATTTTTTAAGTTTACATTCATAGATCTCCTTGCAAAAAATTAAACAAATCAGAAACCGTTTCAATATCCAATTATGTCATACAAAATCAATGAACACGATACTTCAAGAAAGTACTAAAATTTCACTAATTCAATTGAGTGGTCAAATGATATCGGATTCAAGTATTTTTTGTAAATATGATATTTGAATGAGTATATATAAAATAGACAATTTAGATTAATAAAATACAATACAAAGTGAGCTCTACAAAAATATCTATCAAATAAGTATATTTGAAAAATTCTTCGACTGAAACTTCATATATATATATATATATATATTAGGGCAGGCATTAATTATTAAGCATAGACATAGAGGTGCAGAGAGAGCAGAGGCAAATCTGGTTTATTTTCTGAGAAGTTTTGTTTTGCTCGGTAATTGTCGGCACCTGCAAGTTGATGGGGGGGGTGACATGCCTCACGCTAGGGATAAGAACGCCACGTCAGTCAGTCAGACTAAGCGACACTCCAATTTGCCTCACACTTTCCCCACCCCCCCCCCCCCCCCCCCCCCCCCCCCCCCCATTTTATTTTAAAATTACTTCACTCCTTGTGATGTGAATCAATAATGGGGCACATTCCAATTTGATAGCCTGTATAAATTTTAATTTTTTTTATTTTTTTATTTCTCAATGAGTTTCTAATATTTGTTACGTAAGAGATTGGTATGTAGGTAAGAAAGAATGGCTCAAAATTGTTCAGTTAATAGATGCATTAGTTACTTTTCAATTTGTGTAATGAGCAATGCTATACAAATTAGTTCGATCTCAAACCTCTTACATGAAGTATCTCGCATAGAAATTGTATAAAGATCCTACATGATTCCATAAATTCAAGAATCTCGTCCGTAAAATGAAGAAATTGTGCTTTTGTGTTGATGTGATGTCATTCTTGCACTTTTTTAATATACGAGTTCAGTTATGTGTTCCAAATATTTGTTATTTGGCTTATTTTTAGCTGAATATGACCAACTATAGGATAATTTTCCACTCAAAAGCACTTTTGTTATAATCCCCAAGGATCCTTAGTACAAACCGTGAAGGACTAAAGCTTCAATTGTTCACAAGTCAATGAGATGCTATGTATAACCCTAAAAGAAAGAGAGAAAAGAAAAACAATATTAGTTTTCCTTTTTTTTTTGTAATAATTTTTTTCAGTCAGATGCTTTCTTCTCCCAAGTGAAATGAACCCTTTCTTTCTTATCAATATTTTAACAGTGGAATTATTGTGTGTCTATATATATATATATATATTATAGTTTTGATGCCTTTTCAGAGGCGACAAGAACTTATATGCGGCGATGATGATAAGGTTCCACAATAGTAAAATAGACCAAAGTAAATTACATGACAAGCCCTGGGATTATGTTATGCTTCTCCACTTTAATAAAACCTTACACGTATATACTTCTATTCAACGATTTTTCAAAATAATTTTATTTGAGGGACACCATTTAAGGTCCTCTACGGAAAAAATTTCAACTGCCCAAATCCTATATTTTTCACATCTTCATTCATAGATCATATTTGCAAAAAATCATGAAAATTGAAAATCATTAACGCATCTAATGGAAACCAACAAAATTAATAAACACGATGTTTCAAAAAATTACTTGAACTTCACACATGAATTCTACAATACGGTTTATCAATGCAAATTGCGGGAGATGCTCCAAAATGAGATCTCTTGAGATCTTTCCACAATTTGATGATGATTGTGTTTGAAGATCATTGCCAGATAGTATTTGATCCAAAGGTGGAGATTGATAACTATATACAATGTGGGACACCCAATCTAATCACGCGGACCCCAACATGTAAATCCCTTATTGTGTCTTTTCCTACATGTACATCTATGATTGCGTCTTCACACACTCCATCCCTCATCATTCCTCATATATATAATCTAATCATTATCAACATAAACCAAAGTTTTACAAGTTCATATGCTCTTTGTTTTCTTGCTTATTATTATAGGCTGCTATAAGCTTGATTTCAATCCCACTATACTTTTGAACACAAGAAGCATTAGCATGAGTTATTGGTTACAATATGGAAACCCTCATGTTGAATGTGTGAGAAAATCAGCCCATAGATTAATTGCTGTTCCTTTGGATGGTCAAATTCTTTCATAATATTACAACAGACGATTCACGTTTTAACTTAACAGCCACACGTACTCTTATGTCAGTTATGATAATTCAAAGCATGTTGAAAGTGTCGGATGATTCTTTAATTGATTGGTACTTCATTATGTTAATTTGGCTTACATCAAGATTTGAATCTAGAATTTAACCTTTAACCCATCCCACCAAATACCATTTGAGTCAAGACTCATGTGCTTCAATATAATAAAATAAATATCAGTGTCCTCTAAAACTATCATAAAGAACCTTGGTGGAAATTTAGTCCACACTTAATATAAAAAAGGTAATTTGGTAATGTTTTGTGGTGCATAATTGTGAACCACTACTTTTTTAAGCGTTTATTCAAATGCTTGCTATTACTTGAAACCTCAAAAAGAATAACGTGATTTTTAAAATTGTGGGGGAAAGAAAGCTTTCAAAATCTTTAAAGAATCTCAACATGTTACTCCACGTTTGGTAGCATCACAAAATACAAACAAAATATATAAATATTTTTTATTTTATTTTTCCCTTCATTAATAAATAAATTAATTAAAAAAAACAAAAAGAATAAAGATGAACCCTAATTGGTGACTGCCCCCATACCACCCCCACCCAGGCAATCACTTACATGCTTCCATTTGATTGCACCTCATATTATTCCTACCACTTTTGATTTTAAAAACTTCCTCCTCAAAGTCCTAAAACTTACTCTGCACCGCTTGCAATGCCAATGCTTTGTGCTTTTGCGTGTGTGTTGTGTGTGTGTGTGTTTCCTGATCTTGCACCAAGCAAAGCTCCCTCCTCAATGATTAATCCCCTTTTAAATACCATATCCTTTGGACCCTTTCCCACTACCAAATACCATCTATTACCCCCTAATTAACTATTAATGCCCTACATGTGCACGCCATACCATACAAATACAGTAGAGTCATGGACCAATTCATTTCCAATTTTCCATGGTAATTATAATACTAAGTTACTAACACCAACATATATATATTTATTATTGTTGTTGTTATTTTGTATATGAATAATGAAGAATGAAGAAGACCCCTTATGTTAAAACAACATTATATGCTTCCTTATATAAGAAAGAAGTCGATTTACTTGCTTGTAAATCCTAACCGACATATAAAAAAAAGTTTATAAATCATGTCGAGATGTGATTTGTCTCTCAAAATGAACGACTCGTATTAAGAAGGGAGGTCATTTGTTTAATCCAATGCAAGAAGCATCTAATCCAATCTACCATACATTTTATTATTATTTTGGTTTGATTTAATTAGTGTGTGACGCAACCACCTTGGCAAGTTGAAGATAGAAAAAAGCAAAGCAAAGGGGCCAAAGGAGGGGCAAAGGGGCAAGGGGCAAAAAATAAGATGAAAAGGAAAGCAGCTAAGCCAAAGCCTCCCCCATCAATATAAATCCACATTCCACTCCCTCTCTCCATCTCTAGTCTAGTGTTGTTTCCACAATCAAAAGCAACGAATCCAACGGTGGAGAACATCCTGCGCGGAAACACGGAGCCGCTCTCGCCCAACTCCTTGGAATCTCTCTCTCTCTCTCACCACACCCAATTCCCTAGTTAAAACTCTCAACCCACGCACTCTGCTCTCTCTCTCTTCAAGTCTTAGTTTTCAATTTATATAACACCCTCCTGAGCTCTCTTTGGCCAGCTTAGCTTAATTTCCTTCTCTCTCTCTCTGTCTGTCTCTCTACTTTTCTTGGGCGCAAAGAAATCCCAGTCCTCCTTCAACCTCAACCTGCTCTCATTCATGTAATTCAATCTCCCACTTCTCACTGACTGATATTTCACAAACCAAACCCTCTTCATAAAACCATGAGCTGCAACGGATGCCGAGTTCTCCGAAAGGGCTGCAGCGAATCCTGCATGCTCCGCCCTTGCCTCCAGTGGATCGAAACCCCCGAAGCCCAAGGCCACGCCACCGTCTTCGTCGCCAAGTTCTTCGGCCGCGCCGGCCTCATGTCCTTCATCTCCGCCGTCCCCGATTCTCAGCGTCCCGGTACTTTATCTTCACCCACCAAAATCTCGTATTTTCCATCTCCACATCTCTCTTTTCGATTTTCATTTCTGATTTTCTGTTTTCTTTCAGTTTTGTTCCAGTCTCTGTTGTTTGAAGCCTGCGGCCGTACGGTCAACCCGGTCAACGGCGCCGTGGGGCTGCTCTGGACCGGCAACTGGCACGTGTGCCAGGCCGCGGTCGAGACCGTGCTCCGCGGCGGCACGCTGCGGCCGATACCAGAGCTCCTCGGCGGCGGCTCGAGTTCCGACGAAGCCTCCGACGGCGACGGCGGCGGCGGCGTCAACAACTGTACGGACATGTGGAGGCTCCGAGATCCGAGCCACAACTCCGGTTCTTCTTCCCGGTTCACCAGCTCCCGGTCCGCCAGGGCTTCCTCTCCGAAACGCAAGCGATCCGCCGACGACGAGTCGTCCACAAAGGTGCTTCAGCTCCAGCACCATGCGGATCTGGATCTGCGGTTGACTCCGAGCCTTACTTTCAAACCGAAGCCCAAACCCGAGACCCGACGAGCCGGAACGCCGTCTATGAACTCCGAGGAGTCGGTGGTCACCACGTGCTTCGAGAGCGGCTTGCCAGATAATCATCATCAGTATAACCGGCACTCTTATGGAGTCGGAGCAGAGAGAAAGCTACTCAACTTATTCCCTTGAGTCTTCTCCATTTTCTCTGTTTTTTGTTTTTTGTGAATGTGACGTTCACACTTGCGGCCATATACTCACGCGAGTCATCTGTCTCTGCTGTAAAATTCTTAGTTTTTTTTGTTTTGTTTATGGGTTTTCCCCGGAATCCATGTCCGGCGAGTTTTTGTTGATCTCCGGCGGCACAGGATTTCTCTCTTTTCTTTTTCCTACTGTTTATTAGAGATGGAAAAAGATGAGAGAAAGATGAGAGTTTGTCGGTGGTCCTTCCTTTGCTTCTCGATTGTAGTCGTTTTTTAGTCTTTTTGAGCTGCTAGCTAGCTAGTAGCTAGCCATGAGTACTATCCGCCTACCTATAAGTATAAGCTATAAGAATAATCTCCATCAATTATAATTATATATCTTCCTTCCTCTTCTTCCTTTTCATTTCTGGTTTCAGACTTCTCAGATGAATGCGGAGAATTTTCTGGTTGGTCCAGCTTCATCTTTATTGACTCGTCAACTTGCATAATACGTGTTGGTGCTGAGTCACACCAAACCCAATTACCCCTTTAATTATTATTACTGCATTTTGGATTTGGTCAAGAATTCTAGTGAGCTGGTTTCTAGATCATTGACGTTTTTGGATTCATTAATTAGTTGGATCATTGTCCTCCTCTTAGTCAAATCCAGATTATAATTTCAGTGGGTTTCGTTTCAAACCTGCAGAAGCCCTAATTGGTAATCACAAAGCTCTAATTCATGATCAATCCAGTTGATTCATTATCCTTTAGATCTTGGAACAACAAAATCTCCTAATAATCCAAAATCACTAGACAAATGGTCCACTCGCATCTTCGCATCCTCAAGTATTTCAACAAATTTTAATGTTGTCTGTGATTCCACACGTCAGATTATCGTTAACAATCTAACAAACTAGAAAATAGATTATTAGAGTTTTTAATTACAAATGGTACATGAATTTGTACTCGAGCTTCATTTTAGTCACCCAATTCCGCTTTTAATTTCTGCCATCCTCTAACTGTATAGAGTTAACTTATGTCAATATGGCTATCAAATTGGATAGCTCGTTTTGTCGTAATGGCATGTGACAATGTATCATTGTGTCGATATGTTGTACTTCTATTATAAAATTACCAGATTACTACGAGTGATACTATTAGAGGAAGTGATAAATAAAAAACTGAATTGAATAATGCAAAAAGAAACAAAGGTACAATTTCATGGACCATTACCATTGATGATTAACATTGTTATTATTTTATTTTAAAGATGAGATATGAGTCATGACAAGAGTGAACTTACCGCAGTAAAAACTGCGTAGTGGAGAGGGTAAAAATCACATTTACGGAAAAGCAATGATGAAGAAGCAAAAAATTGTAGCAGCTTGTGGGTGAGCTTTCGGTAGAGGCGGCTTTTGGAGAACGGATAGAGGCAGCGGAAGGAATCAAAACGGGTTGGGTTTTGAGTTGGGTAGGGGCCCACTGCTTACGAGGCTTGTAGTTTTGTGCGTCTCTCTGAGCCAATGGCAAGCCAAAACAGTACGGATCATTGTCAGCGTCGATTTTGGCTGTCCTATCTATAATTTAATTATTTCATAATAATAATAATAATAATTTTAAAAAATGCCTTATTTATATATTTTATTTATATTTTCTTCCTTTCTTTAGCGTTTCTCTCCACTTGAACATTAATCAGCATTTCCTCCTCCTCCTCCTATCTTGGGAGTGCGTGGGGTCCATTCTTCATCACCATCCACCACCATTTTTTTATTTTATTTTATTAAAATATTAAAATATTTTTATTTTATTGAGAAGGAATATCTGACATCAGCATACATTTCACCTTTTAAAAAAACAAAGTAAAATAAAAACAATAATATATTGATAGCAAAAGAAGCGCGGAGCTAGGGATGGGTGAAATGGGGATTTTGCATCCCGCGGTGCTGCAGAGCTGCGTCTCGCCGCATTTGGCGTGGGCCCCACGGAACCTTCTCTCATCCCCAACAATATGGGTTCCCCTAGTGCCTCAGTCTCCCAAGGCTCCTCCCCACTTGGTGGTGTGTTGTGTTGTTAGTACTGGTCTTTGATGATCTCACCCGATGAAGCACACATTGTCTGTGCCACTTCCTTACATTATTCATCAACTGAGTGTGACTTGAAGAGAGTAGTTCCATTCCGTGCCCCTACCACCAACCCATAGGGAACAGTTTTACAATGACATGATTGGTTACGATGTGCTTGACCCAAACAAAAAATATTAATGTTTGAAAATACGGTATCAAAACGATTAAAACGGTAAATAGAAACTAGTTTCTCAATTTGTCTCACATGCATGTTAATATGGCTTATTTGTGGGTTTTTGGGTTTAATGATCTCTAAATTTTGACCTGATTCGTATTTTGATTCCTCAACTTTCAAAATCGTTTTCGTGATCCTTTAACTTTAGTTTTGTTAGAACATGGTCATGCCATTAGTTTTGTTAACGTTTTCTATAAAATTTGGGGGTCAAAATTGAAAATTGCTTCACTCCTGGGGTACATGGGCAATTCCTGGAGCACCCAAACCCCACACCCACTCCCCCATTGCTGCACTTAACTCTCCTCATCCGTATATCTCCCTTCTCCCCAAGCCAAGCTCATTAAAACTCACCACCAATCGAGGAATGATATATCTCCTTTTCTCCAATCCAACAAAGCCATGGACAACCTCCACTCGACACCACCCCAACAACAATTGATGGCACTCCCACAAGCCACAACCCCACCCAAAGCATACACACCCTCCCTGCAATGGCTTCTATCCCTCACTCTATTTCATATTGTTGATGAAAATAAAATTGAATATTTCATCGTAGGGTAAGAGGGGTTGGGACTCGGTGAGATGGTGAGGGTGAGGAAGACTTGGTGGTGGTTGTGGAAAGGAATATTCATATGGTGGAAATTAAAAATAAAACAAAAATACCATTTTGCCCATACATTTAATAGAAAAGATAACAAAATTAACAGCATGACCATTTGTCCTAATGAAAGTGAAGTTGAAGGACTATGAGAACGATTTTCAAAATTGAGGGACCAAAATGAGAACATGGTCAAAGTTAATGGACCATTAGACCTAAAAATCATTTATTTATTTTATTTTATATTTATCTATAGATAATCTTTGTTGACTATAGATTTCTATTGGGCTTTTCACATGTAAGTCATATATATATATATATTTCTAACAATCATAAGTAAGAATAAAAATGGTATTTTATCCATCATTCAAATTCTAAAAATATTACAGCCGGCCCTTTTTTAAGTTTTGTTCTTCAATTTATAAGGTTTATATATAAAATCAATGCAAGAAATGAGTTTTATTATAAACTTGTCATTTTTATTTCCATTTTGTTTTTATAATTATTTGCATTGGGATGGAATTTGTATAGAGGAAGTATTTGGTATTGAAATGGGACTTGAGATATGAGCATTGGTTTTAGTTACAAATAAGAGACATGTCTCTAGTATTTGGCTCTCTTCGTTCGTATCCAATTATATATCCATTTTCGATTTTATCTAGAGCTGTTGATTGTTGGTTTTCTGCATCTTTGGTTTTTTTATAGAGAGCTTACAGCATAAAATGAAGACAACATGTAAACCAAGACACGAAAACAAAAGAACAGAGAATGAAATCCAATTGCTAATTGGTATATCTTTCGTGGAGATCTTGGATGGCTACATGTAGCCAACTTGACCTATTTGCTTCAAGTCAATTGAAGACCTTTTGGAGTTTCTCATGAGCGATTGTGGTACTCACTCGGGGCGATTGACACCAACCAATATGTGTGCCTATCTTTCTAGATGGGTGAACAATCCCCTACTTACAAGAGCGATGTACTAAACTGCTCTAATGTATATGGAGGAAGTTTGAACTCGAATATAAGAAAGCAAACACATTATCTTGAGTTCTTGACTAACTGACTTAATCCATATTTATCATGAGTTCTTTTTGAATTTAATAATAATTTATTTGTTTCACACCTAGATTGATTGATTGATTTTTAAAATATGCAAATTTTATGTGAAATATATATATTTAGAATGAAATCATAATATTTCAAATCCCAGAAAATGTTATTATATACTATAATAAATCTATGGGCATTAGTCATACGCATAGAATCGAACTCGTTTTGACAAATATGATGGATCAATAATTTAAATTTAACTAGCTCTTATTTATAAATATTTTTCTTCTCAGCGTTGAAGGAAGTCTCGAGTTCGAAGCATCTTTCTCTCATTGTTATTCATAATTTTTTTTAAACTAATACCAAAAGCAATTGTTAGTCTTGGGTAAATGAATGACACGTGGAGGTGGGTGATGGATACATCATACATGAGTGGGCATCAAAATAATTGTGGAGCAGACAATTAGAGGGAGAAAGTGTGACGCGAATTTCACCACGGCTCCCTTTCATTGAATTTAGGCAACCACGACAAATTCCAAGCTTCCTGGTGCATCAGCTGCTGCTTTCTGCCAGTCGCTCCCCCATTTTTTTCCAAAACTCGTATCACACAATAATTTATTCAATAAAATTAAAAGGAAGCCAACGCCACATAAATATTATTTATCGATATGGAAAACTACTGCATTTTCTATGCTGAATCTTTTGAGTTGTTCCTTTCTCATCAACGTTTTCTTGTGAAACAAATATACTATGCGACTTCGCCCATGGCCAGGTCCTTGCTGCTGTTAAAGTAATGGTTTCTTATCACATGGATTGATTCTCTGAAATTGCCAAGAAAAGAGGTGATAATAAAATCAAACAAATTCTTCTGTTAATTAATTAAGTTGCGGGTGTAGTTTGGCTTAGGGCTTTTAGATTAGCATCAAGAAAACACATAAACAACGACAAAAGTTTATTTTATTTTAAACTCATGAACAATTGTTTTCGTGCAGTTTTCACTCCAACGGGTCTAGTTCAGTGACCTCCCTCTATAGTTTAGATTATCGCTTAGCTTGTACTATATATATATATATATTAAAAAAAACTAATCATTGCATTATACGAGTAAAACCAAGAAGAAACAAAATTTAGCCTATGTTCCATTTCCACAGTTTCTGTATTTGATATGGTTACATTTTTCTCACAATCCCCATTTTCAACCAAGTGCACATCACCCATATTTTGTTGGAATTTTTAATGCAAAGTTGCCAAAGCCAATTGTTGGTACTTCGGGGCCACCAGAAAGTGGACGGCATGACGTTGTGCTACTATTATTTGCTACTCATGCTGGCCCTTTGAGATTCGGAATGCTGTATACGCCTGGCTTGAAAACAAGAAAGAAGAAATCTAATTACGAAAAATCCAAGTTCATTTCACTGTTTGCTTTTTCCTAGCCATCTATAGCCTTTTTCGAAGTACATATATAGTTCATGTGTGTGACAGAATTGAAGATCCTTACCCTTGAAGCATGATATGTAATTTTCTCTGGCTTCAATCTGAAGGCTACTAAAAGCCCTAGAAGTAGCAGTCTCAACTCTCAAGGTGACACATCCATCTATGCCAAGGTTATGAAAAAAGCTATTGGGAGTCAGTGGCTCTTACTTCTACGTAGTGCCTGCCTTGCTCTGAAATTTCCCTTTCACGCAAATTTCTGGGAAGAGTAAAAACTTTCCCATATTTGACCGACTTTGATTTCTTTGTCGGTTCATTAACACATATGCACCACTAAAATCTGTGAAATATATTGGTTGGTAGTTGAATGCAATTATCTCGTTGACTTTGATGCATGGTGTGGAGGACGACAAAAATACATTAACCCGCACTAATAGACTCGGTTTCAATGGCACAATTTTTACTCCACAGTGGGAACTAAAATCTAGTATCTCCCTCTCATCATCTTAACGGAAAAAAAATATTAAATTTTAACACGTGAATTAATAATATTATGTGAGAGTGTAACGTTTTCATCCTTATCTTTTTCTTTTGTGTTTTAATAATAACAATACTTCTTTAATGCATGTATCAAGATAAGCATTACTTTCATTTACCTAAAGAAAGATAAAAGGAAACTGATTTACCAAAGAGCTTCCAAATAATATGTGAAAAACGCGTCTGTCTTACGTACAGCTCTTTAGTTATTCATCTTTCTTAACCACATATATGTAGGTAGTTACATTGATTATTTGCAATATTTTGTGCAGTAAAATTGTACACTCGTGCTTTATTATGAGTGCCGTGAAGCAGTGAGTAGTTAAGTAAAGGCCGCAAGGTAATCCTGCACTAGCCTTTACTATTTCTAATATCATACGGTCTAAGTTCAACCACCAAACGGTATCAAATTTGGACGGATGTGATGCACAGTCTCTAAAGATGTATCTCCATAGTCCATACATGCATTTAAATCTCACACACGCATAGCATGCAAACTAGAAATTAGTATATTTCAAGCGTCATTAATTTTAGCTTTCTATCTTTAGGGTGTGAGACTTTCTATTGACATGGTTGGATTCGAATTTCTCTCTTCGCATGTCATTTCTAGGGTTCACAGAATTGTACTGACCAAGAAGACTATCCTTTTTGTGTATTTGTACCTTTTGTATTTTATGGCCAATTAGGAAGAGCATAGGTAAAACTCGAACGCACGGTATGTGAGAGTTTAAACTCAGAACTACTTGGAAGTAAATCAAAAGCGCGAGCCAATTCAACTAACACCCATTGATAATTAGTAGTATTACTTAGAGGTGATGATATAATATTGTTTAATTAATGCGAATTTGACCATTGGATTTGAATGATTTGATAACCATTTTTGTTTGATATATAACTTTAAAGCAAAGATGGATTTCAAAGAAAAGAAGGCCGGCCTGCAAAATTGGAGCAGTGCTGTGTATGAGCATAAGCCGACATGGAATGGTGTAGGACACGAGACTTCACGTGACCTTTCCCTCAATCGCCGGAACGTACAAATTACAAAAGCATCGACCTCATCCAATGCGCCGATTTCCTTGACCCCAACACCGTCGGCTTTTGAAGGATGCAAGTGATGACGTCATGGAATGTTTTATTGCACGTGATCAGTACATGGCCTGGTGGGCCCAACCCATTTATTGCTCCAATTCGGTGCTGCGTATGAGGTTGGGTAGTCCACGACTCATTCATGCGTCTAATCTAAAGATAAAAACCATAAACTGTGAAATACTTGCCAATACCCTTTTTGCCTCCAGCTCTAAACTCTGAGAGCACCATCTTCGGCTCCCACTCTCGCACTAGTTGATTCATTCAAACCTAACCTTAAAGCGATGAAGGCCTTTGGCATGTTCAAATTCTAGGGCCATCTTCAAGGCCCGTCACCTTTTCAGTTTATTTTTTATTTTTATTTCTTTTACTATTCTATTTTTCTATATATATATATATACATTTATTTGTTCACATTCAGTTTTTTATTTATTTATACAAGTTAGATATTTCTTTTCTTTGCTCTCTACATTCATAGAGTACGGTTAAGAGATAGGGCCATATATAAGGCCCTCATTATAGAATTCTTGCATGAGAACATAAGAGTACGGTTGAACCTGATTACGAAGTGGGTTGGATCTATTTTTACTTGGGACATATGAGTGCCCAAGGCCCACGAGGAGATAAAGCTATGGATCCAGCCCAAGCATGAGCTTTTGTTTCTGTTTTTCCATGTATTCTTAAAAAGAAGTAGTCTCAATTATGGACCTGAATTTGAGGGCACTGTGAAAGACTATTGGGAATTCAGTGTTGGCTATGCAACTGGGTTGATTGGAGTTTCAGCTGCTGTGCTAGTGAAAAATGGCCAGACAGTCTGCTACGGCTAGTGAAAAAAATAATTACACATATCAAGTGTAAATCAAGAGTATTTCGGTCTAGACTAGAACTGGCTTCAAGAGTTAAAAATTGTTCAAGTTATACATACTATCATGGGTCAAAATAGTTGAAGAGCATAAATCAAAATGAGTTATTTGTATCATTTTCGGCCCCATTTGGTTCACGGGAAATGAGACTTGAGGATAGGAAATCAATATTTTCCATGTTTGGTAAGTCCATGTTGAAGAATACACAGTTTCATATCGGAAACTTAACAAAACAGAAAGTCCTATTTAATGAATGGCTCCAATCTTAATAACATCGATGCTTTTTATATAAAACCCTACGCTTGCTAAATAGGTGGTTAAGTAGGGGACAATACCGATGTTGCTAATGGTGGGTCAACAGTCCAGGCATGGAAAATCGTTGTTTTGCACATGGGAAAGTAGGGAGGAAAGTGAAGCATTCTCCCCTTGGGTTTTGTTTTCCTCCTTATAAGAAAATTTGGGAAAATGAGTCATATTTTCATGACCATATTGTCCTCGTTAACAATTTAGGATTATAATACAGTATTAAATGCATTCTTTTTTTATTTGATTTCATATGGATATAATTGAAAAATTAAACAAACTTTATTTTACATTCCTACACAAACCAAACATGTAAAAAGAAATAAAGTAGTAATTCTTGGTTACTTTTCCAGGATTTCCAAATATAGGAAAAAATCTTCATTTCTCAAGTGATTTCTCCTCAAATTCGTTCGGTGAACCAAACGAGACCGAAAGTATAAAAAATTTAGAGGAACGGTGAGGATGGATGGATGTGTGGACAAAAGTTTCAAGTACCACAACATGATGTAATCATCTGTATTATATACCATAAGTACAAGAATATGCCCCTGAAAATCAAATATACCAATTAGATTATGATTCCTAAAACGCCATTAGATGCCTGACCAATTGGCATATAAATATTTTAAATCCAATTGGGACTCTTAGTAATCATTGGGTGGCATCACAAAACTCAGGTCTGAAATTTTGTTTAAAGTGGCAATAATTGTCCTTTTTTCCGTAGCTCAACATTCGAAGCAAGTGTCTTTATACTTTTGGCTTTGCTATGTTTTTGGGCAACTACTTGTTACTGTTTAAACTTTGTATATATATATATATAATCCTAAGACAGTGTGCTTAAATTTTGAAACACAAAGAAATGTGTTGATTTGGGTATCTCAAGCACATGGTTACATTCCTAGATTCATGCTTACACCTTTGTTTTTAGTGTTGTCTTATGGGAGAAAAACCAAGGAGAGCATAGGTGCCAGAGAATTCTCTCTAATGAGAAATGCCAAAAAAAAAGCTCCATGCATTTGCTTTGGCCAATATGTCGTCTAGTCTTTGTTTCTCATCAGGTTAAGGAATCCTCCTCAAAATTCCAAACGTCCAAAACTATTAAAATTCAATTCCTTAACTTACATCATTCTCCTTATATGTTTCCCTTGGATTCTTCTTCTCATGAGAATGCTCTTCTTTAGATGCATGCCATTTTGAAAAAGCCTGGAAAAGATAACCTAAATTATTTCACTGCATCTGCATTTGGGAAGTAAAAGGTGTGGGTCGCTAACTTTTTGTCTAATTAGATTCCTCTTCATTTGAACAGTGCAAATTTTCAACTTTGGTGGCATAAATAAAAACCATGGTTGGGAAGCAAACATGACAAACCCTTTTTGAGACCTTTTCAGAGAGCTGATTTGGTTACAAAACCTTTATGCATGGTATATTTTTAGTTTGTTTTAGGATGCGGACGCCTTAGAAATTGAAACCTGGACCCAGAAAAGACTTCAAAAAGGTTTCAAGAAACAGTTAAGAATTAGTTTCTTTTAATGCATGCCTTATTTTATCAAAAGAAAAAGTTAATCATTTCAAAGAAAAAGTAGATTAGTTAAAAGGGTAGTCCCATGCATGGGAAGTTTTCTCTAGAAATGTGTATATATATATTAGAGAGCTTCTATTGAGGGACATTTTTAAAGTTGTAGGGCTCATTCCGCATTATATTTCACTAATTCAAATAGTCTATTTTGTAGATATTCATTCAAAGATCATCCCTACAAAAAATCACTTTAATCCGACATCATTTGACCACTCAATTATATTTTTGAAATTTAAGTACTTTCTTGAAGTACTGTGTTCATTGATTTTGTTGGTCTCAATTAAATGCTTTAATGATTTTCAATTTGCATGATTTTTTTCAAGGATGATCTCTAAATGAAGATGTGAAAAATAGATGGTTTGGATCGTTGAAAAAAAATTAATATGAGACCCTAAAGGGTGTCCCTCAATAGAAGGGGATATATATTGTTTTATTTCTTCATAGCTTGATGACTTGTTGTATATGTGTCTGTCAATTCCATTATGTTATATGTTAGTCATACAATAAAATATTATGTTAATCAATAATTTAGAGCTCGTAAACATGATGATATAGGGACTAATTCAATCATTTATATATAAAGTTTAGGGTTTTGTACTTGATAAAGGAGTAGGGTGTAACTTTGTGCCAAAAACAAATGTCGAATATAAAATCTCAAAAGGGGTTAATTTCCTTAAAAAAAAAAAGGGGATATATATAGAAGGGGTAAATTAGGTTGTGTAGATTCGGAGGAAGCTGTGAGTCGTCATTTTTCTTTGTGGGTGGTTTTAAAGGTTGAGTGGTCAATTTAAGGTGGGGTTGGTGTCGTTACAAGGCACAGAGCAGTGACCAGTCCTTGAAGAAGGAACAAAAGAGATTTGTGTATCACGAGTCCATAGCATCCAAACACAAAGGGCAGATTATAAGAGATACATAAGCCCCTGGACCCCTTTCCAAACGGTCGAGCCATTCACATGCATCATCAAATAAAATTGAATATCCAAAACTGGTCCTGGTCCTGGTCCTGGATAAGATCTCATCACCAATTTGTTTGCGCAATTGCAATATTGCAATCCAGAGAGAGAGAGAGAGAGAGAGAATGTTGGAATTGAAGTATAATTAAAAGAGCATATCGAGTGGGCAGAGTAAGCTGACGAAAATGGAATCACTTTGTATAAAAAGAAGTGTCTGAATATGAAAGATAATTCCTTCATGCGTATAAGATTGGGGGAAGAAAGAATATGAAATATGGAAGGAGACACAAGTAGTGATAAAATGACGGGTGGAGTTGAGAGCTAGCTAAGCTTTATATATGATTTCTTTTCATGCATGGCCTTTAATCATTTCAGTCTTAATTAGTGTAATGACAGCTGACAAGTTGATGCCATATTATAATTAGTGAGCACATGACAAAAACAAGGGCTGCGTCTCTGGATCTATTAGCCAACTCATCCCTATTATTTGTAAACTCACTCACACTTGCAATTTAAGGTCTAGTTTAAGACTAGCTGAGCTTCGATTGAATTATTATTTTGGATGGGACAAGACTCGGATCAAACTGAATTTGAATGACGTATGATAGAATATTTTATCTGTTATTTGGTATAATATATAATTAAGATCCAACTATTTGTTATTTCAAACTGTGATTTATCATTTATAAATAAAGAGAAACGACTCGTTTGAAAGAGTATTCTTACCTAAATGAGTTATATATCCGTTAGATCACTTCACGTACCTAACAACTCAAGCAGTATTGGAATACTTGTATAATTAAAAGGGGTTCTATTGGATATTTGCTCCACGCACACCTAACAATTTTGGTCGTATATATACTGTATAAGTTTGAAATTGGATAAATATGATCATGCGCGTAATTATAATATTATATCCACCAGAGTATGGACAAAAAGAAAATCATATAAAAAAAGGTGTTCAAGGATATACAATTTGTTAGTTTTTTGACATGTATAAGTTTCATTATTCTCTCATGACAAGCCAAAGTTTTACATGCATCGATGCGACAAAGGAATGGTCATTGTCGAGGACAATGAGGTCGACTTTCTGTTTTCATATTGTATAGACATCTTCTCTCTCTCTCTCTCTCTCTCTCTCTCTCTCTAAAACAAAGATGACCAATCAACAAGCTAGATCCATGATCATACACATGTACTATATGAAACTTTTGGACCATCACTTTTTGCCAAATGGATTTTCCCTTAAGAAAGACAAAATTTACATCTTTTGATGCCATATATAATCACTTCATCTACAACAACATTGTTGAAAATGAAGATGGTAAATTTAAGAAAAGGGGATACATGTACAAAGTGGCAAATTTAAGAAAAGTTCAAATAATTTTTTCCTAATTTAATTGTATTTATTTTTCCTTTTTAGAGGAGTTTTTGTTTTTGTATCTATTATTTATTTATTTTTACATTTTCCCTACCTATCAAGATTAACCCAATTTATAGTTTTTCAAAGTAGGTTCAAATAACATTATTTGAGGATCACTTGGGGACTAGAAATGTCATATTCTTACTTGCAAAATATCACCCAAACTAAAAATTAAATTTCAAAACCAGAGCTGCACAGTTTCGTAGTTGTTTAAGAAGTTATCAGGGTGTGTAAGAATGGAATTTTTTTTTAAAGTCTAGACTGTGTTACCAATTGATTCATGTTATCAGTTCTTAAAAAAAATTGAGTCATGTTATAACATGTCAATGAACGTAGTTATTTAAACTATATCCTATGTTTATGAAATGTCAATCATGTCATCCATGTATATTATAACATTTGAAATGGTAACATCATGTGGCAGTGTGACCTGCACATCTAAGAATTTTTTACGAAAGATAGTATCTTAAAAATTATTTCTAACTTATAAGCGTATGTGGTTAAACGATTCTATTTGTACCATATTTACTGTATATCTCTTTATTAGACATCCCAAATACGGTAGATGAGGTTCACTAATCCAATGTAGCAATGTAATTAGTAATATGGTACAAATAATATTACTGTAAGAGGTGAGTACTTGTGTTTGATTTTTTATTTCCTCCATATTATTTGTATATTGAATCTTTTACCAAAAGGCATTGCGCCAAAATAGTACTGCTCATGAAAGGAATGATTCATAGTAACAATAGAAGAAAGAAAACTAAAACTGTCCCCCACCTCCCCAAAAAAAATGATTTGTTCATGATGTGCGTTATATGATGATGATATACGGCGGCCCGTGATACACACACACACATATATATATATATATATATATATGAAAGATACTTTTTAGAGTTCCTTATGAATTTTTTTTTAACAATCCAAATTATCTATTTTTAAGTCTACTTTCATAGGTCATCCTTGCAAAAAATTAGAGAAATAAAAAACTATTTTGATATCCAATTGTGTCGTACAAAATCAATAAACACAGTTGTTGAAAAAAGTACCAAAATTTCAATAATTCAATTGAGTGGTCAAATGATATCGGATTCAAGTGATTTTTTTGTAGATATGATATTTGAATAAATATCTACAAAATAAATAGTTTGGATTATGAAAATACAATACAAAGTGGGCTCTATAAGGGTCTCCCTCAATATGAATATGTTGATGAGTTATGTGATGATAAAGTACTCTACTCTAATACTCAACCTAAAAAAAAGATTTACTGCCATCCGATCCACCCTTCCCTCCCCTCCCAGTCCATGACAAAATCTCAACTTCCACATACAGACAACCCCCTGGCCGGCTAACTTCACATGCCACCAAAACGCAACTCATACACATAAAGCACACCCACAGCAGCCCCTCCTGGTCCTTCATGCTCCTGCTCCTCCTTTATCTCATCATCATATCATATATCAGATTCATTCACCCTTCTCTCTCCTCTCTCTCTCTCTCTCTCTCTCCTCTCTCTCTCTCTCTAATTACCTGATCAAGAAAAAGCAGCAAAAGGGAGATATGAAAAGGGATTACACCCTTTTGTAGCTTAAAAAGGTTTGTTCAATCTTCTGTTGCCTTATTGCACCATCCACCTAGCCCACCTAGCCCACCTAGCATTCTAGCTTTTGCTGATACATATCTATCCATCTCCTCTGCAATATTGTCACTTTACACCAGTGGTTCTGAATTTCCATCAGAAGAAAAAAGCCTGAAATCAGTTAGGATCAGTCTCTTTTGCCCATTTGACTTCCAATTTATACTCTCTTTCTCTCTCTATCTTTTCTCCTTTTGGGGATGAGAGTTTCAATCCTCCTGATCAGTCCCTTTTCATCCGCCATGTCAGCCAATATTTTTTCACTCCTCACACAAAAAAAGCTGAACCCTCAATTTTGTTTCCATTCGTAAGTTTTGCGGATCAATTCTCCCAACCCTCCTGCTATCACCAATTTTAAGTTTCCCAATGCCAAAAACCCTACCCACTATCAGTCTGGTCTCTTTCCTTCTGAACACCTCCTCACAGTAACTCCATCTTCTTCTTCTTCTTCTTATTTTTCTTTTATTTACTTTCTTTTTTCTGAATTAAGTACCTCCCTTTCTCAATGATGCAATTTACTGAGGCACCACCCCCAGCCTTGCACCAAATTATCACCGCACCATTTTCCAATCTCCCCATGATGAACAAGAACCAAACCCACCGCACCCGCCCCTGGCCCGGCTTCCCCACCTCCGCAAAAGCCCTCGGCACCAACTTCGGCGACGCCAATTGCATGGAGCAGCTGCTTGTCCACTGCGCCAACGCCATCGAAACCAACGACGCCACGCTCGCCCAGCAGATCCTCTGGGTCCTCAACAACATCGCCCCACAAGACGGCGACAGCAACCAGCGCCTCACCTGCGCCTTTCTCCGCGCCCTCATCGCCCGCGCAGCCCGTATCGGCAGCTGCAAGCTCCTCGCCGCCATGGCCAACTCCCAGGCCAACTTCACCATCCACACTCACAAGTTCTCCGTCATCGAGCTCGCCTCCTTCATCGACCTTACCCCCTGGCACAGGTTTGGATTCACAGCCGCTAATGCCGCCATTCTTGAAGCTGTTGAAGGGTATTCTGTCATTCACATTGTTGACCTCAGCTTGACCCATTGCATGCAAATCCCAACTCTCGTTGAAGCCATTGCCGGTCGTCAAGAGGGTAGTGTGAGCCCTCCGCTGCTGAAGCTCACCGTGGCGGGTTCCACGGAGGACGTCCCCCCAATGCTGGACCTCTCCTACGAGGAACTGGGTTACAAGCTGGTAAATTTCGCGAGGTCTAGAAATATAATTTTAGAGTTTAGGGTCATCCCGTCCAGTTATACGGACGGGTTTGCCAACCTAATCCAACAGCTCCGCGTACAAAATTTAGTGTATGCGGAGAGCGGTGAGGCGCTTGTGGTAAATTGCCACATGATGCTTCACTACATTCCTGAAGAAACATTGACCCTTCCTTCAATCAACTCAAATCCAAATTTAAGTAGCTGTGGTTCGAGCAGCTCTTATGGTTATGATGTAGCCTCATCCTCTTCTACGAGTACTAGTTCGTCCCTCAGGACAATGTTTCTGAAAGCCCTTCGAGGTTTGGATCCAACTATTGTGGTTTTGGTGGACGAAGACGCAGATTTGACATCAAATAATCTAGTTTGTAGATTGAGGTCGGCCTTCAACTACCTGTGGATACCTTATGACACCGTGGACACGTTTCTGCCGCGAGGGAGCAAGCAGAGGCAGTGGTACGAGGCGGATATGTGTTGGAAGATTGAGAACGTGATAGCGTACGAGGGGTTCCAGAGGGTGGAGAGGGTTGAGCCGAAATGCAGGTGGGTGCAGCGGATGAGAAACGCCAACTTCCGAAGCGTTTCGTTTGGGGAAGATGCGGTTTTGGAAGTGAAGGCCATGCTTGATGAGCATGCAGCTGGCTGGGGGTTGAAGAGAGAGGAAGAAGATGTTGTGCTTACATGGAAAGGTCACAATGTTGTGTTTGCCACTGCTTGGATGCCTGCTTGAAATTGGCAAGTTCGAATTTCTCTCATGGATGAGATGATGAGATAAGCTGACAACTTAATTAATATAGAATTAATCTTCTTTTCCTTCTTCTCTTAGCTAATTTTAGTTATTAATCATCTTCTTCTACTAGTATTTTAATATATAGTAGATGAGAGCTTAAATTTATAATTAATGTGAGGATGAAGGTTGGTTTGTGCCAATAACCTAAAGACTCCCTCCCTTTCTTTCTCTGCAAACTGATAATTTTTTTCTTTTCTTTCTTCAGATGAATATCGGGTGTATTTTTTATTTATATTTTCACAATTATATTCCATCTTTTAATTTCCAACTAAAAAAAGAGAGTATATTTTGCTTTCTCTGCAGTCAGGAAAGGAAAAAGAAAAAGAAAAAAAGAAAAAAGAAAAGTTGAACAGCAGCATCATGCATAGAATGATAATTAATTAGCTTCTGTCTTGTTTAATTGCGTCCAAAACCAGCTGTTGGATGTCTTTTGTATATATGGCCTGCTTCTTAAACTGTCTTACGTTTTATAAAACATTGTGGACCAACTGTAATTTGGCTTCGGTTGTACGGGGAATTTGAACAAGATTCCACAAAATTATGATTGGTTTCACAAAAGGAAAATGAATGTCTCACAAACTTTCAATTTCGCGCACTTCCATAGGAGACTATTTCGATCTAAAACCTAGAAAACACTTCTGTTTATTTTGGCAAATTCCCATGTGTGTCTGTGTATATAATAATTACGTCCTCTCTTTTCAGATAGTCTTATGCTATATTGAAGTTAGGATTCATGCTGTCAAATATAAACCACTTTCGCAAATGTGGATTAAAGTTAAGCCGTGCGTCGGTCCCTCTATATTTCACTTTGATTTTCCTTTTCATGCATTAGAGTAGTTTAGATTATCACTTGTAAAAAATGTTCACATTGAAGTAATGAGGAATACTTATAGCATATTCTTCCGTTTACTTTCCACCCGAAATAATTCTCGGTAAGACTCAATTTTCCATTATACAATCCAAGATTAGCCAATTTATTGTTTTTGTATATTTTCGTTTGGGGCTTCAGATTGTTAAAAATAGATTATAGAGCCAAACTAAAGTTGGTGGGAAACTGATTTGTAAAGCGGAACAAAAACACAGGAGTACCTTAGAATGCTAGGAATTCAGAGGTGGAACTTATGTGGGTTACGTGGCTAACCCAAACTCAACTTTGACTTCTACATTTCGAGTTGGGCTTTGGTTTGGGTTTGTTTGGGTTGAAAACTTAACCCAAACCTATGATGGATTCGAATAAACTCAAGTTACCCAATTTTATTGGATTGGAGTCAACTCGCAAGCTCAACCCTTGCATTTTTATTATCCAAAAAGAAAATAATATTAAATCTTTTAAAAACTGAGGAAATTAAAATTGAAGGAACAAACCAAGTAGTGAATATAAATACTTTGAAGTTCTTGGAAGAAAAATCACAAATTTGCTATCAAATTCAAGCATGACCATCACCCAACTTCGGATTTTTCTTTAAAGAGCTTCAGAGTATAAAATTAAGTATATGATTTTGTTTCCTAGAGGCTAAAAATTGTATACAACCTTCATTTTTATTATCATGCAATAAAGCCAAAACCCCAAATCTGTAATCACGAGTCTTAAAATTATTTTTGAACACCCATTACTCCATTAAATGATCAAAATATACTATTTTAGACCCCTAGATCATATTGATCAAAACTAAAAGAATCCAAAACGGAGTTTTCGAAAAATTTGCTCTAAAGTTTGAATACCATTTAGGGAGTAAAATGAATGAAATAGTGGTTCCGTGACTCACACGTAATTTTTTCTTAACGAAAATGTTTCCTTCCGGTCTTGAGAGTTGGTGGCATTTTGGCACAAAGCTTAGTCCATATGGTAAATTGGCACGATAACAAGTTTAGTTCGTCAAGTGACACTCATAGTAAAAATTCAATAGTATTGTTACAATTTTTCTCAAGTTTATATTATGTAACTTAAATTAATATGACGATGATTGAGTTGAAAGTATGTTTAGATTTATACAACATGTATGAGTTGAAAATAAGATTAAATTATAGATAATTTAGATTGACATGCCAAAATTGAAAAAACAAAAAAAAATTTGAGATTGAGAAATCGTGTTAAAATTGAAGGAAAATTTTGCCCTTCTACAATTTTGCGGAAACAAAAAAATCATTGGTGGGCTAATAACCAGCAATACGCACGTGTGCTTGTGACCTGGGAGTAAACGAGTAAGTATGAACACTCTTACGATGATTGGCAGTTTCCTAAACGCACGTGTCTTTGACTCGCCTCAACCTAAGAAGCTTCTGAACAGCGTATTGCCTACTAGCCCTATGAAGTAGAAGATGCAGTGATCGAAGAATTACAGTTCCGTGCAGTGAAGCTCAGGGAAATCCTGCTTCGTAGTTTCTGAATTCAGGTTGGTTCCATTTTCTGTATTTTTCTTGGGTTTTTTCGTTTCAATGTCTGAATTGCTTTATTGGGTTCGTTTTTCTTGGTCAAATTCTGAACTGGGTCTACGAAAGAAATTGAATTTTTCTTACTTTGAAGTCTTTTGAATCTAAAGGCTTGAGCTTTCTTGAAAGTTTGTTGTTTTTCTTTTGGATTAAGTTGGGTGAGAAAATTCTGTGCTATGCCTGTAATTGGGGTAGTTGAGTGTTTTGTTAGTTGAATGAAGTTGAAATGTTTCCTTTTCAGCTAACTCACTATCTGGGTTTTTGTACCTTTCGTTTCGAATTTCACTATACAACAGCTTGTTCCAGCAGGTCAATTTTATTTACTGAAACTAGCTTATTAAAAAAAGATCAAACGAAATCAATTGGGGTTTGGATTTGAGATGTAGAATTTGGGTTTGTTTGGTTGTTATAATATATAATTCTGTGCAGTTTATACTATAGTTATGTTTGGGTTTATCAATGGGCACTGTTGACAATTTTTTTAAATCTTAAATTTACTGGCGAGTTACGGTGAAGATGAAAACAGAAGAATTTATAAAAGTATAAGGAATAAGTGGTTGGTTTAGATTTCTAATTCAATGAATTTTGGTTTTGATTTGAAACCAGAATGCCAGCAAGCAGGCAATTTTCTCGGATAGACACTTTAGAACTGAAAGCTCAGATTGAGAAGAAGGTTGGGAGCCAAAAAGCGGGAAAGTACTTTAATCTTGTTACAAGATATTTGAGTCTCAAGATTAGCAAACCCGACTTTGATAGACTCTGCATTGCAACAATTGGGAAAGAAAATGTCTGTCTTCATAATCATTTCATCCGTTCAATACTCAAAAATGCATGCCTTTCAAGGACTCCCCCACCAAGAAAGAGCAACATTGCAAGTTCTCTGAGTGTTAAAGTGCCAAATGGATGTCAAAGAAGTAGTCTTCAACTGTTATGCAGAGATTTTCCCCAATCGCCTCGAAAAGGGAGAACTCCAAATCTTCGCGATCGCAGGTTAAGAGATGGTTTGGCCCCTTTTAGGCCTCAGGGTAAGAACCATAGTAGTGCATGTGAGGGTCCTATCTCCAAAATTCAAGAACGAGAAAAGGCAACTGAGCTGCTTTCTTTAGGAAGCAGACCACCTGTCTCTGTCGAAGATGGGGAAGAGGTTGATCAGGCTGCTGAAAGCCCAAGCATTCACAGCATGAGCCCTCTCACAGCTCCTCTTGGCATCTCAATAAATTCTGGAAGGACGAAAAAGCTGTTAATTAAAGGATCAGGACCTGCTATTTACAATGACACTTGTCAGAGCAGTGGTGAGCTACCTGATACTAGTTCTTTAAGGAAGAGGTTGGAGCAAAAGTTGGTGATGGAGGGAATGGGAATCTCAGAGGATTGTGCCAACTTGTTGAATAATGGCCTTGAGATTTTCCTAAAGAGATTAATAAAGCCCTGTTTGGATTTAGCTGGTTCAAGGTCTCTGGATAAACACATAGATCATGGACATAGTCAAGCAAGTTCAAATGGGATGCGTCCAGTGAGATACATACAGAGACCAACCAGGCCCAGTTTGGCATCTATATTAGACTTTCAGGTCGCAATGGATTTGAACCCTCTATTACTTGGAGAAGATTGGCCAACCAAACTTGAAAAGGTTTGCTTGCATGCATCATAAAACAGAACTGACTGACTAGTACATGTTTCGGCTCAAGCCATAAGTTTTGATAATATTGATCTGACCTTGTTGCTTTGATAAGTGAGCACTGGCAGACAGTAGAAAAGTAGAAGTAATGGAAAATTAGATCAAGGCGTTTAGATTGTATAGGTTCAGAGCTGATTATAACAGATACCTTGACATTGGGAGGTATAGACACATGGGGACTTGAATGTAGCTGTAACAAATAGGTCAGTGGCACTCCTCAACATATATCTATTGTTTTTATTGATTTTATCTTTCTTAATAGAGCTTATCTTCAAAGTTTCCAGGGCTGCAATTGTTGAGTTTCTTGTTACATGTGATTCTAGATCATTATTTGATACGATAACAGTATACTTGTTCCATGTTTGAATGCGGTGTGTGTATGTCTACGTGTGCTTGTGTGGTGTGTGGTTGCTAACAGTATTCATCGACTTGAAGATGATATTCATTGAAAGCTTTTGGACCTTGATCTGCACGTGGCAATAAAATCACTTTAGCGTTTTAGTATTACTATGTGAAAATCCTTCAAATCAATTATTTGCACTTCTTGTGAATTAAGTTAGGACTTCTGTCAAGCAGAAACTAAAGTTTAAGGTGGAAGGCATGTATTTAACTTCTTATGCGTGTTTAGTACCTGTAGAATATACTTCTGTTATTAATATTACAATTCATCATTTAAAAGCCCTGCCTTCCCTTCTAGAACATTTGACTGGGATGAAAAGGGAAAACTCAAGTCCCCGAAATAAATAAATAAATGAAGTGAATCCCCAAAACAGTTACCACCACCAAACACAGATATTTGAAACAAGAAAATGAGGACTAGAATTATCGTTATATGATGTAAACTTTTTGGGGGGTGGGGGGTTGGGGGAGTGGAAGATGGAGTATGCAAACCCAAATGCTAAAGGAAATAGATATGCTTGAGTTGTGATTTAAGGAGTTGAAAAAAGAAAAAAACATTGAGTCGATCTTCTTGTTGTTGAGTGTTGCAGACAAATTTACTGACTGTAATGTGCACCTGAATGCTCATTTTAGAATCGTGGAAGTTTATCTTCAGTTTTGACAAATCTGGGTCCTGTTTCTTTTCATTTGCACTCTCCCCCAACTATTGGCTTCAGCCAACTTCCCTTCTAGGTTATGTATCGATACAAATAGAATATATTGTAAGTTATAACCAAATTGACACTTTTTTTTATCACTCATCATGCAGCTTGTGCATTTAGGGACGAAATTTGAAAGGGGAATGCTAGTCGTGCCCCTACAAAGAGCACGAATACCTCTCCCCTTTCAAAATTTGGGATTCAATAGTTTTAACTTAGGTTTGCTGAGCTAGTGTTTTGCATGGAGAACATTGCTTTCGAAACCAGGTACACCCTGAGCTAGATTGATTGAATCTGTGCTCCCTGGCCCTATGAGTAGTTTAGTTTATAGGCCAGCCATGTTTACCACAAATGTTGCTCAAATCCCCCTCTTAGTGCAAATTTTACTTGCATCATTACATATAGACACAAGGGCATGTTACATACAAATAATGCGAGTGAAGGTCTTGACTGTGGACTCATGTGATAATATATCAAGATGGGGATTCAAAATGATTTGTATAGATCTGTAGAAGATGACTCGTTAATTGTGATGCTTTAGACTTTTCCTTCACTAGCAGCCAGAGGTCAAGAACCTACCCTACAATATTAATCATCTGTTTGGGAAATAAATTTTTGTTGTTGGTATTATTGGGGAAACAATTTTATTTCTACTAATCTGATATTTTTTATATGACAACTCTCCGACCAGATTTAGTTCAATAAACAGCGTATTAGCCGAGTCTAATAGTGTAGGCTTGGAACTAAGCTGGGCATTAAAGTGATGGATTGTTTACCAAACCCAAAACAAAAAACAGCTTGCAAGCATTTCATTGCATATGGGGTCTCACCAAATTAAGATGGAGATTAGCAAACAAGGATTAGTGGGAGAGGGTCTTATCACACCAGATTAAGTTGAGGATTAGCAAACAATGATGCATACACGAAACCATCAAGGAACAGTAGAAAGTCTGGAGGATAATGACAAGCTAAGCATCTTGAAAAATCAAACCTCCTCTCTCAAAAGAAACCAAAAAGAAAAATCAAATCTCCTTCAAATGACTCAGCGTTGGGGTCTACATGACCACAAAAGAAAGACTAATCAAATAATGCACAAGACACAGTCAAAAGTCTTCTCTGTGCAAATTAATTTATAACGAGAATCTGGAAATTATTGCGGCCTTTATGTGAACAAATTGAACGGGCACTTGTCTCACTGATATTGCAGATTGACATCTTGCCATCCTAGCCATTATTACATATACCATCAGCTAAATAAAATAAAATGATTGGAATTTAAAAAAAAAATAAAAACCGAAGCTGAATTTTAGTCAACATTCAGTTTGACCTTCAAATTTTTTTAAAAAAAACCCAAATATTTCCGTCTTAGTTAAGAACACTACAATCGCTACGAATATTTCCGTTATTGCCGGTCTTGACTCCGACCCGGCCCAGCTTGGTCATCGCGGTAATAAAAGCCTGTTGAAAAGCAGCTTTGTCTTTGGCCCAGGTTTTTACCGTGGGCTGAGACCTTGCGTCCGTGAAAAGGACCTGGTCTGAGGTAAAAAGGCCTTGCCCAAGCTCAAGATTCTTGAAATAGACATTGTCAAAGGTTCTGGGCGTGTTTGGGTCCATGTTGATGGCTATGTCGGGGTCCACATTTTTTGGACACATCTGTTGGAGTTGAGTTGCATACGTTTTGTCCAGACTGGGGTCCACTGGGTTCCCTGGGCTGAAGCTGTAAATCCGATTGGAAAACCTGTTGCAATGAGAGAATCCAACGGTGTGCGCCGCTGCAAAAACATGATGCTTGCTTATTAGAAGGATAACAAGTTGAAAGTGAAAAGTTTTGTGAAAAACACAGTTGCTAAAAGCACAAAAAAAATCATTAAAATCTCAATGCATATACCATGTTTCTAGCTTTTTAGTGTGTGATGTGTGCCAATCGAAAGACAATTATTAGGTGGGACACTTGGAATCCTTATTAATTAGTGTCTAAACCCGCACACTTGATAAATTCATTGATTCGGTTATTAGTCACGTCACTCATCTGACCATACATAAACAACGGAAATCTTCTGTATTTTAATCCCTATGGCCTCATACTAGCTCATCCAATGCCGGAGAGCTCTATTGTTTATGTTTGTGGCCGGATGGATGACTTGGTCTAACCGTTGGACCAAAGAATTTCTCCCCGCAGACACAACACCCATCACATTATGATTGGTCAATAGAGACGCGGTCTTACCTGAAAGAGCGACCATGTCAGCCTGGGACAACCCATGGGCAGCAAACATGGAATTGAGCTGGTTCAAATTGAAGGTTGGCTGGGGGAGCTTCCCATCTACATTTTTAGAACTTGAACTTAGCCCGTCCAATCTCCCCAACTCAACAGCATACGAAGGTCCACCAGACTGCATTAAATAATTAACACATTTAATTATCATTAACATTAACTCAACCATCAAATCCCACCCTTAATTGGTACAATAATAATAAGCAGCAGAAGTTAATGTGATCATGAACAAACCAGAACAATGACATCTCTGGTGGCCAAGGCAAGAATATCAGCACAAGAGACTTTGTTTTTGCACTGAGGAACTGCATCAACTGCTGCTTTGGCTTTGATCACTGTATCAAAACCATCTCCGGCTAATGACAGATTATCTGGATGATCCTTCTCTGCTTTGTTGTTTCCAGTGGAAGCAACTAAAACCGAAGCATCACAACCCTAAACCATTTAATTTTTCACAGCACAAAAACAAAGATCAGATCGAAACCCAAGTGAAAAAAACTTGTCAATCTTTGAGTTTCTTATGGCAAATTTAGCAGTTGAGTTACCTGGACAAAGCAATCATGAAAAAAGAGACGGATGGTTGCTGGGACTGTAACAAATGTTTGTTGAAATTTCTGAGTGACGACATTTTTTACAATGTTTTCGACATTGGGACAGACGTTGGCATAGAAGTTTGTTTTTAGCTGCGCCGATGTGGGACAGAGAAAGAGGCACAAACTAAGGCAAAGCGACCAAAAAAATATAGGATTGAGCCTACCCATGTGAGCAAAAATTGAATTTAGCAGGACACAGAGGAAGAGAAGAAGCAGAGGTCTTTATATATTTTGAATGAGAGACTGAGATTGAATGGTGCGGTTGGCTGGAGAAATATATATATATATAAAAAGAACTGGATGATGGCTAGAATACTACTGAAGTACGACCACGTGCTACATCTTATACACGTGTTATAATATAAGTGAAAATTTATTGATATTATTTTCTAAAAGAGGGACAAATAAACTATATCGTCCATCAATATTATAACACGTATACAAGATGTACCACATGACCGTACTATTAAAATATTATATAATTTCTCCTCCTCATGAGTCTATGACCGTATGCCAGTTGGATTAGGCATCTTTCTTTTTGATGTAGCAAAGAAGGTTCATATTAAAGCATGAATCTAGAATGTAGACTACATGTAGTGTTTGAAAGAGACCTTGATTTGGGCCTGTCAAAATGCCAATTTGCTTCCTTGGTCTAGCTATTTATGTCCTGCAAACTTGGTCCAAATTTCTGAGTTTATGCTATAATTTGAATATTAATTAATTAGAGGAAAAATAAAAATAAAAACGTGGTCCATGAAAGAAACACCCAAAATAAAGGAAGAAAGTGGGTTTGGAGGCCGCTAAAATAGACAGACGTAAAAAAGAACGTAGAATGCACGTTAAGGTTTCTGTGGGCTTTGGCTTGCTGGACCAGCCACTTGCCACAGATCTTTCTTATTCTTAGTTGAAAACAAACATGATAGTAGGTTTGTAGTTTGTTACATATGAAAAAGATTGTTCTTTTGTTTACCAGAAAACAAAAGGATTGTTGTTTTTTTTTTGGGTCAAAGTTGTTTTTTAAGGTTAATAAATGATATATTAACAACATAATCTTATCTTTATAATGACATGGGCCAATCACCAAGATGGATCATGCTGAATGTATTTTGCTGACTAGACTAATGAGAAAGTGGACCCAATTTTGAGATGAGTACCAACTAAATTGCTGTATAATAAAACGAACGAAAATAATTGCTCTATTTTATGGAGCTAATATAAGGCATTGATCTCGTCTATATACGCGTGAATAACTGATAATTATTTATTATAGTCGCAAATCTGTACAGAATACGAAACGATGACTTATAATTTATAAATGAAAACCGAGTCAGTGTTTGGCCTAGAAGTATTAAACAACTTTGGAGTAATGTCTCTTCCCATTTTCTAATTGAAGTTTTCTGGATCATGGCCTTGGAAAAAAATGAAGAGAAAAAAGTAGGGTTTTGGACGGTCCAAGAGAATATTATAGTTGTTACTCAAAGACAGGATATGAATAGAAATTTGGGATATCATTGATGCACGTAACTTAATTATTATGTTATATTAATGATAATGTTTCTCATTCAAGGTGTCAATTATTAGTTGCCATGTTGTTGTCCGACCTAGGGCAGGTTTGTCACTCTGCTTTCGACAAAGTCTCCGTTGATTTCCCCAAAATTACTATTTACTTGCACAATTTATAAAAAGTTGAGAAACTAACAAAAATAGTTAATAAAATGAACACAATTTGTGGGAATTTCATGAAACTGAAGGAGAAAAAACAAAATGGAAAAAGTGAGGAAAGGATGATGGGGAAATTCACTCACTTGTACTATGAGTGGGAAATTCACACACCAAAGGTCCTGGTTAATTCAACCTAACACCCTAATTAAATCATCAAATTATACTACTTCTTTTTTTTTTTTTTTTTTTTTTTTTTTTTATTAAAAAAAATAGGGAAAAAGAAATTATGAGTAGAGTACCCAAAAAGAAACCAACATCTTATCTTATATATCTTGTCTGGTTTTAAAACTGCATCTTATATTTATTTGTCTTAAAGTTAAAACCAAGAAATTATGATGAGAGGAATGGCTTGAGTTTGATAGATGGTAGCACTTGGGGCTACTACTAGCAGCCACACCCTACACATGACAACACAGAACGACAAATTGCGCACTTTGCTGAAGTCAAGATGTGGGCCGGTCTTCTATCTTATAATTTAACTATGTCTATTTTGGCTTTTGAGCGTAGTTAGGCCACGTCACAAATTCGAAGATGAGATGGTCCAAAGTGAAAAGTTCATTTATTTCGTTTGGAAAAAAGTTTAGTATTGCCACCCGAATGATTGTTATGTTCTACTTACTCCATTAAATTTTAATTTGATTTTGAGTTCCCATGTTTTCAAATTCGTAAAAGTTATTTTTAAAATAGCTTGTGTGAATTTCATATGAGTGTGAACATTAGAACACTAGAACGTTTCGAAGATTCAAGGAGATTCAAGACTAAATTGAAACTCTAGAAGGCAATATAAAACATGGAAAATAATTCAAGGGGACATATGACATTTTCCCTCTCTTTAAAATCTTTAGGAGAATTTTTTATTACATTGAATGAAATGAATGACATTTTTGTTGTTGTTGAAGAAAATGACATTTTTTTTGTTGTTGAAGAAAATGACATTATAAGAGTTTATAATAGTACACCAATCTTTAAAATGACACCCATTCAATCATGGCCAACTTTAAAAATGACTCATCGCCACACAACAAAAAAAAAAAAAAAAAAAAAAAAAAAAAAAAAAAAAAAAAAATTTTCAACAATCAAATGGGCCCAAATCTCCCGTAGTCTTTCTCATAGATTGAGTTTCTAAATTCGATCTAAAAATAAAAAGGATGAGTCTATAAATGCTTCCTGAAGTATAAAATGGGCTCGCTTTCAAGCTGTTCCCAAGCCTTAGTCTCTCTAACTCCAGAAGGCCAGCCCATTTAAAGACCAATGTGTTTAGGAGTGTGACCTTCCTGTCCATGACCAATTTGCTCAAGAAAAATGAAGGTTAGCAATGTCTACACGAATATGTGACGTCATACTAGCCCGAATAATAAACGAGTCGGGTTAATGTCAAACACAACTAACTCCATTTTAATGGAATTGTAAGTATTTAGGATTGAGTAAACAATTATTTATATATAAAGTATAAGAGGTGTAGTTTGGAAATAAAGAAGACTTAGTGCTAAATTTTCCATTCATTTGACACATGAATCAATCCAAATACGACATGATTACAAACGAACGTGATTACGAATCATGATTCACTAATTTCAAGCACGAAGAGAAAATGACCTGATACGTACACGACTCGTTAACATAAAGTATCACCCATAAGAAAAGGATAGAGCCTTTGTTGGACCTCTAGAATGGGCCTGGACCATTACTGCCAAAGGGGAAGCGGCCCCCACATCAAATCCAAAACTCTCCAATTGAGCAACAAAAACATGACCATAAAAACAGTTGTGGCTAGGTAGAACATTGATAATGACCTATGGTGGGGGTGGAAAATTTAGGGAAGCAGACAGAGCAGGGGTTGGAATTAAATTATTTGTCTACACCTTTACATCATACATCCGTTAAAAAGAAAAATAAAAATAGGTGCTACTACCACTAGAAGCTGAGGCAGTACGATTAATTCCGTTGTGACGTTTTGTGTTATAATTATGTGATATTTCGGGTTTGATAAGGTATTGGTGGGGTTCCTTCCCACTGCGATGCAAGTCAGAGATGTTGAATTATTAGTGTACTATCTTTTATTTTATATGTATGTAGGCTATGAGGATGCTGTTGAAAACTTGAAAAGGAAGTGTGTGTGAAAAATCACGGTGATGACATTTGGACAATTTTTCTCAGCTCATTTTCGTGGAACACACACACACACACACATAGCTAAAAGCCAAGCTTGAGGTTGGAAGATTTTGAAGGCACTGCTTGACGGGTGTGGCCAAAGGTCAGCTTCAAGAAACAACATGTAAAATGCCAACCATCTGGGGCCCTTATTCTTTGCTTGTTGAGATGAAATTCCACCCCCTGCCCTCCCTGTATATTATTGGTTCGTTTCCTATTAGGGTATGTTTACTTAAATCGGGAAATTCTAAAAATTGGAGAATTCACTAATTAGAATTGCTCAACTATACTTCTCTAATTGACCTAATTCACGGTTTTAGAGTGTACGGGATACTAACGTGGATACCACATAATCTTTTATTCGTGTTAACAAATGCATAAAAAGTCGGAAATTGAAATAACTGAAATACCAGTGTATTAGTAAACGCAGGAAAAAGTAAAAATTAAAACAATTCCAATTCTCACCCCTCGTAAGTAAACATGTTATTAATTCAAACTGTTGAAACATTATTAGCTAAGGATTTGATAATGCCACCAGAAGGTGGTTCCGAACCATTGATGACGGTGGGCACAACTCATGTAACTTACAATGACCCATTATAAACAACCGTACATACAGTGAACTTGAAGTTTTGAACATTCATTTTCATAGCGGGGAAGAGATTTACAAGCAACCCCATACCATGCATGTGGTTGTACGGTCCAATCACACCATGCACTGCATCTAGCCATTGTACCCAGCAAGTTAGCAACTCCACAGATGCCTAAAAGTGGAAGGTGTGCTGTGAGCTATGTGGGAGAGAAAACGCCACGTGTACAACCACTAACTCCAAATCACGCATTGCTTTCCAAAACAATAATTTAACATGACCTTGGATCGAAGATTCCACCATAGATCATCATTAGCATTAGATAATTAGTAAATTTATAACCCCGACTGTCCGTGTTTGGTTCCCCGGAAAATGGAAAGGAAAAATTATTACTCTTTAGTTTATTGTTGGCTTGGCACTTTAGTTTTATAATTACGCCCGTGATAATGAACCGAACCAATAATTTGCATTGACAGAAGGTCGTGACCCTAATTAATCTTCTCAACAGATGAGAAAATAATTAAAATCAAAACCATGACATGCCCACGTCTCAAGAAGAATCTTAATTAATTTATCTATTAGTCACCTTTGTGATTAAAATTTGCAAGGAAAAAGTAGACCAAAAATTTATCAACATGTGCTACTTTTTTGTATAATATTAACTTTTAGTTTTTGTCGATACGGTCTAACCCAGTGAAAGTAGGTCTTAATTTGCAGATAAAATATCTCAGGTTCGAACCCTCATATATCTTAGTTGTGTGTATGTAAAAAGATTTTTTTATATAATATTTATGGAAAAAGTTGGCTTGAGTAGAAGAAATGAAGTAAAGCAAAAGGAGAAAAGATAGATGATCATTTATCTTTTTGCCGTTACTGTTTCTTATAATTGTTCAAAAAAATAACTATTTGTGTGTGTGTTTTTCAATGGCATCTTAAGTCAAACACGCATGCATTACATAATTTGTCTTCACTGTTTTTACACAATCCACTTGCACTTTGAAATCTTGCACTATTATTACTTATCGTTTGATTGGTTGAAATAAAACGCCTAATAAGCCAAAAGAATATTAGCAGTTTACGGATCAAATTAACCTCACATCCTTGTGTGATTAAGACATGCTAGCGATACAAAACAAAAAAATAAATCAGTAAGCGGCAAAAATATACCAATATTTTTGTGATTCGCTGACAAGTATAAGCATAAAATTTTTCACTTTAAAAATGAGGAAACCTCAATCCTCATACTAATAAATCAATGGCTGAGAATACTTCACGAGCTTAGATGCAATTGATGGTAGCATTTTTTATACAAATTATTAGATTATTTTGTACACGCTATTAAGAATAGTGGAGAAATTAACTTTCATTTCTTGAGAAGATCAACAATTACAAAAATTCATAAATTTCACATGATTGCTAGAGTTTAGGAGGACCACGGTCACTTCGAGTTGACTAGTAGCTCCGCCTTACTAGAGGATATCGATGTAGAGCATCAATTGTTTATAGTTACAACTTACAAGTATAGAGGAGATGTGAGAACATTGCACCCAAAGTCGTAGTAATGTCTTTTCACATATTTAGGTAGATCCCATAAATGTTTGGTTCATCTTTCATAATGTAGGTTCGTACGTGCGCATTCAAAACACACATGAACCACATAGCATACTACCGTAATATACTGTAATTACTCATTTGGGCTAATAAAAGAAATCAAAAGATAAAATTTGAACACTTGCCCAAAAAAAAAAAGGTTCAAATTCTCTATGCCAATATTTCATTTAAATCGCAATGACCATTAATAACTATTTCTATTGTTAAATGTCCGTACATCCATGCATGATGATGATGCAGAGCTCAATTTTGAACCTGATCGCAATCTATTTGTTTAGCCAAAATCCCTGATTACAACTTAATAGTTTTGTTTTTTAAAAACTAATTTTTCTCGTACGGAGAGAACTTAAAAACTGGAAGTGGCATAGATCATAGACGGTGGTGTTGGTTGAGGATCCAGTGGACACCGACATGGCATGGCAGCCATTAGATTCCTTCGCTGAGTCAAGTCTTGAAATCTTGAGACACACTCTAAAGTCTGGGACCCTTTCCTTCCCTCATCGCTCGCAACCATCTGTATTTTACCTTTCTTATGTGGTTATTTCTCTTTCCCTGCAAATTAAAGTCTACGCATGTGGAGCAAATATTGTGTCATACTAGAATATAGTCACACGATATAATCAACTTTAAATTCTACGTGATCGTACTTTATTATTATACAATAATTCTTTGCATTCGCGATATACTGCTTTTTTTGGGTATAATATTGTTATTTGTTTGTAAAAAAGAATGACTCTGCCACATTCGGAACTATACAAGTCTTACTTATTTAGTAACATAAGTTTGAAAAATATTACCCTCCTCTTTGAATTGAATTGAAATTATATTTTGTGTGGATAGCTTCCAAATTGTGAGTACGAATGAATAAAGTGGGCGTGGGACCAAAGAACAGCGCAAGGAAGTGGGCTCAGGCTTTTTCAGCAAACCCAATGGACCCACCGCCCCATACGACTGCACCTCCTCTCCCCGGCAACGCGTGCTTCCGTGTCCACCCACCACCAACTCCTCTCTCTCTCTCTCTCATATAAATAATAAATAAAATAAAGTAAATAATACATCACGAGATCATAAAGAAAAGTACAAAATACCTGGAGGAGATCACGAAACTCCACACAAACCACGACTTTACATATATATATATATATATTATTTTATAAAAGCGATAATGGGGATGAAGATTTTCTCACACATTGTTAATGTGTTATGTGAGTTCAAATATAAGACTACTGATGTGTAAGTGCGAGTTAAGATCATTTTCAACTGGACTAGACTCCATTAACACCCAAACCATGACTTTGAATTGAAACATTCGCACTTGTTTTTTATTTTTTATTTTTTCATATAATTACATATGCTACTCTTACCACATTTGTATACCACATTCTTATATCATCTTATGTGGCAGTTGAGGTAGCATTACTCTAATAATATTATTTTGTTTTAACTTAACATGCATGATGCAACCAAATCCAGATTCCATCCATTTGTAATGAATTAATTTCCTAATTTTCATGGCCTAAGATAGTTGGATTGGATCTTCTCTTCCAATCTGTCTTCTGCATTATTTCTGCAATATATATTGAAGAATATTGAGGAAATGACAAAACCCACTCCACCAGAAACAGAAACATATTATTATTTATCCATCTCTGATTTCTCCTGCCATCAAATTTTCATGCTGTGAGTTTTTTAGTCATTGCACATATTCAGTATTTTTGGGTCCACTTATCTGGACGGTTGGATTATTCTTTACACCCCCACTCACATGTTCAACAAACGGCTATAATCAATCATTGTGCTGTGGGTCTTGGTCTTTGCTTCTTCTTTTTTAGGTATATATCCAACATTACTTGTAAACATATCTTTCTTATAATTCATTTTTAGATATCTATCCAGGATTTTATATTTTATATCATGTAGAATAACTAGTCTGGAAGTCATTATTGATTCATAAATGATTTCTTAATTATAGCAATAATATTATAATGTTTTTAACAATTTTTTATTTTATGAATGTACTCATTTGTGGGTATGTAATGAGGAATCATATATGAGTTGGATGTTATGATGTCAAATAATAGACGAGGACTGTATGCACTTGTGACATGTTTACTTATTTGAAAATTGTTGAAAATGGGTATTGAAATTATTTGGATGCCTGATTTTTCATGCATTTATTAACACATACGAAATCAAAGAGTATGCGAGTTCCATTTTACAATCTGTATGATTAGGGGTAGTTGAGTCCGTACTTATTCATTATCTTCTCTATTCTTAACTTGCTCGATTTATGACTTTCCTCAGTAAATATGCTAGTGGCATTTATAAAATTTGAATACATAATCTTATGCAATAAAATGGAGATTGAGTGTCACTAAACCAAATGACCATTCGCCATATGATTCCACCTAATTTTTGTTTTTATTTTTGTTTTTTTGTCATAGATCCCAATTACACTTGCATTTTCAGATTTTGACAACTCAACCCACCCATCATACATTACAATGTAAGCATACATAGAATACATGCACGATTTCTTAAACTCCACCCTTCTTCAATTAAAATAAAATGGACAAATTATAAGCCAAAAGAAAGATAGAAAATCACAATCAATTAAGCTTCTATATGTGTGTATGTGTTTGATTTGGGATCCTCTGTTCTTGATGGAGTGTTTGAAAGGTACCCAATTATCGTACGGTCGTGATCTAATTGTCGGCGGGCCAGGCCAGGCCATGCCACCAGTCTTTTCCTTTTCATATTAACATGCCTTGTACTGTTGTACACAAAATTATAGAATTAGTGCATATCTAATCGAGACAACTGTTGCTTGAGATATATAATTCTTGGGTGCATGTGATTCACTGTGTTGTAGGTTTAAGCTGTTATTCTAATCATTGTCTTGAGTTGAGCAAAGAACCTTTGTTTTGTGATCCTTAACAGCAATTATATATAATTAATTAAGATAGAATATAAACTGATCAATATCTGTTTATTATATTTCATTTCAATTTAATATGTTTTGCACTGCTGGACTTGTCTGAGGAGGCATCTCTTTCACAAACCTTGAATCACATTGGCTAAGACACTGGGATTTGTTTGGCATGCCTCAAAACCCAAGTGCAACAACAACAACAGCAGCAGCAGCAGCTTTGGTTTCTGTGTGTGCGAAAGAGAGAGATTCTTAAATTCTTCAAAACTATATATATATATATATATATATATATTCATATACTTGCAGTTGTTGTAGTATATACTGATGGGGAATGTGAAGGCAAGCTCATATTCCATCCAACAGAGCTAACTGTATGTACATGTGTGTGTGTGTGTGTGTGTGGTGAGGAGCTTTTTGCTTTCTTTCAACAGTTCTTTTACTTTTTCTGTTGGCTTTTGCTTCTTCTTCTTCAAAAGAACACAAGCAGTTCATCTCTCTCCTCAGCTCTTGAACCTCTTACTGCAGGCTGCAGGTCAGAAATTCAAACTTGATCATTCTTTTTATGTTTCAGTCTTGTGCAAAATCATGCATTTGGGTTTTGAATTTTTTTGGAATGTATAAAACATGTTGAATTTTGGAGGCTGGTTTTGATATATCTGCATCTGCTTGATTTTCAAGAAAGTAATTCAGCTTGCAGCTCATGATCACTTCATTGGTTCTGCAAATTTTTAGAATTCTCAGATGTTAAATTTAACATCAATTATGTCAAAACTGTATAATGCAGTAACATGAAATATAAGCATAAAAGAGAGTGAATTTATTTTAACAGCATAAGGAAAGAGCATCTTATTCTTCCAATTTGACAATTCAGTTGGACAAATAAGACAAAATGATTCAACAACAGAATTAATTGATCTTTCTTGAAAATTATAAAGAATATCATATTTCAAATGTAAAGAAAACAGAAACCATTTATCACAAAGTGTTGAATAGTACTGTCATTTATGAAAATTAATTACTATTTGCAACTGTATATGACATTGTGATATCATCATCTGGGAAGTCGGAAATAAATATGAACAGAAAAGAATTTTAATTACCTCTCAAGTCAAAATGGAAAAAAAATAAAATTCCAAAGTAGGAAGCTGAGATGCAGGAAAATCAGAAGAACAAAAATATTTTACAGAGAATTAGCCACATATAATAGGGTGGTACTGTGATGGTATAAGTGATATGTATGCCCTGTCAAGCTGTAAGATATTTTTGCATAAGAAATTATTATTGTGGTCCAAAATGGCTGAGGGAAGGAGAATACGGAAACAAGCAGACAAATTATACCAAAAGCAGTTGCTGCTATCATCCTTTGAAACTCATCATACCAGTGCTCTCTTTGTTTCTATGCAGAACACAAACCATCATATTTGTAGGGCATTAAAATCCTAGCTCTCTAAATATATTTGCTGCCTTTTTTCTTCATTTGGCAGATATACTAGGTGAGAAGGAGAAGCATTGTCAGATAGGATATGCAAATCAAGCTGCATATCTGATCTGAGCATACAAGTTTTGGGAATAAAAGTGTCAAACTTTCACAATTCAGATATTGGGGTCAGAAATCAGCAATTTGCACAAGCTAGCCAAATTTAGCTTCAGTATGGAGAAGCTTCTTAAGCCACATGATAAGGAGTGCATGAGGATGGCCATTTTAAAGCATGAAGAAACATTCAAAGAGCAGGTAATAATTCTAGCCATTGTTTCAGACATATAATTATAGTTGATCAGTTTCTGTAGCATTGTTTTTTTAGACTTGAGTTTGTACGGCAGGTATATGAACTTCATCGTCTATATCATATCCAGAAGATATTGATGAAGAGTTCCATTGGTAAAAGTAGGCCAAAGGGACAGAAACAAGAGAGTTGGAATTTAAATAATGAAACCAGCTTCAGTCAGTTGAATTATCATCAGCATGAGGCACAACAGTTTAACCCACAAAGGAAACTAGATTTAGAACAGCCTGCAGCAGCAGCAGAAGAGTACATTGCAGACACAGATGGAGATGATGGGGTGTTAGAGATCATAGATGAGAGTGAGATTGAGTTGACTCTGGGCCCCACTAGATACAACAACAACAACAACAACAACAACAACATCACCAACAGAAGGAAGAGAGGAGAGGCACCACTAACATCAGATTCAGGGCCAAGTTTCTCTTCTTCTTCAACTGGATCAAGCCATGTGAACAGGACAAGTAGTTCCAGGACCCATCAGAGAAAACATGGCCAGGTGCCTGACATGACCTCAGGGTACAGAAATGGAAGTAAAAACAGCAGCAATATTGATCCTGTTGAAGAACAATTGAGACAGGATGAGAGGCTAAAACTGCCTCCATGGCTTTTCCAAGTTTTGAGCTTGAACATGACTTGAAAAAATAAAAATCTTCTAGGTTGATATGATAAGATTTTAGACCGCTTCTTATTGACTAATTTGTGATTGATGTTTTGGGTGGGATTCTAATTAGTTGGTTTCTAGTGTGATGATGGGTGGCGTTTTGTATAAAGATCATTTGCCTCCCTTGCTTTATCTCATTTTTATCTTATTTTAGTCGCCTAAAAGAAATATAATGAAAATCATGATTTGGAGATGTATAGTCACTTGACCAAAGAGACTCAACACAATTAGAAGTAGAACTCCATCATGATTCAAGGACAATTGCAGTTGTGTACCAATAAGTCTGATTGTCCTTTCAGATAAGGGGAATCTTTTCATCTCAGCATGCTGTGCACAAACAGCTGCTGCTGACAAAAGAAAATTATCTTGTTGCTAAGATTTTGAACTTTGACAAGAGAAATTTATCTTGTAGTTAAATATCAACTGATAAAAGGAAATTGTCTTGTCAAACCTTATCAATGTTCCATGAGGAACTCCAACCTTTGTTGAAAGGAAGTAAATTCTCTATAATAATAATAAATAAATAAATAAAGCTGTTCATCTTGCATGCTTTTCTTTTGGCTAAGATCTTCTGGCTATAACTAATCACATGGAAAAAGTTCTCATCAGAAAGGGTTCTTAAGTAGATTTCCATCAGAATGCAGTTATAAGTTATTCATGATGAGATCAAGAAGAGACCAAATGCAGAATTCTCTCTGTTACTGACTTTCCTTTTTGTTGCATTGCATTTGCACCTACCTCAGCACCACTATTGGTAAAATAATGATGTGAAAATCTAAGGAATCTAAAGTCCTATGCTACTGAAGTGGTAAAGTCTGACTTCTCTGAGTGCTATTTATTTCATCATGGAATTTGAAATTTTGAATTCTGATTGACTTGGGGGATTTCAACTTTCATTGTGTTCTGCATGGAAACCTAGTTGGCATCAAATTAGAAAGTTTTGGAGGAATATTATCTGCAAACAGAGTCATTTAAACAATTTAAACAACACGAACATTCTCAATGATTCTTACCTTCCCATTTAAGGCTTCAAGCCACAAACACTCAAAGTAAACAATAATGTCAAACTTTAGATTCTGCTAAGGTCATCAGAGTCCTTCTGTGGAGTCACATATATTGGAAAGTATCTCTTTTGGGTTCCATGATAATTTCCCTCCGACATGATCAACATGCTATACTGCTACTCTGTCTGCTGTAGCTAGTCTTTACTTTCTCAAAGTCTCTTTATCACAAAGGAGTTAATAATTTCAATGCAGACCCCACAAACAGCAATGATCTGGTACTGCACCTCTGGGAGGCCCAGAATCTCTAGTTTTGGTTTGAGGGCAGGCCCTACTTGGATCATCTACCTCTTAACCGTTGGATCAAAATGGTTAACCGTTGGATCAAATTGGTTGGCCGTTGGATTAAATTGGTTAGTTTGATCCAACGGTTAAGAGATAGGGCCCCATCTAAGGACCTTAGATAAGGCCCTCACTATAGAATGACTCCATCATTCATTGCTTAAGACTTCAACCTACTTGCATTAGCTAAAAACAGAAGCAACTCTTTCAATCAAATTGGCTTCTTCTGATCAATAAGACCCTAATCTTCACAGAGGCATATGCATATGACAGATTGTTGATAATTACAAAATCTCTCAAAGGTACTGATAGAGGGGTAATTTCCTGATGTTGGATGCTATTTTCTCATATTTCATCTCTATTTTGTTCCTCCATAAATGGAATGGCCTTGACACACTCATAACCTGGAGACCTCATGTAATGGGAATTAAAGTTTATGACCTTTTCTTTTTCTTCTCTCTCTCGCTATCTCTCTACAGTATCTTGTTGATGATCTAATGGACCATACTAGTTGGAGATTACATCAAACTCATTCCTGTGGCTACCAGTTTTGGATGGAGAGAAACATCAACTAAAAGAAAATTACACTCAGCCATTCCACTCTTTAATACTCAATGCCTTTGAATCATGCAATCTTATTCAAAGCACAATGACAATATTATTTACATTGACATCACACAAGCAGATCAAAGGTAGGATTTAGATTGAAGCTACTAATTTTCTCAAGCCTTGGAAACAAAGCAAACAAAGGCATTAGATTTCCTCATAAAGTATTATAGAGCTCAGTAACAAACCAATGCCTCAAGATATGGAATGCCGCCGATCTTTGGCAGCTCTGGTGCGGCCTTTGGGAATGGAAGGTGTCACTCCATCTGTGCGCACAAAAGGAGAAAGTCTTCCTAGTTTTTTCGACACCGAGTTTATAAATGATTTTCGAGGCAGAGGAGGTTTATCAGCAGATGTTGAAATGTTTCCCATTGGACTGCTCATTGATGTTCTCGTAGTTGATGTTTCAAGTTCTTTCAGTCTCATTTTCATTTTCACCAACTCTATTTTCAGCTCCTCGTTTTGTCTACGTAAGATGGAGAGCTCATCAGGAACTGGGTGGATGTCAGTGGAGTACAAGTTCCCTTTGGAAGGAAGAACAGAGGATTCACCACCTATGAGATTGCCATTCATGACGTCTCGAAGGCGTTGCTGCTCGTAGTATAGAACTTGGACCACGGTTTGAACAGGAAGGCGATCATTCTGAGCAGCATGAGCACAGGCTTCACGGGAAAGCTTCTGGCAATCCATCATGCTGCAGACTTTCTTTCTCTCCATGTCACTTAGAGCAGGATGAGCCTGTCAAATATAGAAAGTCTAAATAACCATTGCAGATGTATCATTACTGTTTAAAAAAATTATATACAAGAATGTGCACCTTTAGGTAGATATCTACGGCTCTATACATCCCATCTTCTGTTGCCCTTGATTGTTCTGGAACAAGTTCAGCAATGCCAATAAACTTTGAGACAGATACATTACGGTCTGTGGCGATTTCAGCAAGGTAGTTCTCCATTAGCTTTCCAACTCGTTCCATGTCGGTCTGTGGAGGGGAAACATACTCATCCTCTGCATTATAGAGCAAAGGGCTTCCCTCCGTTTCATACTCAAGGTAATTTGACATGATCCTTTGCACAGTGTCCACATCAAACAATGTGTCCCCAGTAAAGGAATATGAGGGAATCAAGAGATCATCTAAAACGGCCTGAGCCAATTGCATGCCCATTCTCTTCTCCAAATCTAGCTGGCAAGCAACCGTTGTCTCGAGAGTTTTTGCAGCACGAAGCAGCATAGAAAGAAAGCTGACTGACATTGCATTTTTCTCCTTTGGCAGAAGACTAACTATTGTTTCTAAGACAACCCTCTTCTCGTGCTCTTGTCGTGGCTCAATTTTCTTCCTCCCCTTTCCAAAGAGTTCCTATTCCAAAAGAGAATTTACAAGTAAAGATGTGAACTACTAAACTGAAAAATATTGTTTTGTGGAGTGAGATCTCACCAAACCTCGTAGAGATTTCTGTGCATAGAGCATGAGTACTGGTCCCAGAGCATATTGTTTAAACCCTCTTGCCATCATTGCAATAAGAACCCTTTGGAAGATATCGATTCTAAGAACAGTTAAATCTTCAGCCCACCAATCAACAACAGGTTTTGAATGATACACTGCTGAAGTAACCGCACTTTCATTGACACTATCTCCCATACCAGACACGCAGAACTGGCTCTCTTTGCAGACTATAAGAGCAATTGCATCGATGCATCGGCTGACCAATTTCACTTTCTCTGCCATTGGGAGAAAGTTCTCTGAAATGTGTAAAACAGAAACTGCACCTGCTAGGCTCTTTAGCGCCACTTCATTCAAGTAGGCATCAGTTCTTCCCACAAGGTTTCCAACTGCATGGTCCTCAGTCATCACAAGATACTCTGCCACGCATCGCAGCATTGCAATGTTTTCTGTACTTATCTCAAAATTTATTCCATAACAGAATTTTGCTGCAAGTTCAAATGCTTCTGCTCCACCCGGAACATCAGGTAGTTCAATGACAGATAGATCAGCATCACTCGATTCTGATATCAGTTTCCTTATATATCCACACTTCGAAATTAAAGGAAACTGCAGTTGTGGCAGGTGATGTTAAAATCCAATATCAGTTATTTTTAATTAGTTTATGCCAGATTATTTTTTAGCCTCTCCATGCTTATTTGATTTATCCATACATTAAAAGAACAAAAATTAGTTCTTTATACATATATATTCATTATATGTACCAAATAATTGTTTTTGGTGTTAATGGTCACATAATTTGATACATGAATCAAAAGTACAAAAATACCTTATGCAATGAGAAGGAAACTCCTCCAACATGAATATTAACATCACTGGGTATCTCCTGAGAAAAAATCCTGCAAGTTTCAAGTACAGTAATTATTGTTTTCCCCTATATTTAGGAGAAATCAAATCAAGGGAACTACAAGAGAGAAATAAGTTATCTTATTAGCAAGGACACTTCAAAGTTAAAACCCACAGAAGTAATTAAAAAGGGAAAAGAAAATTCATGAAGCAAACCATTCACTGGTTCTCTTCAAGGCAGAAGAAAGAAGCTCTTTCTTCTTAGAAGTCATGTTGGCAGTGGTGGGTGCAGCAGTACTTTCCCCACGATCGATATCCGCCATGTCAGTGATTGTGAAATCTTTATCATGTTCAGTCCTCCATTATATAGTGAACTGAAGCAAATAATAGCAGAGAGAGAGAGAGAGAGAGAGAGAGAGAGAGATTGATTACTTCAGTGAAGCAACACTGAAGACTCATGACACTACTAATACGTACGGTATCTTGAGTACATTTTTGTTTCTTTTGACCCCCATTCAAACTTTCAATATGTAAAGATGCTGAACAAGCTAAGCTAGCTAGGCCCTCATTCTACAATAATGAGAATAGGAAATTGAAGCTCAAGCTTTCAATGTTGCTCTAACAAAACTGCAGTATCCATCTTCAGCCTCACAAGTAATCTTCACATTTGCATGAGTTACCCAAAATGGCCTCCTCTTTTGGGAAGAGAAATAAGAGAATGAAGACAACAAATCAAGGGGTAAAAGTAGAAGAAGGGATCTGAAAATCAATGGCATTTATGATATTATTGGCAGGCACATGGGTAAAGAAAAGAACACAAGGATGTAGCTTATAGTGTGTGTGTGGTGTGTGGGCATAGGGGAGTTGGATGGAAAGGATGAGATTATTTGCATGTTAAGTGGCGGCTAAAGGTATGATATCCACGTGGGAAAGAAACATTCCCATCCACAAAAAGGTGCCCATCTTCATTTTACTTCAAAATTTTCTAAATCCATGAGGCTTAACAGTAAGAAGCCGTCCATAGTAGATGAATTTGAGGATTAGTTGGCTAATGTATTGGCTTTTGTTGGGTCTTTTTTGCTAAAATCTAGGTGGGTTTTGACATAAAATAAGAATTAGATTGAAACCTCAGACAAAGGTGGATATAGAACAACTAATGGCAATTTGGAGACTTCGACAAAATCATTTTTCTTTTTACTTTCTAACTCTTTCAATTTAAAGCAGAGCACAAAGTATAGAGCCTTTACAGTTTGAACCCTCACTGTCATCAAAACCTGTACTTCCTATACAAAAACATCTGAGAGAGAGAGAGACGCTCTTTATTTTTCCCTCCTGGCTACATGGGAAATGGTAAATTTTACCAGTTAAGCATCTCAGGAAGAAGAACTCTGTCCCCACCATCACCTGCTTGCAAACAATAGAATTGGGAGTTTACGTAGTGGAATTATACAGTTCCACAGAGAGAGAATGTGTGTGTGTGTGGGACTGTCAATAGATTTCCTCTGCAATAAATGATGCTTCATAACTTAAAGAAAACAATAGCACCTGCACACATCAAAGGGCTCCACGCAGAATGTGGCTTCACATCATATAAATTAAGGGCCCCTTCACCATGGTGATGGATCATTAGGCAGAAAACTGATCTCAATCTATGTAATAATTTCATGCCCATCATCTCATTGGATTCTGATATCAAATAATGCAGCAATAAAGTCTTGCTGGCCCCTCAATCAGCCTACCCAGCTGCACCCCTCTTCTGTTTGGCATTCTTCTTAGCTAGCAAGCCCTGCCCTCTAGCTTTCCATGTTTTCTGTTTTTCCTTTGACCTAACTGGCACAAATAGGTTACACATGCCAAAGGGCCAAAGAATTTTGATATACCCTTTGGGCTACACAACAGAATGGCTACTGCAGGACAATGGTGGAGCTATATGCAGCAGCTAAAGGCCTAAAATGCCTCGGAAAGATGACAAGATGTGAGACCTACACTAACCTAAGTGTTTGATTTTATTCAAAAAGGTTCTTGAGTGGGGGGCACAAATAAAATGAAGGTCTATTGGAAGAACATAATTTGCACACTCAGCACCTACTAATAGATGTGATCATATGAAATTACTACAAGGGCCATGATCAAACCAATAATATTTTAGCTTTGTACCCTTCAGAACAAAACTTGTCCTCTGGGGATTTTGCTGTCCTGGACCTGTCACTTTATACCAACATGGGTGTCCATACCACTGGGCTCTTTGAAAAGGCTTACAAGTTTTGGCCACAAAACTGAAGAGGAACTTTTTTTTTGGTCGAAACTGAAGAGGAACTTCTCTATAAAACAAACACCATTAATTCTGAGTAAGACTATATATAACTGTCCGGGGAAGTTTTAGCCACAAAAACAAGAGGGACACTTCTTTAAGAGAAATACCATTAATTCTAAGTAAGACCATAGATAAAAGAGACTACAACATCACATGTGAGGTTGAATATGAAATAAAAACAGAGAAGAGATTTGACTCAATAATTGATGAACAGAATAAAATGTATTTGCTCTCATTAGAAGATTGAAACATGGAGTCACTAAACTACAATGTGATGAATCATTTCCTACTTTCTTAAAAATTCTCAGCATTCATTTATGTCATGGAATTCATGCATGTATATAATCCAAATGCAAATAATTAACTGCTAAATACAACCTTCCCGAATCCCGTCTATATTGATCCTAATCTGTGTCCTGTGTCTGTATATATATGCCACAGATTGAAACCCATTTTATGTTGGAAGAAAATCTTGCTACAATCTTGTAACATACTGTACTCACCCAACCTGATCACCCTCACTACTTTGCTGAAAGTTATGAATGGTGAGGCTCAAGCGGCAATTTTATCCAGTACAAACATCTGAGATAGGCATGCATGCTTTCATAATTTAGATTCACAGTCATGTTGATTGTGGTGTATCGTACGTATATGGTCTATTTGGAATTGCTTCTTTTCATAAACACTTTTGTTGGAAGCGCTTTTAATAGAAGTTTTGTTGGAAGTGCTTTTAATAGAAGTATGTCCAAATTTTGACACAACATCAAAGTACGTCTTGAAAAAGCTTATGGATTATAAAACCACTTGGAAGTACTTTTAAAATTTCTTCCACTAAATGATGACAGAAGCGCTTTTAGACATCTGAAAGCGTTGTTAAGGTCTTCTTAAAAGCAGCCCGAACAGGATAAGTTAAAAGACTCAACTTCTTTCCCCGTTATAACTTATAATAACTCAGGCAGGACTCATAAGTAGTTTAGAGGTCACAAAGCCTATAAAACCATAGACAAAAAACCTTTTTTATCTGCCATAGGCAATAACCAACCCTTAATAAAGTTGTGGGTGACAATGATTAAGTACTTCAAACAACTATGTAAGCACACACCATAAAAACAAATCACAGTAGAAAGTTGAGTCAGTCTCTTCTACTCCTATACATTTTCGAAACAAATGCTGGAGTGAAAGTAAGAAACTAATCAAAATCCGGTTTTTCTTTTTAAAGTAAAAGGGGTTTAGTAAACAGCCAAACGAACCAATGATTACAAAATAAGAAAAAATTGACACCCAATCAAACTTCGAACCACGTCTCCAAGGATATCGCAGAGGTTTGCAGCCAACCCATCTCATATTGGTGCCATGCCTGCTATGAACAAGGTTGTTATCTTTGAAATTGAATTCAGTATTTCATATCTCCTTAGTAGTTCAACTTCAATGATGTGTCAATTTTGTTTTTGTTTTTGTTTTTTAAATTATCGGGTTTTCCTCTTTATTCTGAATGAATTTTGTCACTAATTTTGTCACAAATGCTTATCTACATGATTGGTTCACTATATAACTCATATGCATACAGTGTATGTATTATATAACTCATTTGCTGTTGTTTCTTTTAAAATTATTTATGGTTGTTTGAATTGCACATTTTTACAAGTTCGGATTTTCTCCTCTCTTTTTCTCCACAATATGTTTTCTGTAGTTATTTTCAATAAATTTTCATATTGGCCTAATGCAATTGTTTTGATGTTGACAGCAATGTGAAGGATAACATTTGACGATTTGGCAGGGGCTGAGGAAGCAAAGCAATATTTCCGAGAGATTGTTGAATTTGTTAAAGCCCTAGAGAAGTTTTTTCCAGTTAATGCCATTCCCTTGGACTGGAAAGACATTGGCCTTGGAGCTCTTGGGTTCTATGATTTAAATTAAACCCGATTAGTTAATTAATTATTTGAATTATTTTTAAAATCCAAATATTATATAATGTTTCGAGTTTTTCTTATAAATTCGCAGAAAACATTCATATCATCATTCTTGTATAGCAGATAGATAAACACACAAATATCACAAGAAATGAAAGCCCTAGTATTAGGACTTTGATTTAGAAAGTTGTATCCTAGTGGAGCAAACGCCATATTTAATTTCATTATTCTATTTATTGTTTAAAATATAATTACTAATTAAAGTAATTAAAAAAGGCTAACATATGACTTAATTACATATATTAAATTAAAGAAGTAGGCCAAAAAACAAAAGTAAAGAAACTAATATTATATTTTTTAATATTTAAAAAAAAAATCTGTCCTGGCGAAAATTCGTCGGCACAAATCTATGTTGGCGAAATTTCATGGATTAAAATTTAAATTATCATTTTAAAGTGTTTAGCCGCACGGCTATACTATTTATGTATACAAAACTGACGCACCAAGGCCTAGGTGCCACATGTCAAACGAGTATTCCTGCTCGGCTATACTATTTTTGAAAAAACAATTAAGAAAAAGCGTATAGCTGTACGGCTATACTAGTTCTTAAAAAATTTCAACAAGAATCTAGTATAGCCGGGCGGCTATACTATATGTGTACATGAAGACCAGCCCCACGCCTATGCGCCACGCGTCAAACGCGTACAGCCGGTCGGCTATACTATTTTTAAAATCAAAAAAGAAAAACTGAGTAACGCCGAACGGCTATACTATTTATATATACAAAAAAGGACGCGCCAAGGCCTAGGTGCCACTTGTCAAATAAGTAACGCCAGCCGGCTATACTATTTTTTAAAAAAAAATTTAGGGAAAAGCGTATAGCCGTTCGGCTCTACTATTACATAAAAAATTTCAAAGAGAATCTAGTATAGCCGGGCGGCTATACCATGTGAAGACCGGCCCACCGCCTATGCGACACGCCTCAAACGTGTACAGTCGTGCCCCCTATACTATTTTTCTTTAAAAATTAAGAACAACGAGGATAGCCGCACGGCTATACTATTTTTAAAGGCAAATAATTTTAAAACTGAGTATAGTTGGCCGGCTATACTATTTTTTTTAGTATGATATAATATGTGAGAATTATGTGTGTAATGCTTAAGTAATATATATATATATATATAAAATTAATCAAAAGGTTAGCCTTGGGCCTTGGGACTCTTGGTCTCTGTGATTTAAATTAAACCATATTAGTTAATTAATTATTTGAATTATTTTTAAAAAAATCCAAATATCATATAATGTTTTGAGTTTGTCTTGTAAATTCACAGAGAACATTCATATCATCGTCGGGAGAGATTTTATTTAAAAATAAATATAAATTTAGTATCTTTTAGGTCCAATAAATTTTCTTTTTAGTAATTAAATAATATCTTAGACTTATTTTATTATATTTTTATTTTTATTTATTTAGTGAATTATTAAATACTTTAATTAACTTAATAAATGGTAATTATTATTTTTATTTAATCAAATATTTAAATACTAATTATTCACTAAGTAAATAGTAATTAAAACACAACTACTAAATAAAGTAATTAAAAAAGAGAAATCAATATTATGCTATTTAAAGGGTATAGCCGGGCGGCTATACTTAAAAAAAAATATATTTTAAAAGTACAGCCGCGCGGCTATACTCCTCCTTATCCTTCAAATTAACTTTACTCCACTTGAAGCGTGTGGGACAAATTTTAAATCACAGAGTCACAGAGCCCTAAGGCGTAAGGCCCATCTTTTGACTAATTAAATATATATTATTTACATATATTAATTAACCATTGACCCAAAGGCCAAACCTAACAAGCCACTCAATTGGGCCACTTGTATTGCCCAATCCGAACTATTCTATTTCTAAGAATAGGTCTTATAAAGACCTTTAAGGAACTATAGTTTTCAAATGTGGGACTAATTTCAATTCGAACATATTTGCAATGCCTTGCAAAATCCAACAAGTGATATCGATAGCCTTTGCATACTCCAGAGAGCACTTGTTGGACTTAAGGTCAAGATACGTCTGCAATAACAGTGATAATGCTATCAATATCCAACAAGATAATGACATAATCAAGATGGTTGATTTCTAAGTTCTCTTACAAGTTTCCATTCTTTAAATCAAATTGAAGCTGAGTTTTGGCACGAATTGGAAAATTTTCACATTTCAGAAGCATAAATATGTATCTATGTATATACAACGTAACTAATACACAAACATACGCAAAATTAAATCATCTGGGCATGGTGCTTAACTAATTCTGTTGGTTGTGCTTGTGACCGTGAAGCCTCATCAATTGATGATCACCCCATCCCCATCTCTTCAATACAGGTCTTCCATCCAATGCTGCTTGTTACTTAGAGTATTTCCAGCAAGGGGACCAAGGGGAGGGCTTTTAAGGGGTAAGGGGGGCAAGCCACCCATGCTGTTTCCAGCAACAAAAAGTGGCTCGGGCAAGGAGTAGGACCCAGCGAATTGGGCTAGCTCGAGCTCCAGCCCGAGGGCAAGGCTGATGTCACGTCAACTTCAGCCCTGCATCCAAATTTTTTTTAATTGTCCACATGGCGCGTGCTGGGCTCTCCGATCAGATTTGTTCTAGCAATCCAACAGTAGCCAATTTTTGTACAATAAAAAAGTGGAATTTTTTTATAAAAAAACCAAAAAAATTACTGATTGTTTTTTTTTCTGTATACCTTATTTCCATTTTCAACATTTAAGTCAATTGAGTAATATAAAAATAAATTAAAGTAAAAGGATTAAGTTTACAATGTAAATAAGGAAGTACCCTCCATTTGGATTCAAATAAAAATACTAGAAAATCAAATTCCCACCATATCAAAATATGAAAAATTGGTTTTAGTGCAAAATACGATTTAGGCTAAAAATGATGGCTCATTAAGTCAATATATACTTCATATTAAAATCCCATACAATCAAGTTTTCTTATTTGATGTGTAAAGAATAAAAGCCACCAAAATTATCTTGAGAAAATGATTATTCCGAAAAACCATTTTTTATACTTAGTTAATATTGCACCTCCGCTAAAAAATTCTGGGTCCGCCAGTGTCTATAAATACCAACCAATACTCTTCACTTTTAACACAAAATCCTCATACTTATTTTTTTCTATAAATACCAACCAATACAACTAATAAAATAAAATCTTATCTGAAAATATTATCCGATATGAATAGTATTGACACGTAGGAACCCAAAAATCTTATCCGAAAATATTATTCAAATTAATTGTTTCAGTAAAAAAGTTGTAAAAAAATAAATAAATGAATAGCATTTGTCATGGCAAAGGGCAACTGCTTAAAACACACTTTGCTGGGGGGGGCTAGGGCAGCCACTATTCACGTGAATAGTAGCTGCCCTAGGGCTCCCCTTGTGTCATGACAAAGGGCAAACTGCTGGAAATGCTCTTATATAGGTAAAAACATGGCTGATGTGAGGCATGATCAATTAGCAACCAATGATTGGTTGAACTTGGAAAACACTTGGGAATATCAGAAATTGCCTTTATTCCATATGGTAAACTTTTATTTGCTTAACATATAAAAAAGAAAAAAGTTTATTTTCTTGAATTCATTAAGAGTTGACCTAATACCCACGTTATGGTTTGGTTATGGTAATAGTGTAGTGTTAGAGCATCTCCAACACTAGTAGTAAATAAAATTCTTTAAATTGAATTTTTTGACCCACGTGATAATTTGAAAAACCTTAGAGCATCTCCAAGAGTAGTAGCAAATAAAACTCTTCAAATTGAAGTTTGTTGACCTACGTGGCAATTTGAAAAGCCTTATTTGCTACTTGAATAATTTTTGCGCCAACACACTCTTCAATTTAATTAATGAAAATATCATGAAAAAAAATGAAAAATATGAAAACATATGAAAAATGTCTATGTATTTATTATATGAAAAGAAAAAATGCATGTTTTTAACATTTTCAAGATAGGTTTTGTTTTTCCAAAGTAAAATTAAATGTTTGAAGAACCAAAGTTAACTTACTAGTCTTGAAGAGAGAGAAAGAGGTTGCACCTTTGATTACTAAGGTTGAAGGAGTTGTTTGAGAGAGTTTTTCTGATGTGGCTCACCTATTTTAGAATTCTGAAATTGTTGAAGAGACTGTTGGAGATGCTCTTATTATGGTTTGATCATGTTACGAGTTTGAGACCTAAAACAAACCAATTTGAAAATTTATTACAACCTAGTCATTTTTTATTAACATAATGACAAGCCTTATTTTTTTAATCAACAATTAAGAATTGGTTTCCCCTACTTCTTGCATCAAAAACTGAAGCACATGCTTCTGATAAAAAACGAGGGCTGCTATTTCCACCCATCTGTCTTATTTTTCCACCCACTTTGTTTTCGCAATTTTAGAGACAAATTTACCCTTTTGTTAAATGACTTCTAAGGACTTGTGCCTAAAACGATCTGTGATTTCCTCAAGGAGGTTTCAATGATCGGTACTGTGTCAGAGAGGCTGTCCAAGCTTGACGATTTTGTTAAGCGCTTGGAGGGAAGAGATGAGGAAGATCGATGCCTTCAAGTGCGAGCTTCCTCTTTGCATGTTTCTCTTGAGCGATGGTTGGTTTTTGTTTTTCCATTTCAGTAAAACATTAAAACTTCGATTTTTAAGAACATATATTTTTCTTTTTCTAACTTTTTTTTTGGGGGGGCGCCGGAGGAGAAGGGGAGGGGGTAGAGGAATCGATTTTGGAGATGGGGTTTTGGTTTTTTGATGGTTTTGATTGATGGTATTCAGTAAATGATATTAGTTTGATTTGAGAATTGGGTTTTTCCATGTTTGTTGGGCTTGGTTAATGGGTTTTTAGTTTTGAAGATATTGCTCAATGGGTTTTTGTTTCGTTATACCTCTTTTTCTGGGTTTGCTTTCTTTATATTGATTGCAGCGATTCTAACTCTGAAGGAAGCTGCAAAATGCAATGTGCGGCACCAAATGTTCAAGAAGAATTGTGAAAAAAAACAATGGAGGAGGAGGAACCAATAACAATAAGAAAGAAAAGGACTGTATAGATAAGAAGAATTGGATGAGCTTTGTCCAGCTTTGGAACACTGATAATTATCAACATCCCTCTAGTGATTTCCCATATGATCGAAAGCAAGTTTCTGAAATTAATTCCAAGGTAAAGAAACAGAACATCAAAAAATTTGAACAAAACTAAACATAGCATTGAACTTTATCTTCTAACCGAACAATAATGTCAGAAGAATGAAGCATAAAATGGGTTAGCAAATGAGGATCCCTTCCAGACAGGTAGAAATAGGACTGTAGGAAGAGAATTTATGTCATTCAAGACATACCATGCTTTCTCTGTCACGGCGGCGAGGAAGGAAGAAAAGGAGGAATTGCCAGTTCATGGGCTAATGGATTCGGGTAAAGAAAATGTTCCATACTAATGGATTCGGGTTCCATAACCATGGGTTCCAACGTATCTGAGCATTCTTGTAGCACTTACCATCATGAGGTTTCCAGAAGAAATCAATTATAGACACTAATATAATTAGATCTGCTCTTCATAGACAAACTTGGGATTTGCGATCCCAAGTAAGATCGGTTCAGGATCATGGGATCCTTTTCTATCAGATGGGAAGGGCTGTTGCACAAAATGTACTTCTAAGTAATTGCTCCATAGATCCTATATCTATCTATATGAAGAAGAAATCATGTAACGAAGGGGATTCTTATTTGTACAAATGGTACTTCGAACTTGGAACGAGCATGAAGAAATTAACGATACTTCTTTATCTTTTGAGTTGTTTTGCCGGATCGGTCGCTCAAGACCTTTGGTCTCTACCCCAACCCGATGAAAAAAATGGGATCACTTCTTATGGACTCGTTGAGAATGATTCTGATCTAGTTCATGGCCTATTAGAAGTAGAAGGCGCTCCGGTGGGATCCTCACGGACAGAAAAAGATTGCAGTCAGTTTGATAATGATCGAGTGACATTGCTTCTTCGGCCCAAACCAAGGAATCCCTTAGATATGATGCAAAATGGATCTTGTTCTATCGTTGATCAGAGATTTCTCTATGAACAATACGAATCGGAGTTTGAAGAAGGGGAAGGAGTCCTCGACCCGCAACGGATAGAGGAGGATTTATTCAATCACATAGTTTGGGCTCCTAGAATATGGCGCCCTTGGGGCTTTCTATTTGATTGTATCGAAAGGCCCAATGAATTGGGATTTCCCTATTGGGTCAGGTCATTTCGGGGCAAGCGGATCATTTATGATGAAGAGGATGGGCTTCAAGAGAATGATTCGGAGTTCTTGCAGAGTGAAACCATGCAGTACCAGACACAAGATAGATCTTCCAAAGAACAAGGCTTTTTTCGAAATAAGCCAATTCATTTGGGACCCTGCGGATCCACTCTTTTTCCTATTCAAAGATCAGCCTTTTATCTCTGTGTTTTCACATCGAGAATTCTTTGCAGATGAAGAGATGTCAAAGGGGCTTCTTACTTCCCAAACAGATCTTCCTACATCTATATATAAACGCTGGTTTATCAAGAATACGCAAGAAAGGTACTTCGAATTGTTGATTCATCGCCAGAGATGGCTTAGAACCAATAGTTCATTATCTAATGGATTTTTCCGTTCTAATACTCCATCCGAGAGTTATCAGTATTTATCAAAGCTGTTCCTATCTAACGGAACATTATTGGATCAAATGACAAAGACATTGTTGAGAAAAAGATGGCTTTTCCCGGATGAAATGAAAATTGGATTCATGTAACAAGAGAAAGGTTTCCCATTCCTTAGCCGGAAAGATATGTGGCCATGAAACAGGGATTAAGTGGAACAGAATTGACTGAGCGGTAGAGTTGTGGAAACACCTGTTTCTTCCATATTTTGGACCTTAGCTCCATGAAACAATATACTAACTACTGCTGAAACATGGAATAATTGAAATCTTAGATCAAAACATTATGTATGGATGGTATGAACTGCCTAAACAAGAATTCTTGAATAGCGAACAACCAGAGCTATTACTCACTACATCAAAAAATTTCCATTAATGAAAGATGTAAATCCATTGGAAAATAAAAAAAAACGCTTGTCGGATGAAATGGTTGTTGCTATCTGCTACAATAATGACTCATTGGTTTAACTGAATAACTAAATGAAATATATAGACATTTCTCTTCGTCTCAGGTCAACGGATCTTCTCAATTGAAAGATCCCCTATATGGATAATACACATTTCAATTGACCGACTAATTTTAATTGTTTTGTTTCGAAGCAAAGATATCCACGGGGCGGTTTGTCCTATTCAGATATTCACGACCAAGAAGTACTGGATTCTCTTTCGGATAGGCTCTTGAAAGGAGAAGGAAGGCTGGAATGCCAACGAGTGTCTATTATTGAATTCACTCGACCCGATAGTACAATACCCATTTTGGGAACGTCTAGCACCAAAGTAACTAAATGGGTAAGTCGCCAATCCCTAAAACGGACTATGTAATGTACTTTATCTGCTGGATTACGACTGGGCATTTTACCAGCGGTTTCTATTGTATCAATCTACCATTGTGTGATTCCTGTTGAAGCATATGATCGGGGGGTGGGTGCAGGGCATTTTAGGAATATTGGTGGGTGAAAAAATAGGATTGTATTTTTTCAAATTTATATGATGGGTGGGGAAATAGGACAGAATGGTGGAAATAGTAACACTCTAAAAAACCGAGAATACTTAGTTTAAGGCTTTTAATCAAGAGAACAAGTTTCTTTTCTGGAATTCAGTAAGAACTGACCTAGTACACATCATGGTTCGGTTACTCTACTAGAGTTAAATGGTTTGATCATGCTATTAGTTTGTGACCTAAACCAAACCAATTTAAACTGTAATGCTACCTTGATTCAATGTATAATTTGTAATTTGAGGCCTAACCAAATCAGAACGGACCGCTCCTACCCTAATTACCGGTCATAACGAAGCACAGCTGCCCATTATCATCGAACTTGGTACAGACGACACTGAAATAGCTATACGACACTTTTTCACTAGCCAAAATGTCTTCACCATCAACAAAAATATCTGACGACGAGCAATAGCAAACAGAAGTTCACACTCGCGCCACGCCTTCTCCACCTTATCCAACTTCCAATTTCCCAAAACCCTGCAAAAACCGCACAGAAACCCTCCATCAATGGCGGACCAAATTCATTATCAAACCCACACACCCCATTTCTTCTAATAACCCAACCTCTTAATGCACATCACCTCCTCAGCTTTCATACAAAAAACCCACATCACTCATGGACCTTTCTTCTTCCTTCATACAAGTCTCAAACCCCTCCACTTACAACAACTACTCTTTCTCATCCTCATTTTCACAATTCCCAACTCAAATTCGACTTAAAACCCCCAAATTCTCATTCCCAAACTCGCGTAATTTCCATCTTCTTGCTGTTGCCGTAGACCCACAACAAGAGCTCCCCAAAAACAGCCCCCAAAGGCTCCTCAAAGAGCTCTCAGAGCGCAAACGAGCCACTTCTCCGAAGAAGAAGGTACCTCCGAAGAGGTTCATACTCAGGCCACCGTTGGATGACAAGAGACTAGCACAGAGGTTTCTCAATAGCCCACAATTATCGCTAAAGTCTTTTCCTTTACTCAGTTCTTGCTTACCCTCTTCCCGGCTTAACAATGCCGATAAGGCTTGGATAGAAGAGTACATGCTTGAGGCCAAGCAAGCCCTTGGGTACCCACTTGAGCCTTCTGATAGGTTCGGGGACGATAACCCAGCGAAGCAATTTGATACTTTGTTGTACATGGCTTTTCAGCATCCCTCGTGTGAGAGGACCAATGCGCGGCATGTGCGGTCTGCGCATTCGAGGCTGTGGTTTTTGGGGCAGTATGTGCTTGAATTGGGTTTGGCTGAGTTTTTTCTGCAGAGGTATCCGAGGGAGGCTCCTGGTCCAATGAGAGAGAGAGTGTTTGGGTTGATAGGAAAGAGGAACTTGCCCAGGTGGATTAAAGCAGCTAGCTTGCAGAACCTGGTATTTCCTTTTGATGATATGGATAAGTTGCAGAGGAAGGACCGAGAGCCGCCTGTGAAGTAAGTTCAATGGTCTTTTTTCTTTTCTTATTTCAATTATCTTTCCTTAGTTCCTATCCAAAAAAATGTTTTATTGCATTGCCTTGGATCCTTGAGAATATAACTTGTATTGAAGTGTAGAACTTTAGTTAGATATCAAAACAATGTAAAGGAGAAAATTGCAATCTTATCATGGAAATAGGAGTTTATATCACTAGATATTGCCGTCAGGTCTTTTTAACTATTCATCTGTTTCTTGTGACTCGGAGTGCATGCATATGATAAGAATTCTTCTTGTCTTGATGTCTGATGCATATGTGGGGATTAGGTTTTACTGATCACCATCTATGTTGGTGATTGATCATGTAGCATTTGTAATCTTATATCTTGAAAAGTCTTGCCAAAGAAATAGAATGGAGATGTAGGGTTTGGGGCTGGCTTATATGGTTACAAATTTCTCTTTGCTTTTGACATTCCTCTATTATCAAAGTTATATAGCTAATACAGAAAAAAAAATCATTATTTGGATTAAGAATGGAACTTGAAGACATGATAACTGTTTGGCCCTTTCCTAGCCTCAATTTAGGGTGTATTCTAAATCCTTGTTACCTAATTCCAACATACTAGCTGATTTTTCATGACAAATAAAGCTGTAAGTTCTTATAAATAATTTATATCATAATTTATTAGCATAAATTATCTCTTGCTACTCAATTAACTTTTGGATGTCACCTTCCATAAAAAGATCATAGTTTCTTTGGCAATACATAACAGATTTTTTTTAAAATTTTAAATTCATGCAATTGAATGTGGTTCTTTTGCAGCTTGAAATTTCAGAGTTGCTAATCATTTGGGCTTCAAAAATTTTGTGTCTTTTGGGCAGGTCTGTATTCTGGGCGTTGTTTGGAGCTATATATTTGTGTTTTGGGATGCCCGAAGTATATCGTGTTCTTTTTGAAGTATTTGGAATGGACCCAGAAGCTGAGGATTGCCAGCCAAAATTACGGAGACAACTTGAAGATGTTGATTATGTTTCCGTTGAATTTGAAGGCAAAAAACTCAGCTGGCAAGATGTTGCAGGATACAAGGCAAGCTCTATAATGTTTTCTTTTCTGTTCAATTTTATTGTTGTTTATCCATAAAAACAAAACATATAAACACTCCAAACCATCTGGGATTTTCAGGTGGTCAGATATTTTGCATGCACTTTGTAAAATCATGAGGGTACTTAATATAAGACTAGATGATTAAAGGCTTATCACAAGGCACTTGTTTTAACCTGACTGTTGAGGTTTGTTTATGATCATATGTTCAAGTCATTGTTGATCTTCTAGTCTTGGACATGCGATGCAGCAATTTGAGATGAATTGAAGTGCAGTGACTTTTCAGATAAATTATTCATGTCATGTGTATTAGAGTGACTATTTAAGTTGCCCATACTTCAATTTGGTTCCCATGTGTTAAGTAAATAGTTATGTTTATTTGTCTTTTCAATGCTGGAAGGTTCCTGCAAATAATATGTTTTCCCCCTCTACAGCCCCCAGAAGATGCTCTTTTTGCACATCCAAGGCTCTTCAGGGCTTGTGTTCCACCAGGTATGCATCGGTTCAGAGGAAATATATGGGATTATGAGAGCAGACCTCAAGTCATGCGGGCATTGGGATATCCCTTGGCAATGACTGATAGAATTCCAGACATTACTGCAGCAAGGAACATTGAACTTGGACTTGGGCTACAGGTGTTTCATTTGCTGCCCTTCATCTCTAAATGTGCATTTTCCAGTAGAGTGTAATCTTATCTCTTTAACCTTTATATCATATTGTGTGGTCGAGCATGGACCTTGAAGCATTTGTTCTTCACCAGGCAACGTGTTCTGTTATGTATTGCCTGATATCTAGCTAGCATTTGCTTTTGTTTGCACTCAAAGTTCACTAGGTTACAACAGTGCGGATCAGCCTGTTCCCAAATGTTTAGAACCACCAAAAGAAAAATTTTGTGGATAAATTGTGTTTGTTAATGATTACAATCTGTTCAGGCCCTGCATCTTGATGTATTGTTTGATTTCTTATTTACATACAGCTTTCTTTCTTGCATCCATCGAAGCATAAATTTGAGCATCCTCGATTTTGTTACGAGCGGTTAGAATATGTTGGCCAAAAGATCCAGGTAACAATTTACAGTGCATCAATGCAATTTCATTTGTCAATTGTGTAGGAGACCCGATATTTCTCTTTCCCCACGTATATTAGTTGACAGTTCTGTGGTTTTGTGTTTATATCTTGTTTAGGACCTTGTGATGGCTGAAAGGTTGCTGATGAAACATTTAGATGCTCCTGGAAAGTGGTTAGCGGAGAGACATCGCCGTGTTCTTATGAACAAATTCTGCGGGAGATATTTGAGGGAGAAGCGTCTCCATCAGTTTATCATCTATTCCGACCAGGTTCAGGATGCATATGAGCACAACCGAAGATTAAGGAATCCAGCCACAACTGCTGTTCAACAAGCCATTCATGGCCTCTCATACACCATATATGGGAAACCAGATGTAAGGCGCCTCATGTTTGAAGTTTTTGATTTTGAGCAAACCCAACCTAAAGCTGTCACTGTGTGAAGATGAACTATTCAATATTCCAATCCCAACACAAGCCACAAAGCATTCTTTTTAGTATCCTCGATCTTTTTTTTCCCCTAGTTTCTCAGTTCTAAGGAGGAAATACTTGCATAGAACAGTATGTGATTGTGATATCTAACAACACTAATGTAATATAAATATGTAATAGTTTAAATTAAAGTATTTTTTAATTATGTTCACTTTGAGTATGTGATTAGAGCACATTATTGCAACTGGAGCACAATGTGAACTTCCAACCTGTGTTTTTTTGTTCTTTTCCAACCCACCAAGTGTTGATCCTGCATGAAAAACAATACAATACAGGAAGGAAAATGTTTTGGAATACCTTTTTGTTTCCGTTTCCTACTCCAAAAATGCTATTAATTTTTATTCCGAACTTTGTTTTAGAAGGCTTATCATATGAAAGATAATTTAAAAACCGAGGGATGCGGTGAAAATTTCTACATAAAAAAAGTAGTGTTACTTTTTCTTTTTTTTTCTTTTTTTGTCTGAAAAAAAAGTAGTGTTTAGGTACAAGGATTGTGGAGAACAAAAAACTACAGAAGAATTGAAGACATTTTCTGTCATGGCGATAGCTGATAGGGTAATGAGTTAGAATTATGGTACAGTAGTGCAATGACAGTACGCTGGTAGGGTAATGGGTTGGAATTAAGATATAGTAATGAGATGAGACGGTAGGGTAATGAATTCGAATTATGATAGATGAACCGTTGGATTTCTTTCAACATAATAAATTAGGGAAAAATCATTAAGAATGGCCACTCACCGATCGCCACGTAATCATATTCTCAGCTCAGACCCAAAATATTATGTTGCAACAACTACAGGCAAGCAAAACTCCCCGCCAGCGATATTTAATCGGGAAAGAGCAAAGTACCAACGAACCCAAAACGCAGGTTTTTTGTTGGGCGTCGTTTGACGTTAATGGTGTCGTCGTCGCGGTAACTACATAATACAGGCTACAGCACATGATATATGCGCACAATCCAGCAATACCTCTTCGCTTCCTGCTAGTGTGCACCCTTGTTGCGTTGCGTGCGCCTGTAGCGCACCCTCCTATCGTGCGCACCCCCTCCCCCTGCCCTCCTCACGAGACACAGTCTCCTCCTACTCATCAGATCTCGGCTTCTGATAATCTCGGAGGAGCAGCCATGTCCAAAGCTCGTGTCTACGCTGACGTCAATGTCATCCGCCCTAAAGAGTACTGGGACTACGAGTCCCTCACCGTTCAATGGGGGTAACCATTTTTCCCTTCTTCTTTCTTCTTCACAATTCAATTTGTTGATTTTCTCAAAATTTTAATCCAATTTGGGACCTTTCATTCCAAAGCCGTTGATTTTGATTTTGAGTTTAAGCTTGCAGTAGAGTAAGCTGTTGATTTTGTAAATTAGGGCTTTTTGGTATATCTACTGTGCTCTCTGTGGTAATGATGGGTACCCTGTGACCCTCTTTTTGTAGTTTTTATTTAAAAAGATTACAACTTTATTATGGGTTTTCTTTTCTTCAGTGATCAAGATGACTATGAAGTTGTACGGAAAGTAGGAAGGGGAAAATACAGCGAGGTCTTCGAAGGCATAAATGTCAATACGAATGAGCGCTGCATAATCAAGATCCTCAAGCCTGTTAAGAAGAAGAAGGTAAAGTATTTGCTTTCTTGGAAATTAGGGTTTTGGGTTCTGGTGTTTTGTTTGATTTAGTTGCCAATGATTCTGGTGTTTTGTTTGATTTAGTTGCCAATGATCCCATTCTGCACTTTTTAGTATGTGTTCTGTCATAACTGCATTAGCGACACGGTATTATAATGACGCCATTGTTTACTATGTCATGTGTGTGGATCATTTGTTGTAACATTTAGAACAGAATTTGATCTTTCTAGTGGTCTTTATGCAGATTAAGAGAGAGATAAAAATTCTCCAGAACCTTTGTGGGGGACCGAATGTCGTCAAGCTTCTTGACATTGTCCGAGATCAGCACTCAAAAACTCCAAGCTTGATATTTGAGTTTGTGAACAGTACTGATTTCAAAGTTTTGTACCCCACACTGACTGATTATGACATACGCTACTACATATATGAGCTTCTCAAGGTAACTATCGTAACTTGTTTCTGCTTATTTCCTTCTTCCCCTGCTCAACTTGCGGAACCATGAATAGTTATGAATCATTTCTGGTAAAAAAATTTGTTTTCTGGTGATACTGCAATGCTACAGTTTGTTAAATGAGAGGAGACTTGAATTTAGAAATGAGAGAGCACATGGTTTCCAGAGAGAGATTGTTCTAACTGTACAAGAAATTGTTTCAAGTATGTTATTTTCTTGCGTACCTTCATGAATTGCCATTGCTTTCTCTAAGGAAGGAGGGATTTGATTTAGTGGCCATTTGGGAGGACTGGTTTCAAATTTAGGAATTTAGTTCATAAAAGGAACATATGGATTTCACATGACTCATTGTATGTACATGTAGTTATCTCAAATACATTCCATGCACGAGCCGAGTGACGTAGGTGCACAAGAATACTTTGCTAGTTTTTCTGTTGTCTTTTTAATGTTAAAAAATATAATCTAACCTTATTTTCAAATCCACATGTTTTTTTTCTTTGAAATCATCTCGTTCAAATGGGCCTTAGAGTGCTCTCTAGTTGCACTGTTCCAAGGTACTGCGGATTTTGAAATTTCAGTCCAAATGAAGGTTTGCATTAGACTCGTTTGGAAATAGCAAATATCAGCTGAGATCTTGTGTTATCAGAAGCTAAAACTTTTGCCAACTACTTTGATATGCTTTTGGTCCATTGTGCTGCATGCATTTCTTTTAATGGTGGTATATTTCCTCGTAGGAAGCGGTTCACACCCCTGCTTCAATAATGTGCAGTTCAATGTGCAACCAACCTTAATTATTTGGGAAAAAGCACTGCTATCAACTTTTCAATGTGTTGTGTATGATAGGGATGTTGGATCAACATCCTAGTCTGGATCTAGTTTGCTTAATAAGTACTTGTGGAATTTAAGCTCCAAACTAACCATCTTAGTAATGTGTAAGCACCTTTTCATATGTTAATTATCTTCGCATTGCAGGCATTAGATTACTGCCATTCACAAGGAATAATGCATAGAGATGTCAAGCCTCACAATGTTATGATAGACCATGAATTGCGAAAACTTCGCTTGATAGACTGGGGACTTGCTGAATTTTACCACCCTGGAAAGGAATATAATGTCCGTGTAGCTTCAAGGTAATATTTTACAACAATGTAGAATCATTACCTATTCTGGGTCCTATGTAGACCATGCATGTACATTGAAATGTGAATTGCTTGAGCCTTTAGTTGATGTTAGTATTGATCAGGCATTTTTAGGTGGCTAGGAATAAATATTTTAAGTTGGTTCTTTTCTTGCATATAGTGTATTGGCACTACATATTCAACGGTATTTTCATCTGCAAGACAAAGCGTAATCAATTGCTAAAATAGGTACCTGTATTTGGAAGGCTAGAGTAGAGAGTCTCTTTAATGATTTTAGCATTGTGACGGTTCCTTTGAGTTTTCTTGCATCATTAGACTGTAAATTCATCTTTGTGGAATGATTGAAATTTCTTTCCTTCTTTTCTAGATACTTTAAAGGTCCTGAACTTCTAGTCGATTTGCAAGATTACGACTATTCTCTGGACATGTGGAGCCTGGGTTGTATGTTTGCTGGAATGGTGAGAATTACAGTTACTGGATTTTGGTTTAAATGGTTTCTGGTGTTAGTTACTTCAATTCGCAATTTTAATGTGTTTCTGTTTAGAAAAGCATATAATCAGGTGTTTTTTTTCTCATTATACTTGTTTTGTGTAGATATTTCGCAAGGAACCTTTCTTTTATGGCCATGACAACCATGACCAGCTGGTCAAAATTGCCAAGGTAATCCTAGTCCTTTTTTGGTTGACATGACGTAATCAGTATGCATATGCCACTGGTAGAAATTCCTGCAGGAGCGAAACAACAAATTAGTGGTTACTGTTTATATTACAACTACTTCTGTATGAATGTTTAGATTCTATATATCTTTGGAGAGAAACTCAAGGATGTCTGTTTGTACTACTATCCCTCACTTAGGTGATAGTGTTGTATCATCTAGGGCAGTTTCACATCAACCCCCATCCACATGAACCCATGCACACACACACCTATAAATATGGACTAATGAATCCTTATGAACATAATGTATGGTCTAACCAATATCGTTTGATGTAATATGTATATATTTTTAATGAGTTGTAGTAATTTATATGCATTTCCAGGTACTTGGGACTGATGAGTTGAATGCATATCTGAACAAGTACCATTTAGAGCTTGATCCTCAACTTGATGCACTTGTGGGGAGGTATTTTCAGCATAAATCTCTTCTTCTAAGTGATGCCAATTCTCTGTAATCTTGTAAAAGGTCAATTTTGTTATAATATGAATTCTTTGTGGAAATATCTTAGCATGCGAATGCAAAGGTTCCATCTTCCGCTAGGAACTGCTGCAGTTTAACTTATCAAACAAAGTAAAAAGGTGCTGCAGTTTATAAATGTGAATGAAATCTTGAAAGTAATAAGTAATGTGGAATTAGTATCTGTGTACGTGTATTGATGTGCTGTTACACTGTACTGCAGGCACAGCAGGAAGCCCTGGTCGAAGTTTATTAATGCAGATAATCAGCATCTAGTTTCTCCAGAGGTAAATTCTACATTTCTTGGAAGCAAACTGTTATTGGCCCTCCAAAAAATTCATCCTTCTGAAAGTGCAATTTCCTCCTTATATTTTTATGAGGGAGGAGTGCATGATCGCTTTTTTGGAGTGCCAATAAGAGCTCCCATCATGGAAATGTGTACATAAAAAGTTCTTTAGTTTATTCACATTGTTTCATCAAAACTTCCTTTATGTATTTTCCAAATTAAAACTCCTACAATTGCCAACTTGCCATTAATTTTTAAGGTATTTGACATGCAGGCCATCGATTTTCTGGATAAACTTCTTCGGTATGATCATCAAGACAGGCTAACTGCAAAAGAGGCAATGGTAATTCTCCATTAGTTAGAGTCAAACTGAAAAAGGGTTCTTGTGACACCTAATTCTTTCCTCCTTTTCTTTTCCTTTTACCGACATTAATTTAATCACTAAGTTTCATTTTATGTGAGCACTGTTCTATGCATTTACATGTTTGCTGTTGATAACTTCCACCATTATATTTTGGGGATGAGAAAACCTTACTGCCAAGCTGGCACTTCTGCAGGGCCATCCATATTTCTCCCAAGTGAGGGCAGCAGAAAGCAGCAGGATGCGGACGTAAGAGCTTTGATAATATAATGCCCCATATGTAGACTAGAATTTGTGCTATTTGGGAGTGTTTTATTTACTTGAAAACTCTGGCTGCCTTTGGCAATTGTTGTAAGTTTAATATTGTTGAATGGGATTTTATAGTAATGGTTGTCAAGTTGATGACTTTGTTGGATAGAAGATTAATTATTTAAAGCATGATTTCCGTGAATATATTCTTTATTGCCACCTCGCTCTGGCAAGATTGTTTTTATATTTTTGCTTAATGCCGTAAATCAGATCAATGAAAGCCTCATCTGCTGAGCAAATGGTTTTTGGCTATGACATTGACACACATCATTCAACTATTTTCAACAGTATTTAGATCCTGGACAACAGGGGGCTCCTTTATTTTCTGGTGTGTCGTCGATCTTTATATACTCCTTGCTCTGTTGAATAGACTTTGGCAATGCAAGTCTCGGCAAAGTAATCAGCCCCAACCAACGGAACGGAGATACGTTCATCCTCCAATATCCTTACACAACACAATTGAGACTCAATTCGGACGAAAAAGATTTATAATACTGAAGAATGAGGAATTATTACACATTTAACGTGCCTATTAGAACTAGAGCAACTCAGAAATTTTGAATTCAATTGCTGTCAAAGGCTTGGCACAAGCTTGGAGCCACAAAGCTAAGTAAACATCAATCCCACATTTTGAAGTTTGGCAATTGACCAGAGTAGGCAGTTGGGTATGCCAACAAGCATAAAGCACATGCTAACAAGAATTGATGTAAAGTCTTACAAGGAGCAACAGCACCAACATTCATGATCATTTAAGACCAAGATTCAGTTCAACAAGGAGATACATGTCTTTCTCTTGCTCTCTCCCTCACTCACATTAACACACACAAACACTTCACAACCAGTATTAAATAGCTATCAATCCGGAAGAACCGTTGGTAAATTCATTCCAGAAAGCTTAATATAGAGGGCCATAACGTTCACAGTTTGTCCCTACAACTTCTTCTCGCATTTTGTTCATTTCTTGAGATGAGGGAAACAAGCGTACACATCAGACTTGGGATGCTTTGCTTCAGCATGCTCCCTGCACTTCACCTCTGATGTGGTGCACATAAATGCTTGCATACACACCTTGCACTGCAGTCAACATTTACAATACCATTACTCAATAATCAATCATAGTACGCAGATGAAAGAGAACACATTAGCTCCCTGGGAAACAATTAGATTTCACTATATTGATCAGCCCACAACTAATTGAAATGTACTTTAACGATCCTAGCCCCAAAGCTCATACAAATCACTCACTTAGCACAAAATAAAGACCAATAAGTGAAAACAAAAAGGCTTCATCACTAGCTACAAATTATAGATATATACAACAAGATGCTCTGAATTATGCAGTCATCTTAACCAATGAATTATAAATTATAATCACTATCACCTCAAGTTTGCAACAAAGGAGCTGAATTTATCAAAAAGTCCCACAAAAAGAAGAAAAAAAAACCGAACAAGCAGCATTGGCAGGCACAAACTGAACATTCCTTGATAACCCACCCTCATTCAAATTCCATTTATACTAATAAGCAGAAAAGGATTTATTACAAACCCATCAAGACTAAAATCGACACAGACTTAAACAAATAGTTCTTGAATTAACTAGGAAACATAGTCATCAACAACTAGTTAAGTAATTTTCCTCAGAAACTAAAAAGGGGTTAGAAACACCCCAAGGAATTACCTGGATGGACATGGCTTTCTCGTTTGTTTTAAGCTGGCTTCCTGTGTAAATAAAAAAATTAACCAAATTGTAAAAGACCAACAACTAGATCTAACCATAATCCCCAAAAGGAGTTGCCAAGAAAAATAAAAATTTCTGGCTTTTAAACATAAAAAAATTTCTTTATTTTCCCACAATGGATATTTGTCTGCCAATATAATCCTCGAAAGAAGCTTCCAATCAATTAAAATCCAATTTTAAATACAAAAGTTCAAAAATAATTCTTTATTTTATGCAACTGGAGAATTAATGTCTGTGACAACAACAAAGACGAAATTTTACCCTTGCCGGCGGCTTTCTGCTTCTCCAAGTTCTTCTCACGTGCCATCTTGGCCTTTTGACCGTTGCCTCCTCCCATGTCTGGTAATCGAAGACGGATGAAGACCTGAAAACCCTAATTTCGCAATTGAGCTCTGTGCCTGTTAGGCAAAAAGGGGAGCAATAATTCGGTGCGAATAAGTCAATTTATAGGTGGGGAGAAATTTATTGAAGTCCATAGCTTCAGAAAGTTCGAGATGACTTCTGTGACGGCAGGTTCTCTATTTTTTTCCACACGAACGGCACGGAGGATCTGGGCCCAATTTGGCTACAAGCCCCAAATGCCTTCATCATTGCCCATTCGATGTGGACTATTGTGTTTTTCTTTTGGGGGGGCACCCAAGAGGTGTCTCAAAACACCCAAATTCAAGTTTTTGGCCCTGGAATTTCTCATCCTATTATAACTTTCAAATAATCAACTATGATAAAAATAATAATTGTCAATGAGATCTTGTCGAGTGAAACAGGACTTTAATTTGCAAACAATGAGTGATTTTGGATAGACCAAAATCACTTTTGGGAGGAAGCACATCACATGTGCTTCTTCATATAATCACTTTTTAGTACTCATTTGGCATTGCTTAAATAGGGTGATAAGTGATTTTTTAAAAAATTTGAAAAGCCCAACCCGTTTGGTAAACTATGAGAAAATCAATTATTATTAAAAATTGATGTGAGAGAAAGCTATAAGGAAAAGCAACTAATGAGGCGCTTTCATTTTATGATTATGTAGGAATTAGTTTCGAAGATGCGCTGGGTTTAATGATTATATGCGGGAATCAATACCAATAACACTTTTAACAAAAAATTTACCAAATGCCAAACAGTTTTCTCTCACAGCAAATCTATCAACGATTATTTTCACAGCACATCAATATCAAACTAGCCATTTTTAGAGATGTGTTTTTCCTTAAAATTACGTAAAAGTGATTATTTAGAAAAGTAATTCTCCATAAAAACGATTATTTACCTCTTTAGAATCACTTCCAAACGAGTCCTATATAATCTTCACCTAACATTATTCTTTTAAATATATATATATATATATATATGTGGATATATTTAAGTTAATTAGGTTAACAATGTAGTGACAAATCCCAAAGCTTTGGTCAAATCTTATACCAAACGGAGTTTTGAGCTTATCCAATCAATTGACGTGGTGGTGAGAAGGATTAGTACCTTTCTTATAAATTGGATATCCACCAATAAGTTCCATTCTGTCAATACCGTCCACAAATTCACATATACATGATTGGTTTCATAGAGAGAATGAATGTTTTATTTTTTGTTTTACATTCCATGATCAGGATCTGTCATTTTGCATATTGATCAGGAAGAAAAAACAATTTTCCCATAAAATTTGGGATATGATTTCTCCACTCCCATTTTTTCCACTTACACTCCCTTTTGCTTTTTAATACTTTTTAATCAATTTTGTTCTTTCCCTTTCCTATTCTACCATTACCCTGCATATTCAATTAAGATTTTAAAAGAGTTTAAAAGTTTGGGTGTATTTAATTCAGATTTTAAGAGAGTTTGTAAAAATTTGGGTATATTCAATTCAGATTTCAATTTACATTAAAAAAATACATTGAAATCTAGGTGTATTCAATTTTGACTTTTTAAAAGTCAAACAAAATTTAAGTGTATTCAAAAAGTAATTTATTTTGAAGGATGAGTTGCCCGATTTCATTATAAATTAAAGGGGTAAGTATAAATACAAAATGCCCTGACAAATCTTATGTCAACCCTAGAAACTTTGAACGTGCTCTATGATTTCCAGTCCTTGAACGTGTGTGATTGTCAAGTGGAGGTAAAAAATCTCCTTTCTTTTTCTACGTTTTCATACATGTATGATCTTTCATCGTGTGTTTGAATATTTGTTGTTGCTGTACATCACCATATATCAATGAACAGTAGCATATATATCGATGTACATCATAATATGAACAATTGCTGCTTGAATAGTAGTTGTTGTTGCCATCATCATATATAGAGATGAACATCAACTTATTTGTTGCTATAAATATTTGTTGTTGTACATTGAACAAGTTTTATTTTTCTACGCCCTTTTTTGTTGTTGCTGTTATTATTATTATTTTATTATATTTTAGTTTTTTTTATTTTTTTATTTTTTTATGGACCTCATATCATATATATGATAGCCTTCTTCATTGATCTATTGAAGAAGACAATGAGCATTCAACATTGTCATCGTTACTAGAAAATGAGGGAACTAATTATGACCAAGTTTTTCAAACCCAAGAATAACAACGCGAGAATGCTAACCAATGGAGGGTTGGGATATATATCTTCAAATATGTGGAGAGATACTATGAATGACGGGAGTCAAAGATGAGCAATGAAGAAGATACTTATTCGTTTTTATGCATTTAGAATTATAGTTTACTTATAATTTTTTTTTTGGTCAAGAAATTACTTTTATGTTTTTACTTTTGCGTATTTTTCATAAACATGCTGACATATATCTTTATTTGGTTGCACATTTGAACAAAATAAGGGCCCTTTTTTTTATTTTCTTTGGATGTATATGGTTTGGACATTTTTTACAAAAAATTTTTGCAAAGGTACTTTCTCTTTTGAAAATCTAGAAAAACAATAAACAGCCCAAAAAAAAAACATTTTAGAACTCTAATAAACTCTTTTAAAATCTATGATAAAACTCTAACAAACACCATTAAAATCAATCTACGAATTCAATCAAACTTTATGTGCAGTTTATAGAAATCAATTGAAATATATTAAACTCTATAAACTTTATAACTCCATTTAACTCTTTTAAAATATTAATTGAATACACTCCCCTAATTTCATTTTTACTTCACTTTTATATTAGTTCTTTTTCTTTGTACTTAATTTTTCAACTTGCACTCCATTTTCAGTATTTTTTTTTCCTTTAATGGGTAAGTAAGAATTTTTTTTTTTTTTTTTTTTTTTTTTTTTTTTAATACTGAAAATGGAGTGTAAGTTGAAACATTAAGTACAAAGAAAAAAAATAATATAAAAGGTGAAGTAAAAATAAATTAATGTAAGGTAAGGATAAAATAGGAAAGAGAAAGAACAAAATTGATTAAAAAATATTAAAAAGCAAAAGAGAGTGTAAGTGGAGAAAAGAGGAGTGGGAAAATCAGCTCCCTAAAATTTAGCTTGTTTCATAAACTCTTATGGTGCGTTTGGATGAGGGAAATAAACTTGGGATTTTGACAAAACTCATAATTTCTAAATTAACATGAACCATTCCCGTGTTTGGATAAAAAAACATAGAAATTCAGAAATTCCACGTGGGAAAAAACATGGAATTTGGAGATCATAAATCTCAATTTTAAATTCTATCTAAAAGTCGTCATTTCTAAAATCCCAAGAGAGATTGAGTTTTTAAAAAAGATAACTTTACAAATAAAGGTTAAATTCCGTGTTTTAAATTTGTCACCCAAACAAGAAACTTTACAAATTCTAGAACATTAATTTCCGTTATTTTAAATTCCATTATTTAATAAATTCTTTGTACTTTTAAATTTCCTCATCCAAATGCACTCTTAAGGAATATCTCTTAATGAACTTTGATGATCTCTAACCTTATATTGTTTTTTAAATAATTATATTTTTCTTGATTCTTTTTTTATTTTGGGTCAAAAATTACCATTTGGGTAATAAATAAATCCCACAACCTTACCCTCTTAGAGCATCTCTAAGGGAGATGTCAAATACAAAACATCAAATTAAAATTTGATGGCTGATGTGGCAATTTGACATCTTACACAGCTCTACACTTCACCCGATATGTCAAATTAAATTATTATTTTATTACATTTTAGTGTTGATTCATTTTTAATTAAAAAGAAAAGAAAAGAAAAAATAATAAAATATTTATTGACATCTTGCTTTTGGGATGTCAAAAATAATATCTCAACCTCCAGCCTTCATTCCACATCAGTTTTGACATATCGGTTGAAGTGATGTGAGATGTCATTTTTAGCTGTTAAATGTCTATGTGGCACGTTTGACATATCGATTGGAGATGCTCTTACAAAGCCTTAAAATAAACTCCTACGTGTATGTAATCACTAGAAAACTACACATCATGTGAATTTTGGTGCTTTTTACACTCGTACATTTTCAAGTTTAAAATGTCAGAATTCAACTTGTCTCATGCTCACCTCTTTAGCACTATGCCACTCGTGCACATCAACACCCACGAATTAATATTAGCAAAAACAGACGAAATTCCAAATTCCAAATTCCAAATAGTCCCATAATCCGTGATCCTCCATAATATAAGCATGTACAAAGCCAAATCATTGTTTCGCAAAATTGGCAGCTTCACTCAAAGAATATATAAAATATAAATAATATGGTAAAGCCGTCAAACTGTTTCTCCCTCGTTGTAGCGGCGGTTATATAGAAAATAGAAGAAGATAAATGGCATTTGAAAGGACTCGTGGGTCAGTGGAAGAGTCCTTTTCCAATACCGCACTTTACCCAAACCAAAAAAACACACCTCATTTTTCTGTATTTATATTCGGAAGGACAGGGACCGACCGACCGACCAACACCTAACTGTGGCACGAGAAAAATATTGTAGAATTAGAATATACTTTCCTCTGCTCTGCAAAATCCTTATTGCTTTATTATCTCCTCTCTTTCTCATCATCGTCATCGGAAACTAAGCTCTGTTTTTTCTTTTCTTTTCTGGGTCTCTCTGCAAAGCCATGGAGCTTCTTCCTGATTTTTTATTTACAGTTGTTTTTTCTCTCTTGATGGCTTTTTGGCTTTCTTTCGTTCTCCCTCTGGTTATTTCTATGTGTCCAAGCAGGGATGCCAATGACCATGTGGGGAAAAGAAGGGTTCTTTATGAGTGTGAATCTCCGGTTGAACCCGAAATTCATGACTGGAGAAGTGAGATACGAGGTGGGTTTGTTGAAAAAGTTGTGAAATTTGAGGAATTTATAGGTGAAGAACCAAAAGAGGAAAGTTTCCTACTTCAAGATTTTGTTGATGAAAGTTCTGGATCGCCAACGGGACATGAGGGTTCAAAGACTGATGAATATGAAGTTTGCAGAGAAGTTGGAGTTGTTTGTTTGTCAGAGAAGAGTGTTGACGATGAAAGTTCTGGTGGGCATGGTTGTCTATGCGGGCGCTCAGAGAACATGGTTGATCAAAGTTCTGAGAGGCATGAATTTGGAGAAATTGAGGTAGATTTGACAAAAAACGAAGTGGGAATCTTTGAAAGTGAAGATATCAAATTTCCAGAGTGTGATGGCAGTGATCATGAAGCTGATCGAGCCAAAGAGAGTGTAGTCGACGGTGTGGAAAAGGAGGGGTTGCTTGGTGAGGATGATTGGGAGGGAATAGAAAGAACTGAATTGGAGAGGCTTTTTGGTGCTGCAGTGGTGTTTGTTGGGTCTAAGAGTAATGCTGAGAGAAGTTCAAGTGTTGGAAGTGATGTGAAGACGAGGTTAGATGGGCTTCACAAGATTGCCACTCGAGGGCCTTGCTTTGAACCCCAACCTATGGCATTCAAGGTCTCTGCACGAGCAAAATGGTAGCTTCTAACTTCTATTCTGCCTTTTTTTGTGTTGTGATATTCCAGGGTACTATTTGATTTGATTATGTTCTTATATATGCTTATTGGTTTCTCTGAGTGTAGCTCTCTACATGCCCAGAAATAGTACTTTGATTTAAAGACTTTTTATTTGGTGATTGTCCTATCACGCGATAATCATTGCAACTTTCTCAAGAATTGTACTTTGTAGCGTTAACTTTGTTTATCAAGGCACATGATGAATGTGGACTAAGCAAAGTTTACAGAGGGGAGAGGAAAGAAAATTATTTTTATGAAACTGATAAGTCACAATACCCAATTGCATTGTTCATGTATCTCAGGGATAAGTCCCTTTAATGTTCTTCCCCTTTCGATTTTTACTTGGACTACTTGCAAGTTCCAACTGTTATGACATTTTATATCAAGCAGACTAAACAGGGAACTTATTTTCCGAAAATGAAGGACCTTTTCTAAGTGCAAGCGATTCATCTACAGAGTGTATTCAGGCTCAAGATGAATAAACTTTTAGTACTGTTAACTTGTAGAAATTGAGTTGAATGGCATCACACTAAGCTTTCACATCCAGAATGTAGTTTTGTGGACAATAATTATGATTACTTCTGATGCTTCACTAAGTTGATAGAGAAAACCGGTTTACATTGTACAAGGAATGCTTGGCAACAACTCGGAAACATGAGTGCAGAGGTAGCGATGGAGCAGTATATCACACTTCTTTCAGAAAGAGTTCCTGGGTGGATGCAAGATGTTCACGGTGTAAGCATTTTACTTTTGAAAGTGCTAGTGCTTCATTCAGTTGTTTTTACAGATGAACAGTGTAGGATAATAATCCTTTCCTGTTTGACTGGAGCAGGATTTTGCGGATGCCCAAGTGTATGAGAAGATAGCTTCTGATCTGAAGACATTTGTGCAAAACCAATCAGAACCTGCAGGGGAAAGGTGTTCAATCTTTCCTTCTTTTTTGGCCAATGTTAAGCACTTTCAAGGTTTGCAGATTTTATTTTTTCTTTTTGTAGTATTTTTTACTGATTTCTTTAATCTTTTCTGAATTTGCAGAAAAGTGGAAGAACTAAAGCCTGATTTTAAAGGTTTAGATGAGACAGGGGTGAGAGTCTTAAATAATTGAGCAAGGTATGCATGCAATTAGTTGTTATGTAAGCTTGTCCATAGCTTTATCTTATCTGATATGATATCTTTGTGTTTTGCAAAATATAAACACCACAGTCACAGATGCCATTGTTCACATAATACAAACTGAAATGAAGGAAGTTGTGCGTGCAAATTACGTTGTATATAATATTTATTTGCTCAAAGTTGCCTGCATATACACGTAAACTGAATTTTCATTGATGGCACTAAATGAATAGATGGTTCCTGTAGTTTTAGTCATGGAATCTTGTCCCCTTCTGTTTGCTGTAGAAGTTGAACGTAATTAATTGCTTGGTCATGAATTGAGTAGGAGATAAGACACAAATATTATTGATACCACCAGGAGTCAGTTTCTGTATTTAATTAATGATTAATATTTTGGTTCTTGGCTCATCTAGTTTAAGAAGTTACAGGCTGACAAATTCTCTTCCTGTAATCATACATAATGCTTATTTAGATATGTTGAAATCCCATATATAAAAAATACTGAATATGTTGTAATCATATCTGCAACAAATTGGAACTCTTATGAAGTTTTCCCATTACTTGAAGAGCTTGCCGTAATGTTTCTTCCGGTATCTCGGTTATGTTTGAAATCCAGGTTTGTGCCAATTGTTCATCACCAAGGTAGAGCATCTTCCGGACAGCAGAGGCTACCAAGGCCCAGGAGGAGTTCACTTGAAGAATTGGAAACATCCAGTCTCATTTGTGACCAGTACATATTGCCATTGTCTTTTATAATAAAGATTTAGCCATGTGTTTATGGTACTATGTATATCCCACTTGCCCACTACATCTCTGTTTAAACCAAACCCCTTTTGTTCCTTGCATGGGAGAAATGAGAAGAAAATTGGTGATGTTACACCTCAACAAAACAGATGGTATTGTACAACTAACCAAGCCATAGAGGTTCATTTTATTAAGGTGAAACTGCATGTAATGTTAGGTTGACCTAGAGCCACCACGAAAGCTACCGCCTCCACCACCATCATTGCCATCACCACTGTCATTGCCTCTACCATCATCCTTGGTACTATAGCCACCACAGCTATCTTACTGCGGCCACCGCCGCCACCGCCACCATCATCATGGCTATCATATCTGCCATTGCAATCATTATTGTTGTCGTCGCCACTCATTTACAAATTGATTACAAATTGATTCATCTAATAAGACGGACTAAAGTTTTCATAATTAAATCTTATTATGTTGAATAGGTTAGAAAAAAAAAAACTTTACAAATGATATAATTTTAAAATAGTCCTAAATTGCTTGGAGGAGGAGATACGAATAGAAGACCTCCTGTAACTACAAATCCATTGCCACTTTATATGCATACAAACTTCTGATAAAGTTTAGATTAAAAATAAAAATAAAATCGTAATGAACAGAAGGCCCGCAAATCGAGCGTTCATTACTTTGAGTTGAAGTCGCGAAGGATGATCGAACATACTCAATACGACGACGTTTGGATTGTCCGCTACAGTAGTATGCTGCAGAGAGAAAATAGTTGCACTGAGTCACAGACTCACAGACTTACAGTTACCGGCAGACCCCAATTCCATTAATGAACGTCGACGTTTCAAATCATCTCCAAATTCCAATCCATTTAGATCTCAAGCTCGAATTCGAACTGGTTCAAATCTGCACCAATGCCTCAAGAACACTGGTTCCAATCTCTGAGATCCGAAGCTTCTCATTCTGATTGATTCGAATAAAAGCAATATTCACATGGGGGTGGTGATTGAAAGCTCTGTTTGGGAGCCAAATCCTGGCCTTTACATATTCATCTTCTTCGCCTCTCTCTTCTCCATCCTCGCCTTCCCTTACGCTTCAAACAAGTACAGCAGCACTGGCAGCAGCAGCAGCAGCAGCAGCTCCAGCAAAGCTCCGTCGCTCTTCGACCATGGAATCTCCCCCACCGCCTCCTCTCTCCGCTTCCAGAGGAACTTCCTTCTTATCTATTCTCTCGCCTCAGGTCTGTACGACGTCGTCTCTTGTTTCCTTCCGGATAGATCTTCTTTTCTTTTTGTTCTTTTTGCTCTTTTAAGTTTTAGTTCAGCTTCCGTCTAAGTTTTTGTACTTACATTTTGTCATAAATCAAGCAGAATCGCATTTTAATCTTAATTTAGCTATTTGTTTTTGATCACTGATGGGGTTCTTATGACTTTTGCTGTCAGTGATGGAGGGACTGTGGTCTGTATTTGGTGAGTTTGAGTTAGCTTACTACGGTTTAAGCAGAGAGCAAATGATGTTTTCTCTCTGTGTTGGATTTGCAGCTTCTCTTTTAATTGGTCCCTTCTTAGGCGTACTTTCCGATTTAATGTAAGTGCATTTTCAGGCCAGTTTTGCTTCTTGTTCGTTATTCCAATGCTTAATGTTAAACCTTAATTGATTTCCCTTTTTTTGTAATTTGTGTAGAGGTCCAAAGAAAGTTTGTTTCCTCTTTTGCATTCTACACCTCTTTCTTGGCTTGTGGAAGAGAATCATTGATCATCCGAGTGTTTTGGTGGCGAGTATTTGTTTGTCTCTCGCAGCTTTGATTTTTTCTTTCAGTTTCGAGACGTGGATGGTAGTTCAACATGAAGAGGTTGTTGAGAAATGCCAGTTATTTCAGACTTGGTTTGCACGTAGAAACATCACTTAGTCTAGAAATGGGAGTGACTCATACATAGACTTTTGTACACAAGCAATTTGTTGGACTAGCTATAGTGCCAATTATGATGAAAAAAAATTTATGTTTGCAGCAAGGGCACAGGCAAGATATGTTGAGTGAGACTTTTTGGTTGATGAGTTTCTTTGAGTCCGCATCTCTCATTGGAAGCCAGGTGCTTTCAAATTGGCTCATTGGTAATAATGTGGACAAAAACATGGCATCTCATTCCACTGCAGCCATCTTTTTGGCAACAATTGCCGTGGTTTGTCTTCTCAGAGGATGGACAGAAACCCCACAGAAAGTAGCTCTTAAGGAGTATAGGGCGTCTTTCTCTACATATGTTTTTGGTGGTAAGAGTTGCATTTGTTTAAACAAAAATTATCTACTTTCCTTGTTCGTTTACTTAAATAAACTATACTGCTTGAATACATTCAGTATGAAAATGAATCAGTTAAATGAGATTGAGTGAGACTGTAGTTCCAGATATAGTGAAGCATGTTAATTCCGTCAAAGGCATATGCTTCGAATTTGTGTAAAATTTTGTTCTTGAGGATCAAACTCTTATTGCTTTGCACTTCATTCCTTTGCTTGTTGCTATTTGCCTCCTCTGATACTCAACTGTATCTGTTTGCCCCAATATAATCAACATGCCATCAATCCCCTGATCCAGGAGAGTAATTTTTTCCATTTCTATAATGTTCTTGATTAGCTAAATCACTTATGTCATCTTTCCTTTAATGATGAGTACTTGAAGAGAATTTTCACACTTTTTAGGTGGGAGTGTTGTTTTTTAATCTTCACTATTCCAGCGACTTATTATTTGCATTTTAGAGGATTGAATATTTAAAGATGCTGTACTAGCATGATTTAGCTGCTCTTCTGCATAATGCTTTGCAAATCATGGTGTGAGCTACTGTAGGTGTAAGCTTTAACTATATGTTTGGTGTGTATTCTTACCGTTGAAACTTTATATGGTTGGCAGATAAAAGAATATGGCTTTTGGTGTGGGCACAGGCTTGCCTTCACTTCTCTGTAGCAGTCTTCTGGATACTATGGGCCCCTACTATAGTGGTATGGTTTCTATAATTTAAAATAAAATGTTTAGCGAAGTGAAAGGTACCATGGTTAATATCTGAACTACTTGAAACTTTATGTTGATGGGAATTTTTTTTTCGCACTCAACAAAGAATTCTTTCTTATTCCTGAGTAAATTTAAAAGAGGGATTTAAAGTTATTGAACCTTAGATATCATAGTTTCAATTTCTTCCATCAATTTTTAATAAATATGTGATTTTAGGCTGATGGACGAGAAGTGCACCTAGGGTTGATATATCCATGTTTTTTGGGCTCAAGAATGCTTGGAAGCACAATATTTCCATGGCTCATTAGTGGACTGTCATCCCTGAGAACTGAGGATTGCCTAGTATTTGCATTCATTATAATGGGGCTTGTATTGTCCATAACAGCGTATGATTATCAGGTAAAGATGTCTTCTGTAAATGGAAATATAAGAAATATGATCATCAATTATGTTTAATGATAGTGGTTCCGAAGTTTAAACGTTTAATTGGTGATATGCAGGAAATTGGAGTATTAGTGACATTATTTTGCATATTTCATGCCGGTCTTGGCATGATTTTTCCTTCACTAGCCAGATTGAGGACAATGTAAATCAAACGAGTATTCCGTCTTTTTGTCCGCTAACGTCTCCTCTAAATATTATGCCTCAGGTTCAACTTTTGTTACGTGGATTCTAATTTGATGGTTTTCCTGCTTCTATTTGGTGTTCACAGGTATGTGCCTAATGCACTGCGTGGGGGGATGATAAGCCTTTCTCAAGCCCCAGCAAATGCAGCAATTCTGCTTTTTCTGGTGCAAGTGAGTGTTTCTTCCCAGGATTACTTCAACATAGAAAACATATGATTAAGAAACTCCCTGCCCAGTGAAACTGATGTGTGCCACCAGTGATGGAGAGCAGCCACAGTAAAAAAGGGTCATAATTGGACTGGTAGATTCCACCATGAGATTTATTGATTAAACATCCATCCACTGACTTTTCTTGCTACTGTGGTATTGATGCAGGGAAAATACTACAATAACATCGGGAACTCAACAATCATAGCGTTTGCTGCCCTTGGACTATTCACAGCAGCTGGTTGCATGCATGTCTTGAAGCGATGGGGGAAGCAACCATATCAGAACTGGCATAAACTCTGATTTTATACCAAATCATAAGCGAGCTTATTGACTGAGTTGGTGAGTTCTGGAGATCATTAATGACTAGCAGAACTGAGTATTTCTAAGAATTTCTGTGCCTCTGAATTCCACCTGAGGTATGGGGACATAAATACTGAAAAAACAACAATATGTTGTAAGTTGCAAAAAATTGGATTGATATGGTCTTGTGTATTCCTTAGGAATCAACTGAATGACTATGTGCAAGACGGAAACCAGTTATCGGTTCCTTGTCACCGAGTTCAATTCAAGTTGCCAAACCCATCTGAGCCTCTTAACTTTCTGGGCAGGTCTGGTGGTTAGGCAGGAGAAGATGAGATTTACATGTTTACCATCAGCCCTCTGCGCAGTTTAGGGATTTAGACCTCAGCAGTAGAGGCGAGAACTGCAAGTTTTTGTGATCCTCATTTTGAAGATTTGTTTGTAAGTTTTGCACTAAACTGACACAATTAGCAGTTTAGTTGGGCAAAATTGTACTTTAATATGTGGAACAGAATGGAAATGTCTAAATTATTGCCAGATTTCTTTGATGATTGGATCGGTGAATAAAAAAAAGGTTCATAGTTGTCCTGTAAATCCAATGTGCAGTTTCGCTTTAGTGAGGAGTTTCTTTCAAATATGACTCAAACCCAAGACGAGTAAAGAAAAAATAGCTACCTCTTTTTCATCTGTTATAAATTTCTGAGCTGGTGGAAAACAGGGTGACAGAAGAGATATACAATCAGAAGCTATGAAGAACGAGAGAACAATGACATTTCCCAGAACCTCGATTACTTCTTGTTGTATTTGTTCTTTCATCCTCAAATTTGCCTTCTTTCTCCTCTTACACCTTTCCCCACCCTCACTTTTATTAGCTTATTATGGATTTTTTTGGTTCAAGTTCCCGAAGAACGAGAGGAGAAATGAGAGGGAATAAAAGGAAAAGACAACAAAAAGGGAGGAGGTGTGAGTGGTAGGGCTTTTGTGGTTATCTGCCACGAAATCAATGTGCCATAAACTTGTGTTCGCAGGGCTTTTTTTTAACAATTTCTTGATGGCTTGTTTAGCCAAGCATGTCATAAACACTCAAAACACTATGACCGCGGATTTTATTTACTCTTCTTTCTCATCACGTTAATTTTGTGTCAAAAAGCTAGCTTCAAAACCAAAGAGAGATTTAGATATGAACGTGGAAAGTTTCGAGTTCTTTTTCTTTCTGGTTTTGAGGGCATTACTAAAGAAATTATTGGACTCATGATGGAGATGGACTAAGGCATGCAATTACAGCTTCTTGCACCATTATGCAAAGGTTCTTAGCTACACTTCACATATCCTGCATTGCAACAGATGGAACCTTTCTTCATTTATTTAATTGAATTGCTAGATGCGACATGAGATATCGACACGATGAAAATTTATTGAAACTCCGATCATACAAGAAAAAGAAGGCTCATTCTCAAACGACCCCCTCCGAGGGGGTTGGTGTGTGCTAATGCTCAGGTGTGGATAAAAATTTGAGCACTGCACAATGACACTCTAGACAAATACAACTAATCCTCTTGTTCTTGATCCCTGATCCACTTTGTAGCCACCCATTTTTCCCCTTCAATTACAGGACAGCTCCCATGTATTGATAACTGCAGAGGCGCATCCAGCCATTAATTAAATTAGAATGGAACAAAATAAACAAACAACTTCTCTTAACAAGGAATGAAATACCTCATACAGGGTAAATTTCACGAGAAATGCTAAGAAAAACATTTTTTCTTTCTCATCAATACTTCTTGAAATGATGATAATGAGAATGATACTGGGAAGCAACTAACCATATCAATTGTACCATTTGGGAGCAATGAATAAAATAAAAGTCCATCCCCTTTGCGTGGCTTCACTTTCAAACCAACACATTCCCGAAAATCATAGTTTCCATCCATGTTTGAGCCATTCTGCAGATCAAAAAGGGATGATGAACAATGGACAAACCAAAAGGGTGATGAGAAAAGCAGAGGTCTTCAACTCACCTCATAAGGAAACATGGTTTCACCACCTTCTTCAACATCAGTTAAATACAACAAGAATGATGCAACCTACAAAGATCAAATAAGACTAATGTAAGCATTCTTTAAAACCTTTTGGAAAATAAACATTATGATTCTATCAGATCTACAACTTGTTATGCTTACTATTAGTGTTTAATCTTAGAAGATGGTTTATTGACCACTCCTGGATGCAACTTAACTTCCGCTATTAGCATAATATTATTTGGTTTGAACATGTAATCATTAAGAAATTTCTTGAATTTGTTTGAACTGGTCAAGTAGATGAGCGCAGAACATCTATCTGCGACTTTAGACATGAAAGCACACACATCTATTTGGTTTCAAGAAGTCAATAGAATTTATCCTGGTAAAACTCCCATGCCATATATCTTTAAGGTGATACAGAATGACCACCTGTGCTCTCCAACCCAAGTATAATTTTTGTACAAGTGTAGGAAATAAAATATTGAGGTTTATCTTTGCCTGGTTTTATTTCCTAAAATGTGCACTCCGGGGAGTGGGTGTGCAAGGGTCTCAGTGATACACAAGCCCAAAATAGAAAACAAATAATGACCAAATGAAACTCATGTTTTATAGTGAAGATGTACCCTTTGGCTCTTCTGTGGACCATATTGATCAGGGTGGAATGCATCGTAATGAGAATTATACTTCTGCCCGATCTCATAGCGTAAGATGTTGAATGCCTGAAACATGATATCCTCAGCTCAGACAATTTTACAAATTGGCCTGAAATAAAAGGTTAACTAATTCATAAAACAAGTAAAGCAGATTTAGCTTTTGCATAACAGAAACACATAGGCATGAAAGAAATATCTTCACTATGATTACAACATCAAGTGTCCCATCATTACTTGGCAAATTAATACAAACAACCCGTCAAACAGCGGTACCTAACATTTAAATACTCATATAACAGTCTTGTCAACACTACCAAAAAAATAACTTTTCCACAGTTCGGACCCATGTTGAGAAATTTTTTTGCCAACAAGAAACAGAACATCAAATACACAAAGCTAACTATATGCACAGCACACTTCTGATATCTTAGGCACAAGAAAGAAATTTCCAAGAAGTTAGTAAACAGCTGGGTTCGTTATTCTGCCATGAACTGACACAGGATTTTCCGACAACCCTCCTTCCCCCAACTCCATTCACCCTTCCTACCCCAGTTTGTGGTTGCAGGCATTCTCATTTATAATTTTAAGGAATAAAATTACTTTGGCAACAAGAGTTTTTTACTTGATGCTGTCATCTTGGACAGAAGAAAAACTTCCACGAGCATTGCTTAGAACGAAACATGACTAGGCATTATGATTTTGTATAGAGAGAGATGATGATAATAAGCTCTAAACTGTACACTAAATAGTACCTCTCCATAGGTCCTGGGAAGCATTGTTGCTCTTGCAATCTTTTCCTCTATTACATCCAGAGTCCCAGATTTATCATCAGAAGCAGAAAGAAACATGCCAGAACTGCTTGAAAAGATAGTGTAAGCATGGTTTGTGGGATCTGTAATCACTCATATTAAGAAAACTATTCACATTTGGACCCGTTAGATTTGTTCCTCTAAATATAAAATCATCAGATGCTAGTATTTCTCAGCTTGTATCAACAATCATAAGATTTCACTAACAGGGCAGTCTTCAAAACTTTGGTGCAAGAGTAAAAATGGTATGCATAACAAGTACTAACAAAATGATGAAAAAGGTTTGCTCATTTGAAACACTAAATATTAAGTTTGTGTACCTTGTTCGTATATCCTTCGTGTTCTCCTCTGTCTCACCCTCTCGCAAAGCCAAAGTTGATGGTTTAAGGCTTGGCTTGGCCATACCGATTATGCTTTCACATTGCTCCGCAGTTGCAAAATTAGGAAAATATAGTGCACGCGGATACCAACTCAAGACCTACGCAGTTCATATGCCCTTTTCTTGTTAGCTAATAAAAATTCAATCTTTGATCCCACAAAACTCATACAACCCTAAATTGATCAAACTGTTTAAAGAATCGTCACAAAGAAAAGTCTACAACAGAAACCTGAAAGGGAATGGAAGTTAAAGAATCGTCACCGGTCTCTCCATAAGGCATCGAAGTATACTCTGTTTCCAACAGTCTCGTTCTCAGCCTATTATCACCACCACCCACATCCTGCCAAAAATCAAAATTTGAAATTGTTAAATGAATTATTTTTGAAAAACTGAAAAACCCACTAAAGTTCTTGATCAAAAACAAAAAGCCCATAAAAGGAAAAATGAAAACTTTGCCTGAGAGAGGAGAGAGGAGCCGTAGAAGCCAGCGAGGAAGAAGAAGGAGCATAAGATGAAGGTGGTTGGTAACCCAAGTTTGGACTTCAACTTGAACTTGGAGATCCAATTCCCTTTCCCGCTTTTGGCTCTCATTGTAATTTCAATTTATCTTCAAATGCAGGTGGCAATGGTGGTGTGATTGGTGGCTTCTACTTGCTCTCTCGCCTGTAAATTTTTGTGCTTTTGTTTTGCGTTTGACAAACGACAGTCGATCAAAGACTTGATTGCAGAGAGTCTTTGTCAAGACTGTAAACAAGCGTGTTCTAAATTCTAATTGCGCGCACAGCACGGCGGGAGTTTGCGTAAAACTACTGAGATTTTTGTAATCTGACCAAAAAAAGAAGATTGAGATTTTTGGAACCAAATTACCGGGGGGTGTAGTCAATCTTAGTGGATTTGGAATCCAATGGGTACAACGAATATATTTTGGTCGGGGGAGCAAACTTCCCTGTTTTGCAAAGTGCTCAAATCCAAGGTCATAACCCACAGAATTGTCTCTGACAAAGTGGATAAATAGATTCTTCCCAAGGCGGTCCTTTGGCTTTCATGGTTTTACAACTTTCTTTCTTTTTTTTAAATATTTTTTTTAACTTTCGCTTTGTAAATTCAAATTCTACCTTCTTCGTTGTGATTATTCTCACTTGTTCTGAAAAGGGCCATCCTTCATTATTCCAACTAGAAATAGAACCCCCAATCTTTTCTACTCCTGAAAAGATGGCACTAAATACCGTTCTACACAACTTTTTTAGACTTTCTAGAGAGAGAGAGAGAGAGAGAGAGAGAAGTTACAATCTTTTAGATGGGGGTGAATATTGAAAAACCATGGCCAAAGAGGAGGAAATCAATAAGAAAATGACATGACGAAAAAGGGTATGATGAAAGAAATAACACTTGGCCTAACCCACAAAAGAAAAATGGTAGCCTAAGTGTCACCGGGGTCGCATCATATTCTCTCAATTCTTTGCCGTTCTCATCGTTCGTGGATATTCTCTTTTCACTTTTTACTGTGACAAATGTGTCTTTTACCTATTGACCCAAAAAAAACGTCTCTTTACTTTTAGACAGCCTTTTTTATTTGGGTGGATTTGGACTATTTGTTGTTTGTTTTTTTACTGCAGACTCCCCGGTTTTTCTCCCTCGGTTGGGTCCGGACTTTGGCCCCAAGGATTGCACACAAAAGCGCGTGGAAGGTAACGAATTCCACATTGCATTTGCACAATCAACACCCCCCAACACTCTGTTTCCACACACACAAAAAATATAATAATAATAATAATAATAACAATAATAAATCTCCGAAGGCCCTGGCATTTGGACAATCTAAATTACAAGCCTACATAATAGACGGTCCAAAAGTACACACACAAAGGAGAGGCTTGCACACATGTTCAATTGAGTGGTCCCACCCATGAAATACAAGTCCTTAATTATCACACATTTTGTCCACCTGGCTCGGGTCACCCTCCAAACAAACCCTTTCCTTGCAAGTAAATTACAAAAATAATTCCGATCAGTTGTTTTCCTCCACGTAAATAATGCATGGTCCTTGAAAAAACACAGCCGTGTCTTTTAACTAGAGAGCTGAATCCTCACTCATCTCTTTCCCCAACTTCATGCCAGTTGAACAGAGAAATTCAGAGTACACCTAAACTGCGCTTGGTTCAGTTCAACTTGGGGAAATAGATGCTCCGGGCAGATGTATATTGCTCTCCGCTTTATAGTCCTCCACAGGTCAAGTTAGTGAAGGTCGGTAGCAGCTCCAGCTCATGGCTGATCCAATACCGCAGTGCTCGAAGGCTAACCAAGGGGGTTTCTGTCAAAGCCTTGAAAGATGAGGCAGGTGGGGAAACGAGTGGTTTCCGTGGCCAGAGTTGGGATCCCGGGTCAGAAATGGAGGTTCCTTATGAACAAAGGCCGGTATGTTTTCACTTTCTCTGTGTACCTTCCGCAGCAATCCCATTTCTTCAATGGTCGACACAAATTAGATGAACTTATCCATTGAATGAGAATTCAGCAGGATCCATTGTCTTTAGCTAGGTCCAGTTGGTAATAATCACTACCCCTCTAGAAGAAACCCTGTGACAACAAATCTAGTTTTTCAGTTTTCTTATACGAATCAGATAATATAAAAGAAATAACAAGGAAAATTAGGCATCATGAATAGTGAGTGAAATGCTTCATATGCCATGGAAACAATGGCTCTTATAGCCAAGTAGTACCTATGCCCACTTTAAGTCATGGGATTGAAAAGGTGTTCGAATCCCAGAAGGGTAAGAGGAGGTTTTGAGGGAAAGTCAGGGCCATCCCTTATTATGCACCCCAGCAATTGGCCCAAAAATAAAATGAATAGAAAAGGGAAAGGGAAGCAGATTCAAACAGATTCCCCCACATTATTTCTTGTAAGCAATATGTCATGAAAATTCATACTTACAGTTATTTGGTTCCATAATAGGTGAATGAGTACTCATCTCTGAAGGACGGAGTTTTATACTCGTGGGGTGAACTGGGACCTGGGCCTTTCCTCCTTCGTCTTGGAGGTTTGTGGTTGGTAACTTTCACAACTCTAGGAGTGCCTATTGCAGCTGCAAGCTTTAATCCATCAAGGGTAAGATATTGAATGTTTTAAAGTCAAAATAAAAAATATGTGGATATGGCCAGATACTTTATATAGAGCAGTAGTGTACAGAAAAAAAATAAATAAAATTAATGTCTCCGGACCAACATGTCTTTCAGAAACTAGAAGAGAAATGTATCTCGTGCTTCCAAATGTCTAAGACTATACTCAAACGGTCAGCAAAGTCACACACAGATCCACTGGCATATTACTAAAAAAGTTAAACAAGAAGCACATATCAGCACCAGCAAGAGGTATTTCATTTGTCTTTACTCCGGTTGTTCCAACCTTGCAGGATCCTCTAAAATTTGCGCTAGCTGCCGGAACTGGAACTCTTTTTGTTGTATCGTTGATCGTCTTAAGAATTTATCTGGTACTATTTTCAGCTTACTTCATCTTATAATCACTACTGGAGTGCATGAGTGGAAGTTTGACATTGAGCACTAGCAAAAGCTCATAGCCAAAACTTTCAATATTATATGAGAAAACCACTGCATGGTCTGTTATGATACTGACAACCATGGACTAAATTCTACTGGTCACAATATATATTATTTGTTTCCAGTCCCAAATACAAGAGAACATACTTGTTTAATGTACAGGTTCCCCAGTATGTAAGGATTCCATGAAACAAATGAACGGCACTCCCAAAAATAATAGCAATGGGAAAAAAAAACAATTTAATCTTTTAATCGAATGAATGTTACTTCCAAGCAATTTTCATGCTTGATATTTGTTTGATACACCGTATTATCATTCCTATTGCAGGGATGGAGTTATGTTGGTGATCGACTACTATCAGCAGTCATACCTTACGAAGAGAGTGGCTGGTATGATGGACAAATGTGGGTAAAGCCACCTGAGGTTAGCACCCTTAACCTCATCCTTTCTCAGTTAATAAGAAACAAGGATGAAATCGTCTTGGACAAGTTAGCCTTCCAAGTTCAATCACATCTTATTCAAGTATTCAACTGAAACAGGCTAAGTAGAATATTCAGTAAATGATAAAATTCATTCAAAAGAATTAACTAATCACATGAGGCTTGATGTTTATGCATATATTGCCTCTCTACATCAAAACCTCGAAATTATGATTATGCTGTGGAAACGAATTTGTGGCATATCATTAGAGCTTAATACTGAAACAAGGTTTCTGATAGTCGACTGTGTATATATGTGTGGTGTATATGTGCAAATGCATGTCATGGAGAATAATCTATGAGATATTAACTAAGTATGGTTATCAGAGAAGGTGAAAATCTGAATGTATCTAAAACTGGTACACTCAGAAATTTAAACAATTAAAAAAATCAGGGTCCGTGTCCTACATAATGGGAATGAAAAGAGAAGAATCTATCAAGGTAAAAACACATCCAATTGAACAGAAAGAAAAAAAAACATGTAAAACCATCTAGGCCTGTGGCAACCCATAATTTAGGCAGATATCAACAAAGCATGATGATCCTAATGAATTTCATCATTTGATTACTAAGAGAAATAAACGTCAAGTAAAAGAGAGTACTTATACTAAAATAAGAATAAGTATTAAAACCATCTAGGCCTGTGGCAACCCATAATTTAGGCAGATATCAACAAAGCATGATGATCCTAATGAATTTCATCATTTGATTACTAAGAGAAATAAACGTCAAGTAAAAGAGAGTACTTATACTAAAATAAGAATAAGTATTTCCACAATACCTGTCCTGTCACAATTCTTGTTACCCCGTTGCTATGGCGGACCATTTCATCTTGTGGCCAACCACTGAATAAATGATAGCAGCATACCTAAGTGAATCTGATCATAATTTGAGACTCAGAAAAAACAAATAGGAGTTTCCCATAGTTAAGAGTTTTGCTACCATAAATCAAGATCAGCTTATTCTTAGAGTTGTCCGGTTGAGTGAACAGTCAGAATGAATATGGTACAGAAGGAGGGCATGAGATCAACCTTCGTCTTCCCTCTATTACCCATACAGATTAATGCAGGAACCATCTATGTGTAAGGTTTCACCACTGAAAACTAACACCTAAAATTTTTCCTGTAGGTCTTGGCTCGTGATAGACTATTGGGCTCTTACAAGGTACTAGCAACTGGAACTTGAAATGCATGCCAACTATCAATATACAATCCCAGAGAAGGATGCATGCATGCTAAACAAAGTTATTTTGACGTGGAAGAAAAACAAAATGCACAGATGCACACACCTTAGTTTTCAAGGCACTACAAAAGATGTGAGCTGCCATGTATAAACTTCATCCTTAGAATTATGAGATTCATATGAAAAATTGAAAATTTATGCAAGCAGGTTAAACCCGTCATCAAATTGCTGAAACAGACTCTAGTTGGAACAGGGGCATTACTTGTCACAGGAGTGTTGCTGTTTATCTTTGCTACACCGGTGGAGGATTTCATTCACACCACATTTGGCATAAAAGATAACTCATCAAATGTTTCCGCCTCAAAGATCAGCACAAAGTTCAACATAAGGTTTTATAGATAAATAGAGATTGCAACCCTCTGATCAATTATTTACATATAAGTTTTTTTCTACTTTGTTCTCCAATGTTACTTAATCTTGCAGAAAAGAGGAGTTGCTAAAATTGCCTACGGACGTGAGGTCTGATGATGATCTAGCAGCAGCCGCTGCTGAGGCTGCTGATGGAAGACCAGTCTACTGCAGAGATAGGTTTTATCGTGCATTAGCTGGTGGGCAGTACTGCAAATGGGAGGATCTACTTAAGTGATGGGCAAAAGACAAAGGAAAAGAATAATTCATATGAAATTCCATATCATAATATACAAAATTGTTTTACAAACTAAAGTAGTGGCCTGCAAGGCAATGCAATATCCATTAAGGAAAATCCACTAGCATTGGCAAATACATGGGGGGAGGGCGGAGGTAGTGTGATATGGTGGCATGCCATCTTAGTCACCACCTAATTTTATAAAACAAATTCTGTAAAAGCATTTGACAAATAGAATTTTCTCTACAACTATGCTTTGTAATTTGTACACTTAAACAGCAAAAATGTAAGGTTCTATCTCATTATATTAGGAGAACAAATTATTAGAAAATCAGAGATAAACAAAGCATGAAAGAATGAAATGATGTAGAACGCACACGCATAAATAAGGTGACGTGTCAAAAATTGAGCACATCATGTCTGATTTACTACTTTGCTGTACATTATGCAATTAATGGAAGAGGAAAAATTACCAACTTTTCAAAGAAGATAGTAACTATACATGATAAACACGTGGAACCTCGTAAAATTAAAAACCAGGAATATACATATATATCATAGCTACGTGAGACACATCAAAATACCATTGGTTTGCTTCCGCATTATCTACTACCACCTCAACACTTTTAGCCAAATGAACTTCCTGAAAAAGAAGATATAAGTCTTCAATCTCAAGACTGATGAAGTTGAGATAATGCATACTCTCCATGCCTAAACAGAAACTCCTGAGAACAGCTGCAGGAACAACTAGACACTCCTAAATATCCATATGATAATCTTTACAAGTCTTGATAGCAGGATGAAAGGTCATCTTCTTCAACACCAGTCACTGCCAGCCATACTTGGTATCCAAACAACCTTGATTAGTGGGGTTTGCATGAAATCAACAACAAAGCCTCTGACGTCAGAAATCAAGCATATTCTACCACGGCAGATAGCTCAGCCAAATTAGTGTGAAGCCACAAGCAATATCCCTTACAAACAAGTTTGTAGCACCGATTGCAAGCTCTAAAGTCTAAATAGCTGTACTTCAAAAAGATGCCAAGAGCCATTTGTGATCATGAATGCTAATTGCTACACCAAATTATAGTGTATGAGAGCCCCAAATGATATCTCTCCCAAAAAAGTTCCGCAAAGGCTAGACAATTGACCTTCGACTGTATGCTATCATCATGGTGAAAACTAATAACAGGATACAGGACCATTGCTTTTGCACTAATTGCAGATGTGTAAGCAATCTGACACCCTGATTAGAGCAAAGCAAAATCAACGATGAATCCTTGGATCTCAGAAAAAGAGGCATTTACCATGCAAGAGAGCTGTAGAACCCATGGCGTGTAGTTCCCCAACTAGTATACCTCCTAAACAAGTCTTTTGCACCAATTGAGAAATTTAAAAATCCGTTTGTCAACAACATCCCTGAATGCACTTTTCCTTCTTTTTGCATCTTCAAGATCCAAAGTTCGATATGCAAGAGCAAGAAGATACATTGCAGGATGGAGTCTCCTGCATATACCATAAAATGGATAGTAAGTGTATTCAAAAGGTATTAAAGCACCAAAAGAGCCCCCTGAAAATAATAAACACCTAAAGACAACACCATTACTCACAATGCTGGCTTTTGACAAGAAACACATAAAGAAAATTTTAATAAAAAAATAAAAACACTAAATTTGAAAATAAATTCTGAGGTTTCACTTTGAACACATTTTTCAAGCCATTATAAGATTCACCGGATCTCATTTTATTTTATTTTAACCCTTAACACACAGTTTGGAAACAGATGGAAAAAGGGTTCACCTCATTTGCAATTGAATTCATTGAATTAATTCGTAATGAATTATTATGCTTAGAACCAAACATCAAACATCATGTGTTCCAAACTCATTAAATTACAGTATAAGTTAATCTAATTCACACAAATTGAACATAAATGCCAAACAAGTTCAAAATTAAAATTCCTGTTCTATATAGTAAAGTAATTAAACACTAGAGTTGAGAAAAACTGTGAATAATGAAAAAGAGCTCAACCTCAAAGCACATGACCTACTTACTGTTCAAATTGTTTGCCTGCATCAAAGCCATCCCAATACCGTTGTGATGGCAACATCCGGCCTTTCTTATCTCTACCAAAAGTTTCAATATACCAACCACCTATATCATGCACGCCACAGCGAGGCTCAAACAGCCAAAATCTGTTCGCATAAGCTAGTTATGAAAACTATTTAATGATACAATCTGTTGGACTAATCTCATATGATATACATAGGACTAACAGGATTACTCTAACCAACAATTTTTTGGGTAGCTTATGTAAAACAGTCTCACTTGAGAACAGAGAAGTAGATTTATAACTATGAAAGTAATATCACATTACTCTAAGAAAACTGAAGAAGAAAAAAAGAACCACATAAAGAATAACAATGGTAGCAAAATGTTTGCATGTTTTGATAAACATTACAAACAACTGTCTGGTGATCCCAAAACTATCAAATTTAACACACAATTATGAAGAGAAAGAAATTACACATGACAAAGCAATAGTGTGCTCTTGCAATGAAGAAATAACATGGAGGCATATTTACATGAAAATAAAGTATAAGAATGAATCCTTTACTGAAATTAAAGTGAAGCTTTCATACAGATGTCGCATCTTACTTGCTTGGTGGTAACCGGGCTCTACTGCATCTACACTCACAAACAGAAACCTTTTCTCCCAATTCATACCAAAACATGTGTTTCACCTGTATAAATGTTAAAAATATAAATATAAGATTAACTAATTTGAATCACACAAACAGAAATATTTCACTGACAATAACAAAATTTCAGGCTGGCAGTTATGGTGACCAATAATGGTTCTTAACAAGATGCTTCATGCAATGATATGCATTTGTACAAAATGAACCCCCTATAATGAAAGTCATGTCAGAATATTATATTTATGCAGGCAATATGAGAAAAAGTTAATCATCACTAACACCAAATCCGTTTTAGTTTAAAGAACTATTGGCGATCATATGTCAGTGCAAGTGCATCTTAGAATATGCACCACTGGTATATACAAGAAATTGCGGAGTATCATGCAGAATCTGGAACCTGCAGATTTTCCCTCTAATCAAATATGACAATATATAAACTTTAAGCAAGAAATTGTATCAACAAGGATGAAAGCCAAAGAGCATAAGAACTTAAGAAAACCAGGTTTACAAACCAGCAATGTTCTATGCTTCATAATCACATGGGTTTTGGTACCACTGCTATTGTAGACAAGGCAAGACCCTTCTTCTGAGCTAGTCCCTAATCCGGTTATAGTTCCCAATAGAATCCTCGATCCAACGGCAGCACCTGAAAAAGAATCTTCAGTAAACCCTTCGCTGGTATGGACAGGATTTTCATTAGAGCTCAGAAATACATGAATGTGATCAGACTCTTCATTCTGCATCCCATCAGAGTAGCTTTTTGGAGGGGCTCTGGTGGCTGTAGCAACCACCCTCCCAGATATATGCAATTCTAAATCTTTATATGCATCTGATGTTTCATCTGTAACATCCCAGGTTCGCACATGAGCATTTCCAGCATCATCAACACCACCAGAATTCATGCAGATGCTCAAGTCCTGAACAGATTGACAAATCCCCAAACCAGCAGATGTGGAATAACTTAATTTCTTATTGCTGTAAGATGATAACTCTGGAACTATATTGACCAGGCAGACCATCCCAAAAAGATCACGGCCTGAAACCAAATGCAGCACCTCTGGAGTTTCATACACAGATCTCTCTTCAGCTTCAAAACAGTCAGGAAGAAGGTCCATAGACTCAATTAGAGGGCCATAGTACGCCGCATGTATGGCTGAATAAAAATCTCCCTCAAGAACATCAAAATAACCTGTTCCAACAACCACCTTCCTCTCTGACAGCACATCATTTATAGCAAGTCTATACCACTTCAACCATTCAACAACTTCCATCCGCTTATATGTAGTTAGATGACGCTTGTACATGTGCAATGTCATGCCGCACCCAGAATTTTTCTGCATAAAATTTCTCTGAGATAACAGGTCCCTGTCATAATGGGCCCTCTTTTCGCAATCTGAAAGAATCTGCAATCCATTATCGATTGTGCAGTCAGGTCAGAATACCTGTATTTGCCTTGTAATTTGTAAATTCCTCTTTGGATGATTGCTCATAGAAGGGTAAATACCTACGATCTTATTCAAAGAAGAAGGCCTATTGTTTGTATCACTTTATTAGTGCATCATGTGCAAAGAAGATACTGAGGGTATTGACCATATTTTCCTTCATTGTTCCATTGCTTTAGACTACGGCACGAGCTGTTTAGGAAAGAAAGGATAAATTGGATAATTTCATTTTTGTCTGTCCCTTTGTTTGCTAAGAGACTTTTTTCTTTTGGTGGAGGAAAAAGAGGTAAATTTTCTATTTGTAGCCTCTTCCATTTTAATGGTAGAGATACCAAAAGTTTTATTCTTTCTTACAAAACAAACTGAAGTGGCAATTTATATGGTACATTTCCTACAGCCTACACGGACTCATGTGATGCCCGCAGCATGCCAAGCTGCAGTGTCAGTTGGTACACGGAAATTGCAGTAAACATCCTATTTGTTCTTCTAAGAATCCAAGCAATAAAGTTCTCCCAAACATAAGTTTTTTAATCTAGCTATAATACAAAGTTTACAAACCCCAATTCCTTTTTCACTAATCCAATTATAAATTTCAAGACTTTTTTTTTCGTTTGAATGAAAATTTAAGTATAATCACTTCCCAAACCATGTAATGTTCATTCATCATAACCAAAAAAAGTAGATGAAAATGAGTTTAAAATCGAATAATTAAAATCAGATAATTGAAGACAACCTCATAGGCGGCGAGGATTTGCACGAATCTGCGAGAAGCATCGGAATCGTTCTTGGACTCGGCGAGGTCCGGATGAGTCTGTTTCGCCAATTTGTGGAAAGACGCTTTGATTTCGGCAAATGAGCTGGTTTCTGAAACGCCTAAGACCTCATAGGCGTTCTCTGAGGTGAACTCGGCCCGAGCTGACTCGGTTCTGCCACTGAACCACCGAGTTCCAGTACTCTGATTGAAGATAAATAAGAGATAACACCTTGGATTTGGTCGAATTGAAAGCAGAGGAAATGGACGACGGCGAAGCAAATCTCCGGGATGAGAAGCCATATTTTAATATTACTTGTTTATGTGGGAATTTTGGAAATTTTGGAAATGGTGGAGCAGCTGAGACATTGAGCGAGGAACAGTGAAGGTGCGGTTTGGGGAGGCACACCGAGACTGAGGAGTGTATGGAAGTTGACAGGTGCCGCTCGCTGCGCGTTCGTTAGAGGTAGTGAATGGTCCGGTCTTGACACGTGGCACCAGCGATGCATGGATTCTAATTTCAATTTTCTTTTTCAAGTTTCAACGATTATCATTGATGACATTTTTTAAGAACTCACTCCCATTTTCTCCTCTTTTTTTCTGTGTTTTTTGTTGTTCATTTCTCCAGTGATGTTGGTCACTCATTCCAATTAGGGGGCGATGGGGTGGGGTTGGTCCGTTGGGATTATACTTTATAACTTATTTTGGGGGTTGATCGAGGGTGGTGGATGAGTGGCTACGGGAATGTGCTTATACCCTAATTTCTCCCCTTAGGCCCCACAAAGAGGGTAAGGCTCATAAGGGCCTAAGGCCGTGATTTGAAACCTCGGCCCAAGTTTTTGATCCAGCCCAGTGCAGGGATTGATTCAGTCAGTGACCTTGCAATATTGTACATGACCTGTTAACACGACATGAATTCGTACGAAAATTTCAGTATTCGGATCCGAGTTATCATGTGGTTAAGCTAACATGTCATGTTGTGTAAATTTTCAAATACCTATTAACCCGTTAAGCTTATGGGCATTTTTGTAAATTTATATTTTTTTTTCTCCTTCTCTTTCTTATCTTTCTCTTTCTCCCCCATTCCCTCAAATCTCCCGCTGTCTTTCTCTCAAGTTTCTTCTCTTTTCATTAATTTTCTCAAAAACCAAACATAGCTTTCTTTTCTGTTCTTCTCTCTCTCTCTCTCTCTCTCTCTCTCTCACCGATTGTGTCATTAATGGAAGTTTATGAATTGGGGAAGGAGGATAGAAAGAGGAAAAGGTGTGGTTCTGTACGTAGTTTTTTTTTCTTTTCAATTTTCATTTTTTTAAATATAAATTCTTAACAAGTGAAACTGATTGTATCGTGTGATTCACAAATTATAACGAGTCGTGTTCTTGTTTGACATTTTCCACTAGGTTTCTTATCGTATCGTGTCGTGTTAACTCTTTAAGAAAAGTGAGTTGACACGAATGCCAGGTATTTCTCGACACAATATAAAGAATTATGTCGATCATTAAGAGCATCTCTAAAATAGTATGCAAAACGACGCATGTATATTTTGCCTACCCTTTCGAAGAAGAAAATGCTTATATAACACATCAAAGATGATTTGCCTACTCATTCATTGGTGATGGAGATAAAACAAAAATTAGTGTCTCGTAACTTCACGAATCATTTTGTGATGAAAACCCAATGTAACTTTATATAAATGAATTAGGTTATACATTCAATTTTGCCTGCAGTTGGGAACTTCAGTCACATCCTTCTAAATATCATAAATAATCCATATTAATTTCATAATATCATTTACTTCGAGGTAGTTGATGACATCGAAAGACAAGACAAGACAATCTAATTAAATTACCAACAAGAAGACAAGACTGTCCATCTGGATAATGGTGCCGTGAATTCAGATATTTGTTTCTCTTGTCACTACAAAATAATAATGGACCTCCTTTATATAATTTAGTCATGAATAGCAAATAATCAATCCTAATCTTCCATTTGAATATGAAATATTTAATCATTTGTGTAGCTATACTATTGGTGGTTTTCAATAAATAATAGTGCCACAACACCGGCAGAGAGATGTTTGTCGGGAAATGGAAGGTACAGAAAATATTATTTGCTTCAACCCACATGACATGTGTGACAAATTCAAGTCACAAGGGCTTTAATCTTTGTATCTATCTTACTGGAGACAATTCAAATATTTTTTATAAGGATTCGTGGTATTATTCAATTCTCTACAGTATAGGCTACAGATATATAATTGAATGGTTGTGTATTATAGGAATGAAAATGAAAATTCTTATAATAACTTTATAGTTCAAGCGATTAAGAAATTACATACGTGATCAAATTTTACGTTTGAAAATTTCGTCCCTAATATCGCTTTTATTTTTTAAAAACCACACTGCATTTTTATTTTATAGAAATTAGGAATTTAATAGATGGTTCAACTCCGAATGTGATGAATGTACAAGAAGACTGGAATTTGACCACCAAAAAAGGAAAATCATAAAAGACTGGAAATCCTGATTTAATTAAATAAAAGTGGTAGGTTTAGATAGTTATAGATCCCAACCAACGGATGAGATTGACTGATAGAGCATTGTCCTTACTTTAATAATCAGACCACCATGCACACTGACTGCCCTAATAAATCCACTGGTCTGCAGTGGCAGCTTCAGCTGGAGTGTTGGAGAAAGCAACAAAGCTGCCGCACAAACAGGGTAACAAGGACGCTTCCCTTTCTCCGAAGATAGAGATGAGAGTAATCACATCTGACGCTTGTCATTTATTTTTGCCTTACTTAATTACTTTCCTCATCTCACCAGTTTGTTCCGTTATTTTTATATCCAATCTCGCTGTCCATTTCCACTACGGGGTGCACGTGACCTTTAGGTCCACAATGGCATAAATTCAGAGCTAAAGTATGTATAAAGTTTTTGGTAGAATTATGTGTGTTAGGTTTATGAATCAGAATAATGAGCTTGTTTTTTTAAGATAGATAAATGGGGGCTATGTCCCTATCTCTATATCTTTTTAGCAATGAATGAACGAACAATAAACAAACCCGTGAGTGAGATTTCTTGTCTTGGTTGTTTATTACATGCGTGGTGGGAAACGTTTGCGTTGGTTGGCCGGTACTCACCAAAAACTCAACCACCAAAAGACAAACTTTGATGGAATTATGTACAATATAAATCATTATTAGGGGTTTATTTGGACGTGAATTTGGTTTAGAAAGAAACACGTCTCACGTGGTTTTTCAGAAAATCATTAGTGATTTTAAGTGATTTTAAGAAGAAGCGCTTCTTATATACTTCGTCGTAAAGTCACTTAAAGTGATTATTTAGATAAATGACTTCATAAAAGTGATTATTGGTTTTTTCATAATCACTCTCGAACTAGCCTTAACTATCACTTGAGAGTACAGAAAGAGAGTAGATAAAGTAGAATAGAGAGACACCCGTGAGCCCAAAACACCTAAAAATTCAACAACTTTTTTGACATTATACGCGGTGCTGCTCAACAATCTGTGATGAAATTGATAAGTTTGGACTGTAGTTCGGAAATTGGGTAATTGGTTGTGCATAACTGGATCCCACAACATCGGTATATTATATGACTGGAAAATGCTATTTACAACCGTTCACACACACGTTGTTATGAAGAGTGTTGTGAACTGTTGATGTAAGTGAGTCTCGAAACCTATTGACCGGAAATATCTTCACATGAGCGTGTGAGCGAGTGTCCCTAACACGAGATATTTAGGTGTGAAAAAGGTTCAGACTTGACGGCCTTTATCTGCAAAGAGAAACTGAGCCCAAGGTTAAGTGGGACTAGTGGGAGAATCTAATCTTATAATCTGTTGTCTACACCACCAGCTACTAGTGTACAAGGCATGGGTAAAACTTAAAAGAAACAAAAGCCTGAAATGCATGTGACGAAAGCTTAATAAGCTGTTTCCACTCACTCACATTTTTGTCCCGACGCAATCATTCGAAGAACCAGACAACCACCCACCGTCCCTTCCTTTCTCTCTCTCTCTCTCTCCCCCTTCTCTGCCCTTTTCCCATGATTTCACTGTGCCTCCTAATATCTACACAGCAACACTATCTCTCTCTCTCTCTCTCTCTCTCTCTCTCTCTCTTATGTATATTAAATAAAAGGTTCTTCTTCTCCCTCCGAAACAACAGAGTGAATATATAGTGAGATTTGGGAGGCTCGTTGGCTAAGCAAAATGGGCACCATGTCTACCTCTGTTATGCTTCTTTTCCTTCTGGGTCTCTGCCATCTATCCACGGCAGCGGCGGTGGACAAAAACGACGTTGCGAAGCCAAAAATGACTGCAAGCACTACTTACATCGTTCACATGGCCAAATCCGAAATGCCGGCGAGCTTCGAGCACCACACTCACTGGTACGACTCGTCGCTCAAAACGGTTTCCGACTCGGCCGAAATGATGTATATTTACAGCAATGCCATCCACGGCTTCTCCACCAAGCTCACCCCCGAACAAGCCGAGTCACTCCAATCCCAACCTGGAGTGCTCTCCGTGCTTCCCGAGTTGAAATACGAGCTCCACACGACTCGGACCCCGGAATTCCTCGGACTCGGCCAAACCACCGAGACGATCCCCCAGTCCAACTCGGAGAGCGACGTCATCATCGGAGTGTTAGACACCGGCGTCTGGCCCGAAAGCAAGAGCTTCGACGACACCGGACTCGGACCCGTACCCGGATCCTGGAAAGGCGCGTGTGAATCGGGTACCAACTTCAATTCTTCAAACTGCAATCGGAAACTAATCGGGGCCAGATACTTCGCCAAAGGCTACGAGGCCACGGTGGGCCCCATCGAAACCTCGAAGGAATCCAAATCCCCACGCGACGACGACGGCCACGGCACCCACACCGCATCAACCGCCGCAGGGTCGGCCGTTTCCGGCGCTAGCCTCTTCGGCTATGCCCCAGGAACCGCACGCGGGATGGCCCCTCGCGCCCGAATCGCCGCGTACAAGGTGTGCTGGGTCGGCGGCTGTTTCAGCTCCGACATTGTGGCGGCAATCGACCAGGCCATTGCAGACAACGTGAATGTTCTCTCGATGTCGCTTGGCGGCGGAATGTCGGACTATTTCCGTGACAGCGTGGCAATCGGAGCTTTCTCGGCGATGGAGAAGGGAATTTTAATCTCGTGCTCTGCCGGAAATGCGGGTCCCAGTGCCTACAGCTTGTCGAACTCGGCTCCATGGATCACGACAGTTGGAGCAGGCACACTGGATCGGGACTTCCCGGCTTTCGTCAGCCTGGGCAACGGTAAAAACTTCTCGGGCGTTTCACTCTACCGCGGTAACTCCAACGCAGCCCCAACCGCCTTGACGCCGTTTGTTTACGCCGGTAACGCGAGCAACGCCACGTCAGGAAATCTATGCATGATGGGGACTTTAATTCCAGAACAAGTGAAGGGGAAAATAGTGATGTGCGACCGTGGAGTCAACGCAAGAGTCCAAAAAGGAGCGGTGGTCAAGGCTGCCGGAGGAGTGGGCATGATATTGGCCAACACCGCCGCCAACGGCGAGGAGCTGGTGGCGGACTCTCATTTATTACCGGCCACGTCGGTGGGTCAGCAAAACGCCGACGTCATCAAGAGCTATTTGTTAAAGGATCCGAACCCGACCGCCACGATATTGTTCGAGGGGACTAAAGTTGGGGTCCAGCCTTCACCCGTAGTTGCGGCATTTAGTTCTCGGGGCCCGAATTCAGTCACTCCGGATGTACTGAAACCCGATATTGTTGCTCCAGGTGTCAACATCCTAGCTGGGTGGTCCGGGGCTATAGGCCCCACGGGACTGGCAATCGATGCGAGACGCGTGGCGTTCAATATTATCTCGGGGACGTCAATGTCTTGTCCGCACGTGAGCGGGCTAGCGGCGCTGCTGAAGGGAGCTCACCCGGAGTGGAGCCCCGCGGCGATTCGATCGGCGCTTATGACCACCGCGTATACAGCGTACAAGAACGGACAGAAGTTGCAGGACGTGGCGACCGGAAAGCCGTCCACGCCGTTCGATCACGGCGCTGGACACGTAGACCCTATATCGGCCCTCAATCCGGGGCTGGTCTATGATCTAACGGTGGACGATTATCTAAACTTCCTCTGCGCGTTGAATTACTCGGCAACCGAGATCAACAGTTTGGCGAAGAGATCGTACACGTGCGACGAGAAAAAGAAGTACAGCGTGAGGGATCTAAATTACCCATCTTTTGCCGTGAACTTCGAGGGCAGATATGGAGGTGGGACGACGTCGTCTAACGTGGTGAAGTACACGAGGACGCTGACGAATGTGGGCCCCCCGGGAACGTACAAGGCGAGTGTGACGTCGGAGAGCCAGTTGGTGAAGATATCGGTGGAGCCCGAAACGCTGAGTTTTAGTCAGGCGAATGAGAAGAAAGTGTATACGGTGACGTTTAGTGCGGTGGGTTCGGTGCCGGCGAATGCAGTGAATAGCTTCGGGAGGGTGGAGTGGTCGGACGGGAAGCACATCGTAGGAAGCCCAATAGCAATAAGCTGGAATTAGGAGGCAAATTAAATTATAATGGCTTGATTTCTTAAGTCAAAGAGTGTTAAGGAATCAAGAAATGTTGCAACTTGTAAGATTATGTGGTGGTGATTATGTTAATTTCGAGCTAACAATGGATGTCAGAATTTTAGAAAGAAAGACAATTTGAAATGGAATTTTCTGTACAGTTGTTGTTTGGTAATATGTATATGCATGGCTCCTCACCTCGAGACTGCTCGGAATTGAGGATTGTGAATTTGGACGTGAGTGGTTTGCATGGATAAAGAGGCAAAATATAGTTGGGCTCAGTCTACGTGAATCCAGTGTTAGCCACACATCCAACATCATTGTGACATGACATTATGTGTGAAACCGGCCCATGTATATAGGTCCAAACAAAGAAAACCTTCCAAACACTAACAAATTAGAATATCATTTTTTTTTCTTTTTTCTTTTTTTGACAAAATAATGTTGTAATTATTCTACTGTAAGAGAAGAAGGTTGAATTCAAAAACATGTCTGAATCAATAGTATATTTTTAAGACAGAGAATCTGTTTTTTTCTTCCCAAAGTTAGGAGGGAGAAGGGAAACTATTTCAGCTTGGAACCCGATACTGCTTGAGAGTAGACACAAAATCTGGGCCACTCCAATCGATAAGACGCATAATTTAATGACATACCTTTTTTTTTATTTTGGCGCACGCAAGCAAGATTGATCCACACCATATATCATCCGGGACCGAGATCCTACTTCATCGTCCTTTTTTTAGCTTATCCTATTTCGTTGTCGTGGATGGAAGCTACCTAGCCACGTAAACCCGGCAACTCCTAGCAATGAGACACGTTTCCGACACTCTACACGTGGCAAACTTGCAGAGCAAGAGATAAAACATGATAACAGGACACATGCAGAAGCCAAGAGAAACCGAAGCAAATCAATCCAAACTCGCATAAACGAGAAAAATCGACATTCGTAATGGAGAATACGCAAGAGCAGCAGAACAGGAAGCCGGCTGCTGGGGCTAGCGAAGCCAAGGGGAAGATAGAGGAAGGGTTGCCAATGAAGGACAGTCCGTACCTGCAGTACGATGACTTGGAGGATTACAAGCGTCAGGCCTATGGAACGGAAGGCCATCTCCAGGTGGAGCCCGGCCGAGGCGCCGGGTCCACCGAGGGCCCCACTGTTTCTGGCGCCAATGTCTCCTCTCAGGGTGATATCTCCGCCACCGAAGCTATTAACCGCCAAGGAGTTCCTTAATTAATTTTCTTATTATTTTTCTTCAATTAAAGTCTGAATTTGGTAACGCTGCATGTGTGTTTTATTTGTGTCCAGATCTAATAGAAATGTTTTCGTTGACTTTGACTTTTTGTTTTTGTTTTGGATTTCAGATATGATTCAAGTAAGCAGAACATTCTTGTTTTCGAAAGCATTTCATAACTCGTATTATAATTACAATCATGAGTTGGAAACATCAAACATATATATATATACACACACACACACATACATAGCAGACAAAAGGGAGAGGAGAGGAGACGTTTGCCATATCTCTTCATCTCCTGAAACATTAAACGGTACCTGCTAAATGAGAGGGACGTTTTGTGTAACTTTTTATTTTGTTTTTTGGATATCCCACAAATTTTCTTTCAATCTTTTGATAGTTGACTTGAATATCCACAAAGAGATCTTCGACGAGGGCATCCAAGTCAAGCTAGGAAGCTCCTCAAATCAAGGCCATGTTTTTTTTCTATTGATTGATAAGCGCACAACAATATTGACAGTGTTTTTTTTTCCTTTTTGGGTGAAGAAAACAGTTACAATCTTGGATTCTTTGATCTACCCCATAAAGTTTCATTCACAATTATCATACACAACTTTTTTGTTTATATACCATAAGCTTTTTGTAGTTCTCTTAAATCAAAATACAAGCGATATATATATATATATATATATATATTTTTTTTTATTTACAAGCAATTGGGGGATAGAGGTTGACACAAATATTCATTGGGTGCTTGAGAGTTTCGAGTCTCGGCTTACATATGAGTAGAGGTGGAAGAACTTAATTAATTGAGTTATTCTCAAATAGCATACAAGCGATATTGAAAGAAGAGGGATTCGAAAACAACCTCGAATACAAAGATAACTATTCTTAACAACGTGATCTACAAACTCCTTAATACACTCATAGCCAAGAGCGGATCTATATATGGGAAATCCATTATATTACTCTATTAGGCAAAGCTACTTGCGCATCGTTGAAGTACAAATTTCACCCACCAACAAAACAAAAATATCTCAACTGCCATGCCAATGTTTTTCATCATTCATAAACATTTGTTGTACCATCCCCACTTGGAGTTGGGCATGCAAGATCCATCAATTTATTTAATTTTAAAAAATTAGAGTATAGACACAGAAACTAGAGACAAACTGGCCCTCAGCTAATGGCCGGCCCCAGAAGCCACAAAGTTCACAGTTCCTTTCTTCACTCCCAAACAAGAAAAAAGAGACACGCTATTCAATTGGGTCGCCTGCCTCCTTTTCTTCCTTAATTCAATAATTTTTTTTAGTGCTTTTTCGGCACTCCACCTCCTTTATTTCCCTACCCCTTTTTTTATTTACTTTTTTAAAATAAAAAATTTGGTCCACACCCCTTCTCTTTATATTCCACATGTCTCACTTCCTCCCTCCCTCTAAGCCTATCCACTACTTATAATCCTCTCAAATTCTCACTGTCTTATGCTTAGTAATTTCTTATCACAATCACAGTGCTTGTAGAAATGGCAACAATTGCAGCAATTACAAACATTTCTGCTGCTGCTGAAGACAGAGTACTGGATCAAGATTCAGTCTCTGAGCAACTAGAGGAAGAAGAAGAAGAAGACAATGTGTCACTAAGTGATCTTCCAGTGAATTTGAAGAAACAAGATCAAACCCAATGTCCAAACACTAAATCTGAGCCTACCCATGTCAACATTGAAGCCCAAGATGAAGAATTTGATTTTGGTTCTTCAATGCGCGGCACCTCTTTTTGGGCTGACACCAAAATGTGTGCTGCCGATGATGTGTTCTTCCAAGGCCAAATTCTCCCTCTCCGCCTCTCAGTCAGCTCCGACGCCGGCTTTTCCGGCTTAACCAGACGGTCTCCGGCGAGCAGCGTCGGGTTCAGAAGCAATAGCTGCAGAAGCAGAATCAGTCCCAATTCATCATTTAGCAGCAACAGCAGCTCCACCACCACCACCACTACCACAACAGCGACAAGAGGCATTGCTTCAAGCTCAAAGCGGAGAAGCCCAAGAAGACCCAGAAACCAATTCTACACAGAGCCAAGTCCAAAAGCCCAAATCAAAATTCCAAATCCAATACTGGAAAAAGCTGGCAGCAGGCGCCATAATTCTTCGATGTGGGATTTTTTCAGGCTGGGTTTGGTCCGTACGCCTGACATTGAATTGCAGGACATTAACAAGGCACTTCGAAGTAATAGCAGCGCCAATAAAAGTTCCGTCAGTCGAAATAGCAGCGTTAGCAGCACCCACAGCACTAATTTCATTGCAAATTACAACAACGCCACGAGCGCCGGCGGTGTTTTGAAGTCGGAGGACACGAAACAGAGCAAACAGAGCAAGCAGAGAAAACAGAGGTTTTTTGATAGCATTCATGGCTGCAAGTGCTCGTTCGAAACTGTGGCGTCTGATAACCTGATCGTCAAGAGCAAATCATCAAGCAGTGGGAGAAGCAGCTCGAGTCACATCAATGAAAGCAGAACAGAAACAGAATACTCGGCTGCGCATGCCATGCTGAAAGAAAAAGTAGAGGTGGAGTTGAAGATGATGAAGAATAATAAGCAGAAGCAGAAGCAAAAGCAAAAGCAAAAGCAGGCCATGTCACATCACAGAACGTATGAATGGCTAAAGCAGCTGTCGCATGCAAATTCTCCTCCTCCTCTTCCTGTGCATGTTTAAAGTTGATGGACCATGGTGGGGATTTAGATTGTAGAAAAAAGCTTTCTTCTCATCAAGAAAGCTATACTGATTTCCCATGTAACGCTTGTAGCTTTTCTGATGAGAACTTTGACTTTGGTAGAACAATCATAGGGTCTCTCGCATGCCTGCAAATTTGCTTTATTTCACTATCATTTTGTTTTAGCCTTTTTTGGGTTTGCTTTAATTTGAAATAATATTACATTAGCATGCAATGCAAGTTTGTAGTTGGCCATAGATGGAATGGGGGCTCCAATATCAAGATTACTCTCTTTCTTGATTAATTTTGAATTTAATTTTAATTAGTTGTATATTTTTATGATTAATTTTGAAGATTTATGTTTAAACTAATTATAAACTCAAGCATGGGTGGGGGAGATAGTGCATGCCATGGCAGCATATATGGCTCAAAGTTGTGGTTGTGATGATTAGAGTGTGAATGTGTTGAAGCTTTTTCTGGTGGGTGTGGTCCGTGTGGAGCTGTGGGGTTTAAGATATTGGAGATTTAGATGGCATTATTTTGAATTTTCGTGACGGTCACAACCCACAAGGGAACACGAGAAAGAGAGCGGTGCTGGGAAAAAGCTAATGGAAGAGGCGAGCTGGAATGTAAAGACTCATGAAGTCCCTTCAAAGTTCAAAAAGAATGGGAAAAGGGGGTTGTGATTTTTTTTTCTTTGATACAAATGATATTTTATTAAATTATGGGGAGTGGGATTTGAATTCGGGGCTAGAGTAGAAAATACATATAAGCCCATGTCAGCAGTTGAGAAAAATCTTAACGCAAAACTTTTATTATTATTTGTACAATTCATATAAATAAATAAAAAGACCGTGCATAACTAACTATTCTTAACCATTCAAGTTACAATTCTTTCTCTTTGGTTTGGGGTTTGCCCCCCTATATTACCAACAAATTTACAATTCTTTTACAAGACTACACTCATGGGAAAAGAAAAACAAAAGATGAAAGATTTTATTATTTTATGCATATATTCTTTTTATAGTTTTGGGATTTTGAAGGTCTAACACGGCTCCACTTAAAAAGTAAACAATTGGGAGCTTAAGAGCATAATAGATTTTGACTTTGAAAATTAAGTAATGTTAAACGCACCAAATTTGTGATAAAACTTCATTGACCAAATAATATTTTTTAAATTTGGTCTTTCGTTGTTGTTATTTTTCATTCATTTCTAACATATAAAATACTAACATATGTATAACTGCTCTTCATCACTTACATTTAGTAAAACTGTTGAAACTTTTATGTGTATGGTTTATTTATAATCAAATTATTAATTTATGCTGGAATTCTTTCATTCATAAAAAACTAGCATCTCTGCACGTGCTTCTGCGCTTGCGAGAGGTTTTTTTAAAAAAATATTTAAATTTATTTTAGAATTAAAAATAATAATGGGTAGTTGTGTTCCATAAAAATAGAATTCATTATTTGAATTTTCTTTTAATTTTGATTTTTATAATATGAAAAAGTGTGAATTTACCATATTATTTTCATTTAATTAATAATTTTAATTCTTAATGTTTGGATTAACTAAGGGCATTTTTTGGTATTTTGAATGTTTCTCCATTCTCTGCCTTTTGTTATATATATATATATATATATATATATACAGACCCCTTCTATTAAGGGATCCCTCAAATAATTTTATTATTAATTGATATTTGTTAGTTCCATGAATATGCCTACTAATCCTAAAGAGAAATTCTATATGTTATACTTAATTTTTGTATATGAATTTGCCATCTTAATTGGGATGCGTATGTTAGAGTTTCTTCGATCTTGCGTGATTGTTAGTGAGGATGCACCAAATTGTCTTAATTTTAATATTAGATCGCTCCGTTATTATAATGACCTTTTTTGGTTAGTGGTTTCTTTATTAGGTGAATTATGAATACACTCCTAAAATATTTTCTAAAATATTTCTCCTTGGACGAAGAAAAAAAAATTTCCCAGCACCTAGGGAGATACCGACTTCCCAATAGTGGTCAAAAAGTGCGGGATTTCTGAAGCACGACGTCCATCCAAAGTCTTTCACCTTGTTCAAATGGAATGCCCCAAATTTTAAATTCATACCCAAGAGTCTTACCAATTATTTGATTTCGACTTTTTGTCTCACATATCTGAAAGACTTTGGTAACATTTTAAAAGATGAGGAGAGAGGCATGCAGTAACATTTCAGAAAATTAAGGATTTCAAAGGGTTTTCATGACCTTCAACGACAGTTTTTTAGGTCAAGTACTGAGTTTTTTTTGGGTGTGAACGTCGGAGAGGTGGGAATATTCCTCTCATTCATTTCCTTTCAAACTTCCTCTTTACTCTTGTTGGAGCAGGTAAGGAATTAAAATAATGAATTCGAATAATCATTAGATCTAGGGGCCTCGCTCTTTTCTTTGTTAACTTACAGTAAGTAAAAGTTTCATAACCAACAATTTTTTTTTATAAAAAAAATCACTGAAAAAGGAAACAATCAAATTAGAAACAAAAAAAAAAAAAAAAAAAAAAAAAAAAAAAACATCGCTAGACTATGAATACTCATCCTTTTCTAATGGACGAATTTTACATCGACAATGTATAAATAACATGCTTATACGTTTTGTTATTGACATGTTATCGATAATGACACTGTTTTGACAAAAGATAATCGTTAGGCAAAACATAATTTTCTTAAAAGACGAACATGTTACAAATTGTGATTCGGTCACCTCAATATGCAAAGAGTAATTAATGGCTCCTTCTTGTTTGTCTTGTCAAACGACAAATGGAGGAAGTTGGTTTCTTGTACTATGGGAACACGAAAATATTATGGTTTTTGGACAAAATAAGAAAGAATCAAATTGTTCGTTGGCTGTTAGAGTTGTTATGGATTATATTTGCACACACTTTAAATATTAAAAGTCAAATGAAAAAAAGAAGAAGAAAGACTTGTAATAAATCGTGGGAAAATGAAATAAAATGGTCTCCATCCCCAATTTCCTGCGTTGTGAGCTCTATCTATCTATCCATATTCGTGACCAGACTTTTGCTCCCCAAAATTCCTAAAGAATATGATTCTCTCTCTTTCATCCGACAAATCACAAGATAAGTTTTCTCCGTCCACCTCAACACCACTTTCCAAAAGCCGCTTACTTCGAACCGTTGGATATCATTCAAACCCCCACATTCCAAAAACCAAACACCAAAAAACCCGTTTCTCTTTTTAAAATATACGACTTATCAAATTGAAAACCCATCAAAGTCTTTGTCTTCGGTCCTACTTCCCTCTCTCGCTCCCCTTCTCTCAACCCAAAAAAATTTCCCGGAAATCTTCCATTCCCCTTTAACACGGAATCCCCACGTCCCTCTTTTTATTCCAACATCACCCATCCTTACCCACCAACACCAAACCAAACCCCACGCATTTTCTTTCTTTCTTTCTTTCATAGTTTTTCCCAAAAACCGAAGTGAGAGAATCTAACAAGTAACCAGAAAACCAGAGAGAACCCGGTTGGACAATGATGTTGGAGATGTGTCGGAGGCCATTGGAGAAGTGCTTTGGAGGAGGAGATGGTGGAGATGGGCTCCTTTGGCACATGGACCTCAAGCCCCACTCTTCTGGGGACTATTCGATCGCAGTGGTTCAAGCCAATTCGGCTTTGGAAGACCAGGGACAGGTGTTCACATCCCCTTACGCCACGTATATTGGGGTCTATGATGGCCATGGTGGCCCTGAAGCTTCTCGCTTCATCACCAATCGCCTCTTCCCCTTCCTTGACAGTATGTAGTACACCCTCTAGCTCTACAGAAACACCCACCCCTGTTTTTGTTTTTACTTTTTAGCTGTTTATTTTCTTGTATTTTCAGTAATTACATTTCAATTACTAGAAGAATTTTATGTCTTGAGACCAAAAAGACCTCAACTTGACTTATAGATCATACAGATTTGCTTAGCTCAAGTAGCTATTCAACTTTGAAGAAATTCAAACCAACATAGAACATGCTTTATTATGTTCTTATTCTATTGTTTTTCCTTTGACTTAATATTTTCATCAATTAATCAGATGTGTATTTTTCTTTGGGTTATTATTATGATAAAGTTCACAACTTTTCTTCAAGATGGAAGGGAAAGATTTTTGTTTTTATTTAAATTGAGTTGGTTTTTATTCTTCAGAGTTTTCAATTGAACAAGGTGGACTGTCAGAGGATGTGATAAGGAAGGCATTTGATGCAACTGAGGAAGAGTTCTTGGACTTGGTTAAGACATCATGGCCTGTCCGGCCGCAGATTGCTTCCGTAGGTTCATGTTGTTTGGTTGGCGCAATTTCAAATGGTGTTTTATATGTTGCTAATCTTGGAGATTCGAGGGCAGTTCTTGGCCGGAGAGCATCAGAAGGGCAGGCGGTTGTGGCAGAGCGATTGTCTACAGATCACAATGTTGCAGTGGAGGAAGTGAGGAAGGAGGTTAAGGATCTTCACCCTGATGATGCACACATTGTGGTGTACACTCGTGGAGTTTGGCGAATTAAGGGCATTATTCAGGTACAAAATGTGGCTTCTTTTACTTCATTGATCCTCTGGCCCGACCGTATTTCTGTATTGATTAACATATCTAATTTTTACTTATGTTAGGAGCAAATTTAATGTGTCCTGGAATATCAGATGACTATATTGATAACAGTTTGATGGAATTTATTTTTGGTCTACTGTCTTGTCATGATGGTAATAATGTTAGTACTGATGCTTTTCCCCAGTATGTACCATATTATGGAGTACTAAACTAGAAAGTTAACAATTTTATTTTATTTTTTCTTTGGGGAAGTTCAAAAGATTTTCATTTCTAAGGGTAAGTTGTTTCAAATCTGAATGCGAGGTTTGGTTCCATGATGAATTAGAATCTGGGGGAACTTGTCCCCACCTGCACCTAAATTTTTTTTGTGAAACTTTGTGATATGAGTATAATAAATGGGGTGGATTTGCCTTTAATATGTTATTTTTCCCTGCAGTAATACCATACTGTTCCAAAGCATGAACTCGTTCTTGAAAGATGAGATCCTGCTCTGCTTAGGTGCATTGTTTTGAAGATAACTCTTCAAGGAATAGATCCTTACAATCATTCTTTCTTGATGTCTGTGAAGGAAAAGTCCACAATTTGATGTGGATATGGTATTCTCCCTTTGTTTATTGATATCCTTCTATCTTCACGGGTTTTGCCTCTTTGGCAACTTTCCAGCCAGCTAAGAATTTGAGTATTTTAAGCAAATGGGGTGATGGTTCATAGAATGCACATGAAAACCTAAAAATTAGGGTATTGTGAGTGTGTGACTAGTCAAAATCACAGTTGAGCTGGTTATGTGTATGTGACCTTTTTGACACTCTCATAAGCAATTAAAAGTCATGAAAATTTTCATGCCCATTACAGAAACACGCATAAAGATATGATGATGCATGCTCCAGCAGTGCCCTTACGATGAAAATTTAGTTGTGTGGTAATCAGTTTATAAATCATAGATATATTGTAAAAGTGAATGTATTATTCTTCAGAGTAGTTGCTTTACCTCATTCATATTTTAATCTGCCTGTGATCTGATGAAACCTGTCCTTTGTAGGTGTCAAGGTCAATTGGTGACGTCTACTTGAAGAAACCTGAGTTTAACAGAGATCCGCTTTTCCACCATTTCGGTATACCTGTTCCTTTAAAGAGGCCTGTTATGACAGCAGAACCCTCGATATTAGTTCGGAAGTTACAGCCACAGGACATGTTTTTGATATTTGCAACAGATGGTCTCTGGGAGCATTTGAGTGATGAAGCAGCTGTTAAAATCGTCTCAAAGAATTCAAGAGTTGTAAGTCCCTGGCAAAATTTATATCTGTGTTGGCGTTCATCTATAAAACTGACTATAAAATTATAAGATGTTAAGAGTTGCTTCAATTTTAACTACAGGGAATAGCAAAGCGGTTGGTCAGAGCTGCGATTGAGGAGGCTGCAAGGAAAAGAGAATTGAGATATGAGGACATAAAAAGAATTGAAAAGGGGGTAAGGCGCCATTTCCATGATGACATCACCGTCATCGTGATATTCCTGGATCATTCACAAGTTTCCCCAAATGCTAGTTTGAAGGATCCGAGCCTCTTCAACTGCACCAGTGTTCCTGTTGATATCTTCTCCATGAACGGCGATGAAGCCGATGTATCACTCCATACCATTCCCTGAGAATATCAGTTGCACAAGAACATGCACCATTGTGTAAATAAAATGAGAATTTATAAGTAGGTGCAGCAGGCTGCTAGATTTTACAGGAAGGGTTTGGTTGTGTACATAGTTTGGTGGCAGATTGAAGGTGCTGTTGACTTCTCAGCTGTGAGCTTTGACCTCATTTTCAGCTCTCTTTCTCGTCGGCGTATAATTTGTTGTGATTTACACATTATATTGAGATTAAAATTTGCAACTCACAGTCCTGATAATTTGAAAAACTTTATGACATTATACAACTCCTTTCTTCTTCACTCTTTCTCTTTTGCCCCCTCAATATCTTCTGCGAATGAGCTTGAATATGTGTTCATCTTTCACCGACCAACATTTAATAACTATATATTAAAAAGGGTTATTCGCAGCAACGGTCCCTCAGCTATACCCGTAGTTACATTTGGGTCACTAAACTCAATTATTAGTTGCAGAGGTCACTCAAGTATGTGTTTTGTTGCACTAGTAGTCCTTTCGTCAAGTTTGGCTAATGTGGTGTAAATTTCATGGGCAAATTTGTCTTTTCAAGTCTACAATGTCCAACCTCTCATATAAAGTAACTTCCCTTCCAAAAAAGTCAAATCTGGCGCCAAATAAATCCCCAATTCCCATTTATATTCGAAGAAATCCACATAAAAACAATAGATGTGTTAAAATTTTGAAAATTCGAAGGAAATCTGGGAAGCCCACACAATGCATGCGCAAAAATGTTGTAGATTTCTTCTTTATCAACAAATCAGAGCCCTAGTGCAAGGAAGTTATGCAGGTGCGGGGGATATATCAAAACCTGGACTTCATGGACTGATTTAAATCTTGGGAGAAGATTTGAGGCTTGTGAGATAAGCCGAGTAAGTTAATCTGTGAAATTTTATTTTGTTGCTTGAGGGGTTTAGCTTTGATGTTATGAAACATACTTCGTAGAGAAACAGAGGAAATCGGCATCATTGGGAGTGGCTGGACGCATCGACTTGTGCAAGAGGAAAAGAACTAATTCCTGGGTTGCTGAGAATAATGAGAGCAATGGAAGATGACCTAAAGTTAATAGAAGAACAGAAGAAAGAAGTGGAAGATAAGCTGAAAATGGTGGATAGAGAAAAAAAGGAATTGGAGTACAAAGTTGGAGAATTAGGCAAGCAGAAAAGAATAGGTCAATGATCAAGAGAGAATCAGATTTGGGGGGTTTCATTTTTGTCCTTGGGTCTTGGGTTTTTGGTGATTATGATGATGCTCTGTATCTTGAGCAATTGGTTGACATTTCCGGGTGGAAACTATGAAAAGATTATGATCAATTAGGTCGAAATGTAACCGATATGTAGTTCATTTTGCAATGAAATTTCAGTTCAAGTTTGGTGGACATATTAGTGTTGGTGTATTCAATTTGTTTCCATTTTGTTGATGAAAGGGCATGAGTGGATAATTGTGATATAAACAAATAGTAGTAGGTGTCAATCAAGAGGTGTGAGAAATATAAAACAATTTCTTCAGCATATATAACACCCAGTTACAGGTTCCAAAATGTACCAAATCAGGTTCCAAGTGAAACAAAAGCATAAAGATAGATGAACATAAACACCCAGTTCAGGTTCCAAAATGTACCAAATACAAAACAACCACATTAGGTTACAGCCCAGAGACTCAAAAAACACATCTAACAAACCATTCATAAAACACATCTAACTACTTCAAAAAAGACATCCAACAGACATCCTCCTAGTTAGCCTTCAAAACATCCATGGTCTAAGCTTATTGGCAGGAGACTTGAATCTCTTGGTAGGAGACTTGGGTGGTTGTGATGATGATGATGTAGCTCCAGTGTAAGAGAGTGGTTGTAATGATGATGGGAGTGGTTGTGATGATGATGGCTTGTTTGGCATTTCTGTTATCCAATTTCCAACCTAAAATAAAATTGAACCATATTAACTAAATAAAGTACATGAATTAAATTTTTGACCAAATTAACCAACCAAAGTAGCATGATAGAGTTGTCACTTACATTTCCTTTTCCATTTGGCATTTGTCCTCTCCCATTTCCTCTCCCTATTCCTGTAGTAATACCTCTACCTCTCCATATGCCTCTAGTTGGGTTGGGCTGATTAGGCTGGGCTTAAAAAACAAAAATAAACTAAACAATAACAACAAAAAAGGGGTCAAATGTTCCTTGGTTGGGCCTAAAAAACAAAAAGGAATTAAACTAAAGAGATTTTAACTAAAATACCTAAACTGCCCCATGGACTGTAGAAGAGCCAAATGTTCCTTGGTTGAGCTGATTAGGAAAGGCCTACAATAATAAAAACAAAAAACTGATTAAAGTAAATAATAACAAAAGGAAATTAAACTAAAGAAAATATAACCCAAATACATGTGTTGCCCTTAGTTGACATGCCAAGTCTTATTATGTCCCTCATGGCCACAAATAGAGCATCTTGTCTTGACATAAATACTTCTCAACTTAATAGGTGGTGGATTGTAATATGAAGGCAAAGGGTTTGGAGGAACTGGAGCAGGTACTTCAACCTCAGTTGGTTCTTTGTTCCTTGATTTCTTGGGTCTTCCAGATTTCTTCTTATATGGAGGAGGTTTAATTGGAGGCCAATTAGTTCTCTGCCACTGGTCCATGAATGGTATTGGGTGTACCATAGGTTCATATGAACTTAGGTATGCTTATTTCTTATTGCAATTATGTGCATAGTTAAACACATTTGCCTTCTTTTGAAAGATACAAGAAATAGCATGATAACATGGGATCCCACACAAATCTCATCTTCTACAAGAGCAAGTCTTGGCTTTTAGATCCACTACATACTTTCCCATATACATGTGGCTCACTTGGTATTTGCTCTCACATGCTAATCTAGGAATCCATTAGCTCCCAACTTGTTCTTCTCAATGATCTTGACAATCCTAGGCCCAACTGGATGTCTCCAAACCATACCAGCAATCCTTAACATGATATAAACTCTAATAATTTCTAGACATGTTAAGATAGACTTGTCTCTTGAATCTAAAATGCAAGAGTTAAAGGATTCACAGAGGTTGTTCAACAACATATCACACTTAGAATGTGGCTCAAAATGAGATCTACTCCAATTTTTGGCTGGTCTTTTCATAACCCACTTCTACGCCTCTTCATCTTACTCTTTCATCTTGTCCATTTCTACTTCATACTAGGGAATGGTAGTTGCTCTTGTCACAGCCCAGAGAATATTTTTTAGTGAAAGGTCAGCATGCTCTGTCCTGAAGTTCCCGTAGAGATGCCTAACACACATTTTGTGCTCAGCTGTTGGAAGCAATGTCTCAATTACAAGTATTAGACCTTTTTGCTTGTCACTCATAAACACCCAAGCTTTCCCATTCTCAATTTTTAAGTCTTCAATCAAAAGTTCAAGGAACTAAATCCAACTATTTTTTGTTTCCACCTCTACAACAACATAAGCAACTGGGTACATTCCATTATTCCCATAAACACCAACGGCTGTTAAAACTTGCCCTGTGTAAGGTCCCTTTAAATAATATCCATCTATACCAATGAGAGGTCTACATCCTGCCAAAAATCCCTTCTTACAAGCTTCCAAACATACATAAATTCTTTCAAACACAGGTACATTACCCTTCATCTTATTCTTTATAATCACAGTGCTACTCTTGTTAGCCTTCTTCAATTCTTCTACATAGTCTCATAGCCTCGCATATTGCTCCACATAGCTTCCTTCAATGATCACCTTGGACAAGCTCTTTGCTTTATAAATCTGATGCCTCGAAACATTCATATGGTACTTTTCTAATACCTCAGACTGGAATGCCCCTACATCCCACTCAGGATTTTTCCTAATCTTGTCAGCAAACCTTTTTTATAGCCATTTTGAATTAGTATATTTAAGTTTGTCCACTCTAGTACACTCATGCTCTAAGGAGAGAGTTTTTATGGCAAATGTCTGCTCATCTCTGTCTATCTTGGAAGCAAACAGAATAAAAATGCATTTCGTGTGACCTACACACTTTATTTGAATCCTTTTATTATCATTTTTCACCAATTTAACATTCCTCCCTTGCACAATTGCATACTCCCTAATAGCTCCCTTGAGTTCATCCTTATTGGCAAAATGCATTCCAATTCTAAACTCTGGATTTCTCAAATCGGTTTCTTTCCTAAACTGTTTAAAATTTGGCTTCTTTCATTTCCTCTTGATTGTCTTTTTTTTACCATCTTCCTCACCACCAGAGCTATCACCATCATAAGGAAGTCGATCACTATCTTCATCATCATCTAATATCTCCCATGTAGCTTCATTAAGAGACATTTCATTCATCTCTTCAAAACATTGTGTATATTCAACATTTGGTGCATCGTTCCTTGGTTGTGCTCTTGATGCAGCCTCTTTATTACCATTTTCTTCTTCACTTAATTCATAATCACTGTCAACAATAACATCCTCTTTTTCCTCCTCTTCCTCTTCATCTTCCTCTTCATTGCCAACATCTTCACTTTGCTGTTGTTGCTCTTTATCTTCACTCTTTATCTCGTTGTTATGAGTAGGATCATGGTAATACAACACCCATACCTGATTTGATGAAATGCTCCCAACCAACCTTGGAATACAACTATCATTTACAACCTTATTCACAACATGCTTACCACTTTTTCATGCCCTTTATAGTAAACTTTTAAGTTTGTAACCCTTTGTGTTATATCAACTTTGTATCCAAGATCTATCCCAATTTTCTTTAAATCCAATAATGACATATAGTCATGAATACAGTTGTCAACATAGCATACTTTGCCTCCCTTATACACGCCATTCTCCAACAGACCAAAGTGGTGGAGTTCAAGAGTACACAGTTCTGCTTTATCTACCACATTACACAAAGGTATGCTTACAAACAATTTCCATGACAATGAGGACAAAGTAAACAATGAAGACAAAGTAACGACATGCATGTGCAAGTGTGAAATCACTTCCATGACAAACCAACAGAAATGGGACCACATACAATAATAAGGACTCCAACTTACATTTTTTTCAACCTTAAAGCCAAAACTTCATTGTCAACAAGAGGACCACACATTTGCAAATAGAACATATTGCAATATAAAATGTAGAAGGAATATTTAGGTTATAGTAACTTTCCATACTTGGGGGGTTCTCCAGACCACCGAAAAATTGTCTCCATTTGAAGAAGCCTCCACACACAGTAGACCTGACACTTTTCTCTGTGATTTCCACGAAATTGAAATCCTAGATCTGTACTTTATTGCTTTTTTAACTCAAAATCCTTCGCAACTTAGTCCATTAAAGCATAATGCTGAGATAATGTTCCAAAATCCCCCAAAAATCGAAGTCAAATACCTCTCGATTTGAAAACCCTAGACCTTCGCGATTTTTCCCTTTTGCTCATATTGCCATTTCTGTGTAACTGTCGTTCTCTTCAAAAGCAAAAGATTTGTTTTAATTAACTGAAAAGTCAGATTTGCCCATCAAGAATATGTGAGATGCTTGCCACGTCATCATTTTAAACGGGAAAAACTCATAGACTTGACGGAATGACTACTGGTGCAACAAAACACATACTTGAGTGACCTATGCAACTAATAATTGAGTTCAATGACCCAAATGTAACTACGGGTATAGTTGAGGGACCATTGATGCGAATAACCCTATTAAAAATTATACAACTATAAGGGGGAAGAGAGAGAGAAAGGAGATAGGTTTTTATTTAATTTTTTAATATTTAATTACACCTAAGCTAAAAAGGTGAACTCTGAGTTTGTCATATCATCACTTAATAGAAGATCAAATGGTCAAATTGATGGAATGTGTAAATTAGTTGAATTTTAAAACATTAGGGCGTAAATTGACAAAATTAAACCTCGGTGGCCCATTTAAAAAATGACCCCAAATCTTAGGGGATAAAATGATATTAGCCCATTAAAAATTATACAATTGGGTTCTTTGTTTTCATCAAACCTAGTATAGCAGTGGCGTGATCTTATCACGAGGCTCTTCACTGGCAAGTATTCCGTGTGAACCACCGGTCCACCGCCTTCAAAATGTTGAAAAAAAAACAAGACAGTGACGCACAACAAAATCCAACAAAATTAGATATTAATTTAGGGATACGTTCCAAAAATATCTTAAATTAGAATATATATATATATATATATATATATCATCTGCATATCTCATACAACTAAAAAATAACCTAAATTGGGTTATTTGGGCATAAATCCCCAAATTAGCACAAACAATACAAGAATCCTATGAGAGTGGCATTGTGGCATAATATACTTCCCCCATGTTCTTTTATTTTCCTTAACATGGACCCTCTCACAAATTCCAGAGTTTGGTTTTTCTTGTTGGATTGTGTTAGTAAACTATTATAAGCCGTTGATGTATTATAGAATTCACTAAACCAACAAAAGCAAATTCCTTGGCATAGTTAGAAGTATAATACTTTGTACAATCATAAAGTATGCATATATATATGTATGTATATATATACATACACATTTTGTATACAAAAATTAAGAAGAAAAAAAAGTATATGATTCATGAAGTTTAGTAGGTATGATAGATCCACAGTGGTTTAGCTAGGATCCAAGCAGGGCCCCAGCTCTACAGTAGATTACGTATTCAGTGTAGTTGTGGCAGCGAGTTGAAGCTCGCCCTTTTGGCGGGCACATGTTGTCGTCCCTTGCATGGCCGCAGCCCGCGGAGTTTATACTCGTATTTATCATAAAGAGAATTGGTGAGTACCGATAACAATCACAATTCATATATATAACCTTTCTAGAAAATTTGATTAAATATCTCTAACTCATACCCATACCCATACCCATACTCATACCATACTTGTGTACTGTGATCACTCCAACAACCAACGTTGATTTTCATTGCATCAATTTGATTTGGTTTCAGATTTATATATATATATATATATATTTTTTTTTAAAGAAGCATTGATGCAAAGAGTTTGTAGTTTAAGTAGTTAAAGAGCATTTACCCATGCATATCCTAGGTCCTGGGTTTGATTTCCTCTTCCCACAATCTCGCTTGTATCGGAAAAATAAAAATCTTTATCTCTTTTTAAAACAAAAATTGGGCAAATTAAGGAGGACCTCTGAATTTACATGATATTAAAAAAAGATGAACGTAAATATTTTTAATCGTTTGAGTTTCAAGTTCATTTTTCAGTTACATGACAATAGAAGGGATGAATTTTTCAAAAATTAATTAATTATTTTTAGTTTTGAGGTATAGTGGCCAAAATTGCTGATTATTTTAGGTCCATTGATGAAGAGAGCGATACGATAAGTTTGTTTGGAGATCTGTTAGTAGTAAAGAGCTGAATATTCAACAGACTCGACGTTGTATTATTGTCCAAAAACAAACGTTGAATATTCCAAATTTCCTTTTCTGGAAATATTCCAACTTTCAATGAGTGAGAGAGAGAGGTAAATAGCCTTCATACAATGTATTGGTCACCATTCAAACCGTACACACATCTCGAATGAGGGATTTGTTTTTAGTTACATTTCTGGAATGCCAGTTTCAAATTTATAGTTACACATTTGTGAACAGAACTAACAAACTAAACCAATTGATTTGCCATCTTCCTAGTTTTTTAAAAAAAAATTTATAATATTCTTTATTCCAAAATACTAATTCACTGTTCCACTATGCCCACTACTGCCATGTCTCATGATCCTAAAAACCACTTCAACTATGAGTCAATGTCATAGACATAGAAATACATAAAAAGAATTCTTTATAATATGGAAAATATTTGGCTCTTCGCATGGAAGGAGTTGTTATTCTGTGCAGTCAAATTACAATCGGACATGCATACATAAATTTTTCTTTCCGTAATTTTAATAAGTTAAAGTTAGTTTTGCATATCATATGTTTCGGATGTGAAGTTTTTATTTTCTGAAATGCATTTTTTCAAAGTGTTATAGAGGTTCAAGCTCGATGTTACAAATTTTTCTTTGGACTAGACCCGATTGACTGTTGCAGGATGTGATTGACTGCTGTAACGACAAAGGGCTCCTCAAGTTGCCAAGTAGCGTCCTAGTCAAAACAATAAATGGTACACACAGTAAGCTCCAGTACACCATCAACGCCCGATAATTGCTCCCTCGCTGATCTTATCACCGGGTGCTCTTACATGTGGTACTAGCTCAACCAACCCAACGAGGACCAGACAGAGAGAGAGCCACCGAGCCATCGAACCATCGAGAGAGCCATTTGAAATGGGAATTGTAGAAGAAGCTCACAACGTGCGGGTCCTGGGTTCAGGCCAGCAGGTCATAGTCCTAGCCCACGGCTTCGGCACCGACCAGTCGGTCTGGAAGCACCTCGTCCCCCATCTCGTCGACGAGTACACAGTGGTCATGTACGACAACATGGGCGCCGGAACGACAAACCCCGAATACTTCGACTTCGAGCGCTACGCCACCCTCGAGGGCTACGCCTTCGACCTCCTCGCCATTCTGGAGGAGCTTCGGGTCGGGTCTTGCATCTTCGTCGGCCACTCCGTCTCCGGCATGGTCGGCTCGATCGCCGCCATCACCCGCCCCGACCTCTTCACCAAGCTCGTCATGATCGGCGCCTCCCCTAGGTAAGATCCGCAGCCATGAATTAATTAACTGGTTATTTTAGACAATTATTATACAATTCAGCTCAAGTCCCACAAACCCAATTACTTTAATCTCCCCAAATTTACCGGAAAGTGGATCCATCAATTACTTTTTTTTTCCATTAATAATTTTGTTTTCTTTCCGGGAAAGGGGAGGGCAACACTGTTCTGCTGGGTTGGCTGAAGTGGATCCATCAATCTAATTAACTAATCAAGTCAATTGTTACATAATTAACCTACAGTTCCACAAAACCCAATTTCTTAATCTCGAAAGATGCATGACGATTTGGTGGGAGTGGATCCATCAATCTAATTAACTAGTTAACCTAAACCCCACAAACCCAATTACTTAAACCTTTGGATTAATATATCAGTTTATCCGATCTTGCTCAATCATTTTTATGTTATTTAATTCCACTTCCAAAACCCAATTAACTATTTTATTAATCAAATCCAAACAATCTTTCATTCAGGTATCTCAACGACGTCGACTACTACGGCGGGTTCGAACAGGAAGACCTGGAGCAGCTGTTCGATGCGATCCGATCCAACTACAAGGCGTGGTGCTCTGGTTTCGCACCCCTGGCGGTCGGTGGGGACTTGGACTCGGTTCCAGTCCAGGAGTTCAGCCGGACCCTCTTCAACATGCGCCCCGACATTGCACTCAGCGTCGCCCAAACCATCTTCCAGAGCGACACGAGACAAATTCTCCATCTGATCAAAGTGCCCTGCCACATTTTGCAGAGCGTAAAAGACCTCGCTGTCCCTGTCGTCGTCACAGAGTACCTGCACCAGAATCTGGGCGGCGGGTCGATCGTGGAGGTCATGTCATCGGACGGTCATCTTCCGCAGCTGAGCTCGCCGGATATTGTTATCCCGGTGCTGCTTCGGCACATTAGATATGATATTGCGGCGTAATTGTAGTAAAAAAATGATTATGATAATAATAATGTAGGTGGTGGGGTTGTGGCTAGATTGAGGGTGATTAATTAGCTTTCGGACGATAGGTTATTTGTTGTGTGGACACGGGTCACTGTGAGGGCGTCGTCTTTGCTGGCTGTCGTGTCCAAAAGTCCTGGACCACGTCATGTGAAGGAATGGGAGTTATTGTGACACGTCGCGCCTTTTTAGTATGAAAGCTTGGATTCTAGTTGTTTATATAAATTATATCAAGCTTTACTTAATTATTAAGACATGCGGCAAGACATGGAAAATTTCTTGAAGTCAGTCACCTTGATCATGTGCGACGATTTTCATGGTGTGAATATGTGTATCGTAACAATCGTCGTTCCTTTAAATACGTTCAAACTTGCAAATCATGGTGTGAACATGTGCATTGTTCCGTTCCTTCAAATTCGTTCAAACTTGCAAATTCGGACTCTGTGTACACTTCTTGTATTCGAGTTTGATTCAAAACATGTATTGATAATGGCAGGCCAATCGGTCACGAAATCCTAAAAAATCACAGCAATAATGCCAACAAAATTCAGCCCAAAAATCACAACATTAGTATGCAAATTCCAGCGTAAAGAAGAGTACTTGATAGAGTTGTGTTACCATTTGGAATTTGGAAAAGTGATCAATTGCTTAACAAGAAGCTGCATACACAATAGTTATCAAAGGCAGTGACGTAGCTACTGTTTTTCTAAAAGAAAACAACCTTTTTTTGTGTTTTTTTCGTTCTTTCTAAAACATGGGAGAAAAAGTGTTGTTTCATTTTATTTTGGGCTAGAGGGTTTGGGTTGGGCATTTATATTTGTTTTTTATATTGAAAAAGTTTTTTTTTATTTAAACTCCACATTTTCTTTGTTCATCCCAACAATTAAATCAGTAAGCTCTTAAGTTTTATTATTGTGTAAAAAGACAAAAAAATGTCATCCAACTTAATACTTAATAGTACATCTATACACACACCCCACACACTTATAATAAACATCTATGAGAGCACTGCCAACAATTACGTCCAAACAGTACCCATATTTGGTGACCAGGGCATGGATTTGCTTGCTCAATTCCAATGTAAATAAATTAGCTGAGACACGAAGAGGGCTGACGAATGTTAATAGACTCGGGTGGAGCAATCTAAGCTTCATCTCATTGAAAAGATCCAGTGCTTCAGACATCTTATCATGTCTTCAGTATCCTTCAATCATTGCATTGTAAGAAACCACATTATGATCAGCCATTGAATTGCGTAGTTGTAAGAGGTTGACTAATGCTCGCCTTTTGCTTTGGAGGTTTTGGGTTGGAAGACATGGGCCTTGTTGTGACTGAAGAACAGGGCATGCAAAGGTGGAGAAGTTGAGGGTTTGTGTCTTTGTGATCTTCTTCTGGCAATGTCTTAGGTGCAGTGCAAAGTTTCTCTCAGACCAAAGGAGAGGATGCTCTATTCAAATTGTATGTGTTTCCTTTCTTTTATAATACTGGTACATGACAAAGGGATGACCGATTGTAGTTTGCACCCAAGTTATACTTTGATTTGTATCATTGGCTGCCAACATTGTGATTACTGGTTAATGAAAAAAATTATTTTTTGCTTTTTGTCTATTTATTTACAAGCGATATTGAGGAAGGGGAGATTTGAATATAGGACCTTGAGTGTAGAGGTAACTGCTTCTAACCACTTGAGCTAACTACAAATTTGGTAGGATGTATTTGTTGGCATTGCTCTCATAGATATTATCCAACTTAATAATAATAAAATACTGCTGCTACGCATTTGACAACAGTGTTTTTATGAGGTTGAGGTGAACTTAGAGTGATGAAGGGTAAGATAGCAGGGTGTGGGGTGTGAGGTTGATGAGTTTATTTATTTATGCTGGGTGTGTATTTAGGAAGATATTGAGGTTTTCTTTGAAATTGTGAAAATTTGAATTAGAAGTTGTGGTGAACTTAGAATATGGGGTGAACAAAGAGAAGTGCGAGCTTAAATAGAAAAACTCTATTTTAATTAGGGAGATTCACTATTATACCTAATATAGGAGCCCAAATTATTAATGAAATGGACTTTAGAAACACACCAAAAACTCATTTACAACATAACAAAAGGCTTTTAACTTCTTTTAAATTACAAAAATGCCATTAATTTCTTAAAACAAACTCAACCCCAAAACCTTATAAAAAAAACCCAAAACACTCGATAAGGCATCAAAGTAATTTAATAATCAAAATTAAGTTCAATAAGGTTATCTGTCATTTTTTGAGTTTTTTGTTTTGTTTTTGGGTTTGTTTATAGAAATTAAATGGTGTAGAATTTAACTATATTATTAGTGCTAAGAATGAATATATTACTAAATATTACTCTTTCAATTATGCCTCCGGTCTGGACCGTAGTTTTGGAGTGTAACTTGCAACTTAGTTACATGCCTACGTGTTTACTTATGCTTTCATTGCTATATGGTATATTTAGTTGGAATTTAATTCGAAAGGGCCGGGCTCGTGAGTATGCCCGTCCCCCCGGCTCGGGCCAATCTAAGTCTGTTGCGACTCGACTCAATGTGCCAAAAATCTTTAACTGAGCCCGATTCATACGTGGGCACTGTCCTTAGCCCGATTGAGGCCGGTCCAGCCCGTTGTACACCAATTTTCTTTGACAAACCAAAATTAAAAGAAAAAAGAAAAAAGAAGACAAAATGTCAAATAAAGCACTAAAGCTCAACCAATCATGTCAAATCGTGGAACACGTGTGACCCGCACGTATGAATACATACAAGACATCCAGTGACTCGCAGCCATTCCTCTCCTCGCTGCCCCCTTCTCGGTTTTCAACTTTACCTTTTTCCCTATTCCCATTTTACTCCTATCCCTCTTTAATCCCCACCACTTTCCTCTTGCTAGAGCCGTTGAAGCAAAGAAAGGAACAAACACGAACACAGACCGCGCCTTCCCGATCCATCCGACTCAACTCGCTCCGGTAACTCAGAATGACCGCAGCTGGCTCCGAGAGAGCGGAGCTCGCCAAGCTCTGCAGCTCACGCAACTGGTCCAAGGCCATCCGAGTCCTCGACTTGCTTCTCTCCCAGTCTTCTTCCATCCAAGACATCTGGTCCGTACACTCTCTATCTCACTCTCGCACTCTCTCATTCAATTCCCGCTGATCTTCAATTTCTTAATCGAATTCGATTCTGATCAATTTTGTGGCTCTTAATGTTGGTGTTGCAGCAACAGAGCCTTCTGTTACAGCCAATTGGAGCTACACAAGCACGTGATTAAGGACTGCGATAGGGCGCTTCAGCTTGACCCCGCGCTTCTTCAGGCTTACATCCTCAAAGGTTTTTCTTCGATCATTTTATCGAATTTAAACTATTATTTGACTTGGAAGAATTTATTTCGTTTTTCTTGGAAATTTTAGATAATTTGAGTAGTTAGGTGATAATGATAGCTCAATTATGAAAATGTTAAGCTCCTCGTAATTAGCTGATAATGAAACGTGGTGCGCAGTTAATTAGACATTTCGGATAGATTTTATGTACTCTAAATTTTTATTTTAGGTGTACGGCAAATGTGAATAAGTGACTGGTAGTCGAGGCTGAGTGAAAATCTCATAGAATTTGTGAGCAAGATATTAAAGAAGAGGTTCATTGTTTAGATGAGTTGCAGTGTGGTTTGTATTGGCCCTTGTATTTTGGAGAATTTTTTTTTCCGTAATCTAAAAGTTACTTATCAATGATTTAATAAACGTTCTGTGGAAAACTTTTAAAGGGGAAGTACACTTACTGAAGAATTTGATAATATATTTACAATTTTTTTTTGGGATGGAATAGTATATCTTCTTTGCTATGAGGAAGTAAAAAAATACTGAAATGGCACAGTACTGATTGAGCTAAAAATTCATTTTGTTGAAATCATATTGCTCTTTCGAATATATGCACAATTGTGCACTCTCAGGGAGCACTTATTTGACACTTTATATGATTTGATGTCTTAAATTTTTTAAATACTTGTATACGATGAATCATTACATGAAGTACTGTTGGAGCTCCGCCATTCTTGCGATCTTAGACTTGATCTTTGTCCTCTAGGTTGTGCATTATCTGCTTTGGGAAGGAAAGAGGATGCTCTTTTGGTTTTGGAGCAAGGCTATGAACATGCCTTGCGTCAGTCTGCTGATCTGAAGCAGTTGCTAGAACTGGAAGACCTTGTAAGAACTGCAAAAGAGGAGAGAAGTATTGGATATGAGAATAATGCAAAACAGTCGGCATCATCTATGCTTGCATCTGAATCAAGATCACATGTTAATGGGAAGTCAAGTGAGACTCATGAGAATCACAATAAATTGAGTGATCAATCTGAATTATGCAGTGAATCAACAGTTACCTCTGAGGTCCATAGCAAGTCTAATGGTAATTTGGACGTACCCAATGGAATAGGTGATAAAGCTGCAGCGAGTAAGAAGTTTGATAGCCAAATGAATGGGAATCATGATATTCATGATAAATTGGGTTATGACTCTGAATCATGCAATGACTTAAGTGATACATGCAGTAAATTACCAATGATTTGTAGCAAATCAAGTGATTTGACAGAAACTCCCCCCACACCCCCAAAGTTAAGTAGTAAATCTGATATACGCCATGAAATTAGTGATGACTCCAAGAGAAATAAAAAGTTCTGCGTTGCTAGACTTTCAAAGTCCAAGTCAATAAGTGTGGATTTTCGACTATCAAGAGGTATAGCGGAGGTATGTTATAATTCCTTTATTTGGTAATCGTCTTTCTGTTTGAGCACAGTTATTGTTTCTGTTGAATTGCCAGTGTTTTAAACCTTATATTCTCTTCAACGTGTGATGTACCTTTTTTACAGGTTAATGAAGGGAAGTATGCTCATGCCATATCTATATTTGATCAGGTAAGTTTCAGTCCATGCGAGTCCTGAAAAATTTCTGGCTGTTGGAATTTTCCTTGTGTTTCATTCATTTTCATTTTTATTATTTTCCTCTTTTCATTTCTGGTTTGTCGATGGGTAACAACATGTCTAGAGGGTCATAGTTTTACAGGGCCATTAGCAAGTTTTATGAGCATTTGTATTGTTTTATAATTATATGCACAGATATTGAAAGAGGATCCTAACTATCCAGAGGCACTGATAGGGAGAGGGACAGCCTATGCATTCCAACGAGAACTTGAGGCTGCAATAGCTGATTTTACTAAGGTATTTGATGAACTAATATTTTGACAGAAGAATAAAAAATAGTTTGGCTCTACGTGCAAGTAGTTAATCTGTTTATGTTTTTCAGGCCATGGAATCAAATCCATCAGCGTGTGAGGCATGGAAACGGAGAGGGCAAGCACGAGCTGCCCTGGGAGAATTTGTTGAGGTGTTATTGCTATCTTAATTTTTTTCATGTAAATGTATTCTCTGTAAAATAAAGTAATGAATATTTGGTCGTGGTTTTACACTGTTCCTCCAACTTAATTATTGGTAAAAGAAGTTATTGTTACTTGTTATGACACAAGAACTGACATGTACATGCATATATTAATCTCTTGTGATCCAGGCCATTGAAGATCTGTCGAAGGCATTGGAGTTTGAACCAAATTCAGCCGATATTTTACATGAAAGGGGTAACTAGCTCAAACCCAATCATTACATTTCAGCATTCAGGTTCAAATGCTCAAATGCCTTCATTTTTTAGATAAAAAGATATTGTTTTAGAGTGTGTATATGCATTTATTTACAGATTGTCGGCTTAGGTGCTGTTAAGATGTTAAAACAGATGTAGTTGAACAATTTTCTAGAGAGATCAATAGCTCTAGAAGCTTGACATTGTATTATTGAGACTGCAATGTTTCTTCAATTATATTCGTTGAAGGTTTATCATGTAAGCTTGACATGTGATATAATCACATGTATTAGGAAACCTTTATATATATATTTTTATTAATAGCCCTAAACGATGACTTCTGTCAATAGACAGGTAACAACAGTAGCATTGTAATGTTTGCAGGAATTGCCAATTTCAAGTTTAAGGACTTTTACAATGCCGTTGAAGACCTAACTGCATGTGTGAAACTTGATAAGGATAACACATCTGCATACACATACTTGGTGAGTCTTCAAGATTTGTGTTTCCGTTGTCTGGTATTTGTTCTTGCAGCTTACCCTGGAATAATCTTGCACTATTGAGTGTTGACTGAACCGATATTGGCTTCCCTAGGGTTTGGCATTATCCTCAATTGGTGAATATAAAAAAGCTGAGGAGGCACATTTGAAAGCAATTCAACTGGATCAGAATTTCCTTGAGGCATGGGTGCAGCTAACCCAGGTATCCATGAGCAAATACTTTGTTTACCAAGGCCAGATGAATTTCCATCATTGTTCATGCCTAGTTCATTATATTGCATATCCTTAATAAGAATGGCAACATCACTAGTGAAAACCAGAATCTCATGGAATCAATGTGGGATATTATCTCTGTTAAATGGCATAGGTATGGTAATAACGTAATACACAAGAATCTGAGGATAGGCTCATAACTAAAGCTTGGTAGCAGTTTATTAGTTCACTCTTAACTGCTCATATAGAGTGAATAGGACTTGCCATTTTGGTTGATACAAATCGAGTGTTTTATAACAAGTATTGCTCTTCTGGCATGTGGGATGTTGCAGTTCTATCAAGATATGGCTAACCCTACCAAGGCTTTAAAATGTCTGCAGCAAGCTCTAAAAATTGATGGGAGGTGAGCATTTTGTGTCTGAACTAAGCCATCCATGTTTCTAAAGTTTATGTTGATCCTGATATAACTCAGGCAGAGTGCTAACGCTGGAGATATACTTGTTTGTCTAAATTTGAAAGGTTTGCCAAAGCATATCATTTGCGCGGTCTATTGCTCCATGGGATGGGAGAACACCGGTAGGTTATACCAAATCCTATCTTTGGAATGAATTGTTGACTATGAACACTAACCAGTATCTACTCTTGAAATGGTTGCATGATCTTGTAAAGCATAAATTATTTTGGATATTACTCTGTCTCTGATCATATGGTAGATGTAGTAAAATGTGATGGATTGTTGTCATCATCAGTTCAATATGTTGTATTTGGTATTACAATCCACTTAAAGTGGAATTAGGCACCACAGCAGTCCACGGGCACAATAGCGTACTAGGGATAATGATTTTTGGTCATATTCATAGATGAAAAAATTGCCAATGTCCCTTGTGGTATCTGTTAGTGAATGTAGCATTGTGCTAATTTTTTTTTTAAATAAAGACACTAGGCGGTGTAATTAATTGCTGGGTTCTATATTGCAGCAAGGCTATTAAGGATTTGTCAACTGGGTTGAGCATTGAGAATACCAATATTGAGTGTTTGTATTTGCGGGCATCCTGCTACCATGCTCTTGGAGAATATGGGCACGCGGTATTAGAAGTTGTTTCTTTGGTTTGTTTGGAATATCAGCTGCATGTTTAATCATATTTCACTTATACATTGGTCACAGGTCAAGGACTACGATGCTGTGCTGGATTTGGAGCTAGACTCGATGGAGAAGTTTGTGTTGCAATGCCTTGCTTTCTATCAGGTTTCATTTGATCTGGAATAGCATGGCTTATTTCATGTTGATATTCTTGCACTTATAAGCACTATGTAAGTGCTCATGTGCAGGAACTCAAAGTGTAGTGTGCACTATGTAACTCTTAGTGTGCAGTTCCATCTTTTAGCATATATCTTTAATGCACCTCGGGCACTTTTCTTCTTCATTTTTTTTTCTTCAGATATATTGAATGAAACATTCCCTTCTTTGAGTAAAGACTATGCTCGACAAATCACAACAATGATCTTGCTTATATGTCAAACTTTGAATTTGTTATTTTGTTTTGTTTACAGAAAGAGATTGCTCTGTACACGGCATCAAAAATCAACAGTGAATTTTGCTGGTTTGATATTGATGGAGACATTGATTCACTTTTTAAGGTGATATATTTCGAAGATTATTTTGGTCTTGATTTCCAGTTCATTATAAATTTTCAGCTAATTTCTGTCATATCATCTCAGTATCAGTATGTGCATGTTTGGCATAATTATACCTAAATATTATACAAAAGGCGTTGTGTATGAAATGTCATATAAGAAAGATAAAGTTAAAAAAGGTAGCTATTCCCCTGCCTAGTCCTTTCAACAATGAATTGTGAAGCTGAAGAAGCTGAAATGTCAAATATCCAAATCATATTTGTTCAATTAAAAAGTGGCCAAAGCCAACCATGTTTAGTTACTTCAAAAGGGGAACCCTAACTGTAACTTTAAAGTCATGGCGGATCCTCATGAAGAATCTGCACACACTTGCACATCCAAACCAATGTGGGGCATTGGAAAACCACCCCCTTTTTTTTTTTGGCTATAAAATCCAACCATTGTACCCCAAACAGAGGCTACAACATAGCCTCTTATAAATAAGAGCATGTAAGGGGAACATTTAACAAATTTGCTCCAAATTCTCCTACTTTCTGTTTATTGTGTTTTCAATATCTAATATTCAGGAGTACTGGTGCAAAAGGTTGCACCCCAAGAATGTATGTGAAAAGGTCTATCGGCAACCTCCCCTGCGTGAATCTTTGAAGAAGGGCAAGCTTCGAAAGCAAGTTTTCACAGTTACAAAGCAGAAGACTGCTCTTCTACAAGCTGCTGATTGCATTGGAAGGAAAATCCAATATGATTGTCCTGGCTTCTTACCGAATAGGCGTCAGGTGATTTTGATATCAAGAATAACTTTGAAGTTAACGCAATTCATTGTTGTCACTTCTTAGTTGCATTTCTTTCCTATTTTCCCATTTATGTTTTCAACTTTTTGTCTTATTTGAGTTTTATTGTAATTAGACATATTGCCTTGAGGAGATGTTGCACCTCTCTTGTTTTTATTTAAATTTGAACAATCTAGATCAAACAGATTCAATTGAAGCTGCAGATGTTGCAATCATTCGAGGCCCATGATATTTCACCCATCTCATATTTATAAGCTAAAATGGTATATGATCTGTTAAACAAAATCACTCAGTAAGGATTTCCAAAACACTTAACCAGAGGTGAACATCAAGAAGGTTCCACCTTTAACTGATCATTTTATCCGCATCATTGCACAAAAATTGATGAGATAAAAGTGATCAGGCTTGATGCATAGTATGAGACTTAACTTTTCAATTTGAACCAATTTTAATATGAGAACGAGACTTTACTTTTCTATTTGAGCCAAGTTTTAAAAAATGAATAATATCTGCTCTCAACCGTAAAAACTATTAATTTTGACTCGGTGCATATGTGTAGACAGCCATATTTTTGTACAGAAGAAAACAATTTGACTTTTTTTTTTGGCAATGGTTATTATTACTTAGGGTTTTACACTGTAGCATTTCGCATTCTTTTGTTGACTCGTTTGGAGCATTCAACTCTACATCCATATAACTTGATGTATTTCCATGTTTCTCTAGTTTTCCTTGCCCACCAACCAATATTTTTTATTTATTAATTTGTTGACATTCTATGTCTACCAGCATCGTATGGCAGGATTGGCTGTTATTGAAGTTGCACAAAAGGTTTCAAAAGCTTGGCGTTCCTTCCAAGCAGAATGGAAGTATTCTAATAAAGGCACATCGTCGAAGTATGGTAAGAGAGGCCGGAGAAGGGAAAGAGTCAATTTGCCTAGCCAAAATAGAGGCGGTGCTGGTTGTAGTACGAGTAGCTCTTCAGAGACCTCCACTTCATATGGCATTACAGAAGCTAATTCATCCGCACGCTCTATGATGTCATGGCATGATGTTTATTCAGTAGCTGTCAAATGGCGGCAGATTTCAGAACCTTGTGACCCTGTTGTGTGGATTAACAAGCTAAGGTATTCCATTGTATTTTTAATTTATAAATCATTTCCATGCTCAATAGCCACATGACGTCATGTTTGGATTGAGTTTCGCTCTGATTTTCATTTGAATGGTTAAATAAGATAGTCAAATATTTTCCTATGCTGTTTTCTAATGTGAACATGGATTTCTACTCAACTCAGTGAAGAGTTTAATGCTGGATTTGGGTCTCATACACCATTGATCCTTGGACAAGCAAAAGTTGTTCGCTACTTCCCAAATTTTGAAAGGTGAAGGTCTATAATGCTTCCATTTAGTATGGAACTGTTTAAACAATGCTCTATCCCCCCCCTTGAGTGCTCATCACTTGTCAATGTGGCAGAACATTAGATGTTGCAAAAACTGTCATGAAGGAGAGGTCATATGTGTATAATAAGGTTGATAACCTTATTGATCTATCCAGGGATGGGAAATTGAAAGATGTGAGTTCACCAATCCTTTACTTTTACTCTTGAAAATCTTATTTTTACTCTTGAAGACTATATTATATTGTCACTTTTAATCATATTTTTTTTGTTTGCTTTTCTTTTGCATGTATAACCCTCATTGAACAATTATTTTTTTCATATGTAAATAATTGTTTCACTCACATAATTATATTCATGCAGATTTTGGAAGCAAAATCTTGTGCTGATTTACACAGAGCAGTTGGTGAGGACTTCTGGTTGTCTACTTGGTGCAATAGTACTGCCTTTGAGGGGTAACAATGCATATCATTTTAAAATTGATTTCCTTGCATTTTCATTGCATGTCATGCCTAGTTCTGATTGTTCCTGCTTGTTACAGGAAATATCTTGAAGGGACGCGGATTACCCTAGTAAAAACGTAGTCTTTTGCACCTCGGCTTGCAACATTCTCTTTTTTCCTTTTTCCTTTTTCATTTTCTAATTTTATTTTATTTTCCCCATCTTATTTAGTCCTTTTTATTTTCTTAATTCTGGATGCATTAAATGATTTTTCCAGGGGGGAGAATAGATATGACTTTGCAATCAGAACACCTTGTACACCTTCAAGATGGGACGAATTTGATGCAGAAATGGCTAAGGCATGGGAAGTATGTTACCCTACACCCATCTATGCGAGCCAACAATTTTTTATTGTAATTTATTTCCATACTCTTTTTTTTTAATAGATGCCGGTAATCTAACATGGGTCGAGCCGCTTTCTTGGATCCTTGATATACAATACGTGATATATTTGTATTGGAAGAACAAATATCACAATATGAGACATGAGAAGCGCTTCTAGTACCTTTACCATTCCTTAGTTTTGCATGTGTAGAATCTTCCCAGGCATTGTGTTGGCCAGTGAAATATACTCGTACGAATATCTAGTGAAGGTGGTTTAGCTAATCCTCACCTATGAAAAGAGAAAATTCACTAAAAAACTTAATAAGGAAAAGATGAGAATGCTTGACATTCAATCTGAACCCTAACCTGAGCCATGAAACAAAACATGTTCCAAAGTGTTGTTCCACTCTCCCACATATCCCTACAAACCTTGTGAACTCTCATTTCACTTTACCCAAAACTGATGCCCTGTAAGAGTTATTCAAGATCCTTCTTGGATAATGCAAGACTCTTAGCCCTAGTAATCCCTAGTTCCTGATAAACTACTTTTTTCATTGCCCATACCTGATAAACTACTTGATTCAATTGGTACTTGAGATATTCCTACCATAAATTTGGCCACCATGTCCTGCTTAAGCAGAACCTTAGGATGCAATCAACATTTGTTTTTCTTTAATGGCGAGTCTTGTGAATCTGGATAAAAGGGACCTTTAGGCTGGTGCTAGTGAGAAAACCTTTTGACTAGAGGCGCTAACAGGCAGATTTGTTTATACTATTGTTTGTCTTTCATTCAGTGTGTCAGCAATCTTTTGTTATATATATTTTTTTAATAACTCTTTGGTTGAATAAATTGCTAATGTTTGCATATATGGACTATGTATTGGCAGGCTATATGCAATGCTTATTGCGGTGAAAATTATGGGTCTACTGACTCCAGTGTGCTTGAAAATGTGAGAGATGCAATTTTAAGGATGACGTATTACTGGTATAACATTTGACCTTGATGCATGGTTACGGCATGTTTGTCATTCACAAAATATATAGTTCTAAATAAGGAGTATCTATACATATTCACTTTTTCAGGTACAATTTTATGCCGCTTTCGAGAGGCTCTGCAGCAGTTGGGTTTGTGGTTATGCTGGGATTGCTTCTTGCTGCTAATATGGAGTTCACAGGAAGTATCCCACAAGGTTTACAGGTGGATTGGGATGCCATTCTGAACTTCGATCCAAATTCTTTCGTGGACTCGATGAAGAATTGGTTGTATCCATCTCTGAAGGCAACAACATCCTGGAAAGATTATCCTGATGTGGGATCGATTCTAGCCACAACAGGTTCAGTTGTTGCTGCTCTGAGCACTTGGGACGATGGGGCTTCTAAAAGTCCCGAAGAGGTGAGTTCACTGCGTCACACATAATTTATACGCATGATATGCCTTCTGCGAGAGTTGAAGCTGCCGTGTCAGTGTACGCATTGTCGTATTAGGCATTGTACCAAATCTTGCATTTCTTAGAAATAAGTTTGAATTGTAATCAGCTATGAAGACTTAGCAATGACCCAGTGTTCCTTTGGCACTCTTAATGTTATTTTGATCACCTAAGAATTTTGTGCTGACTTTCTGAAATTGACGTTGCGTTTTTTCCTGTTTATGCAGAGCTGAGTCAATTTGAGGCAAGATATCTGCAAATCTTACACCGGCTTATACCAATGTAAACTCGTATGCATGCTGTATGTTTATTTGTTGTACAGTTTTCTAGAATGATGAAATTGTAATTTTTCAAATAAAATTTTTTCCCCTTTATTTGTTGTACGTTAATTCATCACAATAAATTTGGAATCCATGTTTTTAATTCACCGTGGATAGTTGACATTTTGACATATATATATATATATATTTAAATTAAAAAGAGTTGGGAATATTTATTGATTAAACCTTAGTTAATTAGAATGTGCTATCAGAGTCAAAATTTCTCAAATTCATGTGAATCTCATATATTTCCATTACATATTGTCGTCTGGCTCATCACTTGGTATTTAAACTGTGGTTTTTGTTTTTTAGGTTGGTGCCTGTAGTAATACTATTACATAATATTACTTGTATGAAAATGAATTTCAGTTTCTCCTGAAGTTGTACTGAGGTTTGATTATCAATTTTTGTTATTCCAGTTTTCGCCAACATACATCGAATTTATTTTGGAGTTTCTAAACCTTGAACCAAACGGACCTAGAATAATGAAGCCGATATGGAATGGGATGCCATATAATTATGTTGTTTGAGAACGGGGTTTTACCCGGCCAAACAAATGCAACGCAATCAAAGATGTTTTTGCATATCTAACTGACGATATACACTACTGACCCATCTGATTAGTGATGCTGTTCTAAGAAACAGGTGGAAGGCTGTTAGCATATCTCAATCTGGTTCCAGAGTCTCCCATCTTTGCCTTGTAATCTGGCGTATAGTTGTGCAGCCATACAATCATTTAGCTTTTGCTAACGTAAGAGCGCAATGACAATTAGGTAAGGCAAGATCCCATATAGACCAAATCTGATACGGGTTAGGAAGGACTTTCTGTTACTAGAAGGTTTTATAATGGTTAATGATTTGGTAAAGTGAAAGAAAGTAGTTTCTAATCTAATCTGAAACGTTGGAGGAAAAGAATAGAGAGGTTGATGTCGACTTTTTTTGTTTTTGTCAAACAGAATATGTCCAAGAGTTCATGTGACAATATCCCATCAATTAATGGAAAATCTGAATCTAGTGTCATAAAAAATACACAGAATGTAAAAGTAAATGAGATAATGCAATCCATGTCATTAAAAAAAAAAAAAAGAAAAGGAAAAAGTCATATAATATAATAGTAAATAATACCTATGAAATGCTGTTATTTGAGAACTTTTCATAATTCAGATTTTGACAGTATTTGAACAAGCACAAACAAAATTTGTCAAAGCAACAATCCCCATAAAGGTTTTCCCCCTCCTAAATTTGAGCTCATGCCCAAAGATCAAGGGCATCATGGTCAAAAAGCATGGTACCTGCTACTGCCACTGTGTCCAGAAGCAGTTAGAGAGTGTCTTTTTTTTTCCACAGTTGCATGGTACCCATGGACACCAGGTGTTCTCATGAATATGGAGAAGCCAGAGTTTAAAGTCACGTAGAGTTGGGTTTATTGATATCTTGTCTTCTTACACCTCCTAATTTTGGTGTACATAGAAATTTGATAAGGCCTCTCTTCCCTTACCCAATTTTCAAACTTCCCATCCTTTCTGTGACATTTACATCCTTTTCTCTTCTTCTTTCCCTTTCTAGCTTTCTCCATCTTTTTTCAGCAAACGTTTCGTCTACGATGGTAAGCCTACCTGTAAAAGAAATGAATATTTATGAGGGCTTAGCTAAAAAATAAAGAGGCGGTTATTGACTAGTATCTAATATTAATCTACAGTATCTGATACATTGTTGATATTATCAAATATCGGCGTTGAAGAAGATAACGTCAAGTAGTACTTATGGGTATTACTAGATATCGACATTGAATTAGATACAGTAAAGTGATACATTGTTGATATTACCAAATGTCAACATTGAATTAGATATTATAAAGTGATATATTCTCACTATTACTAAATATCAACCACGGAGCAATTACTGTAGATTGGTGTCTGCTTTCCCAAAAGAAGAAAACAATTATAACATCGACAATGTATCAATTAATGTAGATTGGTATTCGGATTTCCCTAAAAAGAAAAGAGTAATGTTAGCAAGCAAAGATTAATAGAATGTGCTTAATTAAGAGACTCACCGTGGCCATGAGATTCTAATAACTCTTCATGGTTGTTAAAACTCCTGGACTTGGCAGGAGCAAATAACCAAGTTTTATTCATCTGCTTGTTAATCATACGTGCCGCGTAGCTTGGGATTTCTGCCCTTTCGGTTTGGCCGGACTTCATACGGCCATGAACAAATGTTACGCAGTCAATCAAGCTCTCTTTTGCCAACCCTTTCATGTCATAAGCCTGTGATCTTCTCCACAGGCTCTTACCATGAGGGCTCACTGCACTGGATAAGCACAGAGCTCTGGTTGTATCACTGATGACAGCCTCTGGGTTCCTCAGCAGCAAGTAACACTGAGCTCTGTTGCTATGGAGCACAAGCCTGTCTTTTCTCATCTTTAATGGGCACATATGCAAGGCTTCTGTGTACTCCATCACAGCCTTTTCTATGTTCCCTGACCAGAAGTTTAGATTTCCTTGTTGTTTCAGCTGTCTCACCATTGATTTTCTCTCTCTGATTTCTTGTTCAGACATTAACTTCTCCCTCCTTTTTCTGTCAACCTTCAAATCCCATGTCTCCTTCAAAGCTCTCTCAACTTTCTTCCTCTGGAATTTCAAGTCCCCATACTTGATTTTATGGTAATCTTGTAAGAGAGCCTGTGTGATTGTGTCTCCAACATTTGGGCTTCCTCCAATACTTCTAAGCTCAACCAGATCAACAAGAAACACAACTGAAATCTCCATGGCTTTGTGTCTGGTTTCCGGGTCTTTGAGGAGTAGCAGAAGACAATCAATGGCCATCAGCTGCCAATCATCTGAGGACCTTGAGAGGTTGCAGAGTGCCTTTATGACTTCTTGTAAATTTGCTACACTTTGTCTTCCAAATTTGGTTTGACAAAGTGATCTCAACAGCCTAATCACAGCAGGTGAAGTTGGGTTTGCCAAACCACCCCACATTCCACACAATTCAATCAAGAATTCTCTGTTGCAGATTAAATTCAGAGACTTCTCTTTGCATGCAAAGCAGTTGAGAAGATTGAGAGACCAGCACTGAAGCTGGCTAGCCCATTCCTCTGCCTTTCTGTCCTCAATTTCCAACCCTCCAAGCCCTCTCGTCACCAAATCACACTGGTACTTCAGTCTTTTTGAATGTTCCAAGCCAACAAACTTATCAAACACCTCTTTGAGGCAGGTCATGGCCATCTCCATGGCTGATTCTACAATCTCCACTTCATTTACACCAATGGCTTCTTCAAAGATCTTTTCATGGCTTGCTATATGAGCAAGAGCCCGAACCGCCACTCGTTGCTCCACCCAGGTGATCTTACCTCTCATCAGCTCAATTAATGGAAAAACCACCCCTGATTCTACAGCCTTCTCTGCAAATTGAACCTTGTTCATGGTGTAAGAGCCAATAGTATGGGCTGCATAGTAGGGGATATAGATGTTCTGGTCACTTAGCAGCCACTTTTTGTCATTGACGCCTTTGTGAATAAGCTTTGCCATGCATTCAAAGATTCCAAGAGATGGGAATTCAGGGTCATTAGGCTGCATCATGGCTATGTTCCAGAGGCTGCTTAGTGCAAGGACATGTTCTTGGTCATTCCTGAGAGGCAAATCTTGGAAGGCTTTGATGATTCTAGCTTTTCTGCGAGAGGGGTCTGGCTCATTCATGGTGCAGAAGAAACAAGAAGGTTTACTGCACACTGACTCTGTGTTCTTGGTGGTTTTCTTCTGGAATTGTGACTTCATGATTTTGTTTGAGAGAGTTAGGAGTTTAAATAGGTTTTTGGGTGTATACAATTGGCATCGCAAGAAGAAAAACTTAGTTTGGTAGAGTTCTGGTATTGCAGAAATGAACTTAGATGAACATGGCAAGACTATGAGAGCAAAGAGTGCAAAAGGTTTATTGTAAATGAAGAAAGAGGTGGGGTAGAGAGGAAGTACACATCGCTACGTACCCTACAACAACTGGTCCACATAATTGCTTCTGACATCAGATCCAAACACCATGAGTTTTGAAAATTTATATTAGATGTTCCGCACACTCTTAATTTGTCATTCTACACTCTTTCTTGAGTCTTCTAGTCTGTCATCCTACACTTTTTCTCGAGCCTACTAAAATAACAAAATATCGATTTTCGAAAATACAGAATGACAAACTAGGAGTGTGAATAACAATTCCCTATATTTTCAATTTAAAACCAAATAGGGAGAAGAGGATGATGACTACCAGTTCCATTCTCCGGAACCACCTGCACACTGATCATTGATTGGCCAGGAGTACTTTGTCCTTTTGATCCAAAGTCACGTTTTCTCAAAAGGGGTGTTTTTGGATGGCATGCCTCCTCTCTTTCATTTTCTGAATTCTCTCAACATCTTATCTGAAGCTGTAATTAATTGGGCAGCTGCATGTTAAGCACTGAGAGATTAGCTCAACCAAGTGTCTCTTACTAAATGGAGACAAAGTACCATGATCCCATTTCAGGATTATCTGCATAGTGAATGAACCAAATAATTTGAAATTCAAAAAAAGAAAAAGGCACAGCAGTGGACTAGCTAGCCACTATATTATGATTCTGCATAAAGGGTGACCCTAAAACCAAAAGGGTTGCTCCTGCCATGATATACCCCATCTGCTTCTATATCTATAGCTTCAAAGTCAAGCAAGCAACTTTGGTCCCCTCCATAACAAGCCAATCAACAATGGGTATTAGAATTTTATTATATATATATACTGCTCTGCAGATGTGCAGGCTTTTTGAGCTTTGGATGTATACAAGTCAGCTGAACTCAGAAAAGCAGAGTGGAACTCACCAAATATAATGCTGCAAGTACAACTGGGTTGGTCTCAAGAAAATGCGGCTATATATACATATATATCATTATGCAAAATCTAACAATAAGCATTAGCTAGATAGCATAGATTAGCATTTGTGCTAACTAGGTTTAATAATGCATATTCTGCCAATGACAAAGTGCGCATTCTGAATGCCTTTTACATTGATTATATATATTTATATAGTCATGATTTATGGTTGTTTATAGTTCAAAGTTCAAACTTGTTGATATTTATTTGCATCGAGATTCAGGATGCATGCATGTCCTAGTACTTTAGTTTGGCGTTGTCCCACGAGCACTACACGTTGGAGATCCATCGGCTGCTAGTGGGAAGATAGTGTGACATATTTTCCGGTGAAAAGCTTGCCAAAATATAAGGAATATATTCAAACACGGTTGTTAAACAATTGCCTGCGCATGCATCTAGTTTCTCCAACATGACTAGGAGATATTGCTTGATATGAGACCGACGTGGTGGAACTTCTCCCTACAAAACCAGCTTATAAGGGAAAAATGCCCAAGAGTTATATACCATATTCTCTAACTACATATCTAGTTTTGCATGATGCTTTAGTTGCAGACTCTCTTTAATTTTCTTGTTTTTAGAAATCTTTTGTGCGGCTGGTATGTGGTATTCTTTCCTACTCTGGGGGTTTTATTTCACGTGGTTTTTCTCGAGAAGGTTTTAACGAGGCCACTTTTTCATGCCCTTTTATACACACTCTTTTCAATTGAATGGAATGAAACCTACCGCTTCCTCTCAAAACTCTATTTATATATCTCTTAACACAAGTAAATTTCATTAATAAACAAATATTGGCTTTAAAACAAAGAATTTTAGAGTAAAACTTTCACACATGTGAAGTACAACCCATTAATACACTAAAAGACCTATTAACAATGTGATAAATATAAAACCATTGATAACCCAACCCATTAACAAAACAAACTCACATTGACAACCGAATCCTTTAATACAAGAACTAAATAACCCAACCCATTAACACAACAAAACTCATTACCCAACCCATTAATAGGCATCAAACTTAATGATAAAGAGAAAATGAGAGACTGAAGGTGAACCAAAAATACAAACCAGACTCATCATACATAAGATAAAAGCTGAGACAGAGGTAGAAATCAGATTTCCACCTTGCCTACAATACCGCCCACAGAGAGGCAGAGCGAGTGCCGGTGTCATATTCTTTAAGCTGCCATGCCTCTCTATGGACAAAATCACAAAGAGTAACAAGGAGAAGAGAATAAGTTGTTGGTTGGTTGGTTGGCTGGACAGCTAGAGATATGAGTTTTTTTTTGCTGGGCTAACATAGCTAGAAAAAGAGAATGTTGCAAGCCAGTTTTCAGTTAGCTTGAAAAAGAAGAACTGGGCTTCTGGAAGGTGGGCCTTGGGCTCTAGAAAGTCCCTACAAAGTTGTTGATACTTCTGGAAATTTTAATCACCACACCCAATTAGATTTCTAATGAATTCCGCATTTACTCACTACACTCCTGAATATTTAAAGTTAAAACGTAATTAATCCTTAAACTAATTATAAAACCTAACAGACAATCTCATGGTGGTTGCTTATGTGAATATTATTGATATTTAAAATCTGGGATCGATTCCAACTCATAGCCCCGTGAACTTCTTTTTGGATTTTAAGTTAACACACAAGTTTGTCGTATAGAATTGTTGGGTATTCGGATGATGGATGGATTTACGTTTAAGGAAAATTTGGTTTTAGCCAAAAAAAAATTTTCACTTTTGGAAAAAGCCAAAGCTTTTTCAAAAAAGACAGAAAAACCTTTCAACTTTCAAATCAAAGACATACAAATGTAAAGGATTCATTAGGAAATCCAAAAATAAATAAGGGCAATTTTGTCCATTTTGGCTTCTTTTACAAAATTTCTCTCTCCTTTGTGTTTTTCCAAAGTCTCCCGGAAATTTGAATTTGAGATCTCTTCTAATATTGGAATAAAAGTAAAACCAAAATTAAGAGCCAGTTCATCCTTTATCTTATTTATATATATATATATGTGTTTTTATATAAGCGATATTAAGAAAGGGAAAATCTAACTTAGGATCTCGAGTGTAAAGATAAATGCTCTTAACTACTTGAGCTACAAATTCTTGTACTTTATCTAAAGTTAAATGAATATACCAAGTTTTTCTGAGTAAGAAATTTGAGTTTTGAGGTGGTTGCCTTATTAAGACCAATTAGAGAAATAAACTCAAATATCTTAAAAAGCTCTTGCTTCACTGGCCTAGTAGTAACACTAACAGTAAATAAATAAGGGAGATTCACTATTATACCCAATATGAGGGCCCAAATTATAAAAATACCTCATATGAAATGGACTTTAGAAACACACCTAAAACTCATTTACAACATGACAAAAAAGCTTTTAATTTCTTATAAATAACAAAACTGCCATCAATTTCTTAAAACAAGCCCAACTCCAAAATCTCATAAAAATACCCAAAACACTCAATAGGACATCAAAATAATTTAATAATCAATATTAAATTCAATAAAGTCAGTTGTCATTTTTTGGGTTTGTTTATATAAATTCAATTGTGTAGGGTTTATTTATAATATTAGTGCTAAAAATGAGTATATCACTAAATATCTCAATAAATATTTGTATTGGAATACAAAAGAAGAAATCCATTAATTTCAAATGATTAATCGTATCTCGTCCTTTGAAATCCCAAATATCATATGTAATTATTTCAAATGCATTGTATCTAACCCCCAACTAATTATTCAAGCAAAATTAGAAACCAACTACTTCTTACTTATCTAATTACATTTTTCTTCTCATAATAATGACCGTACCGAATTATCCTCGTGCACCGCCAGGATTTACTATATAGAAAAGGATACGTTGTTTCGATTCCATTTGACCAAAATTACAAACCAATCACAGACTTTGCGTACTTGTGGTTTTGGCTTAGCATTTGAACTACCGAACATGCAAGTATCATCAAACCATGTCTGGAAATCGAACGTGTTCCAACTTCTCCAGCTCAGTCCTCATTGTCTTCCATGTCATGTCAAGCATAGGAACAAATCCAGCTCATCCTGTTTGCTATTATTATTATTATTAAAAAATAAAAGAAAGAAAAAGTTAGAAAATATACTAATTTTCTGTAAGAAAAGAAAAAAAAAGAGGAAAGAATTCTTCCTGGTACAGCCTACAGGCAAAAAATGTGCGTTACAAAAGCGCGGACAGGCAACATTTCGCGGGACCCACAAATTTGGCGGTGCTCCGATAATCCTCTAAACTTACCAAATCACCACGCAATTATTGCCACGACGCCTCATGTGGCCGCCGGTTATTGGTTTGTCAAACTGGCAAATGACCCCACCTTTAAACAATCCAGCTGTATAAAAAAACCCCACAATGTTCTATAAAAACTTTAAATAAAAAAAAACCTTACAAGGACTTATGGTTTTATTTATTTATTTATTAAACAATGACTTATAGTTTGAGTGATTAAGAATATTTATCTATAAATGACTCATTAATGTAGTGGTTTGGAGCAATTTTTCTGTCTAGGAAATGTCTTGGGTTCGAGTTTACTTCCCTCATTAAAGGTCCTAAATTCGAGTCTTAACAATCATATAATAAATATGAATTTAATATATTATCGTCTCTCTTAATAAAAAAAATTATCAAAAATATTTTTTCACGCAGCCGAAGTGATAAAAACTAAAAAAATAAAAACCCCGCGTTTTAATGTCACAGCCAAAGCCCAAAGTATCAATTGGTGGGCGTGTCACATGAAGCCAAATGGGCCCCAGCCAGACTGTGTCTAGTCTAGCGCCACATTACTTAATACTTACATACATGGCCTGTTTTATGGGCCCCGGAAAAGAGGCCGAACCTTCTTTTCGTCTTTGTTCGTTCATCCAACGGCTAAATCCGACCCCATCTAGAACTGGGTCCCGCTTGATGTACGCTCCAGATTAAACCTCTGTTTCTTCCCGTTGAGATCCGGACTATATATATAACTCTCTCATCGTTTTCCACTCTCACTCTCTCTCTCTCTGTCTCTCTCTCTATCTATCTATATTTCTGTTTGATTTACATTGTAATCGATAGAGATGGAGCGTAACAACGTGTTCACAATCGCACTCGTCTGCATTCTCGTCGCCGGAGTCGGAGGCCAAGCTCCGGCAGCCGCACCGACAAAGTCTCCGGCGACTCCAGCTGCAACCACACCCACTACTTCACCACCAGCTGCAACCACACCCACCACTTCACCACCAGTTGCAACCACACCCACCACTTCACCACCAGCTGCAGCTCCTACAAAGCCCAAGTCACCATCTCCAGTCGCTTCCCCCAAATCGGCTCCACCCGCTTCAACTCCGGTGTCGGCAACACCCAAGCCTGCGGCCGCGGCTCCAACTCCGGTGGCTACTCCTCCTACTGTAGCCGTTTCACCTCCATTGCCAGCTCCAGTGAGCTCACCACCTTCTAAGGCTCCGGCCAGCTCCCCACCGGCTAAATCTCCTCCGGCAGCCGCTCCGGCTCCAGTTGCTGAGCCACCGACTACACCTGAGGCTCCGACTCCAGCTCCTAGCAAGAAGAAGCCTAAGCACAAGTCTCCGGCGGCTGCTCCCACTCCAGATTCGGACAGCCCACCCGCGCCTCCGGCTGAGGCTCCTGGAGCAGCAAGCCCCGATGCTTCAACCCCTGGTCCTTCTGTAGCTGACGATCAGGTAATGCTGAGCTGGATTTTATTTGGTTCATTTTTTGTTTTCGAATTTTTGTCTAGTTTAGATCTAAAATGCGCAGTGGGTGCAATGCGCACCCAGATCTGGAACTTTCGGTTCAAAATCAACCCAAGTTATTTACAAACATTGATTTAGTTGGCTGGATTCCACTCACTGTACTGAAACCCCGACCCTCGAGGTCTTTTGCTTCGCGCTGAGAGCCTCTTTTCTCACTCATCAAAACGCTGCGTTTCAGTAATGTTCGCTGTGCTTGCTCACTCGCGCTGCTTTAGAGCGTGTAGGTGGCGCTATGCTTTGAATCTCATCCAGATCTGTTGATGATATGGGATCTGAGTGGTAGGTGGTGGGTTATCCCGCCATCGACGGCCAACCGCCTGCACAACATGGTCACGCGCCACCATCGGTGGTGGGTAAAGTTGGCTGCTAATTTACTTAATTGCCCTCGCTAATTTTACCCCTGCCCCCAGGCATTGAGTCAGGAGTGTGTCATTATTATAATCACATGTGCTGCATGAATCATGATGGAAGTAAATAAATAGTTATTGACCAAAAAAAGGAGTAAATAAATAGTTGTCGTTTATTGGTAAATATTAAATAGTAAATAAATCGAATTAGTACTTACCCTTTGTATTTTGTGAATTAAAATAAATTGGGTTCTGAAATACTTTTGAAAATGCAGAGTGGCGCAGTGAGGTGCCTGCACAAGGTAGCCGGATCCATTGCATTGGGATGGGCAGTTTTGGCATTATTCTAGAGATTGAGATCGGGAGCTGCTGGTACTCTGAAATGGAACAAGGACGGTGTTAATTTGTTGTAATGTTGTCCTTATTATTTTAATCTTTTGTCCACCGTTGTGTTCATTATTACAGATCTAGAAGAAGAATTCATATTTATTTACCATTTATTTCTCTGAAAAAACCACTTTTATTAATTTATCCTTTGTATTCTTTTGACACATCTCAATTCACTCGCTCCTTTGTCTTGGTGACTGTCACTTTACTCTTTCCCTTTACTTTCGGTCTGTTTTATTGCTTATGTTGGATCTTACCTTAAGGTTCTTTTGGTTGCTTTGGTTGCTCGGCCTGGATTGAATTGGATTTGATTGGATTGGATGCAAAGTTCAAACCCATAATATTCCCATCCTCTGGTGGTGGCTCGGCCTGGATTGGATTGGATGTAAAGTCCAAACCCTTATATTCCCATCCTTCTGGATGAGATTTCTAATCAACACTACTCTAGACTATGTTAGACTGTTGTTTAATTTAAAGTCCATTCCTAGCATACCGAATAACGGTTAAGATATTTCTCCAATTTAATTGGAACAGCTCAAGAAAAACATCGATTGAAAGTGATCTTTATTTTGTTAAGTGACAAGGATTTGCATCTCTAAATCTGATGGGATGGGTGAAAAAAAAAGGGGGGTGGGCTGAGTAATTTGCATCATATAAAGTTTCTTACCTACCTCTGTATTTGTACTGTTGTGATTAAATTTGGATAGTGAATGTGTTTCAAATCTGGTTTTGTAGTCATGTTTGCAACGCCAACATTTATGTTGCACCCCAACCTGAATGCATGAGCAGTAAATAGGACCATGGGTTGGGCCAACAACAAGTTCTTAAGTAGGTTAAAATGGTAAAATCATGTTTTCTTTTTTGGTGCATTGATCACTGGATGGATATGATCAAAACCCATTGATATGTACCTTTTATTTATGTGCCATTTATAATATTTTGCATGCTGGCATTATTTCCTTTCCATTTACATAATGAAATGTGATTGGTGACACCAGAAGAAACTAGAAAGAAAGAAAGAATTAGCAGCCTGTAAAGGCACCAGGAATCTTTTTCCTTCCAGCTGCAAGTCATTCTGTCATCATTTCTACTTCCAACCAACCGTGGAGATGAAGCTAAATATGGTGGACATATCAGGCTAAATGGTGAGGGAGAGGATGGAAAAATTGTTTACAACTTACAAGTATGATTTGAAAAATTCCAATGTAAACAAAAAAGAAGAAAATTATGAAAATAATCCGAGGATTATAATAGTTGGTACTCGTAGTATTAAGTTGTTTTTATTTTTCAACAAGCGATAGTATAAATTATTATAAATTAATCTAATCTAAAGAAAGAGACATTCGAACTTAAGTACAGAGAGACACTGGCTCAACCAATTGCCCTATATTAGTAATAAGAAAATTCCAGATGCAACGATACTTGAATTCCGAAAGTTGTCTTGAGGGGAAAGGAATCTCAAAATGGTATAAAATAAGTGTTGCCAAATCATTCATTTTTATATAAAAATATATTTCTATTTTAAAGTGTTGTAATAGAATGAGCACTACGACGACAACATCGATCTGGTGATTGGAGGAGAGAAACTTTGAATCTACAAATCATCTCTCCACGTTTTTCTCCTTCGTAGGGTAGGATTGTGCTGTCTTACATAAGATTTTTTTTTAACACGTCACTTTCTTTAAGCCCAACCAATTATAATTGAGGAAAAAAGCCCATATCATTCATTGCCATTGGGACCACTTATTTTTCTTGAAAGTTCTGTGAGATTGAGTTAGTCATCGGAAGAACGACCAGCAAGTTCCCTCTCTACCACCTTATGTCGTATTTCGATATAATACAATTTATGGAACGACACATGTAGTTTCATGGAAACTTCCCTTTTTTTAAAAAAAATCTTCCCCAAAACGAGGCTGAAAATTTTGGCTGCAACGAGTTTCGTACCCTATTTTCTCTCACCAAGAGAGATACAGAGAGAGTGAAGAATGAAACTCGTTACACCCAAATTCTCACTATTCAAAGACACGTCATGAATTTTGTTCGATGCAGTCGGCATCCAAAACTAACAGAGAAAAATAAATGGAAAATATCTAGGTTAATGATATTTAGAGACAACACGTACAAATACAATCCAAAAGTAATGCAATATGCTAACATGATTAAGAATATGGAGTTAATTATATCAATTCGATCTAATTTTGTAGATAAAAGTCTCGACTTACAGGCTAATAATTTAATGTTTGAAATCTCATAATTCCTTTGTAGCGCGTGTAAAAAAATCTAACTACATGTAGTTTAGTCTATTATTTGTATTGAAAAAAAATTGAGGATTGAATTGCCACCCCTTTTTGTGTTCTGTAGCATTTGAGCATGCTGGACAAATATGCCAAGGTGATGTGAACACTGTGCTTATCTGTTTCCTTTCTTTTTTGACATGTGGTTCTCCTTTCAGAGTGTCTACTTCACTTGTTCCGTACATGTCCCATCAGCACATGTCTCACGGGACCTCTCTATTTACTCACACTCCCATTGCATTTGCACTCAGAAAACCAAACAAGGAGGAGAAGAAGAAGAAGCAGAGGAGCCATGGCTAGCTCCAGCTTACAAGCTCGGTATCTCTCTGCTGCTGCTTTTTGTATGGTTTTTTTTTGCGGTTAGCAATTGCTGACCACCATTTTAGCTAGGAAAGACCAACTGCTGAGAAAAAGAAAAAAAAAAGGGAACCAGCTTTGTAATTATACCAGTTATAATCTACAAACAACTCTCGCAGATTATCTGGGAATTTTAGGAGATGATTAGTAGACTACTTTGAAATATATCTCTCTTTATGGGTTTACAGAGAATGAAACTGTTTTGGTAGATACCCAGATGTCCAATTACACTGGTTTAGAACAAACATCCATTTCTTTTTCTCGTAAGTTGGCCAAAAATTTATATTTCTTTGTTGGTATGTTTTCGTTGGCTTCAAACTGCCATTTCACGAAGGAACTCTGCCTTCTCGTCACGCTTGCCGACAACCCGCTTTCTATCCCCCCAACCAAATTTGAGTCATGATCTGTTATGTAATGCAAAAGATGGTGGAACGATTCTAGAACTGACCTGAGTGCCTTGATGCATATGCTCTTTTGTAATTGTTATATTTTTAATAAAAACTTTGTTACTTAAATTAGTATTTTTATTCTTTTTAATTAATTTATTTTATTAACTCCCTTGTTGGATGCTCACGCCAGGTACCTTGACTCCTGCAAAAAGCATAAGGTGCAACCCAATTCAGCAGTTCTAGCATGGTTTACTCAGGTCAGGTCTTAAATTAAAAAAATTGCTTTCATTTTGACCTGCTCTGCTTTTGATCATATAAAATTGGTAGTGTTCTAACAAATTGCTTTTACTATATATTAAATTTCTACTATCTTTTAAAATTGTTCAGGTCAAAATTCAGAGCTCCGGCAATGAGAAGTGTAGAATAACAATTTCGCTAGATCAGCTAAAGGATGCCGATATTTTGCCTCTAACCAACGTACTTATGTCAAGTGACGCTGCTGATATTGATGCTGTTGATATATTTCTGGAATTCGATAGTGGCCTGGCTATAGAAAATGTTATGGCTTTGATACATGCTGTCAATCAAAAGCTTCAAGTTGTTGATCTCCAGGATTTGTCGTTGGGGAATGAATTTCTAGGGTATGTACTAGCAATTTCCAGTACATCTTGAGAATTTATTTGTTGGGTTATTTTCACATTCAATATCAGTATCTTCTATTTCCTTTCATTTGAGGTCAATTATAAAAATGGAATAAAAGTCTCTTAACTTTGTCATGTGGATACTGTCTTTAAGTGGATACGCAATGTACTTTTGTATGATATTGTTTTATGTTCATTTCTGGAATTACTTTTTCAGCTTACATGATTGTGAAGCTTGATTCCATGTGCCGATGAAGTCTACATGTTTGTTTAGGAAATAACTTGTCTGTTGTTGTAACGAATCTACGACAAGATTAACAAGTGTAGTATTGTATATCTTATATAAATAAAACTTTTGACTTGTTCCATTGATTTGGATTCTCCCCAGGGATCTCTTCCAGGGTTGCTTGGATTGCCAGGTCTTCAACTTGAGGTCTACTCATATCCAGAAACTCAACATTGTTGGAAGCTTTTTGCGGCTACACACCCTCAATCTGGACTTTTGTACTTCACTTGCTAGTTTGCACAAGGACTGTTTTTCTTGCATGCCAAATTTGATGCGTCTCTCAATGTGTGAGACAAGAATTGCAAATCTCCTGACAACCACTGGTGTTCTATCAAAACTTCCTGCTTTGATGGAATTACGGTTCCAAAGTTGTTTGTGTTGCAATGACACTGGGCCATGTCCTGATTTACAAAGACAGCACAACTTACAGAGGGAGGTAAGTACACAGCATGATTATAATTTTATGTGGTTATGAAATTGCTATTTGTTGGTGATGGATTTAACAGTTTATTTAATACGTCTTTGGCAAATTGTAGGTTCAAGAAAAAGACGGGTTTCTTGTGAGTGACCTTAAGAATGCCACTATTACATTAAAGTATATAACTCATCATCGTTCACCCCTATGCTTTGAGAAACATTACTGGGATTACATGATTTCATCACTCCCTGGTTTGGAAGTTTTGGATAATTTTCCTATTAGAAAGATGGAAAAGGAATTGGCCATGATGACCTCTGCAAAATACTATGAATATTTGCCTTATAATAGACAGCTCAAAGAAAGTGTTGTTAGTGTTTTGCATAAGCGTGAAATGGGAACAAATGGTATACACTGCCAAAAACCATTTAAGCCAAAACAGCTGCAGCCTTATCGGAATGGCCAGAATTTTTTCTTAAGGTCCCTTTGCGCTGCCAAACTTGGGTCTTCAATGTGGCCACTCTTACATCCACTGTCTGACTTTAGCCACACATTTAAAGCAGAGAGTAAGAAGCTTCGTCCAAGGCAATTTGAGTACCATCCATCAAACCCTAGTCTTATGGTATTTGGAACCCTGGATAGTGAAGTAGTTGTTCTCAACCATGAAAATGGGAAGATTGTTGGTTATGTCCCCTCCGTAGGAGCAATGAGCAGTGTCTTGGGGCTTTGTTGGCTCAATAAAAATCCATCCAAGGTATGTGATTTCTTGTATGCATTAACAGTCTAGGCTGTGTTTCTGGTGTTTGTCAAAGCATTATCAATTGTAATTCATATATTCTCAGAGAATTTATATTATCTGGTACCATAATGCAAACCTAATAATATGCCAGAATCCAATGTTACACTAAAATAATACTTGGGCTGTGCATTTGATGTATTATGAATCCTAAATGTCTCCCGAACTTAAGATATAATATAACTGTGGGAGAGTGTTTAAGTTTATTATAACCCTTTGGAATACTATTAATATGCATTACCTGGCATGATTTAAGTCCTCTTTCATGCTTAATCCTGGTACATCATGAAAGTGGACAAACCAGAGTTCTCTTTGACCTACTGCTGTGCTTCTTTGGCCAGCTCACTTGCAGATGCACACAGAGACAAACATGTATATGGATATACAAACTCTAGTATAGACCATCATAACACTCAGGGCTGCCGATGCTTTTCTCTTACTCAAATGCAAAAAGTAGTTGTATTTGTAATCCCCTTCTTAATGTTTTTCTTACCCATTTTCCCATTTGTGTTGAAAAAAATAGCTTGTTGCTGGTTCAGATAATGGTTCCTTGAAGTTGCTTGACATCAATTATATGTCACCAGAAGTTTCAGACTCTTGTTGCAGCTCTAGTGTTGCAACTTTTGATGATTTCGAGCAATTGACTTCTCTTCATGTAAATTCAACTGATGACCAGCTTCTTGCTAGTGGGTACTCAAAAGGTGTTGCTCTATATGACATAGCGAGTGGAAGACGTTTACAGTTGTTCACTAATATTCACCGAGAACCAATCAATGTTGCAAAATTTGCCCACCATTCCCCTTATATGTTTGCTACTTCATCATTTGACCATGATGTGAAGATGTGGGATTTGAGACAGAACCCAATGCGGCCTTGCTATACAGCTTCAAGCTCAAGAGGAAACGTGATGGTTTGCTTTTCTCCTGACGACCTTTATTTGCTTGTTTCAGCTGTTGACAATGAGGTATAGTACAGTAAGATGCACTTTGGTCTATTGCTGTAGGCAAAAATGAGCCGATAACTTTTATGTGTTGTCACTTTCCAGGTGAAGCAACTTTTGGCAGCAGATGGGAGGCTCCACATGAATTTTGATATAGCTTCTACAGGAAGTTCTCATAATTATACCCGTTCATATTACATGAATGGAAGGGACTATATTGTCAGTGGTAGTTGTGATGAGGATGTAGTTCGCATCTGCTGTGCTCAAACTGGAAGGAGACTTAGGGATGTTTATTTGGAGGTAATCTATTGGATGAAACTTGTTATTTTCGCAGGGAAAGCTTTTTACTTGTGCTCACCACTCTGCTTCTTTGCAGGATAAGGAGTCAGGAAATTCATTATTTGTGCAGTCCTTAAGGGGTGATCCGTTCAGGGTAAGTTCTGCTGCAAATGTGATGCATGGTTAGTTCTTTGGTTGTGTTCTGTATGATTTTCTTCATAAGGGCTTTGGAAAATGTTCTGTTACCAAATATCCACTGATGCAAAATTGCTACTTTTTCTTTTATTGTGTTCACTGTAACAGCATTTTCACATGAGTATATTAGCAACCTCTACGCGTCCAAGCTCCAAGTGTGAGATTATAAAGGTAATGTTAATGTGCACCCATCATTTGTGTTGTTTTGGACGGTTTTGAAGGGGATGGCTAAAATTGTGTTGGAATTTACGCAGGTCAATTTACTTGGATCAAGTTACTATGCAGAAGAATATTCTTATGGCCAATGTTTACACCCTTCCTGCTGTCAGGGAGGCTGATATTTATGTTTGTGGTATGTTGTGCTTGTCTGTGTTTGTATCTGTGTACATGCGAGTGAGTTATTAAAAAGAAAAAAGGCAGCAGTTTGAGCAGACAACAAAACTTAGTATACTGTACATTGTTAGTTCTACTCGAACTCAACATAATTCACTACTATTTCGGCATCTATTTGCCTATAGAAAATGGGATGACTGCCTGCAAAGACAACATATTTCATTGCAAGAATAACGAGAGAGCATGTAACAGAGCCTTTTGATGTGTTACTGCAATCATGCACGCGTGAAAATATATTGATATGAATACGAACTAGACAAATGGGGCACGAGATACAAAACAATACCAAATTATTCCTTTGTTATCTTCTTTCCCAAGTCAGTACGGCAGCTAGACTCACAGGTATAAACTATTCTTCCCGCATTCATATAAGAAACATTTTACAGGACTCATTTACTTAAGACGCTAAGGAGTGACTGTGCCTGCAAGAAAACCAAAAAACTTGGTTAAGGTTATGTTTAAACATAACTTGTAATAATCCATCATATATAAACATTTTGCATCATACCTTTCTTTGGGCCCTTGGGGTGCCATATTGTGACAATACCACTAAAGGCGGGACAGCTCCTTCTTGTTGCACCATACGGCAATATCTGTCACTACTTGTGCAGAGCTGTAGAAGAGCAGCAGCTGCATGCTCCTTCCCTCTTGCAGAACCCAACTCAACAGCTTCAACCAGACCAGGGATCCCACCTTCCTGACCAATTGCTGTCTTTCCCTCAGGTATTGTAGAAAGATTGGCTAAAACAGCAACTGCCTTGTCAACCAGTCCAGCTGCTGGATCCATCAACTCCACTAGGTACTTTATAGCACCGGCTTGAACTATTGGACGTCGGTTCTCATGAAAAATTGACAAACTAAACAAAGCTGTGGTTGCATCTTTCCTCCCTCTGGGAGTCCCATTCCCCAATAAATCAACTAGAGGCCCAATAGCCCCTGACCTTCCAATGCGAACCTTGTTGTCCTCAATCACCGAAAGGCTAAAGAGAGCGGCAGCTGAGTTTTCCTTGGCTTCAGCACCGCCTGTCTCAAGGACATGAATCAGAGGTTCAATTGCATTGGCAGCAGTAATTTCTGTTTTGTTCTCAACATTGATGGATAAGTTCAGAAGTGTTGTGACAGCATTTTCTTGAACCCTTTTGTCTGTAGACCGGAGCAAGTCCACCAACAAGCTAATGGCTCCACAGTTTGCAATAACAATCCGATTTTCCATACTCTGCTTTGCAAGCAGCCGGAGTTCAAATGTTGCATCTCTTTGAGCATCAAAAGAAGTGCTTTTCAAGTCCTCAACCAGATTACCTACTTGGGCTTCAATTAATCCAGAATTGTCTACTCTTGTTTCACTGGCAGGAGAAGATGTCTTTGGGACTAAGCTACCAGATGCTCGGCGCCGCCTCATTTGGCCTCAAGGGTCTTCTTGCCTCTGCTACCAATCTGGTTGGCAGCTCAGTTTTTATGTGTGAATGATGAATCTTGGTCTTTCAACCAAAATAAAGAAGCAAAGAAGGAAAAGGCGTGAAGTTCAAATGAAAGCTCCATTTTGAATCTTTGGTTGACGCTTCAGAAGACAACAGAGACACGTTACGTGGTTACATGCTAAAAAAGGCAGCCTTCCTTACTTCCTACGCGTGTCCTTTTGGTGTCCTTATATATTGTAAATTTTTTTCTTGCTTATAATTTGGGTTAGAATATTCGAATAAGAAATGGGAGTTTATTTTTTCACTCTTATTTTCTCCACTTACACTCCTTTTTGTTTCTTTTAAATACTTTTTAATTAATTTTGTTCTTTTTTGTTCTCTCTTTTCCCTATTCTACCTTTATCCTACATTAATTTCTTCCTACTTCACTTTTATATTTTATATTTTATATTTTTCTTTATATTTAATTTTCCAATTTGCATTTTTTTTTCTTTAATCTAACATAATTAATAATGTATATTTATCTCGGCAAGATTATATGGTCCACCGCTGCGAAAACTCATGCCCTATGAATAAACCTTGCAGTGATAGTGTTTTTTATTTTGCTTTTAAAAGAAACAAATTTTAGGTGGCTACTAGACTGAATGACATCCTTTTTTGCGCCAAGTCATTTTTAAAAAATGGCATCGTTTTTAATTCGGAGCACAAAATGGCTTTTTCGCATCATTTTGGTGCCAAATCATTTTTAAAAATAAGGGATACATAGCAGAGCTACTGTTGTGAGACATTTCGTCGAGCAGTTGGTAGACGTCTCCAAGGGGTCACACCAGCAGCTTACCATAACCTCTACAGCCATTTCCATGGATTCCAAGACCCCATGGTAGCTACGTCACTACCTATTACCTAACAGATAAACTAACTCAAAAACAAAAACAAAACATGATAAACTCTCAGAAAATTTCCCATTCTTATATGACTACCCAAACTTCCACTACTACCTGGAAAAATGCCTATTAAAGCAATTCCATCTGTTGCCCAGCCCGAGGGCAGGAGGGGGCCCAAGGCCGTTTTGTGCCTCCCAATGGACCAAGCTTGCCCGGGCAAGCTGTGCCTCCCACGTAATCGGGCTAGCCCGAGGGCTATTGACTTCATGGCTGATGCCAGCACCTGGATTCAAAAAAAATTTTGACACTGCACACATTTGAAATTACGTGCGCTAACGTCAGGCTGCGTCAGCCCTACTTTCCGCCAACGGTAACATGCCACATGACGCGTTTTGGTCACTCCGATTGTTTTTTTTCCTCAAATCCAACGCCTATCCTTTTTTTTATTTTTTTTTGGCTTTAAAAATTTCCAAAAAATTATGGAATTTTTTTTTCTATAAATACCTACCAATGTTCTTCACTTTCAACACCAAGTCCTTATACATTTTCTTCTCATTCTATTATTTTTCACTTTCTACACAATTTTCATCACTTCCAATTTTCATTTTTATTCACCATCTTATGACACCTTCCATCGAAGCCGGAGGGACGTGGACAACCATGGAAGATGTTCTCTTGTGTGAGTGTTGGGTCCAAGTTGGTCATTGTCCGGGCAATGAGATGAAATTCTATCATATGTTGAGAAAAATTCCTTTCGAAATTTGTGAAAGATATGGTTCGGCTTGTACGGAAATGGCCTTGGCTAGTAAGTGGAAAATTATGAATAAAGAGTTAGGGAAATAGAGAGATGCTTTGGTAAAAGCGAGGGACAACCATTGAAGCAGCGAAAAACTTGGCAATGAGGTAAATTATTTGTAATTTTCGTTTTATTAAATCTAATGTCCTATTTTTTTTAATGTTTCTTGCATTTCCAATATTTTTTTTTAATGTTTCTTGCATTTCCATTTTTTTTTAATGTTTCTTGCATCTCCAATATTTTTGTAATGTTACTTGCATTTCCAATTTTTTTTTTTAATATTTCTTGCATTTTCAATATTTTATTAATGTGTCTTGCATTTCTAATATTTTTTTGTTAATAGTTTAGGTATAAAAATAAAAATAAAAACTAAAAGTAAATAGTATTTGCCCTTTGCCATGGCAATGGGTGGAAACACACCTTGCCTTTTGCAAGGATTGTCACTATTCACGTGAAAAGTAACAGTCATTGCCTCCCCTTACCCTTTGCCATGACAAATAGGTGGAAGTGCTCTTAAGCATAAGATCTTAGTGAGAAACACTTCTATTAAATCACTGATAGCTTGTATCCAGGGCATAAGGGGTGACACCAAACAGATTTCAATGGGGTACTTTACCATGAGATGACACATAAATGGCAGTGTCATTGAAATCGTCAAGCTCCAGGTAGATTGATAGAAGGGATTGCAGACTATGTAAGGTTGAAGGCGGATTTTGTGCCTAATAGGTGGGCAAAATCGGGTGAAGGTCAAAGTTGGAAACAAGGTTCTTCAGTGACTGCAAGGTTCCTGTTCCTGAAGTATTGTAATGGTCTTCAACAACAACAAGGCTCTTCGGCCGAACTGAACAAGAAGATGGGAGATGGCTATAGTGACAACTTCTTTGGATTTGTTGAGGCCCAAAAAGTCATGAGAAACCCATCTCCAACTCTTCGTCTAGCTGCCAGAAACATCAATACAAAACACGCAGCCGTTGGAAGAAGAACAGAGTACTCCCCCTAGGACTTGCTTCTCTCTCGGGATGCTTTGGGCCTAGTTCTCGCTAACTCAGAAAAAGTGGCAACGAAAACTTAATTCACCACTCTATGACGGTCCAAGAATTAACAAGCCCGGACGAGCCTTCTGACAAAAAATACCCCAACATAATTCACGCTCTAACTTTTTTTTTAGTTTAACTTTTCTTTATTTTAGTTATCAAAACATTAATGTAGGGTCGGGGCATAATAGGAGAGAGAGATTTAAAAAAATAACAAAATTAATTAAAAAATATTTAAAAGCAAGAGGGTGTGTAAGAGCATCCACAATGGGCTCCCTAAATCACCTCCTTAGACAAATTTTAGGGAGGAATTGTAAAAATGGAGTTTCACTAAAACACCCAAAATGAGGGTTGAAATTATAAAAAAACCCAACACCCAAAATACTTTATAAACACACCCAAAACCCATCATTACACACACTCAAAACTCATTTATAAACACACCCAAAAAATATACAATTGTTGATTTTGGGTGTGTTTCTATGTTTAAATAGTGCTTGGGTTTTTTTATAAATACATGTCTAGGATTGGGTTTATTTATAAATTTGTATAAAAATGCAACTCCAACCATGCTCCCTATCCATCTCCTAAAATAGGGAGTCCTCTAGGAGCTCCTAAATCTGAGGAGAGAAAAAGAACTCCTAGTGGCTCCCTATAATTTAATGCTGTTTTATTTAATAAGTATTTCAAGCCTTTATTTAATGCTAATTATTTTTATTTTATTTTTTAATAGAGATGGACCAATCAAAAACGAGTTATAGCATTTATGACTCTCCAAATTATGGAGTATGGTTGGAGTTGAAATTTTTTAGAGAGCTCCTAAAATAACTTTCCTATATTTTTAGCTAAATTTTAGCTAAGAAATAGAGAGCATCATTGTGGATGCTCTAAGTAAAGAAAAGGAGAGTGGAAAAATCAACTCCCTTAAAAATCAATAGTGTTGTAAAAGAACATGCATGTTGAAAGAAAGAAAAAAAGTAATTGATTGCAGCCGAAACACATTTAGACGCTGCATTAAGAAAACTAAAACCAACAGCCTTGTGAAATATCAACGAAACCACACATTAAAATATAATGTCCATATGAAATACTCAAATGGGGCACAACATAACCAATACCAAATCTCTCATTTGTCATCATCATCTTGTCCGAGCACAGAGCAACAACTAGACTTACAGGTATAAACTTTTCTTCCCAAATTCACAGCAGTACTTTACAGAAATCATACAAATCCTCTATGAATCATTTGTCTTTCCTCTTTTTTACAAATCAAATTAAATCCACACAAGAAAACCTTCAATTGAATTATTTTGCACCAACCAATTTACACATTATCTATAGAAGCTGACACAAAATCTCGGCTGACACCAAACATTCTATTTTTTAAAAATTATCCTCTACCAGCATTACCATGCCTATGGTTTCTGAAGTAGCTAAGGAGGGTCTGTGCCTGCAAGAAAACGAAAAGTGCTACGGTTCAATACATTATTTGTGATAATAAATAAACCAGGGCAGAGAGAAGCAAACATCATCAGAGGCACTGTACCTTTTCCTTGGCCCTTGGGGTACCAGATTGTGACAATACCACTAATGGGGGGACAGCTCCTTCTTGGAGTACCATACTGCAATATCTATTACTATTTGTGCAGAGCTGTAAAAGAGCAGCAGCTGCGTTCTCCTTCCCTCTTGCAGAACCTAACTCAACAACCTCAACCAGAACAGGGATCCCACCCTCCTGACCAATTGCTGTCCTTCCCTCCGGAATTGTTGAAAGATTAGCCAACACAGCAACTGCCTTGTCAACCATTCCAGCTGCTGGGTCCATCAACTCCACTAGGTACCTCACAGCACCAGCTTGAACAATTCGACCCTTGTTCTCATGAAAAATTGACAAATTAAACAAAGCTGTGGCTGCATCTTTCCTCCCTCTAGGAGTCCCATTCCCCAATAAATCAACTAGAGGCCCAATAGCCCCTGACCTTCCAATGCGAACCTTGTTGTCCTCAATCACCGAAAGGCTAAAGAGAGTGGCGGCTGAGTTCTCCTTGGCCTCAGCACTCCCTGTCTCGAGGACATAAATCAGAGGTTCAATTGCGTTGGCAGTAGCAATTGCAGTTTTGTTGTTATCATTGATCGACAAGTTAAGAAGTGCTGTAACAGCATTCTCCTGAATCCTCGTATCTGTAGAGTGGAGCAAATCCACCAACAAGCTAATGGCCCCACAGTTTGCAATAACAATTCGATTATCCATATTATGCTTGGCAAGTAGCCGGATTTGAAGTGTTGCCTCTCTTTGGGTATCAAGTGAAGTGCTTTTCAAGTCCTCAACCAGACTCCGAACTTGGGCTTCAAGTGCTGAAAGGTCAGGTCTTGTTTCAACAGCTGGAGAAGAAACTATCCTTGGGACTAAGCTCCCAGATGGTCGCCGCCACATTTGGCTTCGAGGTCTTACCTCTGCCATTCTGGTGGGCAACTCAGTCTCTCTCTGTTGGGTGGCCAACGCAGCAACAGCTTGTGGTTCTGATTTCAACTCCCCAGAAGCATCACTGCTGTAGCCTGACAGATTGCTTGGCACCTGTAAGGCCCCATTGGCATTTACAGGAGTTCCTTGAGTACCATTGGCATTAGAAAGTATACTGGAAGCTGAGGCAGTTCTATTATGGCTTTGAGATGACTGCTCCGCTTCAATAGAATTAGGAAATTCATCTAGAGACGGTGACATAGAGTGTTGGCTACCTAGATCTGTACTCCTTTCTTCTAAGTTGGCAGACCTGTCTTCGGAATTTGCTAGTGTTATTCTGGCAATATCCAAAACCTGCCCATTTCCAACTACGCCAGACAAGGAACCTTCTGATGTAGAACGAGGATGCAATGGCGAACTTCTTTCCCGATGCAATGGACCAGATGAGAACAAGTTCTTAGTGGGCGAACCCATAGACCGAGCTGACTCAGGTGACATTGGTTGATTGACCCTGGAATGAGGAAAAGGAGGGGAATCCTTGGGAGCACCATGTTCTGCTTGTCCAAGAAGTTGTGTTGCTTTATTTAATCCCATAGACTTTGTGGGATCAGGCAGTTTCACATTGTTTGACTCACACCAATTTGCAATTAGTGCCTTTACAGTGTAATTAGGTATCAAATTGGTGTGGGCCAAAGTTTGTCGTGTCTTTGGACAAACGGTGAGGCCTAGATCAATCCAGTTCTTGATGAAAGTCCTCTCATAGGTTTGTCCTGATGCCACAATAACTGGATCTGTCATCAGCTCCAGAGAGAGAGGACAGCAGAAATCAGCAGGTATTGGAACTGGACTGCAGCTCTGGGACTGCTTTATCGTAACAAGGCGCTCATGCATACGGGTGACAAGGGATATCAATTGCTCAATATACTCCGCCTCCTCAATCTTTTCTGATTGTTCAGCATTCTCCTTCAACTTTTCAAGTGCTACAGCCTCAATAAGAATCTCCTGGTTTGACCTCAAGCTAAGGCCCTCTGCAATTTTCACTAGGATCTCTGAGCTGGGTCCAACACCCTCCACTTGATCACTTACAGAATCTTTAATGACAGTTGACATTTGTTCATCGACCATATTCTTAAGTTTTTGTATGCAATGCTGCAAACAACCATGGTGAGTCTTAGACATCATAAAAAGATATAGCCTAACCTCTCCCAAATTAGAAGTCCACTAGAAAGACTAGAAATTACTTCTTCCGCATTCCAAAAATTTGTGTTTAATGATTTCACCATCTGACTGATGGTTTTTCATCTAACCAATGTTCTTTAATAAGCAATGAATTAAAGAAACTGAGTTTTATGCTGTCTTTTTCTTGATCGAAGTTTTATGCTCTATCCGTAACAAAATGAAACAGGGAAAAAATTAATAACTCTTTTTGCACACATTTTGTACCTCAAGAGATGCCGAACCCAATTCATCAGGAAGATGTTGTTGGGAAGTCTTCAACAGTTGAAAGATATCCAAACCAGAAGTCCAAATCTTTGAGATCAAAGATTCAACTTGCAGAACCTACATGTCATAAAAAGAGAAGATGGTTAGATAAACTATCACTTCAACAAAATGCATTAAATACCTGTCCTTGGGGAAGTTCATTTGTCATTATCTAATTTAGTGTACTTTGTCAGTGTATAAGTACATGCTTATGAGATGTGATATAAATATGCATGTGGAAGGACATTAGAAGACAAAAGTATATAACTTCAGTAAGTTTTAACTTTTTCTCATAACTGATAGCAGTGCACTAAATCTAGTGTTGAGAACTCCATGCATACTTTCAAATTTGACGAAAGCCAACAGGCATCAGGAAAAAAAAAAGCAACTTAAAATTCATTAAATGCCACTAATTAAAAGAATTATCAATGCAGGTAAGAATTGGGGCTACATACAGTTCCAATTCTAACATTTCTAAAGCAACCTTAGACTCTCTCGAAAACAAAAACTTAAGATCCTCTTAAAAGGAAAGACTAATCAGAAAATCTTAGGACAAGGATTACAAATGGGAGAATAAATGACAAAATGAAGAGACCACCATTACTAGATAAATGCAACAATGCCCTGTTCATAGCCATTTTCTTTCGTGCTTCGCTCTGTCTAGACTAATAAATCCTCATGGAACAACAGATATGGCAACAAGACAAAAAAAACAAAAAACAAGTAAGTGCTTTCTTTAGTCAGGGGAGGGAGGGAAAAGTGGCCACATTATAACTTACTAAGCATATCATAGTAATATATTAATTCAAACAAGGGGAATACCCAAATTTGTATTGGTCAAACTTATGGTGAGGATTATGACGATGAAAGGTCAGTTTTAGATAAATTTACCTTCAATTTTAATCAGATACATTATTCATTCTAATTACAGACTACAACTGAATAGACCAGTAACTTACAAGATTAACTTTGCTCAACAACGGTTGCCAGTCTTCAATTTGCTCCCTCAACTCATCAATATAGTGACCCAGTTCTTCAAATGGCTTATTAAGCACTTCATAAGAAGCTATTTCAGAATCAACAACGGCATCAAGTACAGTCTTCAACAATTTCAATATCTCTTCTGCTCTCTTGTAGTACTTCAGAACCGGGTCCAAGTTTATGTTATCATTGGATGATAAATGGAAAAAAGAGGAGATGTTATTAAGAAGTGCTTTGAACAATGATATCTCCATCACACCTGCGTCAATATATAAACAAGTAAAAATAGTCTCTTTGCAGAACGAAAGGAATAGAGACAAAGTCTTAAGAAGTAATGGAAAAGAAAACACAGAATAGTTTCCAAAATAATAACAACCATATCGCATAAGCACAATAATGATAACTGATTTCCTATGAAGTTACATTCAAATGAGTTCACCTTTCTAAAAATTGGAATCAACAAAATTGGACTAGTACCAGAGAAGTTCATCTTAATGAAGAGGCTGAACTCGAACAGGTTTATAATTCAAATCTAGGCAAACTGACAGATATTCTACTTGCATATATATACAATATATAGATTTATTTTTTTCTTTCTGTAACTGCTTTCAAGTCTTATCCAACGATATTTGAAATCAGCATTCTGCACAGTTGCAGCATAATTGTCAATTCAATTTTTACAATACACACCCATACACTGGCATGCCTGCACTCGTGTCGTGTTTAGAGAGAGAGAGAGAGAGAGAGAGAGAGAGAGAGAGAGTCTCTAATAATTTTGAAAAGGCAAGTACAATCAGTTTTTACAATGCCTTTTGCTCCCCTATAATATTCATGTACCTACTCTTATAAATCATTATGATGTGTTTCTTGCAGCATATTAACTTCTTTTAGAAAATTTACACGCCAACAAAATCATTCCTATACAAGCCATCTTGTTTTAAGATTTTTTTATAATAACACCCACCCATTGTTCTTTAATATTTACTTAACTCACCAACATTTGTATTTTTCGTTTGGTCTTGCTGGCTGGCTTGACATGCAAGACATGTCCCCTCCATGAAAATAAACTTATACATATATTTGTAGTAGACCCCCGAGTTTTTGTTAAAATGTATCAAAAAGGCATATTCTTAACAAGTGAAATCATATTATTGAAGGACATGCCAATAAGTATATCTTCAACCGTACTCCTACGAACAGATTTCAGATAAAAAGGAAAGAATGAATGCACCTTTATTCACCATAAATATATAACTTTACACACCAAAGCAATCTTTCTCATTTCTGATCCTTCAGAATCCAAACAAATCCACAATGAAGAAAAGACTTCTCAAAACCCATACAAAACCTATGCACACTCACTATCAAGTGATAAACTCAAATCCTGGAAATCAAATTTCCCCAACTATTGAACCCTGCAAAAACAAAAACCAAAACTTCAAAGTATGAGATCTATGAAAAAATAGGGAGATGTAATTAAAAGCCAATAATTGAAGTTTAAAACTTTATTAATTGCCTTGGGACCTCAATAAGGTGAGGCGGTTGACAATAAAAAATTCCACCCCATAAGTAATACACGGACAACTTTCCTACTATCTTTCTTCATCTGCTTTTTCATTGAACATGAAGGAAACTTAGGAAAGTTAAAGGAACATCATTTTCCGCAATGCATTATCTTCTTTCCTTCTACCTTTCCAGCTGGAACTGGTGGAAAAGATATGCTAAGCATGGACCAAAAGTGTCCTCCCTGATTTTCACTCCTCATTCCAACCCAACAGAGGAATTTAGTCTGTCACCACCAGACCTTTATCGTTTCTCTCGTATATTTCCTTCTGGGCTTTTGCCATAAAAAACCATACTAAAAAGAAGAAACAATAACTGACTGCAGGTTGTTGGGTAATTCCACATTCTTCTTATTTGCTGAGAAAAGTTTTCATTTATTTGTACCATATAATTTTGGTACGTTTGTATGTGGGGGAGTATAAGAGTACTAAAGAAATTCAAAAAATATGTGATTTGAAGCTCTAGGTTTCATAAAATTCTTGTTTGGGTAACCTATTAAGTATAATGGGATTTTAAAACGAAATTTAACGCTTATCTTTATGGAGGTGTCAATATGTAAATAAGTGGTAGTGGTGGTAGTTGTGGTAATAGTGGTGATGGTGGTGACAACAACGAGAGTGAAGCTGCTGGTGGTAGTGGTGGTTGTTCGGAGTGAGGTGGTGGCAGTGCTAGTGGAAAGGTGGGAGTGGTGATGGCAATGCTTGTGGTTTAATGATGGTGACAACAATGTTAGGGTGGTCGCAGTGGATGTGCCGACGATTATGGAAGAAGGTTGGTGGTGATGGTTGTGGCTTTTTTGTCATACTCTCATTGTCTTCGTAATTTGGAAATGACACTTATTTAGCTGAAATTTAAAGTTAAGATTTATGATTCCCAAGTCCCAAGGTTTTTTTTTTCTTTTTCTCCACATAGAATTTATAAACTTCCTTGTCTATGAACCCAAACAAGGAAATTAGGATATTTCATTTCATAAATCCTAACTTTTGTTAAATTCTCAGCTCTACTACATGTTGACATATGTACATCATTAGGGCATATAATCATATACTGATACCAAATTTATTAGTTATCTGAAAGTCTCCTGCTTCCCGCCTTGATAACGTCTTGCCCAAACCAACACCTATGATCTAATAAAAGTAAAAGACCCCAAGAAGCATAGTCAATTTAATTATACCACTTATCCAGCTCATATACACATCCCAAATTTCCAATTTGTTGTATCCCATATGTGCTTTTCATCACAGCCAAAAAGAACCACCATTCAGATTATAAAAACAAAGCACATATACAATTACCAATTTAAAAATGAACAAAGATAATTCTTTTCTTTAAATTTATCTATGTTTGCGTGATCTTTCTGAAATACAAAATTCAAAATTTGCACACACCCATTAGACCCAGAATGGGATTCGAGTGCTTGAACTGAGTAACAGTCCAACCAACTAAAGCAGGAATAAATTGGAAAGCAGATTGACCAAATTTGAACTCTAAATGCAGGCACGAGCAGTCAAACAAGAAAAATTGGCGCACAGAGTAAAATACAACGTTCATAGAATTCAAAAACCCTAGCTGGATCAAGCTGAAGAACATGAACAAATAAAACTGTACCTGGATTTGGCTGAAAGCCTCTAACGCAGAGGCAAATGACCAAGAAAAGGTCGTTTTGGGCAATCCTTCTTTCTCCTTTGCCTTTCTCAAACCCAGACCTCCAGACCAGCTACTAGATTTTTCCTAATTCTCTGCTTGAGAATTTTCTTTCTCTCTGTCTAATTTTCTCAGAGAGTCTCACTTTTTAAATTTCTTTTAGTATTTTATTATGTTTTGGAAATGAAGATATACAGTTGCTGCCTGCTCGAGCTGGGGTTCGTTGCACAGTTGGAGAATGGGACATTCTCGTCATTACATGTTTATCTTGTAATAAATAAATGAATTATTTTAGTAAATAATAATATGATTACTTTATGCAGTATGTCAAATGAATTTTTTTGACTGAAATTGGGATTCATTTGGTAGCCGCCAAATGGGCTGGTTTACCTGTTTATCATGGAAATACCTTCATTGGCACAAAATAAAATAAATAAAATAAAAATTAAGAAATGGAAAATACGTTTTTTCTACACAAAATAAAATGCCAAATATATCCCTAAATGGTAGCCTGTCCAAATACAACGTTCATAGATACATACACCCTCTCACGATCATTTTTCTTGTCATGTTTAATTATCTTGGTTTCCTAGTACGGAACAGATACAATTTCTACTTATTTTGAAATACGTTTTCTTCTAGAGTTTCATGGCAATGTCACTTTCATCGCAAGCAACCTTCTTTGTTTAAATGAATGGAAATTACCAAATTGACAATAATATGTTTTGAAAAGGCTAGAGGAACCGAAATTAAAATAAAAGGTAGACAGGACCAAAATGATTGAAAACTGACAACTCAGAAGTAATTCTATTCCATTCGCTACCAGAATATCTCCGTTTTTATTTATATATATATATATTATTATTTATCAGCAAGTAGGGGATTTTCTTCCAATATTGTAAAGATTAAATTAAGAAATAATTGATGCTAGTAATTTTAGAAAAGTGTGACAATAAAGCAAAGGCAAAAAATTATTCAGAAGAATACGATGCAATACGAATTCCTGCGTAGAAGAAGGTAGCAATGATTTCTAGAATTGGATGAGAGAGAGAGAAGAAAGAAATATTCGTGTTTTAACTTTTTATGAATGGCACCCTGCGGCCAGTGGCCAGGCATTTCATACAAAAATGGCCATTTGGACTTTATGTCGCAAAAAAATTCATTTGACCAGAAGAAGAAGATTCTTCCCTCCACTCCAACAAGATAGAGAAGGTTAGGGACCGCCCCAAAATGTCAACTTTGAAGCTTCTATTTTATTTCCCAGAAACTGCTTTCCAACTTGTTTGCGAGGACTCTTTCCAACGACTCATATATTAGGCCATTAACTAGTATATATATATATATATATATATATATATATATAATATGTGTGTGTGTAGACTAGACATCATCATTTATTATTTCAGTCATTATCATCAATATGAACCCTGTTCATTGGACACTTTTACAGTGCAAATTCACAATGCATGTCAACATAGTTATGGCCGTTAGATTAACAGATTAACTATTCTGTGTTCGGGTATATCGCATTCACTTTTAGGGTATAATATTAATAAATTTTCACTTATATTATAGTATGTGGACAAGTTATACCACGTGCATACTTCATTACCACGTTATAATTACTCGTAAATAACATATGATCATTTATGTTTTTATCACAATTAGATGATTTCATATTGTTTTTATAAATAATTTTTTATTTATGTATATGCATTATTTCTCAACATGAGGCAAGCCGATTTGCATTCGGTTGTGAAATAAAAATCATTGTCCATGGTGTCACATGACCTGTATAAAACAGGAAAACAATAATAATAATAATAATTCAAAAAACAAGAGATTGCAAAGAAGCCTTTTATTGGGAAAACTTTTGATTCACTTGTGTGTTACAATATTCACATACAAATTGAATTATGTCTACAGAACCAAAGTGTGAGTAGTTCTACCTATAAATATATATATATATATATATATCTCTCTCTCTCTCTCTCTCTCTCTACTATCTGAATTTATCGCATCCTTTCATGGGCATTGCAAAGAATGATTCTTCAACCTAAGGAGTAAGAGTCTTGATCAACTGAGTAATTGTGATTACAGAATTTGGTTGGTAACTAATCATGTGAATCAAAATGCAAATGGCAGACATGCCATGCCATGCCGTCAACCACAAGCAAAGACAGCTACAAAATTTCAGAGAGGCTGGAGTTCTTGCTCTGGAACAGCAGCATTGACAGGCTTGTATGGATTGACTGTCCGTTGTCGGTGTCTCAAAAGAAACCACAATCCAACAACTGATAATGCAATCACTAGAATTCCTAAAATGGATAAAACCACCACATAACTGCGCTGCCACCATGACCTGCACAATTTCAGAATAACAAAATATTACGAAAATTGCTACGTATGATACTGTGATCTCTATTGAACTACTCTGAATGCATCAACAGGGAATTTGGACCTCCAGTCATGCACCAGTACATAGATGGCATGCATCTTATTGTTACATATTATTCTTTGTTGGATGTAGGCATTGCAGCCTAACTCTTAAACAGCAAGATAGCTAAGCTTATTCATTAAAATCATTATCTATATGCCAACACTCGTATAGGAGATTTTTCTCAATTCCATTATATTCTAGTATAAAAGGGGGAAGGACATAAGAAAGATATGTAAATATAAACTACCGTTCTTCCTTAGGCTCAACTCTCCATCCAAGCAACTCATAACTTCCAAACATAACAGGAAACTGCAAGCGATGTTCAGCGAGCCTGGCAACTATAACCTGTGGGCAGAACCAATCATCAAGCAAACAAACACTTATGAACGTCGGCACAAACACTAATTGCAATTCAAAAGCGCAAACTTACCGCTGCAGTTGTATTGGAAATGCTGTCAGTAGAGTCTGCTGGAAATACGGCCCAACTAATGAGGGAATCATTTCTATTAGCAGCAAATTTCAACATATGTACCTGAAATAATCCATTCAAATTTGGCACCCTAAGCTGAAGATGCACTTAAAAGTCATAAAACTTGATTATCAACAGTGGATATCTATCTATTTATTTGTCAGTATGACAGTATTGAACTATCAGTGAGAAAATATAAAGTAAATATCAATCAAATAAGCACATGTGGTTTCTTCCTGACCTGTGATGTATTAACTTCTAATTCCTGAGCTATGAATTCAGCTAGTTCTGTAATGTGGGGCTTCAGATCAGAGTAGCTTATGTTCAATGACATATCAAATGTTATTTTTCCAATTTGGAGTTCCCCTGTCCATCAAGGTTAACGAGACATTGTAATTCATTTGTCTTTAAAACAAAAATAAAAAATGGGGGATTGCAATAAGTCTGTCTTTTCAAAAAAGAGTACAGCATAAAATCACATTTCTCTTATTAAAAATCTACACTTGTGTTGACATAAAAAATAATAAGAAATGATAACAGAAAAGTTCACAAATTAAACTTAAGAAGAGAAGAGAGTTCCCAAATATGTTATTTTCACCTTCCCCTGTTTGCCTCAGATTTATCTCCATTTTTACATTTGAGTAATTGGATAAGTAAACCTACACAACTGTAAGATGAATATGATATAACAGAAATAATTTTAAGGACAAGTGAAAAATGAGGCATCCATGCCAGTGAAAAGAAAGACTTGGAATACTACCTGGAAGTACATAAGGTGGCGCTCCAGTTGGAGCTAATGTAGGCATCACTCCTGGAGTTGAATTCTTGTTACCAGAAGCAGGAGGCATTGCTGGCGGCGAAACAGATTCGTGAAGTCTTTCCCACAACTCCGAACAATTAGTTTTCCAGAAACCAATTTTGGAATTCTCACGGTCGTATGTTACAAGAGTATTGCGGACAACAATTCCTATCATAAACATGGCATAACAAGATTAATTGAGAGTGCTGCATAAAGTTAATGGGATAAATTTGATAATTCACAAAAGTAAGATAGAGAATTCTGGACCATTTGTAAAGCATTTACCTCCTAAAAGAGTAGTTGGATCCTTTCCATTTTGGAAAACCCCAAGGCAGTAAGCACCACGGACCTTTGAATGCTTTATAATTGATGATGTTACAATAAAGTAGAAGAATTCAATTAGCGACATCGAATAACCAATGGAAAAGTCATAAAGTTGGATAATAAAAATTACAATTTATGTGGTTTAGAAACAAGTGTTTTGAGGAAGAAGGGAAGGGGCAAGCTTAAATTTCAACACTTACCCGGAACAAGTAATTTTCAGGAGATAATGTCAACTTTTTCCCACTGCCAAATACCATGTCAACTGTTGGAAAGGTGTCTGACGGGTGGGAGACCTCACTGAATCAAAATTGTTATAAAACTATTAAAAACGGCTTGTGACCTTATTCACAACTTATTCATGTATTTGAACAAATCAAAATTTTTAGTGTAAAAAATTGCAATTGCGGCCTCGATGGGCTTTCTTATAATCTAGTTTGCACCAGAATAGGCAATAACTTATCTGTATAACAAAATAAGCTCTTAGTTTTCTATATGTGATACCTTTCATCAGTTGAGAAGCAAATATCATTATAGTTTGGATCAGGGCCACGGATCTGCTTGAGGGAACTAAGCTCCTTCATGATCTGCAATCACATATAAGGATAAGGAAAAAGGGGAAAAAGAAGTTAAGACATTGGTGGTACTTTGATCGCCCATTCAATGAAATAATACATAACTAAAGTTCTATGAACAGCTAGTCATGGATTAATACCAAATTTCATTACAGATTATTGCTTGTCCGCTTTGTCAATTCTAGTCGACCACATGCGCATCAATTTCAAATGAGACTTTTAATAACTATCATTCAGAAAGAACTGCAAGATATCATCTAATAGAATGAAAATGAAAAGGTTGAGGACAAGCAAGAATATTTTATTATATGGTCTTGTACAAAATTAAGACAATATTTAATCTAAAGTAATCAACAAGGGCAGAAGAGAATCTTACGTAATCCTTAAATGCTAGAAATGCTGCTTCTGGTAGGTAAGCATATGTTGTGCCACTGTCCAGGACTGTTCCATGTTTTCCATCAAAGACACTTGGATTCAAAGACAATCGCTTTCCCGCAATATGTATCTCCTTCAAATCAAGATTGTAATATGGACTGTTTCCATCCCAAAACTAGAGTAAATGTGTGAGATGTATTGATTGTATTTTCTAGGAAATTGGACATGTTGCAGTGTATGTAGGAGATAAAGTTTTCTAAACCACACACCTTCGTACAGGGTTCGAATGGGTGAAGACCATGTCTGATGGGGTAGTGAAACCACCAAGAACCATTGAACCTCCACCAATGTCCATTCCACCATAACATAACGAGAAAGAATCACTTATTACACCTTTATCAACAAGTTGATCCACCACACTTAGATCGCCACGGCCCAATCCCATTATGCCATCCGCATGCTGGCTGTAGAGGTCTCCAGTTTCAAGATTTTCACAACCGAAAACTGCACGTTGAGGTGCAAGTTCACTTTGATTGCCGAATGATACAAGATCCTCACCAAGCACACCACTGCTGGTACTCATTTCGGCATACTGTCTCTCATAAATACAATTCACCTTGTCACTGTCACAAGTGCAATCTATGTTGCACTTGACAGCTTTGTAGGTGCTCGATTCTTCCGGATCGAACTTGGGGTCCTGATGAAAAGTGGAAAATAAAACGCTAATATTGTTTAACCCCCAAAATCTATTATGTTAAGTCTGCATAGAGAACTAAATATTCAGTAGAGGTTTGGTAGTAAAGAGAAATAATCAACTTCAAGGTTGTTAAGATCTTTTTGGGTTAGAAGAGTGATCATGACCAACCCCCCTTTCCCCCGAAATTTCCCCGGTTTATACTTTTTCATGTGATTGGAACATGTTTGGCTAGATTTCTTCTTGAAAGCAAGGAGATCTGATCCTAACCTCAAATGCAACCCGCAACAAATGGTTTCGATATCAAGAGAAAAACTTATATTAACATATCCCATAGTTAATACAATTGTTTGATCAGAGTGTATAGTAAATGTAGCGGATGAATGTGTAGATGCAGAACTGACCTGGTGTCTGCCACACATTTCGCAAGAAGCGCAAGGCACATAGGTGACAGTGCTCCCAGTATCCACAATAAGCGCAAATCTCTGAGGAGGCGTTCCGATCCAAAGCCGCGTCGTATAGTACCTTTCACCCGCCACCACACAATTTCAATGCCAATCCAAATACCAATCTCAAACTCAACCAGAAAAACTGAGAATAACAATAATGATAATAATAATAAACAGAGAAGAATGTAAGGTGTTTTGTGGTACGTACCCATTGCGGAGGAGATCGTCGTAGAGTCTCATGCGGGCGTTGGGGCGGTTGAGGGACTCGGACCTCTGGAGGAGTCGACGAGGATTGGAAGAAGTCCTAGACGAAGAATTAGGGGTGGAGAGGTAGAGAGGTAAGACCATGGCGGGGAGTGAATGGAGAAGAAGCGCAGGGCTGGTGGGATTGGCAGAGGCCAGAACCAAAAACTCCATCAGCGATGAGAAGATGAGGAGGATGATGGAGATGGAGATGGAGGTTGAGATGAGGTGACTTGGTGTCGCTGCCATTGAGTTGCAGCTGAGAGATGTCGAATGGTGCAGATGATGCCAGATCGGGAAATGAGCCTTTTTCACAGAGAGAAGAAGAAGAAGAAGAAGATGATGATGACAAGGACAGAGTCTCTCCCAGCGCTTTTGAGAAGAGAGGGAAGTCAGCGTGCACAACGAAATTCGTTTTTCAGTTTCTGACCAGATTGCTCTCATCAGAAAGAAACAAAAATAACATGTATAATTTTTATTTTTATTTTTATTTTAAAAAAAATTACTTTAATTTTAATTTATCCCTATTTTGTTTTCCTGTTTGAATTAGACGCTACAACCGAAGTAGGTGTTGGGTTACTTGATTTTCAATCTATCAAGAAAAATTAATATGGAAAAGATAAAACTTGATTAAAATTAATCACACAATAAACCTAATGAATCATGGTTAATCAATAATCAAAGGTAATTAACAAAGTAAAAGGGACTTGTAACTCAATTAACTAAGAACAATTACCCATTCATATGAGGCCTTCTTTTCGAATCCCCATCTCCTAATCTCCTTTGAATTAAACAAAAAAGAGGTCATTAACAAAATTGTGCTTTCAAAGAAACATTTGTTGGCTCATGGTTCCCCTCCCATCCCATCCAACAAATTACAGTTATCTGCTATGGAGTGAGCAAAGCGTTTCTTTCAACAAATTCATTTCTCACAAGTTTATCATGAGCCGATGTCAGCTAAACAAAATATTTTTGTTGATTAAGATTCAGAAGAGCAAAGTACCATCTGTGCAAGGCATATCAAAATACAAGCCTACATAGGAGAAGCAAAATGGTTATCCAATGTGTTTGTCCTGCCTTCTGCCATACGCTGGCCTACTATTCTACAATACTTGCATACGTAGATTACATGTACGGCTGGTGTTGCGACGGCAACCCACTACCGGCGTAACTGCCGTAATTAGGAGGAGTAGCATTATAAGATGCTGGTGGAACTCTGTCATCTTGGGAAGGATAGTAATATAACCTTTGATCATTAGCTTGTGAAGCATATGCAGGCTGGCTGGGAACTTGGTAATCATAGGCACGTGGACCTGCAAGAGCATACCTCTCCGATATCCCGGCATATGCTGCCCTCTCACCAAAAACTGGTTGCACATGCCTACCAGCAGCGGGGGCAGGGGCAGCCGGGGCACCAGGGCCACGGTATCCACGCCATCTTCCACTGCCTTTCTGCTTCTTTACTTGTTGGCGTTTACCAAATTCACCAGTTCTCTTCTTATCAGCTTTGGATCTCTCTAGTTGAACCACCCTCTTATGCAGTGGATCAAGGGGGTAGTCCTCTTCAAGCTTGTACTCTTGAACGCATCTTATTACAGCCTTCAGTGCAGTAAGTTCTTTTGCATTAACATCGTCCTACATTTTTTTTTTAAACACCAACAAAAAGAGATCATCAGAAAAATATTTCTATTGACAAGCTTTGAGTCTGTGGTCGACTAAAATATACCTGTGCACCAGTAGCATCTCCCGTGTTGTCGCCCTGGGAATTTCTCCTCAAGTCTTTCAAGTACGTCTTCAGAAGTGGCACAAGGGGATAACTTTCAGTAAGCTGGAAGACATGAATAAAACGAACAGCATCAATTTGTTTCCCACTTCTGACCATTGATTCAACAAGACCTGCAAGAGACTATGGAGTTTCAGAAAAATCTGCATCCAAAATTCGAATAACCCATCTTACCAGAACAGAATTATCATTACGTAGCAAAATGAATGTTGCACCTGCCTCGACTTCTCAACTAACATAATTTACTACCAAGGCCGATAGGACATCTTATGGAAACAAAGACTTAGCCTCCAGACCGCATCAGGTCAGTTAGTTAAAAGATGACCAACCTGGCATTTTGTGTGTTAACCCAAGGGAGCGGCAGAGCTCAGGTGTCTGCCTGCGGTGAGCAACTGCAAGAACAAGCTTGCAGAGTTCTTCTTCATCAAACTCTGAAGCAATACTAAAAGTTGCGAGGAGCTGCAAGAATGCCTCTGCTTCCAATGAATTTCCATTGGCAGCATCAATGCCTGCACTAGCCAACTTAGGCTTCCACTCATCAGCAATTGCTTTGGCTTGCTGCTTGGTCTCAGGGTTCAAAAGGTGATCAGCACCTGGGTCAGCCTTTGCCAATAAGGTGGCCATGGCTTCCATAAACATGAGACAGGATCTGCGCATGCCCTGAAGGGCAGCATCCTTCTTACCCTCTGGTTGGTTAGTCTCATCAGGAGGGTAAAACCCCTCCAGTGAATCCAGCACTAAACGTGCTGGCTCACCTGCACTTTCTAGTGCAAGAGAAAGTTCCTCACGAATAACGCTTAGTTTTTTAAGATTCTCAGTAGCATAACTCAGAAGCCCTTTTGCATCCATCTGCTCACAAAATTGGGTCAGCTCTGGGCGTGGCTTAACCTCAAGAGCCATACCCTCAGCATTATCAACTGTTTTATGAGGAAATTCCTCCTCTGGTGAATTTGTATCACCGAGAGAGCTGCTTACCTTGCTGTTTTTGTTATCCCCATCCTCCACGGGTTCTGAAGTTGTTGGCTGGTGAATAGCTTGTGCCTCTGCAATAGCAGCAACTGCAGCATCTTTTAGCTCCTGCACTCGATCCAACAGGTCTTGCTCCTTAGCAGTAACAGCTTCCTCTCTCTCCATAAGCAAAGCACAGGTTTCAGCTTCCTTCTCCTCAAATTTCTTCTCCTTGACTTCAAGCTCTTCAAATCTCTTCTTCAGTGTTGTTTCAAGGTTGCGGAAGTACTCTTCAATTTCTGTCCACTGAACCCTGCCCTCAGACGTATCCTTGTGAGCATTTAGTTCCAGTAATGCCTTACCAAGCTGATCTATTAGACAGCTTGATGCATCACCTTCCACAACTTGCTCTGCATCAACCATGGTTACTGCAAATGCAGGCTTCTGTTTCAAGAGACACAATGGAAACATGAAAGTAAACTCTCGTTAGCAGAACAATAGATATGGAACTGTTCACCTATGGCTCTAACGCTAAAAACCACAGAGATTCCTTGATAGGATTCTAGGATTATTAAAAAAGCATGGGTAAACTTTGGAAAACTATTACTGTATCAATTATTCATTTCTTCTCGATGTTGAATTAAAAAACTTGAATGTGCAAAAAGTTTATGCTTCATGTTCAAAGTTTATGATGCTTTCGTTCAATGCTGAGCAAGAAATAGCAATGATTTGTGATAACATTAGTGTATACAATTTCCTATTAAATGGACTTAAAATTGCATGCATTTGACTTAATTGACATATCACATTTTCTGATAAGAAACCAGTACCTTCATTAAAAACAGAAAGAAGTACAAAAATGGACTAACAGAAAACAAAGACAACAAAAAGGACACTAGACGAGCCAAAGAACAAAACTGTTCTATTCATGATTCATTCTTCTCATTTTGGAATCTGTCATTCTTCTCAATGCCATTACACAGATGTTTCTGTTTGCAATATGTTCACATCAAGGGACATTTACTAATATTCATCTCTCTCCTATGCCACTATACTTCACATTTATTATAATCAGAACTCAAATAGCATCCAAACCTATATTAAAATACAAAAAGTGAATACACAATTCCAAGCTCAACAAAATAAAATTTGAAAGAAAACACATTTTGCATTCAATCCAAGGTATAAAATATAAACCCATAACCCATTAGAACCAATTTTGTCTCAAGCTTATTGATCACTCGTTTTTCTTTTATCTCAGAAAGAACACAAACCTAGGTCTCAACAAGAAGTTCATGCGCAAGAGCAATGCAAAATGGGTGAGCAGTGAATAAAAAAACTAAAAAAGAACGAGAGAGGGGATGTAGTAGCGTACCTCGATAAGCAGAGAAAGATGTATATAAACCCTAAAAAAGTACAGGCAAAGAAGCAGAAAAATGTACGGAAACCCTAATACGAGTGTTTGAATTTGAGAAATGGGTAAGCATGAAAATGTAATCGTAGGCAAAGTCGGTAATTTCTGGAAAACGTTTTATCGCTGGGCATGAGCTCGAGCTAATTTGTTCTTTCTTGCAACAGTGTACAGAGAGAACGAACCCTAAGGCTCTGTTTGTTTATGCAGGCGCGTATAACCGCAAATTTAACTTGACAGTTAGTTTTGGGTCGGGTTGGGCCGGGCCCATCAGTCGAATCCGGGTAGTGAACTGACCATTAATGAGCCAAATTGAATTCGTCCATGACAAAAACAAAATTGAATAAATACTAAAACAAAAAATAAATAAAAGGAGCTGTTACTTACACTCTAAAATGTGATCGTGCACCCTTTAAAATAATAAAACATTTTAGAGTGCGGATAAGAGTTGTCTAAATAAAAATAAAAATATGTTGTGAAAATATTTTATTTATGCAGCAAATGATGGATGGGAAAGCAGGATCTATGATGGGCAGCCCTAGATAGTGCTTGGTGCCCTAGAGCTAGAGATTGGGGGTACATTCTTCCTTTCAAAATTTGGAGGATTTAATCAACGGGATCTAGCCTAGTGAAAAAGAGCCTTAATTTGTAGACCAGCGGTCTCTGGTTCAAACTCCAACGACACTTTGATAATGTGTATATATGAGAAGGAAAATGCTAGGTTTACCACATTTTTCATACCACAATTGTACCACATCTCTAATAGAGGTGGGCCACATTGTATTGGTGGGCTCCACCTCTATTAGAGAGGTGGTACAATTGTGGTATGAAAAATGTGGTAAGCCTAGCATTACTCATATGAGAAACCTTCATCTCCTTGTAGTTTAGACTATCGCTTGTATTAATAAATAAATAAAATTTGGACGACTTAGAGCATCCACAATAGACTCTCTAAACCACCTCATTTAGGGAGGAATTGAAAAACTTCATCTCCAATCATATTCCCTATCCAACTCCTAAAACAATGAGACATTTAGAAGCTCCTAAATCTGAGGAAAGAGAGAGAGAGAGAGAGAGAGAGAGAGAGAGAGAACTTTTAGTGACTCCCTATAATTAAATTCTTATTTACTGTAATGCTAATTTAAGAATTTATTTAATGCTGATTAATTTTTATTATTATTTTATATGAAGAGGGAGCATTTATGCTAAACTAAAAAAGAAATAAATCATTTATGATTTTCTAAACTATGAAGCATGGGTGGAGTTGAAATTTTATAAAGAGCTCCTAAAATAGCTTTCTAGTGTTTTTAGTTAAATTTTAACTAAAAAATAAAGAGCATGATTGCGGATGCTTTTAGCTCTACAACACAATAATGTTGGCTTCTCACTTTTCCCAATACTCTTGCTAATTTCTCCCCTCTTGCATTTCAAACCACCTACCCTTTATTGCCGGCTGGATCAAAGGTTGGCAGCCTCCTACGATCAGTAATTGCCCTTACTTTGAAGGAGTTTGGTCTTATCTTATTATTATTTGTGTGACCACTCGGGCAAAATGTCTCTTGGCAGCCCTCATTGCATAGGCTTGCTTCCTCCTCTTAGGTTTGTTGTGTTCATCTGTTTGCTGTTTTCTCCTCTTAGTTTAGTGGCTTGGTAGTTCTTTTGTTGTTGCATACCTTGTTGTAACTATTTGGTGCAACAATCTACATGGAAATTGAGACAATGAAAAATCAGCTCCCTTAAAAAACCATTGAATAAATAGTTTCCGTACATAGTGTCGAAGGCTAATTCCAACATTTTGCCAGGATTTACTTGATACAATGTTACAACTACAGCATTATGCTACTACAAGTATCAGTAGCATAACCAGTTTGCCTTCTAGCCTCCTCTGTTCTCTGGATACAACGAAGGCAATAAACAAGTTCTATCATACAGAAGAAACACTAGGCTCATGCTTCTTATCAGCAAAAGTTGTGTGTATATGTAGTCCCGACGGCCCTTGAGGTTGTGGCAATTACACTAAATACCGCAAGAATTGTCTTGCAACTGAAGTTGGCATTGGTGATTACTCAGTTCACTGGATCTGCAACCTCTTTGATCCGCACCAACTTGAAAAGTCGATGCCCCGGAAAACAAGGTAAACTATAAATCCTAGATACCCAGCTGTGAAAGCACACATTACGAAGCCAACAAGCACCCCATTCACTTCAGACGAGAAGAAGTCCAGCAGAAGATAACCATTGATCACCATCACCAGGGCAGCCACAAGCCACGCAACAATCTTCATAGACAATAAAGAAAAAGATGTGAGCAATTCAACCATAATTTGCTTATTTCTGACTCATGAACAATTTTAAAAAACAAAGAAAAGGGAGAACAGCTTGAGTACATCATAGTATAATCAATTTGAGGTGCTTTTATCTAACAAAGGAACTGAAAACTGCCACAGCGTAATCAGAAATTGAAATAAGATAACAAGCAACCATTCACCCTCAAAGGAATATTCCTTGATTCTTGATCTATCACTAATGAAGTTAATCAACATAAGGGAAACGAGTAATCTAAACTCTATTTTCAGCTAGACTATGAAATTCAGTGCAGGTGAGACACTTTATTTTCTCAACCCCATGGAACGGTAAAGGGAGAAAAAGAAAAACATTCAATCAAGTATTACAGAATAATTAATGAAGCACTTGAACGTCTGTCCACTAAAAATGCTGTTCTATCACCAAATCTGCAGCACACAACCATGATTTATCTTACAATTAGATTACGGAGACAGTTATCGTATTATTCTATCAGTGCAATAGATTCTCAAGTCATGGGGCAGTGCACTTATTTTTGCGGTTTGCTAGTTATGTATAAAGCGAAACCTACCTGATTTGCATAGACAGAAAAATCACCGGGCATTATTGTTAAAATCTATACAAAAATTTGAAATGCAAATGCCATCATGGACTTTATGGCCTAGATGCAGAACAAAGGAAATAACATACCTTGAGAACAGGGCCAATTTTAAAAACTCCCATGATTTGCTCCTTTGACACCAAGAAAAGCAGGGGAATAAGTGCAAACGGGATCTGAATTGACTGAAGCACATTAAGCCACTCATTCAAAACATCTAATGTGTCCTCTGATGTATCAAATACAAGAGCAACTATTATAGTTGGGATGATTGCACAGCTTCGTGTAATCAAAGCCCTCATCCATTTTTTCAATCTCAAGTCTAAGAAACCTCCCATAATGAACTGCCCTGCATAGGTACCTGTAATAGTGCTACTCTGGCCAGCTGCTAACAACCCAATACCCCAGATGTACAAAATTGGGAACACCCCACCCCCATACTTCTCTTGAAGATACTCCCCTGCATTTACAAGGCCTATACTGTCTGCCAGGTCTGTACCATAAAACCCCTTGGCAAACACAGTGGTAACAAATAGGTTGATAGCGAAGGAGATAACAAGAGCAATGGTGGACTCTATGCTATAGTAATTGAGAGCTTCTTGAACTCGTCCTTTCTTGCTGTGATCAATCTCCCTTGATTGTACAAGAGCTGAGTGCAAGAATACATTGTGAGGCATAATTATGCAACCAACAACTCCAACAGCCTGCTTTATTGTTCTGGAGCTAAGTTTAGGAACCAAAATACCTACAAAGAGGAATCCACATGATAGTAGATTAGATGAAGAGGTGCAAAGTAGCACGACCTTTTTGGCCTGAATCACCTATTGCTACATATATATATGTGTGTGTGTGTGTGTGTGTGTGTGTGTGTGTGTGTATAACTGATAAGAAAAATCACAGATAGAGGAGTAGAATCCAATACCAATAAGAAGTTCGGTGCCACTGGGTTTAGCTTCCCCAAACATCCATGCAAATGTCAGTGCCATTGTTGCAATCAGAACTGCGAACACTGCTTCCAGCTTCCTCACACCATAATTTTCAAGAAAAAGAAAGATGAAACTGTAGCAAGGAACCAAATGAAATTATTTTCGAGTTATCAATTCTAAAATAGTTGCAAGTTCAAGGGAAAAAAATTTGGTTCAGTTCTAAGACAATGCAGGAAAAGAAAGAAACTAAAAGCTTGGACTATCAGAAACTTTATTCTTTTGAACCTTAAAAACTGAAAATTAGTCAGCGAGAACTAATAAATCTATTCGGCATGGTTGAAATGAGCTTCACTTTCCAGAAATGAAATATTTTTAAATCTTGGATTTTCCAGGCAACCAAGCAGAATTCAATCCTTCACTTTGAATAGACTCTCAAATTCCTGATTTCTAACAACACTACATCTTTCTATAAACTGAACTAAGTCAACTGGCTGACTAAGAACTTCAAAACTTTAACAAAACTACAGAAAGAGCCGAAACCACTGGCCCTCTGAAAATTGTGAAAGAATCAAACATACTCATATCAAAGAAAAGCCACAGAAATTGCTTGCACATTAAATTTAATCAAAAAAAAAAAAAAAAAAAAAAAAAAAACCCAAACTTCAGACAAGAACTCAAAAATTCATAAGAAAGACGAACCAAAAACACAAAATAGAGTTCAAGAAATGACCAATCCAAAGCGGAAGACGACCCCAAACCAAAAGCGGCAAAGCCCCATTACTCAAAATCTTAATTGCAATCGCACCCCAATAACCTCCTGTATATCAGCCCCAATCAAAGCCAACTCTGCCATCACCCAAAGCACCATTCTCGCCCACGTCGGGTACTCATCTCTACACAGCTCAGCCAAGTGCCGCCCAGTCGCCACGCCGAGCCGAGCCGACAACAGCTGAACCAAGAGCCCCATAGCCGTGGCCCACATGAGAAGCCACAGCAGCGAGTTTCCAGCTATCGCACCCGCCTGAAGATCGCCCTCCAAATTTCCAGGGTCGAGGAAAGCGATGCTCATCAGAAAGCCAGGGCCGGTGAAGAGCCAGAGCTTCTTCCATGAAAACGGCGGCGTCTTGAAGTCGTCGTCTAACGGTTCGTCAATCCCGACCACGTGGACCTTATCGGCCGAGTCGTAGGCCGTCTCGGGCTGGTCTTGTTCTGAGTAGACTAAGAGTGGCTGCGAGTGGTCGTGAGGCGAAGACATGGTATATTGGTCTGGAATTGCGTGCCGGTGAGTGTATGGATTGTCTCTGTGCCACGATGGTCTCAGTGTGATTTTCAAGCTTTGGTTTGCTTCTTCAACTTTATCGTTGTGGGATAATGGGAGAGATCATGAAGCTCAGAAAACTGCCAGTCCGTCTTCTCCTTTTTCTTTTGCTTTTCTCTTCTTCTTTTTTCTTTTTTTAATATTGTAAATTTTGTTTTCGATATTTTAATTATTTATAGTGTTACTGCTTTTTTTATCTTTTTTTTGTGGTCAAAGTGTTACTGCTGTTATGGTTGCTTTATTCAATTTGTCGCGTTTTGGGATTTCTAAATATAGAGCAGACGTTATTCTCTGGTTGACGAATCATAGCTTGCCAAGTAATGTTCTAAATTCATTCTGCAGACTTTATTTATGGCACGAGAAAACTTGTGTGAAATTGTTTTTGTCGTGTGGTGAACAATCTAGTTGAAACATAAGGAATGCTAATTACCTCCCATTCTTTCCTTTTGTACTCGATTTATGCCATGTACATTTGAATGACATATAAATCCATGTATTTCGTGTGCATTCCACACACACTCATAAAAATAAGGAATTATAGAACGACAGAAAATAAATTTTAATCAATACCCATGTTATAATATGAGTGAACGACAGAAAATAATATCACTAAATATCCACTTATATTATAGCATATGTATAAAATATACACATGGGCGTACTAATGTAATATTCTACAAACAAAATACTAATATATTGCATTAAATATATAAATTTATGTATGACTCCCATATAAACCTATGTTTTCCACATTACACTCATGTATAAAGATTTTATTCTCTTTACGAGCAAAATATAATATTTTGTATTCAATATATAGATTTATGTGTGTATTTCATTCATAAATTTATTTATTCCACATACATATAAAGATCTGTATCCATTTTACACACAAAAACATTCGTATTTTGTATTTATATAAATTTATGTGTATGTTAAACACGTAATATAAACTGAATAAGAAAATCAAATAAGAAAAAAATAAAAGGAAAGACAACTAGCATTTCTCATTGAAACACTGCAGCATCTTAAAATTGATTTTTAATCGAATTGTAATAGCCTTTTTTTTTCTTTGCTGTGTTTATTTTAATCAATACCCATCCTTTTATTACGTCATATTTTATTCTTTTTGCAGGGTTCATAAATTTTTACTATTTTTCTTTATGAGATAATAATTAATGCAAGAAAATCACAGACCTCCTCGTCGTGGACCAAAAGGCTCATATGTCGACACAATGACACCTACCCTAGACTAAAACAAAATATCTGTCTTCACCTCCACTTCACGTCAATAAAATCATTCATCCTCGCCGTTTAATGAAGCTTTCGTGTTTAAAGTTAAAACACATCAAATCCAATACACAGCTGCGTGACTGTACATACCACACAGCCCTTTGTGGACCCCTCGGAATAGTGACATGTCCTTCTTATGACTCTTATCCAAAAGAAATTACAAGTAATATTTGTTTTGAGAAAAATTACCAGTAATATTAGATAAACTAGCGTACTGTATTAACTTTTGAACACCAACTTTATTAAAAAAAATTAAACTTTTGAACAACAACTAATAATGTTTCATTTGCTTTTTGCCTTGTAGCTTAGTTGATTAATAGTGTTTATTTTTGCACTCGAGTACTTAGGTTCGACCTCTTTTCTCAATTACAATTGTATTGGAAAAAAAATAAATAAAACGTTAATTGGTGTCTAAATAGTTGATATAAACTCGTTTAAGAATAATTCTAGATAAAGCATAACTACTTTTAGGGAGAAGCATATCTAATGTGCTTCTTCATATAATCATTTTTAGTGATTTTAAATTATTTTTGGAAGAAGCACCTCATATGTATTTTTACATAAAATTACTTAAAATGATTATATTGAGAAGTTATTGTTCATAATTTTTTTAATAAATTGAAGTTTTTAGTATGTATGTACTGGAATAGGATCTCTGACAAAATTAGTTGGTAAAGGGTGAATTTTTATAGATACAATGAATTAAGTGAGTCGACCATAACAATATATTCGCCTCAAGTTTAATTCCCCTTCTCGCACATTAAAATAGTTTAAGAATAAATTTATGGTAAAAAAACACAAACGCAAATAACCACATGGGAATCAATAATGAGGGGGGAGCCCGTTAAAGTAATTTGGAGAGTTGGGAGGGCGTGGGAAGGGTGCGCGTAATGGCGCCAAGTGTGTGGAGAACGCGTGTTGTAGTATTTTGTCGTGGATGGGCTTGTGGATGCACGGGACTTTCCGTGCGGCTTCGTATGACCCCTTCACGACAAACCCAACTACCACCAAAGTTTCGAAATTCTCCACATGGATGCGCAGGTCACTGGTTTCTCTTTTCGGCTTGGTGAGATACGGAGAGTGCATGGCCCAGCCATCCAAAATCCCCAAAATAATGCACTCAATTCCACTTGATGCCAAAAATACCATGCCATTCATTTTCTTATGGTAATGTCAGTCTCATAGTTCTAATTTATAAGTCCAAATTATTGAGAAATAAGTAGATGCCATACTTGATGTCGAAAGATATATTCCTCTAATAATAAAAAATTTATTTTCTATTTTATTTCACTAAATAAGATATACTTTAATTTTGACACTTTTTTAAATTATTTTATTTGAGATACACTTTGTTGTCATTTTATTGAACCCCCATAATAATTCCTCACAAAAATATTGAAGATAGTCATCAATATGAGTATGCCCACGTGGTATATCTTGTATGTATTATAATATAAGTGGACGACATGGTTAAGATTTTTTATTTTATGAGATAATATTATTAAATATTTATTTACATTATAACAGGTAAATGAGTTATAATATCGAGTCATATCCATTTCCAAATTATAATTATAAAAAGTTGATATATATCTAAATTCTCATTGAGAAGTTGGTTTTAATTCTCGGAATTAGTGACTTTGACACAAGTTCTTGGCTTTTATGCCACGTAAGATTACATTAATTTTTAATATTTTCTGATGTAATCGTGCTTATTTTTTATTCCAGTATTGCTCCTTATACCTTGAATCGGTAACTGTAATTTATGTGATAATTACATAAAAGAATTGATTATGACCATAATCAATTAACAAATTAAGTGCTTATGACCATAATTTGATATTTGTAATATTAATTTTTTTTTTTTTTTTTTTTTTTTTTTTTTTTTTTTTTTTGTTTAATTGCCATGAATTCTATTAATTGTATCCATGATTTTGTATATTAATATTGTCTTTTTTTTCTTCTTCTTTAACCCAAAAAGATCATTGGCTTTCTTTCTTATTCTTTGCGACCTCTTTATTAGGTAAATTGAAGAAGAATAATGTTACTCTTACCACATTTGTATACCACATCTTTATACTATCTTATGTGGCAGTTGAGGTGGACAGCTACATCAATTAAAATTATTTAATATTTTTTTCTTTTATGATTTATTCTAGTATTGTTTTTCTAATTGCCTTAATTAAAATACACTTAATTGATTTAATTGATGTGACATATAAAATGGACATGACACATCATGTGGTATAGAAATGTGGGATAAAAATGTGATAAGTGTAGCATTACTCGTTTACCTTATGCATAGGCACATAATTTCATGTGGATGCTTGTCTTATTGATTAGTATAATATGTGGGTCTTTACATTTATTAATTACATTGTATTTTATCCATATATTAGGTAAATATTCACAAGGAAATAATTCAAATTTTAAATTATAAAATTCAATTACAATAAAATAATGCATTAAATTTGAATTTTCAATGTGTTTATTTATTTACCTCAAATGGTGAAATCTACACGACAACAAAATCAAAGTTCTTGCATCGAAAACCAAAATGACGAGGACTTGGCCTAATGACAACTAATCATTTTGAACTTAAATATAAGAAGCCCTTATAATTAGTCCATGATTAGTTGATACAACTTCACTCGCCACCTCATTTGTCATCTCATCATCTAGTATTCATTCAACGTTTGTTGATCAAAATCTGTCTAATTATAAATCTATATAGATTAGTTGAGAGCATTGACTTAATATACGTTTTTCTTAAATATAGATTAGTTGAGAGCATTGATTTTTTTTCTTTTTCTTTCATAAAATATAGAAAATCTCTCAGTTTACATCAAATAGAGCCGGACCTTAACTCGTTCATTTAATGGATTTAAGTTGGCCCATTTCCGACCCGAAATGTTTAGATGACCTAGGCATGCACCCACAATAACATATTTCTTCTTCATCCTAGCCTATTGGCTAGTGGCTAAAAGTTCCCAACAAGGTGAGAGGAGATATACATTCTTCTGTCACATCTATCTGTCATTTTTACTTCGTGAACCCAACAGCAGCCTTTTGCCCCTTTCCCTTTCAAATCAATGGCTTGGCTTCAATGCCGAAGGAAAGGTGGATTGTGTGGAGAGAAGTGGTTGCAAGTTGCAACTTTGCTTAAATACAGTTACATGCTATGATGTCTTCAGATCCCTTTCTCAGAACTTCACTGTGATATTTTTTCTTTTACATTTTGATTCTTTATTTTTTGGGTTTTTGTTCATAATTGCTTTGTGCTCCACTTCTCCACTTTTTTGCCGGGGACGTGACACATATCCTCTTACTAGGCTTTCAAGTTAAGCTAACCGTAAAATACAAGTAGCCATAGCTGTCGAGAGGATTGATTTATTCGTTATATCTCTCTCATCACGTGAGATGGACCTAATCAAATGTTTCGTAAAAGTTTTTATGTGTCTGGAGTTATCCGCAGTACAATCAATTGTGGAACTTCATAAACACTGGACTTGGACTTTAAATTGGTAGGATCGACTTAGGCCTATTGCAAATAAAACAATGGGCCTAATTTATTGTGAATCTGGCTTTAGGCCCAAAAGATGTCGTCTTGTTTTATTTTTCTGAAAACTGATCGCATTAAGCAATGAAAATATAAATTATACATCAGTCATTTGAATTTACAGTCCGAAGGACGGGACATATCCCTCAATTTGTCCAGAAAAAAAAGAAAAAGAAAAAAAAGGGACATGTAATTAGTTCTCTCTCCAAGAGTAAAATGTTTGGTCACCTATAAGAAAAAAAGAAGAAGAAGAGGAAAATAGGAGGTTTAGTCTATTTAGCACGGACACCACATTGATCGTTGGACACGGGTGTCTGAGGAGTGTCCGAGTGTCCAACACTCCAACACTTGGGCTCAGTGGAGTATCCGTGTAACATAGAGTTTAGTCCCGTGCAGCAAATAACTTTCTAACTTTGCGAATGGATCTTCGGCATATTGGACATATTTTGCTCTCCCCATAAAAAATCCTGCAACATGTATTCTCTGTAAGATAACAAAATTCAACACAAACCAACATGTTCTGAAACGTTTCTAATGTTTTAGGCTAAGCACACACACACCTCTGTGCACAGACGTAGCAGGTAGCACAATGTCCACAAGGAACCAAAAAACAATCCCTTTGCTCAGTGTAGCAGATCACACATATTTTCCCATCATACAAGTCCTCAGAGGAGCTTGTAATTGGGCCATTGCTACTATTACTGCTGCTGCTGCTGCTGTTGCTGCAATTTCCGGATTCTATATCGCACTCGTCACATGTCCCGTATGTTACTGGCATCGTCTTTCCGGGTTGTAACGTGCTTGTTTCAGTACTTTCTCTTATATCCTCTATACCGCCCTCCTCACCATCGTACTCATTTATGTACTTCAATATCATGTATGCAACAATCACAAGCAATGCTGCATTAATATATGGTTGAAGCTGCATTAGTTTGTAGGCATAAGTTATTAACAAAAATTTCAATTTTAATTTTTCGACAAAATCTTACTTAGAATTCCAACGTATGCAATCAAACGGGCTAGAAAAGTAAGCGTAATGCACCATTCCACCTGATCATCCTGTAATTGTACAAGGAGAAATCAAGATTGGTTAAAAAAGTTCATTATGCAGATACTATTACATCAATAAAATGAACATATGTAATGCCTTACGTCATAGGTGGTACTCGTTAAATTGTACGATTGAGAGTTGATCGATTGAAGCTTCCGGTGCTTCAGTCCATCTATTATGGAACACATTCCTACGGCTCTGCTATGATGCTTCCTGTGGTTATAATAATTTTTTCCCCTGCAGTATGAAAACAGAGATTTTAATGACATGCAGTGGCGGACCTATTAAGGCGCAAGGAGGTGCTGCACCTCCTTTCGCCGGAAAAATCATGTAGGTGCTTCAAAATGCCATTTTGCTCAACTGGTGTACAGATTACTTTAAGTTTACAATGTAAATAAAAATAAATTAAAGTAAAAGGACAAAAACATTTACTTAAGTTTACAATGTAAATAAGGAAGTACCCCCATTTGGATTCAAATAAAAATACTAGAAAATCAAATTCCCACCAAATCAAAATAGGAAAAATTGGTTTTAGTGCAAAGTACGATTTAGGCTAAAAATGATGGCTCATTAAGTCAATATATACTTTATATTAAAATCCCATAAAATCAAGTTTTTGTTATTTGATGTGTAGGGAATAAAAGCCGCCAAAAATTATCTTGAGAAAATTATTATTCCAAAAAACCATTTTTCATACTTAGTCAATATTGCACATTTGTTAAAAAATTTCTGGATCCGTGTGTGTTCCTAAATATAAAGTAATAGACAATTTTAAGATCTGAGGCCTCAACCAACGTTAGAAGCTCATGAACCTATAAAATTAGTTTAACATGTAATGGTTGGACAAGTCACAAGGGGAAAGATCTAAGTCAAATGTTCGTATAATTAAACCCAAAAAAAAAGAAGAAAAAAACATGAGCAAAATGAAAATTTGAAAATTCATAGATGTATATAAAAAGCCTTTCTGCATTACCTCAAAAGGCCTTGAATATAGACCCGAGTTCAACTCCGGCTTTCGCAGGATCCATGGAGAAACGCAGAGCACTTTGAGTACATTTCAGAAGGGAATGTCAATCTCCTCAGTTTTCATAGAGATCTCACTGACAAAATGTGAAGAAAAGTTGCTGCTCTGTGGACAAATTTTGCTAATAAGATGAAAGACTTGTACATTTAAGAATATATTAGCAATGTGGGAATAATGTGCACACAGCCTGTACCAAAAAAATTTGGTAGAAGCTAACAAGGCTTCACTTGAATGGCTTTGAACATGAGCACAGAAAGGTGGTCCTTAGAAGCCAGACCAGGTTGGAAAAGACACTGACTGAGGTGTGATGGACATCAAAGATAGACTGGTAGTTGTTCATCTGGGCAATCTTCTTAACTAACCATCTTTTGAAAAAGTCTGGCGGGTAAGGGAAAATGCAAGACTTTCTGTGTGTCTTGAATGGTAGGTTGGCCGTTTTGGGGTAGGCAGGTGAGCACCAAACTCCAATTTTGGAATTGGAACATGGTCCAACTTGAAAGTGAGATGAAAGTAGAAACTGCTTGACCTTACTAATTTACTATCAGTTAATGTAATGGTAGGGTCAGTTTGGAAATAAAAAAATTATTAGAATAAATCAAAATAATTGTTTGCAAATTTGGACAGGTTGTCAAATCTCAAATGTTCATTTGAGTAAAGTCAAACTTTGGTTTTGTTATTTTTTTCTTTGGGTTCATTAAACCTTAGCCCAAAGACAATCATATAAAGAAAAAAGGCTGACCCAAGTACATAAATAAACTCAATGAAGGGCCAACCATAAAGCAACAATGAAGCCTTAAGAAAATAAAACCAACACCAAGTACAAACCCAAATCAGAAGCCCAACAAAAAACAAGAAAATCCCCCTAAGCAGAGAAATTTTGAAATTGAAATCCTAGTACTGAATTTTTTTAAAATTTATATCTTATTACATTATGGTTTAGGTCAATAATTATATATTGAAATGAAATGAAAAACCCCTTAGGGCTCGTTTGATAATCATTTCAATTTTAGTTTTTAGTTTTCATTTTTTGTACTAGAGTATACAGGAAAAAGAGGAAGAATAAAAGTGAGAATGAGAGTGAAGATGAGATTGAGAGGAAATATGAGAGGGGAGAGAATGAGAGGAAGAAGTAACAAAAGTGAAAACCAACTAAAAACTGAATCTATTTGAAATTGTTTTTACTTTTGTCACTACTTCATCCCATCATTCCCTCTCATCCTCTCTCTCAATTTCATCTTCATTTCCATTCAGATTCATATTATCATTTTCCTTTAGACTATAAAAAATTAAAAATTAAAAATTAAAAATTAAAAATTAAAATTAAAATTGAAATGAATTATCAAACAGACCCTTAATTTGGTGATTGTAAATATATTAAGGATAATGATTTCACCACTTCAATTTTATCTACTTACACTCCTTTTTTAATTATAAAATAGAATGTAAATAGATAAAATTGGAGTGAGAAAATCACCACTCTATATTAATTCATCTTTTAATTTTCTTTTTCAATATTCGAATTCGAGACATCTTCTAATCAAAAGGACAAAAGTATCACTAAATCGACAGCAAACTGCACTGGTTTTGTCCTCCATGGATTTTGTACAGGTGGCCCTGCCACATGAAGTTAAAAAACCCAACAGATCGAATGGACAAGTAGAGGTAGTATTTGTTGTTTGGCTGTGCGGGCCCAATATCCCATGCAAGCATTGAGCAGTGGGGAGGCAACGACGGGCTTACTTTTGGCATGCATTGCATGCTTTGTTGTTAAAGGCAGTGTTCTCTTCTGCATGTTGTTCATCAAGTACACAAAAGTGATTGACAACAAATTCATCAAGCGGTCCATTCAGATGACCCCAAAAAACTGCCCCCATAATTGGCTTGGGATTATTGAGGAATATATCAGATATATGTATGCTTTCTAGCTGGAACTTATTTTCACTTTTGATAAAGAATTTAGAATCAATTATAAATATACACGTATTATAATATTGGTAGATTAGTAAAAGTTACGTGCACTAAAAGTTTACACGCTGACTAGATCCATCTTTTCGGGTGGGCAGGCAGGATCCCTTTTTCTCTAGATGATTTATCAGACACTTTGCATTAGTTGCATTAGTGAAGCAAAATATAGAAATTAACAATTACAAAGTGTGATTAGATTGTTCGTTGAATGAGAGACATTGGAGTTAAAGTTGGTAAAAGTGAGAAATGTGAACAATTACGCACTTAGGTCCAAACCAAACACTAAAATTTCTTCTTTTGAAAAGAAAGAAAGGAAAAAAAAGAACCCTACGATCAAACTGCGGGTTTGTTACAAATGTGTCCCCATAGACACACACATTGCTTTCACCAAAGTCCGTCTTGTCTGGAAGTCTCATCAACTTTGCACTCTTTTTTGACATAGATACTTGGCTTTCGTCAAATTTTGTTTTTTCTTTCTTCTGCTCCAAAACCTCAACCTCAAATTTGGTTGAATGTTCAATGTTCTGTCGCACTTTAGTGTCGATCTATATTCAGAGTTTTCTTTTTCTTTTTGTGGAAAAAAAGAGAGAAGGCAAATTCAACATAAAAGTCGACCAACAGAACCCTCCTGGAAACTTCATGCATTGTACATTAGCATGAGAAAAAGGAGGACTTAAAAAGAAAGAACAAACAATAAAGGTTGCAGTACGCTTGAAAGAAAAGCACCAAATCATATTAAAGATCCAGTTGTAATTTCTAGCCTTGTAAAAATAGATTTCAGTCTCTGTAATTTACAGATTAATCAAATCCTTACACGAGGCATTGCATATTAGATAGCAGGGATAATAAGGAAACAATTGTACTTGGTATCGGATATTAATTTACAGTACTATTGCAAATGTCCTAGATAAGAAAAGTTGATATTCGATATTAGCCAATCACTCTCGTAGGTAATATTTTTCTTTTTTTATGTCTGATTAATTGCACTGCTAGAAATTTAGTAAAGACTGGGCCGCCCCTTGGCCAGGGCAACTACGACCACTACCCGGGGCCCACGATTTAGAGGGGCCAAAAAAAAAAAGTCTATGTATATGCATATGCAAAAAAATAAAAATAAAAATAAAAATCCTCATAAAAAGATAAAATAAAACTAAAAGTAAAGGGGCATGTGTGATATTTATTGAGAGTCTCACTTGGTAGTATAAAACAATAATAAATAAAGGCACACACATATGCAAACAAATCTAGAAGCAAAGGGAGTCAACATTATTGTTTTTCCAAGAACCAGACGGAGACTCTTGAAATCAATCGAATTTTATTTTGTTCTCTCCAAAATTGAGTGCGAAAACAAAGCCATTTTGAGTTGGAAATTGATTGATCTCTCTGAAATTGGGAGCACCAGCACCAGAGCACAACATACAAAACCTAAAATATAGGGTTTATTGTTCTTTCTAAATTAAAATTATTAAAATTTTATTTGTGGACAATCATGGCTCAAGATAGACTAAATGGACTAGCAATATTATGCATTGAAAGAGATATGTTGTAAAACATTAAATATGATAATATAATTGATGATTTTGCTTCTAAAACTACAATAAGTAGACATTTTAAATGATCTTTTGTGATTGGGATTTCATTGCTATTTTTATTTTATAAGCGCATATGAAAGTGAAGCATGGGGACACATGCAAGTTAATTTGTTGTTGAATGTAATGTTTTTAATCAGGTACTCTTTTTCCTTCGTTTGAGGTTTTGTTCCCATTGAGTTTTCCTGAAACAAAGTTTTAATAGGGCCCAAAGTGCTCTATATTATCTGTTTTTGTACTCTTATAATTTTTTAAAAAATTATTATTTGATATAAAATTAAATTATTATTTATTTATTTATAAAGGGCACATTCTTAGACTTTGCCTTAAATCACCCAGGGCCGGCCCTGAGTAAATATCCTTTGGTTGACAAAAGCTGCACTTACTTGCGGCAGTCGATCGACTCGACACCTTTTGTTTCTTTTTATTCCACTACAGAGCAAGAGACGCACTAATTAGTAACATGATGTTATAGTATTCTATTAATTTTTGAATTTGAGTTTGAATACAACTTTTTGTACCGTTCGAACTCACAATCTAATTTATTATCTTTTTAATATAAGCAAGATTCATTCATTCGTGTTGTCTTAATATAGAGAGCTTCGATGCAATGGTTAATATCAGCTATTCCTACACGCGAAGTCCTGTGTTCAAATTCCTCTTTCAATATCGCTTATATTATATAGAAGCCTAATGCCATTGCCAATCGCTTTAAGAGAAAGAGAGGTGTAGATAGCTATATAACTTTTTGCTTTATTAATGATGTAAAAATTATTAACTGACATAATACTTGACCAATATTCGTTGTTAAATAATGATAAGAAGTAAGTGTACATGAAACTGAAATCTAAACAACAAGGCTGTCATGGCCTGCCACAAAGTCACCCCCGCCATAATCCACTGGCTAAAGGCCCTGCGATGTGCTTCCAAACAAGTACTTGAAACTCTGAAGTGATACCCTGCGAAACATGGAGAATAGTTTTTTAATTAGATTAGACAGAATGAATTAAATATAATGTGGTTAGGTATACTTAGACGCAAAAGCAAGCATGTTTAAGTTTCATAAGTAAGAAGTCTTTCATCAACTAATGAGAAGTCAAAATAGTAATTAACAAATTTATCCTCTCTCTCGATCGATCACCTCACCCTTCTTCTACCCTCATGACATTATAGTCCGACCCTCATGTATCTTTGTCAAAGTTCAAATCAATCAAGCAAAGCCACATCTTGTTCATGTTAGATAAATCATGACAATATATTTGTCCAATCTGACTAAGAGACGTGAGAACGCTTCTCAAAGATTATTGGAGTTAAATAAGGAAAAAAAAACACAAGATAGAGTCTTCTCAAGATGCTTAAATAATCAGCATGGGCGTAGACAAATTAATTACATCAAACTCTTCTCAAGATGCTTAAATAAGAAACTCCAAAATATAGAATAATAGAAGATCAGAAATAACGTTAAGTGTTAATTACTAATGATGCACATGACAATGTCCTTTTTTCTAATAGAAATAAATGGGGTTTGAACTTTGAAATTAATTGTGGCGATGAACAACTAATTAAGCATTGCCACATCAATACAAGTGATATTAGGAGAGGGGGAATCGAACTTAAGACCTCGGGTGCAGGGTATAAATGGTTTTATCATACCAATAAATGAACTAGAATTCATTTAATTCAATAACTGTAGATCTACATTTAACCAGTTTTTACTAATTGGATCCGGATTAATCTCTATTTATATTTCTGGAAAGAATCAACACATTCAAAATAGTTCAAGCATCAGAACTTGAAGTTGGGTTAATATCTAATTTTATATTTAGTATTTTAGTTTGAATCATTTCCAACACAACACGATCATTGACAAATAATTGAGCAGCATCGATCTTGCCATGCTTGCTTGCGAGGATACATTAGCTAGAGGGGATACAAGTCTCCATCATTGTAGCTGGAGGACGCAACTTAAGTACTCGATTTTATGATCATATACAAGTTGCATGTCTATTCTTTTGTTAATGCACTATTTTGGCCTTGATTTTCATAGGCAAGTTGCATGCTTATTAATATTTAAGTGGAGCGAGTTATATATTAACCTTGATTAATTAGATTTTTGGTTGACATTGTTCAATGTTGGACAAAACTTGATGATATTTTATGTTTTTGATACGAAAACTTGGTGATATCTTTTGTTTTTCAAATAAGAAAAACGTGGTGATATTGCCGGGAGACTTTGGAAAAACACAAAGGAGAGAGAAATTTTGTAAAAGAAGCCAAAATGGACAAAATTGCCCTTATTTATTTTTGGATTTCCTAAGGAATCCTTTACATTTGCATGTCTTTGATTTGAAAGTTGAGAGGTTTTTATGTCTTTTTTGAAAAAGCTTTGGCTTTTTCCAAAAGTGAAAATTTTTTTTTGGCTAAAACCTAAATTTACTTCAGAAATATGAGAATAATTTTGTCCTTAATTAACCATTAGGGAGGGTTAGGGTTAGAGGTTGGGGAGATTGATGTAATTTTCCCTAAGTAGAGTATAACCCACAATGTTAAAACATCGGCCCACACCTTTAATTTAGCATCCATATGTGAAAGTGCTCGTGATATGCTCCCAAACAAAAGAGAAACCTAGTTGTTAATCACTGTCATATTAACTTGTAACTTACATAATCCCCACCTAATTATATCAAGATCGAGTTAACGCAGAGGAATAGTTAGCACGTGCACTAAAATCCATGCAAGTAAATCCCACACACTTAAATTAAAATAAACAATTACACACACATGATCACAACATTACATCAACACATTTGTACAAATTGTTGGCAGATATATAAAAACAGGAGAGCATTACGACTCCCTGCAACGTCTCGTCCCTCAACTTCAAGAAAGCTGAGAATCGAAAGCAAAGAGACAAACGATACGGTGGACAAACGAACAAACATATCTATATATCAGTGACAATTACATATCGCACATAGATGCCCGCAGAATTACTTAGAACTTATTGCACAGACGCAGATCCACTTGGATTCAAAACAAAGAAAACCATCCAAAGAAAAGACACTTTTAAAAGCTATAGCTAGGATGATCAACAAAAGAGAAAGGAGCCCTCTCCTTTTAGAAATTTTTTCTTCTTCCCCATTTGTACTTATGTAGTACTACTGCACTTAACGACGTCGCTCTGGGGTCCAGTGCGGTGCACTTGGGCTAAAGTGCACCGAGACGACCCTTGAGTCCAGGAGTTCCATGATGGGTGAGAAGTTCACGCACCTTGGTGCCTTGTACTGGTTGATGGACGCACCTCTAGAGATTGCATAGTCCATGAGTTCCTCAAATGTCCCGTTTTTCACCACCCTTATCTCAAGTGGTCCAATTGAATTGTCAGCCACTCTGCCTTGTCTGTACACCGAGTTCAACGACTCTTCCATGGCCAGACAACACTTGTCCAGAACCTCGTGACTCGGGGAATTATTCGCCGGGTCCTTCACAAGCAACTCCCAGTAAATCACATAATGTCCTGGGATTGTCTTGGTGTCAGCAAAGCTCGTGTACTCAACCACGCTCGTGTTGAACTCTCTCAGCAATACCGACGCGTTGTCGATGGCTTTCTGCAGCTCAGCCTCATCGGTCTTGTCCGCGTCAATGCTCAACAAGACGTTCTTCCTCCTCACAAACCTAAACTGAGGCGCGGCGTTGTGGAAGCCGGTGACCTCAAGAATGTCACCCACTCTGTAACGGCACAATCCGGCGTAGGTTGTTATCACCAGCTCGTACTCCTTCCCGACTTCCACGTCAGCAAGGTCGACGAGGCGGGGAGGGGAGTGTTTGGACAGAGGAGGAGCGGAAGGGTCGTGCGGGATGAACTCGAAGTAGGCCATGTTTGGCATAATTGTGTAAGATACCTCAGAAGGCTTACACATTGGTTTGAGGTTAAGCCCAAAGTAACATTCGGAGGAGGCGTACATAGTGCAGGCCAACGGCAAGCCATTGCTGTAGTAATCGAGGGTGGGGATGTACTGAGCCATTGCACCGGTGACGATCACATCCAGGTACTTTGTGTTTGGCCAAATCCTTGGGATTATGCCTTCCCAATTTTCTTCACAACACTCCTTTGTGATGAAACTGGACAGCTCCGGATCTGGTTTTAATGTCCCGGACATGGATTCGCGGAGAGAAGGGTCGGTGATTTTAGGGTTTAAGGTACCATTGTGGATGTCATGGGCTAATTGGCGCCAGTTCAATTGCAGGAACCGAATTGCTCTGAGTAACCCGGAGGCAAACACCGCACCTACTCGGAGCACTTGGTGGCGCATGACGAGGCCACAAACCATTTGGGTGTACATGCTCTGGAATGAGTCTGGGCAGAGGATGGCCTCGTTGGGGCTGGTGTAGTCGTTGTAGGGGTCATATGGCCTGGTCTTGAAGTGCTCACTCTTGTAGTAGCTTGTCAATACCGGACGTGCCACGAGCCCTCCCGGAGTCCTGCTCTCCGCCTTCACGAACAAGAAGTAGAGCCCCTTGCCCTTGTCCAGGTCCGGGACATAACTGTCACATTAAAACACAATTCAAACTCATCAGAAAGTAGTAAATCGCATTAATTAATGAACCCGAAATAAAGTAACTAATCACTTTGTGAAAAATAAAAGCGAGTCTTAGTTCAAGTGACAAGTGGAGCAGATCTCAAGTTGGATTTTCTTTATAACAAAAAAAGAAAAGAAAAGAAAAGTAGAGAAATTAGGAATGAAGAAAAGTTTACAGGTTCATCACTGGCATAAGCAAGCTGTATAGCAGCGTACGACGGTCCAACTCTTCATGAATTGTAGGCATTAGTTTTCTTTCACCAGCAGAAGTCCCAGAACTGCATGAAAATAAAAACCATTAATTATTCTACCGTACTAAAAAAAAATTCCTAACAAACTTATTACGAGAAAGAGGAAAAAAAAACACTTAAATATATGGTATGTTTATAATTACCTGGTGAGGAACTCAGAGATGGGATGAGAGCTCAGGATGAGTGAGCGGTCACCATTAGCGATACGTTGGATCTCCGGCTGAAGATCCTCGTATGTAACAACTGGGACCTTGGACTTGAACGTGTCCCGATCGGTGGCACCGCGGAGGCAGAACCTCTTAAGGTACTCGGTCTCTGCGTTGCGACTGAGTATCTCACTTAGAACCCTCTCCTGCACGGAGTCCGTGTTCCTGGTCGTCTCCTCTATGAACTGAAGGGCCTTGGCGTCCTTCTCACTCGCAGGTGGGGCCGGCGGGGACGATGTCACTGAATCGACGGCCATGATTGATTTGATCTGGCGAAATGTTACAACACAAAAGCAAAGCTTAAAAGAAATGAACGAGAGAAAGGAAATGTGATGGATGTGGTCAGAGGTGTGGTGTTTTGGAGGGTTTATATAGGGAGCTCGTGCTTTGTTTGTTTTTTGGTGCCACGTCACGTTCCACGCCACTGGATGCCACGTGGACAGCCGGACCAATTGCTCCTTGGACGGACGCTGACGGATCCTAGTTGGTCACAGCGGACATTGGAAATAATTTTGTCTGAGAGAGTGTTGGGTCGAGAGGGGGCAGGTGGGCCCACTACACGTCGAATAGCTATATGGAGGCCGACAGGTGGGGCCCATTGACTATTCCAGCTCAGCAAAGGGTTTTGTCTGGGCCTACTCGTCAGCCGGACCACGCGGCCTTTTTTTGAGTGAGCTTGTTTGCTTGTTTGCAAACTATTAGCAGCCGGCTAAGTATATTGAGAGAGAGAGTGAGAAAGAGAGAGAGACGACGGCCAAAAAGCAATGGCAATTGGTGTTGGAGATTGGGGAGAGAAAATTTGTTGTTGAATTTTAATTGGTATTATTATTTGCTTAATTAAGAGTTTGATTAAGATAATGATGTATTATGGGGCAGCAATCACGTGAACACGACCTTAATGATTCTTAATTTTTTTTTGTTGGGTTGGGAGAGGGTTTTGATTTCTACTTGTTATCAATGTCTGCTTAGGGTAGGCTTGTGGTAAGATTTTAATATGGGTTAATTAGGGGTAGGTGAGCTCTTTGCATTTTTTGTACGTCATGACAGTTGCATTACAACGACATTGTTTTCTTCGCTATCTTTTGGGAATGATTAAATTAAATCTTTTGAGTATAGTTAAACCCAGATAATCATATGTGGACATTTAGATTAGATTAATTAGTATTTTTTAATGATTAATTTACAAGGACATCAAGGGAATCCTATGGAATATTGTTCATTTTTAAGAGTTACAAGGTTGTCATCGTGACATCAAGTACATGTTTTTATGCTGAATGATTTCTAGTTTAACCTTTTTTTTTTAAGGATAATCCTCACAAAGGTTCATTTGAAAATTGACGTTTCGAATAACTAAATCAGTTTTTAACAAGAAATTGTCTTAAAAATATGTATTTATATGTTCAAATAAGTAAGAGTCATCAATTGGTATATAAATAAGGAGATCGAATTATAGTTATGTCGAGTTACCTTTTAGTAAAAATCTCATTCCTGACTGGCAGATTGATGGGCAAAAACAGGGAGAATCTATTGGTGCCCTATGTGTGTAGGCACGTACATGGTTGGACTTTTAGGGCTGCACCATATATATTAAGTGGTACTAAGAGCCTAGGCAGTGTTTGGTAAGTGTTGTGTGTGTAGGCATGTGTGAAGGTTTGTGGTCGGACTTTTCAGCCGGCTACACCATAATAATTGATATAAGTAGTATTATTTAGAGCTTAAACAATATTTGATAATTTGGAGTCTCTTGTAGCTTAATATTTGGTATTTACATGCCAACGAGACGTCTAGTCCAATAAAGAAGAGCCTTGACTTACAAATCAATGGACTAGACCTATCATGCATATATAAAAAAATAATAGTATTTACACCATAATCAATGAGCGGTTTAAATAAATACACAAGAAAAAAAAAAGCATGGAAAGATCTATATACACTTATATGGAATTGACTTGGAACATGTCACTTTTCATGGAACAATGCTTACACTGAATGAACCAATAAGAACAAGAAGAATATAAAGTGACACACAATTATGTCGGAATAATGATAAATTTGAGGCAAAAGGAAAAAGACAACTTCGCAATTATAGTTTATTTCAAGGGTTAAACAACAACAAGAAAATAAGAAAAATTCATAATCTGTTGCTCTCACGAAAGGTACTTAATACTTATTCAGTGAAAAGACCAAAACAAAAGCAAAAATGTACAATTTCCAGCACTAATTAAATTAGGCTTTTGAGATTTCAATACCTAAATTCGGATAATACTTGTGCATGCAACAATATCCAGAAAGAGAAACTTAGAAAGAGAGCTTTGTGATGGCCAGATTGCGTGTAGAGCACCATCCTTCAGCTAAATGCCAATCAGAATATGAAGTGGCTCTTTTCAACTTTAGAGCACCATCATAGCCATTATAAGTGTCCTGGAAGAAATAGCATATGAATATGATGACGCACATTAACTCATTCAAATGGCAATTTGGGTGATGACTCCTAAACTGTTTGGATTAATGAAATACAATGTGGTTGGATTAATGAAATACAATACGGGGTGAGCGTTATACATATATAGTGTTTCGTTTCAATTGAGGTAAGGTGTTAATATATGATAATGGTTCTCCTTAAAAAGGATTAAAAACTCAAGTCACCCATTGCAAACCAAGTTATGAAAAATAAAGGAATATATATATATATATATATATGTATGTATGTGTAGAATGGCTTTTCAAAGAGCAGAGAGTGGGACTTCTTCAGCCATGGAAAACGTAATATTGTTTGTTTGAGAACGTTTTTATTTTATGAGATTTTGCTTATTTCTCTTTTAAATTATGACATGGGAGATGGAAAAGAGAAAAAAAAATTGTATACAAAGGAATAGAAAGAACGCGTTCTAGAATTACTTTAAAGTACATTAACTTATGGAGCAAATCAATAGATGGAGAGATGTTGGTTCGTAGAGAGAAATTAAGGAAATTTTTAAGAATAATTCGATGAAAAAGCATTAGAAAAAGTGAAATATTTTTGCTCATCACTTTAATTCAAGGTGTACTCTTACCATCATTCTCAATATTTGACACGTGTCTATTAACATAACCATAGTTAACTCTTTGCTTTATATTTATGGAACCATGATTATGTCAATGAGCACATATCAAGTGTTGAGAATAGTGATGAGAGTACACATTAATTAAAGTGATGAGCGAAAATGCTCCAAAGCATATCTCTAGTGGATCGATATGACTTGTCAATAATGGTACTGGCTTACTCATAAATCTTCATTTGCTCCATATACCTTCCCACAAAAGGATTTCAGCCTTTAAAGTTGTTTGATCTATTATAGTATTGTAGTTGTGTGATTGAGTATATCTTTTCGCAAATTTCTTTTGGTAATTGTCCTATATATGCACTAGGTGCATCCCACTTGTTAAATTGGATGAAATTCTCATTTATTTGTCATTATTATGAGATGGGAAAAACTTACTTTAGCATATATCTAGATGTAGGTTCATTTTTGGAATAGATATGGATGTGGTTTCTACAAGTTTCACAATTCCAGCTCAGAAAGTAGATGAAATTATCGTAGTTTGAAGTAAAAATGGAAAATTCATTTTCCGTTTTATATAATATTTTTTTTGGTTAAGTAAATTAAACCCTGAAACTTTAGGGTCAATTTTGACACACAATCTTCAGAGACCCTACAAACTCATACATAAATTAACGGAAAACATACATCAGCACATTTATTAATCAAACCTTTAATGAGTCTGTTAAATGCTTACATATGAAAAGAGAAGCCCCACTTTTTCCGCTTATGGTCACGTAGGTAGGGAAAAATAATATAAAAAAAAAAAAAAAAAAAAAAAAAAAAAAATATTTAAAAAAAAAAAAAAAAATGAGTCCTTTTATTATAATTTTATTTCAACATTAATGTCTACCGTTGGAAATTTCTCTCCATTTTCTTTTGTTGCACAAACATTATGCTATGATATTCCCATGTTTCACATTTGAAAGTATGAAAGTTTGCAAATAGGGTATAATCTAATGGAAAAATGCATTGACTTGCAGACCAAAAATTTCATGTTCGAATCCCCAAGGTATCATGGTTGTGTATAGGTGTAAAAAATCTCCCTCCCCTATAATTTAGACTATCAATTATACTAAAAAAATAAGGTAAGAAATTTTAGATTAATATGATTTCTTAGAGATCTCGCCCTTTGAAGCCGGTTTAATAGGATTGGGCTGAAGAGCATGTGGTGGTTTAAATATCCTATAGTGGATTGTGATGAACCAAGTGTTACATTGTAAAAATAAAATATATTGGTTAGAATATACATGAGTTATTTCTTCTTGCACATTTTCAATTATTTTTAATTTCAGATAATCAAATGTGTATACTTTGTGGCTGTTGTATTCTTGGAATTATTTTCTTTAAGAGAGTAGTTATGTTGTTATTCTTTTGGGAACTTTGGTTTAAACTTAATAGGAAGTTTATTATTGTGACAGATAATAATTTAATTTCACATAATTTAGATAATATTATCCATTATAATATTTAGAGGATATTTAAAATGGATCAATCTAAAAAAGAGAGAGAAAGGGTTAAATAAATATTAGACATTTATGTAAAGAACTCACTAGTGTAGTGGTTTGGATTAATTTCTCCCTTATGTAAGGTTTTGGATTCGAGTCATAATATTTGTGTTGTGTGTGTGAAGTGTATTATCGCCAAGCACAACAGGAAAGTTTTAAAAAAAGAAGAAGATATTTATGGAAACAGATTTTATGGACATTGACCGATCAACAACTACCCAATGCAAGGACTTGGTCTTGGACATAATAAGAAGGCATGCCAAAGCATGTTTGACTCGTCCTCATCCCAACCCTAACTTATTCTCTCAAAAAATATTCAATGAATTAGGTTTTACTCATGCTTAAAAATTGGAGTAAAAATCCACTTGGCCTAACTCTTGTCCCGCAATGTTACAACACAAGAAACGGTCCCCCCCCCCTAATTTTCCAAATAATTGACTTTTCTCCTTTCATCACCTCCAAAGAAACATAAAACGTGGTCAAGATGGTTAACGTTATAAAATTCCAACAAGTAATCAAATCCGAAGAATAAAAAAGAAGAAGAAGAAGAGGTTAGTGCTCAGAGGAGACCAATATCTTACCATACCAGAATAATCAACAAATAATTTTAAAACAGGCTGAAAATATGTGTCATGTTTCATGGGTGCGATCATATCTATGGTCCAAATAATATGCAGCTTATAGGCGAAGGAAAAGAAGAAAAATGAGAGATGCACGTTTGCCTTGGTTCTCTGCATTTTCTTTTTTGGGTCAATATAGCTGGTAGGGAAAGTCGTAAAACTTTTGATGATGTCCATGAAATACTTGTTTCAGCAAACAGAAAAGCTGTTGTTGCTTTGGATGGATTGTACAGCGAGTTTTGCAATGAATGTAAACAACAAACATCAAACATCACCAGTTATATGCATGCAGTTCTTGTTTTGGAGAGACATCAATCATCCCCATATATGTCTCTGACATATTGTTCACGATCTACACTTCTTCCCCTTTTTATCCATTTTTTTGGTGTTTGCTTACCCATCATCTATTTTATCTCTTCTCTACCATCAGTAGAAATCTTAATTTTAAAATTTATCTGCAAAATCCAGTCAGACCAGAATGGGTTATAACACTATCCATCACAACCCATCTTGATCAGTTCTTATATATGCTCTATTTTTATATTGTTTTGTGGTATTGTATTGTTATAGTGGGATATGATGTGCCGTAGATATGTATGCGTAAGCCACATTTTCATTTGAAAACAAAATTATTACATTATAGACCACGTAATTTCCACGAAAATTTTACGTCTGTGAGAGATGTGACCAACGATATATGATTGCTAAATATTATATATATATATATATATATTGAAGAATATAAGTTCACATCGAAAACTTGACTAAATTTGAAATACAATATATAATGAATGACACCACCAATATTAATGAAATTATCTATATATATATTCATGAACATTATATTATCTATATATATATATATAAAGATTTTCTCTACTGTGCCTCAAACTTGACAGATTTTCTATATATATAGAGTGGCACAAAATGTTGATGAATAGAAAGATTTGCTCCTCTGCCTCGAATTCATATCCTATTTGTACTTGAATGAAATTTTAGTAAAGACTACAGGATCACTGAAGCTAAGCCTTTCAATTTCATGAAAACTTATTTCACTTATGGGTAGTGATCATCTTGTTTTTGCAGGTATACTTTGACTACATCTTTTGCCACTCAACAACTTCAATTGGCGAATGCATATACGGTTTTTGAAAGAGACAACATGTTGTTCATTAGGGCTGAAAACAAAATTAAAATTGAAGGGAATTCTAAAGTCATATTCAAACATCATCACAGGCACATCATTAGAATATCCCTTATTTCTTCATTTCTAGATTCTTCATATCACGCCTAGAACATGTGGGGTCACAATATTTATTTTTAGAGAAATACTAATTCCTTAACGCATGCTCTTCAAACTTGGGTCATGATCTATAGAGATTACTCGAACTTGGACCTTAAATATCTCATTACTAGTTGCCAATCATCTTTGTTTTGATTCTCTTTGGGGCCAATCTGCATCCTGGGTTGCTATCAAATTTTCCCAACCAAAAAAAAAAAAAAAAAAGTTTGGTAGGGTTACTAGCTAGGGTTGTGGATAGACTCCGGCCAGTAAAAAATTAAAGATTAATCCAATCCTAGTTGGACCCATTTGTAGACTTTGACAGATAACTAGTCTATATATCAAAATTCTTTCGAAAATGTGTAAAAATATTGAGCCATGTCTTGCAGACGACCAACATGAAACGCAAACTATGTCCCAGAAGACTAATTAATACAATATTAACCAAAGTCTTAGTGGCCTAATTGGGTTTTTTTTTCCTAGCCATTAGCCAAGGCCACATGATTAATTGTCCCCAAATCCCAACCTAGCTATGTGGTTAGAATTAAACAAGGAGAGGGTTGGTGGGCAAAGATGTTGGCTAAGCTACATATCCATGGTTATAGGCTGAATGGTCATATTATTTTAATGGCATTTGGCACCGAACACCGATCTTGGTCAAGGTCTTGGGGCACTCATGAGTTCTCAAATTTTTGTGTGACATGGCTTTTGTAGGAGATTATATTTGATAAATCCAGCTGGGCCATTGCATATCATTCTTGGAAGATGGTCCTCATACAAATGAGGAGCATTGTCTAAGCTCACATGGCTGCTGGGCCTGCTGGAGAGTATAGAAAATCATATCATCCTCGTAGCATAGGCTAATGGATTCCATTTTGCTTGTGATTGTGCATGCCATCTAATTATTTGCTGACTTTTAATTATTGGCAACAAAAAGTTTCGTACAATACATCTATTTGGTGGGAATCCGAGACATTGTTTAGTGAAGCATTTTTTAATGGAGTTTTACTGTGAGGAATAAAATAAGCAATAACAATATTCTAACTTATTTGGAGGTCAAATCATGGCACATCAAAGTATGTTCGTGTTCATGTTCACCAAGTTAGAACACTAATTCGTTCTTTCAAAGTTGGTTTTGTAGGGGCAACTTCTATTCACGGACTTGTATCAATTTGTACCAGAGCATAATTTCACCGCTTAATTAGTTCAAGTTGCACCGAAGTGACTGACGACTTACAGGATATATTATGGATTTTGATAGACGAGTGAAAGTTGTTTGAAACGGAGGAAAATGCTACTATCAAGCTATTACCATTGAAGTGGTTCGTTGAGTACGAAAGTCTAGCGGAGGGGGTACTCCATTCATGTTGGGTTCAAAATGTAGCTTGGACAGTTTGTCGTAGGTTTCTTCAAGAACAAAATAATGGCTGGCTGCCAGCTGACCTGACAAACCCAATGAAGGCCCAATTCAGTAAATCCTCAGAGTGGACAATTCAAAATTTTGTTGAGGCTTAGGAATTTTTGACTGGGCTTTGAGACGATAGGCCACAGACAGACCCAGGCATGATTATGGTTGTTCTGCTTCACAATTTTGTGAGGCCTAGGAATGTTCGACGGGCCGTTTGGCTTGTTTATTTACCATTTTGTTTTTGTTAAAGGCGTTTCTATGTTGAAACTTTTATTAAAAATTCAAGGACTTCTTGAAAAAGTATTTGAAAGTGCTTCCTCAAGAAGCCAGAACTCATACAAGGTGCTTTTTAATAAAGCGTGGTTATGGTCTGGAAGCATTTTTCTTTCAAATGCTTTCAGAAGCGACTCCGATTATCAAAAAGCACTTTTAGATATTTATCAGTCGTAAGGATACCTGAAAAAACCAATTATTATGGTCCTGAGATTACATTGGTGAAAAGGACAACTCAAATTTCTGTTGCCACTTCAAATATAATTTGTACCTACAGAGCTAAATTGCACAAATTGGCAACCTTTCTTTTCACAAAAAGCAGAAACTGAATTATTTTTCAAAGTACAGTTGAAAGTTTGGCGTTATAGCACTACGCACACCATAGTATAAAGTATGAACGACAGCAAGTCCCATCAACTAAAGTTAATGATTAAAGTTCATGCACCAAAGTGTTATTGTTTGTATTATTTAGATGAGATTTAAAAAGAAAAAAAGGAAAAAAACAAGAAGAATTTAGATTGAAATACAAACACTGGATCAGATTTTAGAATCACAGCCGAAGATTTAAGTCCAGCTGCTTATTATGTACATCTGATTCTTGTGTTGGAAATTTGTCCACACGAAAACTTCCTGGCCAAATCAAATCCATGGTTTCTTCAAGCATGAACGGTGTCCATGCCATCCCAAAACCTGTGCTGGGGTCACTAAATCTTGCCACCATTGAAGACCCATCTGATCTGCTTGGCTTCTGCACAAGTGAGTGAGGCTGGACACCTAGTGACCTTGCTGCAGCCACAGGGTTGAATGGAAACCCCATTGATGACATCATCATTCTGTGAGACTGGTACCTTTTGGCAGCTCCTCTTTCTCTTTTGTGTGCATTTTGATGACCTCCCAAGGCCTGTGAGCTATAGAATTTCCTCAGGCAAAAGTTGCATGAGAAAACCTTGTTGCTGCTAGTTGATGGTTTTGGTGACAGAGGATCACAGTCCCCAGCTGCAGATGGCTCATTTGAGTTGAGGCTTAAACTCAACCAATCTCCCAACTTATCATCTTCCTCATTATCACTATCTTGGTTGTTTTCCACCATCTCATTTGCTTCTTCTTGTTCCCTTTTGGAAATCATTGCAACAAAAATAAACACACACACTCAATTTGGGAAAAGGTAGAAATAATGGAGAGTTTGAGAGAGGGAGAGAGGGGGGGTTGAAGAAATGGAGGAGGTTGTACTTAAATAAGGGATGGGGATAAAAGAAGGAAGCTAATGTTTCAACAGTCCAAGAAGAGAAGGCATATATGAAATGATAATGGGGGAGGAAAGTGGCAGTCCTTATTAAAATATTTTATCTCAATTTATCTGGTGCTCCCACCTTGTGATGCTTGAAACTTTTAAGGGGACCAGTGCTTATGTCATCTAACAGTAGTGGCCATTCAAGCTTAGGATTCCTTAGTTCCTTGCTCATCTTTCCTTTCACACCTCTTCAATCAAGTAGGCAATGATTCCATATGGATGAATTAATCACATAACACTAGTAATTAGTGAAAAAAATGCAGCTGCTGAGAAAGTGGTGAGAAGCACTTACATGAAACGGCGAATCACGGTATGTCATGTGATAACTTTTCTACAAGACATGATTGGTCGGAGATAGTAAAATAGTGTTATTCTCATTTCATACAAGTTTTTCTAGAGAAAATGCCATTAAAAACATAGTTAAACTTTCTCATTTCCAAAGCACATCTCCTTATAAACGTTGCTTAGAAAGAGAACATGGACAAGTTGAAATTCTTATCTACAAGTCCAAAAAGTGCCCTAGTAAATGAACCTTCCTTAGTTAGATTGATATATGTATAATGTATGGTCCCCAACTCTCAACCCACACAAGAACCATATGTCTTTTTTTACCCTATACTGCAGATTTAAAAGCTCCAATATATATATACTTATATGCTGGTCTTGCCAGAGGTTAGATGTATATTAATATTAACACTCGGAGCAATTTTTTTTTTTTGGTCAGTAACACTCAGAGCTTACACACAGAAAGAGATTATTGATTGTTCTGTCCACTGCAAGAAAGTTATAAGTGTTACAGGGCCAATATTGATTAACATGTGGCCTCTGTCCACAGAGGAGGGAGAACAGGTGGGCCAATTTCAGGGTGTTATGTTGTTAGCTATAGGCAAATGATTCTTTGTACAAAAAAAAGGCCACTCCTTCTTCCGGACAAATTATAATTTGACACATGCATGAGTGTTATCCGACCACAGTGGCTTGAAATACAAACACAATGACATTCCGCTGTTTGGAAGTTCTTCTCCCTTCTATGATCACAAAGAAGTAGAAAGAGCCAATACAGTAATAGTTACCATAAGAGAACACACAGACAGACATAGGCTAACCCCCACAATGAGTTCATACATGATATGCACCAATGAGGACAGTGGAGTCGTTGAAGATGCTATTATTAATAATTTCTGCATTATGATGCCATGCTAACTTACTTTATAAAGAGTTTGGAGGACCCAGCAAACTGACATTTAATAATAATGGTGATAAAAAGTAAGTGAGATTGGTGGGATGTCTATTTCCCAATTGGGTTTCTTTCAAACAAGAGGATCATTGTGGGTTGTTTTTGATGTAGTGGGCTATGTGTATGTACAATAGGAGAAGAGCAACCAGAACCACATATGCTTTATTCTCAGACATCAGAATCTTGCTGCTCTGATAAAAAGAAGTTTCATTTAATACAATATAAGAAGAAAACAGAAGCCTCAGTTTTCTCAAGGGTGTGATTCTAAAGCTTCATTGAGACAAAATATTTTTTGTGTGTGGTGGAATTGGATTGATGAGTCAGGTGTGTGTGCTTGGAAACTGGATTTGTTTTGTCCATACTACTACTTAGCTCCTGCCTTGGCTTGTCCCTTTTAATCACCAAGCCAAAGACTAATAATTTTTTTTAGTTAATACGAAATGCTTATTAGGTTTTTTTTCCTTCTCTATTCAACAATTGTGAGATTTGAACTCACGATCTTCTCCAACAAAGTATAGACTGAATGCAACTAGACTAAACGGTCAAAATAACAGAATTGGGGTATTTTCGTTTCAAATCTTTCTTTTGAACTCACCACATCCACATATACAACTAAGGCCTCCTTACAAAATATCTCTCCATCTTGATCTCTTCCCCAAGAATCACAGAAGGAATATGCAAAGCATATTTAGGGAGAGTGTTACTGATCTTTCTCTGTGACAAGGGCTAATATCGTATCATATTGAGCATTATGATGCAAATTATGCAAAGAGGCACCATCTTATCCCGGCATCAAGTAAAGCAGTTGTTGATAAAGATCCAAACAAGATCAATTATACATGGATTTATGGATGCTGAGCAAGCAAGTGCTGATTCGACAGAGAAAGGAGCAAAATATGCCACTCAGCTTATTCAGAGACGCAAACAGAAGAGATGCTGAAGTTAACTCCAACCTGGTGAGAAGACGGGCTCTTTCAAAGTAGTAATTCTCAACATATGACTTCTTAAACTAAACCCAAGATTCTCTGTACTAATATTCTATTTGGCTTGCTCTGATAATTTATTGGGAAATCTCTATTATTTGGTTGAATAACTTGATTTCTATGATATGAGAATATCAAGACCCTTTTTTGCTCCAAGAAAAAGACCACATGCTCTATGAATCTTTGTTCTTGTGGTTCTAATTCCTATCTAGGATAGAAACATGATGTCCCTTCTCGTACTTTTTTCTTCCAAGCAGTACGCATTGTCTGCGATTGAACCCAAGACCTAACCTAATACTTAATGTCTTGACGATTCCTGTCTTCATTATGTTGGACCTTGAACAATCTGTCACGATCTCAAGTTATATTGGTCATGTTCTATTTCAGAAAACATAAGTTGTAAAATGTAAGACTCAAATCTTGACGGAATACACAAATGTGGAAGACGAAGTTGGAATATTTATAATCTGAGTGTTAGGAATGGTAAGTGATTTGGAGATTATAGGATTTTCATTCTGTATATACTGTATTGGAAACTTGGAGGGACAGCTAAAAAGGATACTTCAAAGCTTAGATTGAATTCATATTAAGCAAAAGTTGGCCCTCCAATTCGTCGAAATTGCAAACTCATGTCGGTTGCAACATGTGAAACAAGAGAGGTCACGTAGTGGTTTCAGTGTTGGAGGGGCAGAGTGCCTGGTGCGTTTCAAACACTACATGTGAAGGACAGTAGCATAAATCACTGATTTTGTTCCTTAACGCATATACTTGTACCCATATCATCCCCTCTATGTCACATACTTGGTCTTTTCCCTACTTGCATACATAGAGCAACCAGATTGATCTTCTTCTATATACAAGACCACATACTTAACATGCAATCTTGACTACACTAGTTCATAATCCCAAGAGACCGAGAAACCTTCAGCTCCGTAAAGAAGAAAAGAAAACATTGAGAAGTGAGAAATTTCTGAGCAAATTTCAAACCAGATTGGTAAATAGGGTTCGACATTTGGTTAAGAAGATGTACCAAAAATAACTTGAGCAATCATTACGCCCTTCTAGGGATGGTTTACTCTCTCATTCACTAAGCCGGTGAAAGTAATAAGAATAAGGCAAAACAGATGCAGCCTAGAGGGAACACAAATTGAACCCCTTTATGTCATGCATTAAATTTCGATTTGGATCCAGAGTCAGATAGCAACAAATAACAGTAAAACAACATGATCAGACAGATTTATAATAGTTGTATGATCTTGTAATTCTGAACATAAAAGCCTACACAAGTAAAATGGCTTACAAGAGAAAGAACACAGTAGTTGTGAAGTAAACTTATCCCCTACAATCTGAAATTACTTCCTACACCCACCTTATCAAAGATAAGGAGTATGGAAATTCTTTCACCCTCGGAACCCCACCTAATGTAGCAACAACTGCTGCTGTGTTGATCCAACAGAAGCATGTTCAAGTACCTACAACACACCCAGAAGACCAATAAGTCGATATGTAGAACTAAGCAGACACTACTAAACTAAATAGACAATAACCCAAGAAGCATTCATTTGGGACAGTTGAAAAGAGAGCAGTCCCAGTTCTGTTAACTGGAGGAAGAGTTACACATAAGAGAATATTTTCGTTAACCACCACCACATTCCATAAGGACATGCAGATGCAAATGCTAAATCCAACTGAGAGAACTTTAATTTCAAAATATAGAAACTCCCTGATCAATCAAATGGTTATTGGGTTCCAAAATAACAATATGCCTGACATAACGTATAGGCTCCTCGTTTGTTAGAGAGGACTAGACTAGACTAGAAAAATGCTTACATTTCAAGTGCATTCAAGGCATAACATGGATATTGTTGGCTAACTTGAAGGATTAAGGAGGACTAACCATAAGAGGTTGATGACTAAAACTTACTCATCAACCTCTTATAGATAGTCCCCTATCCTCCTACAAGTTAGACAACAATATCCATATTACGCATTGAATGCACATCATGAGGGCATGTCTAGTCCTCCCTATCAAACAAGCTTATAGTGCTAAGTATTAGAAACCACACTAGCAGACAGCTGAGCAAACAGTGCATTGCACATACATAAATATTCAAAGTTTCCATCTTTTTCTCTTTTCTATTGAAATTCCTTCTCATTACACTTGCAGTTCAATAAATCTAACACAAAAATGACAAAAAAAAGATGAAATTGAAAATTCCCCGTACAAGACGCACCGCAGAAAGAGAAAAACTACGAGGGATCAATGGAGGTACCCTGAGACAGCTCGCAACAATGGCGCGCTTCGACGGAAATGTGGCTTGTGAGCCGGGCCGAGGCTAGTGCGCTGTGCAATGGCATCAGCGATTGCGCGCAGGCTAATTGGCTCACATTCACTGGGAGGGAGAAGAGGGAACGGCGCGAGCTGGTCCGGAGATTATGAAGCGGAGAGCGAGGAAGGGACGAGATTGATGGAGATGACCGGATTGTTGAAGCTCTTGCTGTTGAGATTAGAGACCTTGATAGCGATGACCCAGATCGCCACGCCATTTTAGCTTGCTCTCTGAGAATTTGGGAATTTGGAATAGGAAGCAGGGTTTTAGGGCATTTTGGATTTAAACCCTAGAATTGAAGAAGATCGGTCCAGTTGCAAGGCCTGTTTTGGGATTGGCCCATGAGAGGTGGGTTTGTCAGACCCATACAATTCCCGAAACGTCCCTATAAAGAAACAAAATTACAACCGAGCCAAGCAGATCAAATAGATTCTATTATGAAGATGAAATTAGGTTCAAAATTAGCGAGGCTATTTTTGGAAGAGGAAAATTCTAAGTAGAACTCATCCTCAAATGCCTCAATGCTATTATAAAATAAGTAAATATTTATTGATACTATTTTCTAAATTTTGGGGAAATAAATCATGTCGTTCACCCATATTATAATACGTGTACAAAATGTACCACGTGACCATACTAACATAGTATTTCATAATTTATCATAACTTGTAAGTTAATTGCAGTACAATTTTTTATAGAGTTATTCTATTTAAACTCCACACTTTTCTTTGTTCACTCCAATACTTAAATTATTAAGCTCTTAAGTTTTATTATTGTGTAAAAAGATAAAAAAAAGGTCATCCAACTTAATACTTGATCCTAGTACATCTATACACACACCTCATACACATCGTTATTCTTCACATTAAGTTTTAGAAAAAACACAAACTCCTCTACATCCTATTGCCAGATTACTCTTCTCTTTCAATCCAAAAAACCTACTACACTATCATGTTCTCTTCGCAAACCCTAAATACGGCAAATCATAATCAAACAAACAAATCATAAATAATAATAATAATTATTATTATAATCATAAACAAAGAAACAAAATTGGAGGGGGAAAAAAGCAGACCTTGATTGCGAAGTTAAGAAACAATGATTGCCTAAGCCTTTGATTGATATAGAATATGTAACTTACAACATGGGTTTGCTTTGTTGAACAAGACAATAAAATATTTTAAAAGAATTAATAATAAAATAATGATACTACACATTTGAGAAAAATGTTTATATATCTTTTAAGTAATGTGAGATTGAGGTAAACTTAGAGTGGTGAGGGGCAAGATAGTAGGGTGTGAGGTGTGACGTTGATGAGTTTTTTAATTATTATTTTTTCTAATGGGTGTGTATTTAGGGATAGTTTGGGAAAATAGTGGGGTTTTCTTAAAAATTTTAAAAATTTGAATTAGGATTTGGGGTGAATAAAGAAAAGTGCTGGGTTTAAATAGAAAAACTCTTTTTTATATTAATTCTAATAGTATAGTCGCGCGTCTATACCCAAAATAGAATATTTTAAAGGTATAGCCGCGCTGCTATAATCTAAAATAGAAAGTTTTAAACGTACAGCCGTCCGGCTATACTCTAAAAAATATAATATCTTAACATTATTATAGCCGTGCGGCTATACCCCAAAAATAGAATATTTTCAAAGTATAGCCGCTCGGCTATACCCTTTAAGTAGCATAATATGAATTTTTTTTCAATTACTTTAATTAGTAATTATGTTTTAGTAATTATTTAATTAGTTAATAATTAGTATTTAAATATTTTATTAAAGAAAAAAATATAAAAAATATAAAAACTATTTATTAAGTAATATAATTCATGAAGTTAATTAAAATATTTAATACTAATTATTCACTAAAAAAATAATAATTAAAATATAATTACTAATTTAACTAATTAAATAAGGGAAAAGATATTATTTAATTAATAAAACTAAAATTAAAAATAATTTATTAACCTAAACATACTAAGTTTATATTAATTTTTTATTAAAAAAATCTCTCCTGACGAAATGTCATCGACACATATCTATTCGGGCAAAATTTGCCATATTAGACCCTTCTCTATATGAAAATTCGTCGGCACATGTAACTTTCGTCAGGAGAGGTCTAATTCGGAAAATTTTGCTGACATATACTGTGTTGACAATATTTTGTCGGGAGAGGTTTTTATTTTTTTTGTTTTTATATTAAAAATATAAATTGTTATAAAACTATGAGGAATTGTAGAAAGTAATAAGAGAAAGAGAAACACAGAGAATTTGTTCTATGAACTTGTATATCATTCATCTTTGATACCTACTATTTATAGGCTTCGGGGATAGACAAACATTCACCAGTACCTATTACAACTCATAAATGTTCTACGTACGATCCTTTGTGCATAGGTTACAACGATATTTTGATGTGTTTTATGGTAAGTATTATGAGTGATATTATGGTGGTCATCCATATTCAATAGATTTACAACAAAAATTAGTTTCTTTATTTTAATTTTTTGGCCAACTACTTTAATTTAATATATGTGATTAAATAATATCTTAGCCTTTTTGAATTACTTTAATTAGTAATTATGTTACCCTTTAATTATTATTTCTTTAGTGAATAATTAAATATGTTGAAGATAATTAAATTTCTCCAGAGCCCAAGAGGTGCGCGGCTATACTCTTTATATAGTGGGATCCTTTTTCCCCCAATTTTATTTTATCAATAAGAGTTGTTTAGAGCATTATCCATTACTAGTAGGCCATTACTCAAGTCTCTATTCTCCCATTTTGATTCACTTTTCCAGAGTCATTATCCGTATAAATATTTTAATATTTTCACGTTAAATAATGTATTATACATGTGCATACGTATTTTTCAACAATACATATGTGTTCTGCAAACGTCTTAAAGACTCGGTAAAGTTCACGTTTTTTAAAAAGAAAACGTACATATTCATATTATATAGGTACGTACGTATTTTTCATGTTTAATGCACGTATTTTTTTTTATAATAAGTTCAATAAAACACACAAAATTCCTGTATATAAACACATAATTATCACATATTATTGAATAAAATAATATAAATTAAAAAATTTTAAAAATTTATATTAAAATATAATATAGTGCCTGAACTTTTAAGTTGTAATGTTCCAAAATTTTTCCGTTTCATATTTTACTGACTATGAATGAATGTGAGAGGCTAAGATTATTTCTTACTTGTTGTAACAAAAATGCAAGATGGTGATTTTGAAACTAGCAAATTAATATATATATATATATATATAAATAGTATCGCTAGGCAGCTATACTTGGTTTTAACAAATTTTTCTTTCAAAAAATAGTACCGCCGTGCGGCTATACTCGTATTTTTAAAGGTATAGCCGTCCGGCTATACTTGGTTTTTTTTCTTCTAGTTTTTATAAAAATAGCACAGCCGCTTGGCTTTACTGTTTGGTGCCTAGGCGCCGGTTGAGTGTATATATAGAGTATAGCCGAGCAGCGATACCCGATTTTTAAAATTTATTTTTTATAAATAGTATAGCCGCGCGGCGATACTCGTTTTTCCTAATTTTGTTTAAAAAATAGTCTTCAATTTATAGATACATTTTTTTAGAGTCCATAAGCCATTGTTTAAATATGATCATATATACAACACAGAATATGAACTAACCAAAAAATAGCATAAAGGTAAAACTCAAATCAAAGAAACCACTAATAATAGATTGTAAAACTCTTTCTGATTATACATCCACATTCACTAATAATCAGTTTGATCAGTTGTAGGATTATGCAGATGCACAAATGCCATAGCTTTGAAGGTTATTGTACTAAATTTGGAACTCCAACTTCTGATGATATAAAGCGCATTTGACCTTCACAAATTTTAGATTGCATTATAAAAAACTTTACAAGACATATAGTATAATATTCTCTACATCATATCAACTACATTGTGAGATAGACATATGGTATAATATTCTCTACATCATATCAACTACATTGTGAGATAGACATATGGTATAATACTCTTTACTATCTCACAATGTAGTTGATATGAAACCCTCTCTCTCTCTCTCTCAACCATCTTTTAAGTCTAAATTTCTCTTCTAAAATTATGCATGTAGCATGGATTAATTGGTTATAAAATTCCTTCTCATGTTCACATATCTACCTTCACGTAATGCAGATATATATATATATATATATATATGATTAGTGTCTGTAAATTTGTCTGTCAATTAATGTATGCAGATGTGAGGGAGTTTGAATTTGGATTGGCTAGATATTATCTATCTTTATATATATATATATGTATATTATTCTTCGTATGTCTTAATTATAAGTTATTAGTTCATTTGGTCTTGCATGTCTAATAACTTTGGGCAACCAACAAAACTTTTTCCCATGTCAGAAATTTGAATCTGATAGAGTTTCAATTTACAATACATGTTTATAGACCTCACTGACACATTTCATGTCCATTTAGGCTTTTGCCTCTACACAGCTTTCCCCCCTCCTTACCCGAAAATTTTGAAGAGGAAACTTGGACAGAGGTTAAGTCGGTCATTTCCAAGATATTCTTAAAGAAAGAAGCTGCTCTCCGTTCTCTTGATTGCTTGGATGCGTTATGACAAAACATGTAATATTTTCTCTTATTATTCAGTCTATTAGTGAGGTTTCTCGGCTTGAGATGGGATCAAGTCGTCTTTATCAACGGACTCATGATGAGTGCGACAGCCACATAGCTGCAGAATTGGAATCTTTAGTTCAGTACCAAACCCCAGATTCTGTAGCTCTCTTATCCTGCGTGACACATGCTGGCAGGATCATTCCGAACGGATGTCGTTGATCAATTGTGTTATGGGTTTAGCCTTATCTCCTTTTAGAGTAGAAGGGAAACCAACACCAAAGCTGCCTAAATTGTGGGACATGGGATTGCAGCTTTTCCGCAAACATCTTTTCCGATGTCCAACAGTTGAGCCTGATATCGTCACTGGCCTTTAAAGGATGGCCAATAAAATAAAGAAAGGTAAACTGTATTCTATCTTGTTTATTTTAGTATTAATTATTCAACTTATTTGATTTCTTCCCCCATCTCAATTTCTCATTTGATTAGTATGATAATCTTGTTTATTATCACATAATCCTCTTGATCTACAAGAAAAGGTTGAACTAAAGCACTAAACTTTCTCAACTTTGCAACATTTCTTCGCTATTTGGTATATATTGAGAATAAGAAGCTAGTGTGTAATCAAAGGGGCCATAATTAAGTTGAAATACTGGAATCTTCATCTAATTCAAAACTTCCCGTTCAACAAGATTGAGCTTCTGTTAACTTGAATGTTTTTACCATTAGGCCTGTTTTTAGTAGACTTTAGTCATACTTCTTGTCTCGCTAATAAAAAGTCATACTTATTATGTGTATTTGTTTTTTTTAAAATTTTAAAATTTAAATATTTAAATATTTGAGTCATGCTCACATGAACCCAAAAAAATGCAAATTTGAGTAATAGCATAATATTTAATTCAATAATAGTACAAACAATTTGATTATTATAATATATATATTTTAATACAAGGGATAATTTAAATTATTCTGAAATTAATCTAATTTACCAAGAGGAAGATTTGAATTTGGGTGCAAGGGAGTGGATCACAGCCATGACCAACTGGTCTAATCAACATATGCTATTAAGGGCATGTTTGAAAGTGATTTTGAGAAGGTGGCTAGAATCACTTTACGGAAAGAAGCACCTCCCAAATAATTAGACTAATTTGATTTTTAATACCCTAAACTTAAAACTAATTCAATTAATTTTTTTTTAATATAAGCGATAGTCTAATCAATCCAATTAAATTAGATATTAAATTGTTTTTATCCAATCCAATCCATCAAGTTTCACCAATCTTCGCTCAACATTTCCACTGTCACTATAAAATTCTTTGATGGCACCAAATATTTGAGAAATAACACAGAAAATAGAAAGAAAAAAAACGATAAATAATTGATGGCGCCAAATATCTGAGAAACCGTTAGCAAAAACGATGATCTCCTCAACCACCCCTCTGGTCACCACCACACCCACTCACCGCCAACACCCGCCATCAATTGACAGACTCACATTCCTCGTCGACAAGTCAAAATCCATCAACCACCTTCTGCAAACCCACGCCCTTCTCCTCCGCCACGGTCTCCACCACCACCCAATCCTCAACTTCAAGCTCCAACGCTCCTACGCCTCTCTCGGCCGTCTCGACTACACAGTTGCCCTTTTCCAACGAACCCACAACCCCAGCGTCTTCTTCTGGACCTCCATCATCCACAGCCATGCCCAATGCGGTCTTCATGACCTTGCCCTCATGTACTACACCCAAATGCTGACCAATGGCGTAGAACCCAATTGCTTCACCTTCTCCGCTGTCATGAAAACTTGCCCGCTTAGACCCGGAAAAGCCCTCCATTCTCAGACGATTAAACTCGGGTTTGATTCGGATTTGTATGTCAGGACGGGTCTTGTTGATGTTTATGCGAGAGCTGGTGATGTCGTGTCTGCAAGACAACTGTTTGATACAATGCCTGAGAAGAGTTTAGTTTCTTTGACGGCGATGATCACTTGTTATGCAAAAAGAGGGGAGGTTGAGGAGGCCCGTGTGCTGTTTGATGGGATGGAGGAGAGAGATGTGGTATGTTGGAATGTGATGATTGATGGGTATGCTCAGCATGGGATGCCAAATGAGGCTTTGTTGCTGTTTAGGAAAATGCTGGTGGCGAAAATTAAGCCAAACGAATTGACTGTACTGTCTTTGCTCTCTGCTTGTGGGCAGCTTGGGGCTCTTGAGTCAGGTCGATGGCTTCATTCTTACATTGAAAATAATGGGATTCAAGTCAATGCTCATGTGGGAACTGCTTTGATTGATATGTATAATAAATGTGGTAGTTTGGATGATGCTCGTCTGGTTTTTGATATGATCGATGAGAAGGACGTGGTTGCTTGGAATTCGATGATTGTAGGTTATGCAATGCATGGATTTAGCCGAGATGCATTGCAGTTGTTCCATGAAATGTGTAGACTTAGTTGCCAACCTACTGCTATAACCTTCATTGGTGTTTTGAGTGCTTGTGCCTATGGTGGTTTGGTCAGCGAGGGACGAGCTTTTTTCTGTTCAATGAAGGATGAATATGGAATTGAACCGAAGATTGAGCATTATGGGTGCATGGTAAATCTCCTCAGCCGTGCTGGACAGCTTGAAGAAGCATATGAGTTTGTCCAGAACATGAAGATAGATCCTGATCCTGTCCTATGGGGAACATTACTTGGGGCTTGTAGACTCCATGGTAACATTACTTTGGGAGAGGAGATAGCAGAGTTTCTCCTTGGCCAAAACCTCGCAAATTCAGGAACATTTATTCTTCTCTCTAACATCTACGCCGCAGCTGGGAACTGGGATGGGGTGGCAAGGGTGAGGACCTTGATGAAACACAGTGGGATTCAGAAGGAGCCTGGTTGCAGCTCAATTGAAGTGGATAACAAGGTGCATGAATTCCTTGCAGGGGATAGGAGAAGCCCGAGGAGCAAAGAAATATACATGATGATCAAGGAGATGAACCAGTGGCTTAAGGCTCACGGTTACACCCCACAAATTGATACTGTGCTACATGATTTGGGGGAGAGAGAAAAGGAGCAATCCCTCGAAGTTCATAGTGAGAAGCTTGCTATTGCTTTTGGGCTAATAAGCACTCAACCCGGAACTACGATCAAAATTGTAAAGAACCTCCGTGTGTGTTCGGATTGTCATGCTGTGACCAAGCTAATTTCAAAAATTACTGGGCGGAAGATTGTAATGAGGGACAGAAACAGGTTTCACCACTTTGCAAATGGTTCATGCTCTTGTGGCGATTACTGGTGAATAGTAAATTACCAATATTGGTTCCTCTGAGATGCTTCTGGAAACAAATTTTCATCTTCAATCTATATTCAATTCTGAACACCTAATTAACCGTAGTTTCGAACAAACCAAAATATGCCTCAATTTGACCATAGCTTCCCCGCAACACCAGGATATTTATTGGACGAAGTAACGACTCCATTTCTTCGGTAAACTAAAAACAAAAAGTTTTTTATGATTCCAAATGCTTCAAGCGCTCTGTGTTCCTCTAAAAAAATTTAAGGTATTCGGGTAATTCCATTAGGTTGCATGATCAGAAAATTGGAAACCCACAATAAGATTCAATTCCAATTTCAACACAAAACAAAACCAGAAAAAGAGTGGAAAAAACAGCTTTGGATACTTTCGAGAGAGAAGCAAACTCCATTAACAAGCCTAACTAAAAATGTTATAAATAATCCTGTACATACTCTCCTAGAAAAAGCATGAAAGCCTGATTGACAATTGAATCAGGACGAGCTTACAAACTAAATGAACATTAGAGAGTAGAGCCTTGATCTACGGTTAAAATGCAAGCCTATCCACCTAATTGCCACCCATCCCAATCAAATACAAAGAACTAATCTATGGCTGGGCTTTGACGACCAACTAATTCCAATACAAGGTAATTTAGGATTTCCAGAGTCACATTCTAAAATCTAAAACGCAGACAGTATTGTTGGCAAAACATGCAGCAATTTTGTCACCTTCCTTGTTCCAGCAGACTTCAAATATACCGCCATTTCCTGTGTATGTTTTCACGATCTTGCCTTCCTTCAGTGACCAGATATGCATGGATTTATCAAGAGATCCACTGGCCAAATACTCACCATTTGGGCTGAAGGCAACAGAATAAACAGGATCCCTGTTGATTCAACTGAAAGTATTAATACAAATATAAATGTAATGACAGATTAACGGTAATACAAATTGAACTACAGCAATTTTTTTAGCTTCAAACACCACATAGTTCTATTAAGTCAAGTACCTGTGTCCATTCAAGCTGTAGAGAAGTTTTCCTAGTTCCACATCCCATAGCTTCACAGTGGAGTCGAACGATGCACTGTACAAGAAAGCACACCCACAGACCACTTAGAACCATGACACGTACATTTTTTGGTGTAGTTTCTGAGGCAGAGTATACTTATGGCATGAAAGTCCAAGTTTGTATGTTGCAATATTTCTACATAAAGATTCCTATCAAACAAAACTATTTCTACACAAAGACCGGTGCAAGAACAGAGATGCAATGACAGCAAGATGAATACAAAAGATCAGTAGCTTAAAATAAATTCACACGGCACAAAAGGATTATTGGCAATTAAAAGTACAAAATGAATCAGAAGTAATAACAATCAACCAGGTCTTACGATAGGGGCGGTACATCACTTGGTGTTTTTATACAATATTTCAATTGACATCATTAAGCTTTGATTGAACAAATATGAAACCACGTAAAAGCTATTTATTGAAAAAATTTGCAAATGTTAACTGAAACAAGAAATGAAGACGTAACGAATGCAATGCAAACAAGTATAGAAAAGCCAACGGCATCTCACTTCATCTACAAAGCACTATATTTACCTTGCAAGAACTAACTGCTGGTTAGCGTTGTTTGTTCCCGGCCCAGTGGGACTCCATCTGATAGTGTATATCTCCTGCAATACATTTTTCCAGTGCTTTTAAGATTCCCAGAAAGTAAAATTCCAGAGACATGATACACAAATCAAACTCAAAAAGACAAAGCTGAGGAGTACCTTAGAATGCTCTCTTAAATCATGGACATATTTTTCCTGCTTCATGCTCCATATCTACACCATGATTTTATATAAGTTGCAAAAACAATAGTCTTCTTAATGACAGAGAATAATGAACCTAACAAAAACTGATACAAAGGTGAAAATGACTAAACAGCATCATGTTCATGACTATCATAGTTACCAGAATAATTACCATCCTACTGAACTGCCAGCGGTGCAAAAGGTGGTAGACTTCCATAACACTAGTAGTGTGTGTGTGGGCGAAACCCCCTTCCCCTTGTTGTTTAAACTATCGCTTGTATTAAAAAAAATTATGACTTTTAAGGAAAAAGAGGCCCAGGTAAATACAGAAAAGAAAAAGTACAGACATCACTCCTCAAACGGCCTTTGTGCACACACACATACATATTTGAATTATCAGACTCAAACTTCTAATCAAGCACTATAATGAAAGTTGATTTGAGCCAATCCCATTGTTCCCATGTTCTGGAGTAAGTGGCATACAACGTTACTGTTGCCATACCCATCTTGTGTACCATCGTGGTCTGTTTCTAATTTAGGTAGCCATCTTTACTTATAAAGTACAGACTAAAAAAATTATATGCAAACAACCATCTTATAGACATGTAAATATTGGACTACAAATGTAAAATGTAACACAAATTACCTTTGCACTGATATCATCAGAACATGAAGCCAACAATGAACCGGTTGGATCCCATTTAACGCAATTAACTTCACCCTGAAACAACCAAAATTCATTGATTAGCTACGAAAAATGATAGTATCAATTACCTTCACAGAAAACAATTGAGTGAACTCATTTCGTCTATTTTGTAGATATTCATTCAAAGATTATTTCTACAAAAAATCACTTGAATCCGATATCATTTGACCACTCAATTGAAATTTTAGTACTTTCTTGAAGCACCATGTTCATTGATTTTGTTGGTCTCAATTAGATGCCTTAATGATTTTCAATTTGCATGATTTTTTGCAAGGATGATCTCTGAATGAGGATGTGAAAAATAGATGGTTTGGATCGTTGAAAAAAATTTCGTAGGGGGCCCTAAGGGGTGTCCCTCAAATAAAATTATTTGCGGGATCCCTCAATAGAAGGGGACTTGTATATATATATGCAAAATTTTATAATAAGAAGAACAAAATGTTAAAATGATAATTACACTCGGGATTGATCTACAGCAGCTAAATGCTTGAACATACCTGATGGCCTGTAAAAGTTTTAATAGGGCGGGTTTCCCCAATCTTGCAAACATATATCATATTGTCTGTTGAGCTCATTGCAAATGAATTATTGTTCCGCCAGTCAACATCAAGTGTTGGACCTAAATGACAAAAAAAATAGACATCAAAATCCCAACACCAGGAGGTAAACAAGGTCTGTTACAATACATTAAAATAATATACACCTGAATGGAATTCGAACTGTTGTTTCGATTCTTCTGCCTTCACATCCCACACAATTGCAGTTTTATCGCAGCTTCCCGTAAGAAGATAATCCCCCTTTTTGTTCCACTTTAGAGAGAATATAGGTCCTTTATGTTTGCTCAAAGTACTTCTTAATTCACCTGGGCAAAGATTACGTTGTTAAAAACTTCCAAAATGGTTTATTATATAAAAAAAAAAAAAAACAAAAATCAAAATAAAAACAGGAAAAAAAGCTGTCTGCTTACCATTTGTAGTCCAAATTCTTGCTTGCCCATCATACGAGCCCGTTGCAAGCAGTGTTCCCTCTCCCTGAACAAGGGAAAGGTTTATTTGCATATCCACAAAAATAGTAATTTCTACAAAAAAAAGAATAACAAAAAACTAGGCAAGAAGCTCCTGCAGTATTGGATGCTTTTGGAAAGAAAGAAAACGAGTTTCTTTTCTTTCTGGGTGAAACTTGCGAGAACCCATAACAAATGAGCATCCACATGGCATGCAAATCTATTACAAGAAATTTGATAGGGCAGATATCACAAAATAAATCCATAATAACGGAGCTCACATTCCAATCCAGTGTCGTGACATCTTTACTCTTCTCATTTGTTCTACCCTTAACATGCTTCAGAACCAACACATTTGAGGAGCCGTTTTGTGACAATCTGGAGCTTCCTTCAGCAATGGTCCAAATACGAGCTGTCGAATCTCCAGACCTAGAAAGTGATTAATCAAATGTGCAAAGAATAAGAGGAGGGAAAAAAGGTAAAAGACTTTAAAAAGTTTACCAATACCATGGTAATCCTTACATAGAGTGGTAACAACATGGATTCAGAAACAGCCCGCATTCAGGCGGACATTACAGGCCCATTAACATGATAATACAATATCAACAGATCCAGAAAGTCTTAAGAGATGTTGATTTTACCGAAATTAAAGCTAACAAAAAAGGATTAAACAACAAGCACGTATATTATCAAATTTTGCAGACTCTAAAACAATAAGTAAAGATATATTGAGCAGATAAAAGGCAAAAACATGTCTGATTTAATGTTAGAACTTCACCAGCAGAGATCAACATGTGAAACAATCAGTAAAGAGATAAATACACAGATAATCAACGTATTTTTTTTTCATGAGTCCTTGTGTCTTAAATCTAGAAAAGAGAATAGATAATATATACATACACTAAATATGAACAATCTAACAATGAGATACCTACCCTGATGCAAGAAGGGACCCTGCTGGACTCCAAGCACAAGCACATACCTAATGAAGAAAGGAAAAGCAAACCAATGTCACAGAGAGACACATATGATGAAACATAACAAACAGAAAGGGGAAAAGGCCAGGAATAAGGTGGGTACTTCAAGAAAATAGGAGACATGGTCAAACCTCAGAAGTATGGCCTTCTAGAATTGTCACATCAGAACTAGGGATTTCAACATCTGTTGTAGGAATATCCATTGGTTCTGCTCCAACAAAAAAAAATTATTACCATAATGCGCCTTTAGGAAATAGACAGGGAGAAAAAAGGCAGAGGGTGCGATACATAACAATAACTTGGGTAGAACCACAATTTTTCAACTGTACTAAGTGAGGAGTTTGATAGCATGCTCTGTCTTTTTACACGTATGCAAAGAACTCTAATTCATCATACCTAACTTATTATGCAATGAAGCTAGTTTAAATTCCTTGCATTGCTAGTTACTCAAATACCAAGAAATGTGCAAGGCACCACATTGCATAAGCAACTCTTACCTGGGCAGATCGTTACTTAAGCTTCTAAGTGCATTTCTTACTTCCTACAACGTGTACTATGCATCAGTAAATTTCCTATTCAAATTCCTCCATTCTCAAAGTTTAAACAGGAAGTTAATGCAGAGTGTTCTTTTATTTTATTTTCCTGTTCAGGAGACATTAAAAAAGAATTCAACAAAAAAAGGGTAGTTCATCAGCTAAGTTATGATTTATCCCAGGATCTTCAACATAAAAACTTCCCAGCACCATGGCTTGCTCAAGAAGTATGGAACTACATCTTAGCTCTTACTTTTTGCCAATCACAAAAGAAAGGGCATAAAATTGAACAGATTCATGGCTGCTAACAAACTATGGGCATTTGTTGCCTTAATAGTTGTATTCAGGCTAATAAATAAAAGAATAAAAAACTAATACGAAAAGGGGAAATTGTTTTCCGTAAAAATTGAATTTACCTCCAGAAGCTCCATTGTCTTCATGTTTGACATTAATCTTCTCTTCCTGATCAGTAACCATATCTCTGTCATTGTGGTCCTCATGCTGTTTTTCTTGCTCCTTATTCTTTTCTATCCTCTCTCTGTCCTTTTCAAATTCCTTCTCCCTTTCTTGCCTTTCCTTCTCTTTTACTCGTGCCCGCTCTCCTTCATGTTCTTTTTCAAGCTCCTTATCTTTCTTATAAGACTCACGCTCTTTATCTTTGTCTCTATCCTTCTGTAAATTCTTCCTTTTCTCTTTAATCATTTGCCTAAGTTGATATAAATCCTTTGTGATAAGATCTAAAGGGTTTATCAATGAGAAATCCTCGTCCAAATCTGCGTCACTCTGGCAAGCTTAAAGCAAAAGTTGGTTAACATATATTCTAAGCTGTGCATCGTACACAAGTTACTGAATAGAAATGACCAGTTATTTAATAATTTATAGCAAAAGAACTAAGAATACTAACATTACTCAAGTTAGCTTCCATCTCCAAGTACTGAAGTCCTTTTTGTACAAATGTAATGAGGGCACCAGGTGGAACCAAATTGCCATCTATAGTGCTTTTGTTGATACCGGCCTCATATCCTAAAGCAAAAGCTGAGTGTGTGAAGCCTGAGAAAGTGATGAAAGAAGAAACTTTGTAAACAAGAGAAATTATTCAACCACATATTCTAGTAGTAAACCATAGAGCAACAAAGTTTTATGAAGAAAAATTAAAAATAAATGATCTTTCGACCATTCCGGAGGAGAACTACACAATGAAATCAAACCCACTATCGTTTTCGGATCTATAAGATCATGCCCCCTCAGCTCCCGAAACCGAGAAGCCAATTCGAAAAGTTATTCCCAAAATTATAGTTATAAAAAAAAACATAATTAAGTTACAAAAGAAACTATGTAACAGAAATTGATTAATAAACCCTGAAAAAATGTACCCAAAAAAACCTAGAATGGCAATCTAAGTTTAAAAGGGAATAGAATACATAAAGCGAAATTTATGAAAAATTGAGGTTGCAAAGTATTTCCTACCTGATTCCTGAAGGTAACGAAAAACGAGGAAATTCAACTCGACGGAGGTGATGGAGGTCATCGTCCCAAAAAGTCGCCGGCTTCAATTGTTATGATATGGCCCAGCTTCAATCAGAGAGCGAGAGAGAGAGAGAGAGAGAGAGAGAGAGAGCGAGGAGTTGAAATGGGAAACGGGTAAAGTGGGGGATTTTTGGTTTTGCAGAGAGTTTTGAGGGCCTCTGGTCTGGAAACCGAAGTCTCACAAAGATGGAAGGGCAGCAGGGGAGCATCAATTTTTTCTTTTTGCACTCTTTTTCCCAATTTCCAATTTCATTATATTTTTGTTTTAAAGCGTGGATAATGTAAAACCTTCAACATACTCTTCTACTCTTGGGTCTGTTGGGTCTGTCGACCAGCCACCGACAGTATGCCATCTGGCAAGGTTATAGCAGTTTTTTGTTTTTGTTTTTGTGGGCTCTGAAAATAAATTTCCCTCCTTCGGTCCTCGTTGCACCATTCCATTGGGCTTGATCACCGGCCTAATTTCTTGGTACCAGTTATAGGACCCGGCCCACAACTCTTGCAACATTTTTTGTTTGTTTCGGATCTACAAGATCAACCCAAGAACCTTTCAAAGAGAGACTACGTTTTAAACAAGACACAAATTAACTTGGCTTAATTATGTACATACCCCCTGTGCTTTCCAATTTATCTCAGATTACCACCTGTGGTGGAAAACGTCTCAAAGTACCCCCCAACGTGCAAAAAACTGTCTCACGTTACCCTTTTCGTCAGTTTTTTTGAAGTTCCGTTATGAATGTTACTGTTCATCTCCCCCAAAATTCCAGAACAGTAGCCCCTCCCCTTTGTTACTGTTCATCGCTTATTTACCCTCCAAAACTCAAAAATTTCTCCTAACAAACACAACTAGCAGCAAGAACAACTCGAGATGTTGAAAAATCATACCTGGATCGAAGAAAATGGTGCTCGGAATCGCCCGAACGAGCAATGGAGATTTTGGGTAAAAACCGGCCAATTTCTTGCTTTTTTCGGTGATCCAGACGACGGTTGGCAGCGGCTGAGATGTGAGGGTGGTAGAGGACAACGTGCTGGTTCTTTTGATATCCATGTCGTCGCTTGGGGTGGCCGGAGGAGGCGATGACAGCCCAAAAACTGGTGCGATGAACAGTAACAAATGGGAGGAGCTGCTGTTCTGGAATTTTGGGGGAGATGAACAGTAACGTTCGTAACGGAACTTCAAAAAAACTGACGGAAAGGGTAACGTGAGACAGTTTTTTGCACGTTGGGGGGTACTTTGAGATGTTTTCCACCACATGTGGTAATTTGAGATAAGTTGGAAAACACAGGGGGCATGTACATAATTAAGCCAATTAACTTTGCCCTTTGTCTTTTGGGTTCTTTCTTCTTTTTTTTTAAGAAGGAAAAGTAAAGATTACAGAACAAACCCACGAGATAGGAGATAGTCTAAAACTAAGGAATAAGATATCTCACATTGTGAACAATAGTGAAGAGTCTCCATGGAACCTGGTTGTCTTCGGTGATGGCTTCAATGAGAATTTTTATATATTTTATTTTATGACATAAGGGGTAAAAACCCCAAACAAAACCTACGCAACACGAACTAAACGGGGCCTAGAGACCGCAAGCATATCATCAACCAAAGCCGCTTCAGCCCAAAGAGGCACTGACTCAAACTAACACATGCCTATGTTCAGATTGTAGCATCCATTAGCAAGACAATCTGCCAAACAATTTCGCTCTCGATAGACATGTTGAAGATCACAACCACTTATCAAAGATATAATTCTTATAATTTTGGTTTCTTTATGGCATTGGCAGACCTATGAATTTTTTAGCGGATGTGCAATTTTGAAAGGCTAAAAACTCTTTGTGGATTGAACATCTAAGGCTTTTTACTTAGATTTAGGTCCCTTCAGCTTTCATATCATACATGAAAAATTGTTTTATATAAAAATATTGACTAAGTATGAAAAATGGTTTTTCGAAATAATCATTTTCCCAAGATAATTTTTGATAGCTTTTTTTCCTTACACATCAAATAAGAAAACTTGATTTTATGAGATTTTATTATGAAGTATATATTGACTTAATGAGCCATCATTTTTATCCTAAATCGTATTTTGCACTAAAACCAATTTTTCATATTTTGATTTGGTTGGAATTTGATTTGCTAGTATTTTTATTTGAATCCAAATAAGGGGTACTTCCTTATTTATATTGTAAACTTAAGTAAATGGAATAATATAAAAATAAATGAAAGTAAAAGGACAAAGACATTTACCTCCTTGCGCCTTAATAGTTGTTCCACCATTGGTTCAATGAGAATTTTGGTATCTTTTGGTTCCTTTAATTTTTTTTCAAAGATAAAATTCTTATAATCATAGGCATGAAGCCATAATGCAAATTAAGATGGCCTAAACAAGTCACGGGATGGGAATATATATTTTAATTTTACTTGTGTTCTTGTATATATGGTTTACTTGTTGTTTTTCTTCAAAACCCTAAATAGTACGTGTTATAGTATTTTCCATGCACTATATTATAGTATTAAAATTAAGGGAAATTTGTATAAATACCACTTGAACATTCAGGCATATGCGCTATTACCACATGAACTTTTAATTTTTATTTTTAACCACCTGAACTTTGTAAAGTGTTGCAATCCACCACCTATGTCTAAATTCGTTAAAGTTTCCGTTAAATTTAAAGGTATTTTGGTCAATTAACTATAACTAAGAATAATTATAAAAAAATCATAATAAAAAAAACAAAATAAATAAAGCTAACCTCCATATCTCTCATTTTTCTCTCTACTTCGTCTTTATTCCACCAAATATCATATCAAATTGCAATGGTCCATTGATTTTGTTGCCATCTTGTATTTCGTTTCTTTTCCCATCAAAGCCTTCTTGCTTTCATTTCATGGCTTGCTCTATTTATTCAAAGGCTTGTACTTCATTTCAATGAAAGTTTGCAATAGAAAAAAAAATAAAAATTCAGACTACAATTACTCTCTCTCTCCCCCTCCATTGAGCAAATTCAAAACATCAAAAGCTAGAATTCAAAATTCGTAACTTCATCACAGGTTTTGGGAATGAGTCAACTGCATTCCTAGTACATATAAATATACCAAAAAGGTCCTAAACATCCGCAACTGACAAACAAGTTCAACGAATGCCTAAATTGAAGTACCAAAACACCGTGCAGTCCTTATACAAGACATGCCTATAATAAACTCCAAGTTAATTATAAAACATAAATATAACCAAGTAATTAAGTCCTCTATGATCTCCAAATCTTTATCTTCTTAGCATGAGACTTGAACCTAAATTTCCTGATTGTGTTGGTTGTCACAAAAGAAACGGGTTGTGATTCCATTGGCAAACTAGGGCTTGGTTGGTATGTTGATGTACTTGCAAAAATTGGTTGAATTGTTTGTATACTGACAACGCTTGGTTGGCCTTTTGAAAACCAATAAACCTACATACCTTACTGATATTGTTGGCACCACCTCTTTTCTCACACTTTCTCTTGTTGTGGCCTTGCTCCTCACAAATAGAGCATTTTATTTTGACATGGAAGAATCTTGATGGCTTAGATCCAGTAGGTGCTGTTGGTTTATCATCATTTCTCTCTTGCCCTAACTTCAATCCTCAGTTTGCCACTTAACTTTTTTTAAAAAAATAAATAAAAATTTATGCCTTTTTAAATAATTATTCCTAGTTATAGTTAATTGTCAAAAATACCTTTAAACTTAATGGAAATTTTATCAAAGTTAAACGTAAATGGTGGATTGCAACACTTTACAATGTTCATATGGTTATAAATAAAAATTAAAAATTCAGGTGGTAATAACGCACCTGCTTGAAAGTTCAGGTAGTATTTATGCAAATTTCCCTAAAATTAATGTAAATAAAGTTATCAAAATCCTGAATACCCGAGTGGGTTCCTATTTACTCAACAAAATGATCCTGAACTGCCTAATCTATGTTTTTTATGACTCGAATCAAGTGACTGATCACTTCTATTAATTTGTTGTATACTCTTATATGACAACATAATTAGTGGTCAAAATTGGAATTTTTTAAAATTAGTCTAAACTATAAAGGGGAGAAGGTTTCTCACATACACACTACCAACTAAAGTGCTATGGATGTTCGAACCCTGAAACTATTAGTCTGTAAATTAATGTCATTTTTCATTCGGCTGGACCTCTAGAATTAAGAGTACAGGTCTCCATATCAATTTGCACTCTACATCTTGTGATATATGGATACCCCACCAAGAACACAACACGACAACTACAATCAATTGCATTTGGTTTGAATTGAAAAAGGGGGTAGTAGGATGGGCTCTCTCAAGTCTCAATCATACACGCGTGAGATGCATATCCTTCTCATAAAACAATCAATTTCTATGTGTCTCCCTCATAGCCATACAAATTTGATCTAGTTACTTAAAACAAGTATAGCTAGGCAACTCTCCCTCACGTCCTTCTCCTTTATAAATACCAAAAATCCACCACCCAAAATCAAACTTATATATCAACAAACAGCAACTAATAACCAAAACAAACCATGGAACAAGGCATCTTCTTCTACACAACGTCCCTCTCTCTTATCTTCATCGTCATCTTCACTTTCAAGTTTTTTCTTTAAACAAAACGACTACGTTACACCAACCTCTCACCAAGCCCGCTTTCTCTTCCAGTCCTTGGCCATCTCCATCTTGTAAAACCCCCAGTCCACCAAACCTTCCATTGCCTCTCCCCAAAACACGGCCCTATTTTCTCTCTCTGGTTCTGCTCCCAGCATGTGGTCATAGTTTCATCCTCGTCCACTGTGCTGTCCAAGACTGTTTCACCAAAAATGACATTGTTTTGGAAAACCGTCCTCCACTGCTCCTAGGCAAGTACTTAGGTCCCGTTTGGTTCACGGAAAGAATTTGAGGGGAAATCACTTCCCATGTCATTTCCTAAGGGATGAGAAATGAAGATTCATTTCCCATGTTTGGTAATCATGAGAAAGTAATCGAGAAATACCACTTTCTTTCCTGTCACATGTTTGGTTTGTGTATGAATGTAAAATAAAGTTTTTTAATTTACCAATTATACCAATATGAAATTTAAAAAAAAATGCATTTAATACTATATTGTAATTCTAAATTGTTAATGAGAATAATATGGTCATGAAAAATGTATATTTAATGTTTGCTCATTTTTCTAAACTTTCTCATGAAGAAGAAAACAAAACTTAAGGTGGATTAACTTTCCCCCCTACTTTCCCATGTGCAAGGCAACTATTACCAAACATGGGGAAGCAATTGATTTTCCATCCCCAAACCTCCTTTCACATGAACCAAACGAGACCTTAGGCTATAACAACACCACCATCGCAACCTACCCATAAGGCAATCACTGACGCAACCTCCGTGGCATTGGAGCCATCGAGATCTTCTCCACTACTCAACTCAACACATTTTCTGACGCGCGAAAAGACCAAGTCAAACACTTAATACACAAACTTTCACAAAACTCGATTCATGGTTTTGCAGAGGTCGAGTTGAAGTCTATGTTCTCTGAGCTGACCTTTAACATCATAATGACAATGGTTTGGGGGAAGAGATGCTACGGTAATAGCGACGTCGTGTCGGTGGACAAGGAAGAGGCAGGCAGTTCATGCATATTATGAAGGAGGTTTTTGCTCATAGCAGAGCAGCGAACCCAGCAGATTACGAAGGAGGCTTTACAAGGTCTGATTGGTGAGAAAAGGACAAAGGGTAAAAATGGAACTAACATGATCGATCATTTGCTTTCCCCTGCAGGAGACACAGCTTGATTATTATACTGACCAACTTATCAAGGGCCTTATACTGGTTAGTTGAAGATTATACCTACTGCATTACATTACATTTTTATAAAATTGGTGACTTTATTTTTTTGGCTAATACAAAAGCAATTATCAGGTCATTTTATTGGCATTTACTCCATACATGACATTAGAATGGGCCATGTGTCATCCACTGGTGTACCCAATTAAAGACAACTGTGGGCAGCTGCCCACACTTACCAAAAAACCTTCAGCCATATAATCCCACTTAAATTCATAATTTTTAATTATTTTTAGGTTCCTTCCAAGTAAAGCCCCCACATAGCCTATTCAATACACACTTAAAGCCCAAAACTTATATTAAAAAAGAAAAACCCTAAACCCTATGTTAAAAAAGAAAAATAGAGATCCCACCAAGTTCACTCATTCTGTAATTTTGTGGAGAACTCAGCCGCCAAACTCGTTATTTGACAGAAGTCTACAGCCTAACAAATCAAACTCCCTACTTTAATTGATTTTACAGGTTAGTACTTAGTTGATTTTTCCAAACTAATTTCATTATATTCTTATTTATATGCGTTCAATTTGTACTGATGATTGATTTTATTATTATATATATATATTGAAACGACCCGACCCAATTTCCACTTTGAAATCCGGGCCGAATCCTGTTTAAAACTAACATCTGGTAACTGTGGGTCTTAAATGATCAAAAGGCCCTGAAAAACAATAACACAAACCCTAAGGCCCTAACTCGTGGCTGCGCCTGGTAACGGTAGGCTGCCTACGTACCCTTACTGAGGGATCAAGCCACACGTAGTTCTTTCCTCTGTTCTTGACCTGCAACTAGTTCGTTATTTTGTAACTGGTTTAATTATCCGTAAAACATACTCTAGGGCTGACATTTCTAGAGTATCCGGGACTCCGTCTTACGATCCGTCAAATACTATACGATCTTGGAAATACCTAGATCAACATACTTGAAATTGACTACGATCCAACGGTTCAAACGTATAGAACCCGGAAATCGCATACCAGGCGAGATCCGTTCGGGGTTCAAACGTTATCCGAATTAAGATCTGCGAAATCCTACGCGCTCGTGAGGACTAGGAGATCACTCTAGGACTTACTGTGGTCCCCACCCTGCTGCCCACGCGCCGCCACATGCGCTGGCAGCGCGTGGTGCCTAAAGTGATAACGCCTCGCCGGAAAATCTCAACATCTCGGTTCAAGACTCCTATCCCAGGTAAAACACCCTATTTGGAACCACTTTTGTTCTTGGACCTACCCCCAAAAGTGGCCGGAAATGGCCGGAACAGTGACTCGAAAACCGGCTGAAACCTAACTCGTAAATCGAGCTATTTACGCTAGAAATTTCTGAAATCCTACCCAACCAGCAGCTAGAGCATGAAAAATAGCTAGAAAACCATACCTCACTCGTCCGATTTGGTGGCCGGACGACGGAGAACGAACGCTTGGAAGTTCTGTCAAAAACTGTCCAGCGCCGCCTGTTTCGTGGCTGTTTCCGACGACTATGGCGGCGGATCGTGGCGGCGAAGGGCTGGGGTTGGAAGAGGGAAGTTTCGTGGTTCATTTGGCACTGGTATTGCCTGAATCGGGGGTCGGAGCTGAGAGGAATCAGCTCAGAAAGTCGGCTCCTTCCCCTGCCGAATCCAGAAGATTCTGGGTTTATAAAAATTAAAGTTCGAGATATTTACGGTTATGCCACTGAACTTATTTTGCTCGTAACTCCTTCATTACAACTCCGTTTTGAGTCCACTACATGTCTACGGACTCGTTTTGTCGCGCTCTACGCAATAGTACAACTGGAATCCTCAAATTCCTTCCTGGTCAAAAAGTCAAATTTTAAACTAATAAAATATTATAGGGGTATTTTAGCCTTTTTCTCAAATAAATTAATAATTAAATATTAATTTTGGGTTTGGGTTATTACATATATCTTGATGAAAAATAATATAAACTATTTATGACAGTTATGGAAAAATATTTAAAAAGAAAATCCGAGTTGGAGTTGTCTGGACCTATTGGGAGAAGTGATGATAGTTCAAAGCAAAGTCGCATAGAAATCAATATGTTAGATCTTCATTCTGATCCTGGTTTGCGAACTCGGATTTTAGATTACAATCCTAACATTCGAGATGAAATTAGAAGAGCTTACTTACAAAAAGGCCTTTGTCAGCCTAGAAATCATGATTTCCCTCAAAAGAAATTTGGAAAAGAGTCAAGACGATTCAACCCGACATGGTTTGATGAATTCCCTTATTGGTTGGAATATAACATCAAAGAAGATGCTGCATTTTGCTTATTATCTTTTTAAAACAAATTTGGGAGAGAAAGCTGGAGGTGACTCATTTGTTGGTACAGGTTTTTCAAATTGGAAGAAAAACAAAAGATTTCAAGTTTATGTTGGAGGTCCCAATAGTTCCCATAACCAAGCTCTGAAAAAATGTCAAGCCTTAATGAATGAAAAACAACATATTGAAAATGTTTTCCATAAGCACTCACATCAATCTCGAATTGACTACAGAATCAAATTGAATGCATCTATTGATTGTATTAGATTTCTTCTACGACAAGGTCTTGCCTTTCGTGGCCACAATGAGTCTGATGATTCAAGCAACCAAGGTAATTTTCTTGAGCTTTTGCAATTTCTTGTTGATCACAATGAGGAAGTTAGAGCTGTTGCTTTGAAAAATGCTCCTGAAAACCTCATAGTAACTTCACCTAAGATTCAGAAAGACATTGTAAATGCTGCAGCAGTTGAAACTACTTATGCTATTATTAGAGATATGGATGATGCATTATTTTCTATTTTAGTTGATGAATCTCGTGATGTATCAGTAAAAGAGCAGATGGTTGTTATGTTTCGTTATGTAGACAAGGAAGGATGTGTGATTGAACGATTCATAGGTATTGAACATGTTACAAGTACCACAGCTGAGTCACTTAAAGCAAGTATTGATGCATTATTTTCTAGACATAAATTGAGTATGTGCAGATTACGAGGTTAAGGTTATGATGGGGCCAATAATATGAGTGGAGAGTTCAATGGTCTGAAGACACTTATTATGAGGGAGAATGAGTCTGCTTACTATGTTCACTGTTTTGCACATCAACTTCAGTTGGCTATTGTGGGTTTGGCAAAAAAGCACAGCCTCTTAGGTGCTTTCTTCACCTTAATTTCTAATGTGGTAAATATTGTTGGAGCATCCTCGAAGCGTCGTGACATTCTTCGGGATAAGCAAGCTCTCAAAGTAGTTGAAGCACTGACCAATGGGGAGCTTTCTAATGGGAAATGTTTAAATCAAGCAACAGAGATTAAGCGTTCATATGATACACGTTAGGGCTCATATTATGGTACGTTGATAAACTTTATTACCATGTTCTCATCTACAATTGATGTGCTTTATGAAATTGCAAATGATAGATTAAGTGTTGATAAAAAAACATGAGGCATTTATACTGCTAGGATTAGTGCAATCATTTGATTTTGTATTTAATTTGCATTTGATGAGGAATATACTTGGAATCACAAATGCATTGTCACAAGCCTTACAGAGGGATGATCAAGATATTGTGAATGCCATGGATTTAGTTGAATTATGTAAGCAACAATTCCAAAAGATGTGGGAGAATGGATGGGATTCTTTGTTGGAGGAAGTTTCTGTTTTTTGCAGGAATCAAAGTATTGATGTTCCTAACATGAATGATATGTTTCTAGCTCGAGGGAGGTCATGACGCAGCGGTCCAAATATCACAAATATGCATTATTATCGTGTTGATTTTGTCTATGAAATGATAGCTTTGCAACTCCAAGAGTTGAATAGTCGTTTCAATGAGGCCAACACTGAGTTGTTACTTTGCTTGGCATGCTTGAGTCCAAATGATTCATTTTCTTCTTTTGATAAGCAAAAGCTCATTCGGCTTACTCAACTTTACCCGAATGATTTTTCTACACAAGAACTTGAGGTACTTAAAGATCAACTTCAAACTTATATTGATGATATGCATTCCAACACCAACTTTTCAGAATTACAAGGTATTGCTGCTCTTGCAAAAAAACTAGTTGAGACAAAAAAGGACAGGGCATATCCACTAGTTTATCTTCTCATAAAATTGGCGTTAACACTTCCAGTTGCAACAGCTTCAGTAGAAAGGGCATTCTCTGCTATGAACATTGTGAATAACAGAATGCGCAATCAAATGGGAGACCAATGGATGAATGATTGCTTGGTTGTATATCTTGAAAAAGTCATATTTAATAGTATTGATAATGAGCTTATTATGCAATGTTTTCAGAATATGAAAAGTCGTAGAGGACAATTGTAAATTTACTTATTAAACAATGATATTAATATTCCAAGTTTGAAATATTTTTTGTTTGATATATAATGGTTAAATTTTTTAAGCCCCCAGATAAACGAAAGTCTGGGTCCGCCACTGGTGTCATCTACTCCATACGTGCTAAGAAAGGTTAGAGTTGAATTGGATGCTCATCTACTAGTCCAACAACACTTAGACTTGGTGGATGAACTAAAATAATTTTCAAAAGTTTCGGTAAAAATATAGGGATTGTAAACCAAAATTTTCCATTAATTTGTGGTTTTTTGTTCTGGGTGTTGAACACGCCATTTCACCCAAAAAAAATAAAGCTAACATTTTTTGAAAATTTTATGTACACTGTTATTAGAAAATAAAAATGAGAAAATAAATTTATATTTTAAAGATCTAAAAATATATATGGTAATTTAATTGGAAAGCAATTTTAGAACATGAAGATTGAAAAGTACTAGAATGTAAAAAAAAGCATAAACAATGAATGATTTTCAATATAGTAGTATATTTAGAAAAATTAAATAAGAAAATATTGTAAGAGGTTTGTTGTCCATGGCCTGCCCTGGTATTTGGTTTTTGCTATCTTTCTCTGGTTTATTTGGAAATGGAGATGTAAAGTGGTTTTTGATCAGAATTTTCTCTTGCCTGCTGAACCTCATTTGATGATTTATCAGTGTGCTTTGGAGTGGTTTTTAGCTTGTAATGCAATGGCTTTTCTCCCTGAGCGGATTGTTGTTCATCTCTATTGGATGGCCCCTCTTCCTGGTGTTTGTAAAGTCAACATTGATGGTAGCAAAATTAATTCCTCTGGTCTTATTGGGGCTGGGGGTTTGTTAAGAGACTCTTGTGGGAGTTGGATCAAGGGTTTCTCTGTGAATTTGAGCTATTGTTCCATCATTGAGGCTGAGTTATGAGGGATTTTTTGGGGGCTTAATATGGCTTGGGATGCTAGATTTCGCACAGTGGAGATTGAGTGTGATGCTACTTCTGTTGTGGCTTGTAAAAAGTCCTATTGTGTCAACACACCCTCTCTTTAGTATTATCAATTGCTGCAAAATGAAGATTCATGAGGATTTGTGCTGCTTTGTGAAACATATTTTTCATGAACAAAATTGTGTTGCGGATGCTCTCGCTGCGAAGAGTTATGATTTTGCTCTTGGTCTTTATGTGTTTCTGGAGGCTCCAGCTTTTCTTAGTGATATGTTAGCTGTTGATGTTTGAGGTGCTATTAGACCTTGTTTAGTTTCTATTTAGTTTCTTTTTGGTTTGGGGCTTTAGCCCTCCTCTGTACCCAAAAAAAAATATTATTGTTTAATACAACTTGATTAAATATTACAATTGATTATGTATTACTATCCTATCATGTGAATCCTTTTTCAAAAGTTTTTGTCAATATCTAATCCATGAAAATAAAAAATTATTATGAAAAATAACAACATGGTTTTTGTCAGTATCTCACCCATCTTTGCCTTGCTTTTCTTTTGGTTCCATTTATAATCTACCAGGTGGACAAAGATCCATGCAATTCAATTGTGCGAAGCCAAGTATGCTTACATATTGGCTGACGTATGCTGTGATGAACGCCGTCAGCACTAGCTACGATGGATGCAATAGGGCAAACCGGAGTGGGGTCCACTCCTATTTCCATCAATGGTAAAAACACGTTGCCCCAGTATTAGTTTAAATTGGAGGGGAATGAAGTTTTTCACATGTATATTATCAAGATTTTATGAAGATTCGAATATGAGATTCTTGATCTGTAAGTTAATATATTTTTTTTTACTGAATTAGATCTCGTTAGTATGGTAAAGAGTAAAATTAAGAGTGCTACACTGCATATTGTCATACGTGCATACCCTACCATGAAGACAACACGACAATCGCAATCAATTGCATTTGGTTTGAATTGAAGAGCAGTAGGATGGGCTTGAGTCTCACGCTCATACACAAGATGTATATGTATGAGTAGAATATACAATAAAGGGCAATACTATACTTACTTACATAAATCTATCACATTTTAATACCATCTTACATGGCAGCTAATGTGGATAACCACCTCATTAAAATTATATTAGCTCTTTTCTAAGGAGATAATATTTATATATTTTTCATTAGTTAAATATATATATTTTTTTTTAAACTAAACCCTGTTGAATTAGAGACTACTTTTCACATACATCTCTCTACCTCCCCCAATTCCCTCTCTCCCTCCTTCCTCTCCTCCCCCATCGTTGGCGCTTTGCTAGACTTCTGTCACCGCTCCTCCAGACTTCTGACACTGTTCCGCCACTCTACTCCTTCCTCTACAGTTTTAAGTTAGTACACCTTCGTTATAACATTCTTTTTTTGTTTAGCTTATCTTGTTTTTTTTTGATGAATGCTCTCTTCTCATACTCGATTGCTGAATCGTTTATTTATTTATTTCCAATTAGTATTCAAATTAAGTTTTTTTTACTAGTTAAACATGCTCTTCTTCCAATTAGGATTTGTTTCTAATCATCGGCGCTTTGTCGGACCTCTTCAACCCTTCCTCCACTGCTTTACTGGTGCTCTACTCCTTCCTCTTGGTGTTTGGTTTAGTACACCTATATTTATAAGGGTGGGCATCAAAACCGGAATACCAAAACCATCCCCAAACCGTACCAATCTCGTGCTGTCTCGTTTGGTGTTGACGTGTAAACTGGATGATACTATATGTGTCATCCCGTTACTGTTTGGCATGACAACGGTTTCAGATTTGTGATCTCGTTTGGTGCCATACCGTACTGAATAGTACAGGTAAATAATAATCCTAATTTAATTTTAGTTCCTCCTCTCTCTCCCACATACATTTTGACTAAGCTTGTTTATCCTCCATCCTTTCCTTCCTTCCTTCTATCTATTCTTCTATTCTTTTCTCCTTTCTCAATCATGATTTGAAGCCATAATTCCCAAATCCTCCACCATCAATCAATCTCATCTTCTCCTTCTCCTCCTTCTCTCTCTCTCTCTCTCTCTCTCTCTCTCTCTCTCTCTCTCTCTCTCTCTCTCTCTCTCCGAGGCTTACATATTTGCTAACGGTATATTTGAAAGAAACTGATGACCCAAACTTTGCTTTTTCTTTTTCTTTCTATTTTCTTCAATTACTTTCATTTTCATTTACCAAAAGTAAATAGCTAAATAAATAAATAATAACAGGGTTTTATTTTTATTTTATGGTATCAACATTGATACCGAATCATACCGGTCCCATTTGGGTCCTGTATGATTTGAACGTGTTTTCAAAAACTCTCATCCTGTGTCATGCCATCCTGATTCCATTATTCGGGGTTAACACAGGGATGACCTCCATCCCGTGCCCAGCCCTATATATTTGTACATCATATTCTTCACCCCTCTCCCTTCTTGATCAAACTCATTCTTCTTACAAGCCAAATCGCACAAAGCAATCTATCTGAAGAAAATAAAGATTGGAATTCAAAAGGCATGGACGAATGAGTTTTACTTTTTTTAATTTTCTGGATGAGTATGATTTTGTGTAATTTTTGATGGGTTTCTTTAATGTGTTTGCATCTATATCTGATTGAGTTTTTTTTGTTGGTATTTTTTAATTAAGGATTTGATGGTCAGATGAGAATAGCTTTTTCATGCACCTTACAGGTACTTGCTAAAATAAATAAATAAATAAATAAATAAATATATATATATATATAAAGTAAAAGACAAAGAATGGTGAAACATTCAAAATATCAGAAAATGTTCTTGGTTAATACAAATATTAAGAGTTGAAATTATTAATTAAATGAGGATAATATGGTAAATTTATATTTTTCATATTAAAAAATTAAAATTAAAAACAAAATCAGATAATATGTCATACTTTTATTGAACATAACTACTCATGTTATCTTTTCTTAATTCTATTATAAATAAAAAAATAAAATAAAAAACCAATTGGCACACCAAGGGGCTAGTAATAACAAAGCCACATAAATTCCTTGCAGCGATGACTCTCCATATTAAGGAAGGATGTTAATTTGAAGATATTCATCATAGGGTTGATGCATGCTGAAAATATCTACATGTATCTTTCCCCACACAAAAATCTATATATAAATATTTCCTTCACGCCCTCTTCTTTATAAATATATACCACATCCACCATTCAAAATCAAACTTATAAACCAACAAAAGCCAAAACAAACCATGGAACAAGGCATCTTCTTCTTCACAACGCTCCTCTCTCTTATCTTCACCATAATCTTCATTTTCCAGTTCTTTCTTAAAACAAAACGACGACGTTACACAAACCTCCCACCAAACCCTTTTTCTCTCCCCATCCTAGGCCATCTCCATCTCCTCAAAGCCCCGGTCCACCGAACCTTCCACCGCCTCTCCCAAAAACACGGCCCTATTTTCTCTCTCTGGTTCGGTTCGCAGCGCGTGGTCATAGTCTCATCCCCGTCCGCTGTCCAAGAGTGTTTCACAAGAAACGACATAGTTTTGGCAAACCGTCCTTCACTGCTCCTATTCAAGCACATAGGCTACAACAGCACGACCATCTCAACCTCTCCATACGGCGACCACTGGCGCAACCTCCGGCGCATTGGCGCCATCGAGATTTTCTCCTCCGCTCGACTCAACACATTCGCAAACACACGAAAAGACGAAGTCAAACACCTCATATGCAAACTTGCACAAAACTCGGTGCATGAGTTTGCGAAGGTGGAGTTGAAGTCTATGTTCACTGAGCTAACCTTTAACATCATAATGACAATGGTGGCGGGGAAGAGGTACTATGGGGATGACGTGTCGGTGGACAAGGAAGAGGCCAAGCAGTTCAGGCAGATTATGAAGGAGATTTTTGCTCATAGTGGGGCAGCGAACCCAGCAGATTTCTTGCCCATTTTGAATTGGATTGGTAGCAATGCTTATGAGAAGAGGGTGATGAAGTTGGCTAAGAGGACTGATTCGTTTTTGCAAGGTCTGATTGATGAGCAAAGGAGTAAGGGTAAAAATGGAACTATGATTGACCATTTGCTTTCTCTGCAGGACTCACAGCCTGACTATTATACTGACCAACTCATCAAGGGCTTCATACTGGTTAGTTGAGAATTCTATCTCATGCATTACATTATAATTAATAAAGTTTTTATTTATTTATAATTAATATAGAGTAGATAGGGAGTTGGTGGTTGGATTCATTGAATTGATTAATCGATACTAAATTAATATCAATAACATTATTTGTATCATATGTATTGACCATTCTGCTGATTATATCTCTAATATTATAGAGATGTGACCCGCAAGTATACGTGGAATTCATTTATAATAGAGATGTGATTATATCTGCTGATTATTTATAAGTATACGGTACAAATAGCAGCATCCAATGTAAATGTAGTAGAAATAACAGCATCCAATTAAGATATGCCACGTGAGCATATGCTATCCACTATATGTATTTATAATGTTCATGTATATCCGTTTAAGTATGTACAGAGTCTGAGAGTCAAAACTGGACCAAGTTGCAGGATGGTGACTTTTATTGACTTATATATATAGCTTTTTAGACTGGATCATCTTGGACTTCATTGGGCTAGTTTTCTTGCACCTAGGCACTCAGTTAATTATATATTTAAGAACAACAACAGTGATAAGAAAAAGTTGTTCTGCATTTAATTGGGTAACTTTATATGTAATTTTCACAAGAATTACAAAATAAACATTCAAATTAGATAAGGAAGCAACAACAAAAAAAGGGTTGACACAGCCGATTAACATGTTAAAAGAAAAAAGCTGGAAGATAAAAGTACGTATTTCATGCTCTTTTCTTCTGAACTTACTAATAATAAATAAGTAATTTTTAGGTGCTGTTATTGGCTGGCACTGATACATCATCAGTCACACTGGAATGGGCCCTGTCTCATCTACTTAACAATCCACATGTGCTAAGAAAGGCTAGAGCTGAATTGGATGCTCAACTTGACCAAGAACACTTAGTTGATGAACAAAATATCTCTAAACTACCCTACCTTCAAAGCATTATATCAGAGACGCTGCGGTTGTGCCCAGCCGCCCCGATGCTAGTACCACATTTTGCATCTGATCACTGCACTATTGGCGGATTCGACGTTCCATGTGGCACAATGGTATTGGTGAATGCATGGGCCATACATAGAGATCCACAGTTGTGGGATGATCCTGAAATGTTCAAGCCTGAGAGGTTCAAAAGTGGTGAGGATCTGTCACACAAGCTCATGCCATTTGGAATGGGGAGGAGAGCTTGCCCTGGAGCAGGCTTGGCGCAACGTGTGGTGGGCTTGACCTTGGGGACATTGATCCAATGCTTTGAGTGGAAGAGAGTTGACGAGGAGGAGATTGACATGACTGAAGGTAAAGGAATCACCATGCCAAAAGCTGTACCTTTGGAGGCTCTGTGTAAAACCCGCTCTATTGTGAACAAGCTTCTACCTTGACCCTATGCATGAATTAGCTAGTCTTCCAATAAATTCATCTTAACTAGTATGTGTTGTATTATTGCAAGTGTTTATGTTACCTTTTCTTTTTAAATGAGTGGTCATGAGCTTTTGCGTTGCCAATCATTTGTATCTTTGTACGTAAGGTTTGGAAGAGAAATAAGGCTTTTCTTCACTGCGTTTTCTTGTGAAGAAGGGAAGAAGACTTTGTCAAACAAGCTCTGATCAGGTCATGGCAAAGGATTTTGGGAATCTTAGCAAAGTTCTGGTGCCTGCGATGAGAATGGAAAAAATCATTGAAATATGAAGCGATTTTGGAAATCCTCAATGCTCTCTCTTATGCTTCCCTTTTCATTTACCGACGTGAAGGCGGCGTTATTTACTTTCTTGTGTATGTTGATGACCTTGTTGTCACAGGAAATAACGCCTCACTTGTTTCTCAGTTTGTTCATGCTCTTGCTAGGTGGTTCTCTGTCAAGGATCCAGGATCCCTTAATTATTTTCTCGGTGTTGAAGTTGTGCGCCTACTACCACTAGTCTCTTTTTGTCTCAACACAATTATATCTGTGATCTTTTGAGCAAGGCCCACATGGATGATGCAAAGGAAGTCAGAACACACATGACCACATCCAATTCTCTCGTGCTTCATGATGGTTCTCCCACTAACGCCACTAAGTATCGCCAACTAGTTGGTGGTCTTCCAAGGAAGAACCCATGATTTCAAACTTGACTGAGGCTAAATTTACCTTACATATAAACATACCAAGTAGATAGAAAACTCGATAGTACTTTGCAATTTCATTGATAACAAAAATTAATAATACACCTACTCTAGGGGGGGACATAATGAGCCTTACCTCTCAAATAACACTATATAAGTTGCACCCTTCGAGTCTTCATAGAATTAAAATCATTAATTATCAATTAATTATCTATATTATTAGCAAATTCTCTTTCAATGTGAAGTAATATACAATTAACAAGAAATTCATCACCTATCTTGTTTCGAAGCCGATTTTTTATAAGTCTCATATGAGAAAATGTTCGTTTTGTTGTTGCTGTAGAAACATGAAGAGTTAGCACCAAACGAATCAATCTGTCAATCAAGTAGTATTTTTGTGCTAATATTGTTTCCACTGAGCGCTCAAGTAAAGGATTCCTTGGGCTGTAGGCTGTAGCTTTTCCTATTCTCCCTTTTATTCTCCACTTGCAATGCAAGTGCAAGCCAGCAAGCAGATTCCTTGGGAGGGTAGGATTGATTGAATGGGGGCGATGGCTATTTTTTTTTTTTTTTTTTTTTTTTTTTTTTTTTTTTTTTTTGGGGTTTTAAAAGCCACCTGGGCTATAGCCTAGGTTAGCCAAAGCCATGTTCCGTCCTTGTGGTCTTCAATATCTCAGTCTCACTCGCACCGACATCTCATTTGCTGTCAACAAGCTATCTCAATTCATGTATCAGCCATCTGACATTCATTAGCTAGCTTTGAAGCGTCTTCTTCGCTACCTCAAAGGCACAATTTACCATGGTCTTCTTCTCAAATGCTCTCGTACTACTACCTTGTCTGATTTTTCTGACGCGGATTGGGTCGACAACTATGATGATCGAACATCCACAACAGCCTATGTTGTCTATCTTGGTGATAATCTCATTTCCTGGAGCTCCTGCAAACAACGAGCCATTGCTCGCTCATCCACCAAATTTGAGTACCGTGCCATTGCTTGCATCGCCGTTGAACTTGCTTGGATCAAATCCTTGCTTTGCGAACTTATTGTTATGCCCTCCTCCATGCCTGCCATTTCTTGTGATAATATTGGTGCCACCTTCTACTATGCCAATCCTGTTCTCCACTCTCGCATGAAACACATTGACATTAATTTTCAATTTGTTCGTGATTTGGTAACTCGTTGGCTGCTTCAGGTATCTCATGTTTCCACTATTGATCAACTCACTGATGCCCTCACAAAGCCTCTATCTCGCCACCGTTTACAACTTCTCCAGTCCAAGGTTGGTGATGTTGATGGGGCCACCATCTTGCCGGGGTGTATAAGGAAACCACCGTAGTCAATGCAAATCAATGCCTCATCTCCAGCAATCTTACTGCTGCCAAATAAGACTCTTCCAGTAGCTCCATCGTCAACTGCTCATAATCAATCAAAGGTTTCCCTTCCTAATTTATCTTTATCTTGACTTTGTATATTAACTCTAATTGATTTTGTATTCAACCACATATCTACTTACTCTAGTTAGCATCATCAACTCTGTATATAAGTGGTGTACTGCGCATTGTATTATTCATCGAGTGAATACAAAAACATCCTTCCGATACCATTATTCACATCTCCCTCGTAGCCATACAAATTTGATCCAGTACTTAAAACAAGTATAGCTAGGCAACTCTTCCTCACGTCCCTCTCCTTTATAAATACCAAAAATCCACCACCCAAAATCAAACTGAAATATCAACAAATAGCAACCAATAACCAAAACAAACCATGGAACAAGAGGCATATTCTTCTACACAACGTCCCTCTTTCTTATCTTCATCGTCATCTTTACTTCAAAGTTTTTTCTTCAAACAAAACAACTACGTTACACCAACCTCCCGCCAAGCCCGCTCTCTCTTCCAGTCCTCGGCCATCTCCATCTCCTAAAACCCAGTCCACCAAACCTTCCACCACCTCTCCCAAAAACATGGCCGATTTTCTCTCTCTGGTTCCGCTCCCAGAGCGTGGTCATAGTTTTCATCCTCGTCCGCTGTGCTGTCCAAGAGTGTTTCACCAAAAATGACATTGTTTCGGCAAATCGTCCTCTGCTCCTAGGCAAGCACTTAGGCTACAACAACACCACTGTCACAACCTGCCCACACGGCGATCACCGGTGTAACCTTCAATGCATCGGCACCATTGAGATCTTCCCCTTTGCTCGACTCAACGCATTCGCGAATGTGCGAAAAGACCAAGTCAAACACTTAATATGCAAACTTTCACAAAACTCGATTCCTGGTTTTGCAAAGGTGGAGTTGAAGTTTATGTTCTCTGAGTTGACCTTTAACATCATAATGACAATGGTTACGGGGAAGAGATACTATGGTAACGGCGACGACGTGTCGGTAGACAAGGAAGAGGCCGGGCAGTTCTGGCAGATTATGAAGGAGATTTTTGCTCATAGCATAGCAGTGAACCCAGCAGATTAAGAAAAAGGCTTTACACGGTTGATTGATGAGCAAATGACAAAGGGTAAAAATGGAACTAACATGATCGATCATTTGCTTTCCCCTGCAAAAAGACACAGCCTGATTATTATACTGACCAACTCATCAAAGGCCTTATACTGGTTAGTTTAAGATATATATCTACTGCATTTACATTAAATTTGATATTAGAGTTTTTTTTTTTTTTGTTTTTTTTAATACAAAAGCAATTATCAGGTCATTTTATTGGCTAGTATCGATACATCATTAGTGACATTGGAATGGGCCATGTGCATCCACTCAATAATCCATAAGTGCTAAGAAAGGCTAGAGCTGAATTGGATGCTCATCTACTAGTCCAACAAACACTCCAACAAACACTTAGGCCCCGTTTTGTTTATGGGAAAGGAGGCTTGGGGATGGAAAATCAATTGTTTTCCCATGTTTGGTAAGTCCATGCATGAGAAATGGTTGCCTGATACATGAAAAAATAGGTGGGAAAGTGCAGCCCTCCTCCCAACTTGGGTTTTGTTTTCCCTCATCATGGGAAAGTTTGGGAAAATGAGTCAACATTCAATGCACATTTTTCATGATTATTTTGTCCCTATTAACAATTTGGAATTACAATATATATCATTAAATGCACTCTTTTTTTATTTGATTTAATATGGGTATAATTGGAAAATTATACAAACTTTGTTTTCCATTCATACTCAAAACAAACATGGGAAATGAAAGAAAGTGAAATTTCCCAATTACTTTCTTTGCATTACTAAACGTGGGAAATGAATCTTCTATTTCTCATTCCTTAGGAGATGACATGAGAAGTGATTTCCCCTCAAATTCGTTCCGTAAACCAAACGGGACCTTAGACTTAGTGGATGAACTAAATATCTCTAAACTACCCTACATTAAAATTATGCTGGAGGAGACAGAAAAATTCATTAAAATAAGAATCCATGTTAATTAACAATACTTTATCCTAAAATACATAAATATGCTATCCATCTACTACATTACAGATGAACTAGTGATATCCAAGAATTTTTTTCAGATTCAGGATCTAAATTTTTTTGGCTTAAACCCGGTGGTAAATCTAAACTATAAAGAATATTTTGGCTAAATGATAACGATAATCTAAACCAGCTACTCTCCCACCTTCACGATAATCTAATTTGTATATAAATGATAATATGCATGTCCTCCAATCAAAATAATTTTCTAACTAAAAAAGTTTCAGTACAAATATAGGGATTGTAAACCAAAATTTGCCTGTAATTTTTACTACATTACAGATGAACTAGTGATATCCATCTACTACATTACATATGAACTAGTGATATCCAAGAAAAAAATTTCAGATTCGGGATCTAAATTTTTTTGGCTTAAACCCGGTGGTAAATCTAAACTATAAAGAATATTTCGGCTAAATGATAACAGTAATCTAAACCCGCTACTCTCCCACCTTCATGATAATCTAATTTGTATATAAATGATAACATGCATGTCCTCCAATCAAAATAATTTTCTAACTCAAAAAGTTTCAGTAAAATATAAGGATTGTAAACCAAAATTTGCATGTAATTTTTTATTTTTTTGTTCGGGGTGTTGAACCCTTTCATTTCATTTCCTTTTTTGTTTTTTTTCTTTTTTTATGTTTACAATGTTATTATTAAAAAAATGAAAACGAGAAAATAATTTTTTATTTTCAAGATCTAAAAATGTATATGGTAGTTTAATTGAAAAGCAATTTCAGAAAACATGAAGATTGAAAATGCATTCGGTACTATAATGTAAAACTAGCATAAACAGTGAATGATTTTCAATATAGTAGTATATTTAGCAAAATCAAATAAGAAAATATTGTTTAATACAACTTGATTAAGTATTACAATTGATTATGTATTACTATCCTACATGTGAGTCCTTTTTCAAAAGTTTTTGTCAATATCTAATCCTTAAAAAAATTTAATGATGAAGAATTACATGGGCATGGCTGCGTATGCTTACATATGGGCTGACGTATGCTTAGATCCATGGAATTCAATATTCAATTGTGCGAAGCCGAGTGTGCTTACATATTGGCCGACGTATGCATATATCTCCCTGTGATGAACGCCGTCAGCACTAGTTACGATGGATGGCAATAAGGCAAACCGAAGTGGGGTAGTCTTGATCTCTTAGACTACAGGGGTCTAAGAGATTTGTGGTCATTCACCGTTGTATTAACATCTAACGATTCAAAAAAGTTTTTTAAAATGAGTGTAAGAGTGAGTGAATTGTTGAATTTACATCCAACGGTGGGTAACCACAAATCTCTTGGACCCTTGTAGTCCAAGAGATTGGAACTGCCAAAGTGGGGTCCACTCCCATTTCCATTAATTATAAAATATATTGCAACAAGTGTTAGTTTAAATTAGAGGAGCATAAAGTTTTTAACACATATTATCAATGTGTCATAAAAATTTAAATATGAAATCTTAATTTATAAATCAACGTTCTTTTTCACAGAACTAGACTCGGTGAACATGATAAAGAGTAGAATTAAGAGTGCTACACTATGCATACCTACCATGAAGAAAACACGACAATCGCAATCAATTGCATTTGGCTTGAATTGAAGAGCAGTAGGATGGGTTCTCGAGTCTCTCGCTCATACACAAGATGTAGACATGCATATCCTTCACACTCTCTTCTTTATAAATAAATACCACATCCACCACTCAAAATCAAACTTAGGCCAAAACAAACCATGGAACAAGGCATCTTCTTCTACACGACGTCCCTCTCTCTTACCTTCCTCATAATCTTCACTTTCCAGTTCTTTCTTAAAACAAAACGACGATATTACACAAACCTCCCACCAAACCCGTTTTCTCTCCCCATCCTAGGCCATCTCCATCTCCTCAAAGCCCCGGTCCACCGAACCTTCCACCGCCTCTCCCAAAAACACGGCCCTATTTTCTCTCTCTGGTTCGGTTCGCAGCGCGTGGTCATAGTCTCATCCCCGTCCGCTGTCCAAGAGTGTTTCACAAGAAACGACATAGTTTTGGCAAACCGTCCTTCACTGCTCCTATTCAAGCACATAGGCTACAACAGCACGACCATCTCAACCTCTCCATACGGCGACCACTGGCGCAACCTCCGGCGCATTGGCGCCATCGAGATTTTCTCCTCCGCTCGACTCAACACATTCGCAAACACACGAAAAGACGAAGTCAAACACCTCATATGCAAACTTGCACAAAACTCGGTGCATGAGTTTGCGAAGGTGGAGTTGAAGTCTATGTTCACTGAGCTAACCTTTAACATCATAATGACAATGGTGGCGGGGAAGAGGTACTATGGGGATGACGTGTCGGTGGACAAGGAAGAGGCCAAGCAGTTCAGGCAGATTATGAAGGAGGTTTTTGCTCATAGTGGGGCAGTGAACCCAGCAGATTTCTTGCCCATTTTGAATTGGATTGGGAGCAATGCTTATGAGAAGAGGGTGATGAAGTTGGCTAAGAAGACTGATTCGTTTATGCAAGGTCTGATTGATGAGCAAAGGAGTAAGGGTAAAAATGGAACTATGATCGACCATTTGCTTTCTCTGCAGGACTCACAGCCCGACTATTATACTGACCAACTCATCAAGGGCTTTATACTGGTTAGTTGAGAATTCTATCTCATGCATTACATTATAATTAATAAAGTGTTTATTTATTTATTTAAAGTTGACACTTATGTTGTTTTTTTAAATCAACTAAAGCTGGTGATTTCGGTCAATATAGAGTCTGAGTACATACAGAGTCTGATGGTGACTTTTATTGACTTATGTAGCTTTTTAGACTGGATCATCTTGGACTTCATTGGGATTGTTTTCTTGCACCTAGGCACTTATTTATTTATTATAAAATTAAAGAGACAACAACAGTGATAAGAAAAATTTATTAATAAAAAAAAAAAAAAAAAAAAAAAAAAAAAAATGTTCTGCATTTCATTGGCTAACTTTCTCTTGTGTATCACTTATGCCATAAGAAAAGATGTGTATTTAGGGCTTTATTTCATGCTCTTTTCTTCTGAACTTACTGATAATAAAAGAGTAATTTTTAGGTGATATTATTGGCTGGCACTGATACATCATCAGTAACACTGGAATGGGCCCTGTCTCATCTGCTTAACAATCCACATGTGCTAAGAAAGGCTAGAGCTGAATTGGATGCTCAACTTGACCAAGAATACTTAATTGACGAACTAAATATCTCTAAACTACCCTACCTCCAAAGCATTATATCAGAGACGTTGCGGTTGTCCCCAGCCACCCCGATGCTATTACCACATTTTGCAGCCGATGACTGCACTATTGGGGGATTCGACGTTCCACGTGGCACAATGGTATTGGTGAATGCATGGGCCATACATAGAGATCTACAGCTGTGGGATGATCCTGAAATGTTCAAGCCTGAGAGGTTCAAAAGTGGTGAGGATCTGTCACACAAGCTCATGCCATTTGGAATGGGGAGGAGAGCTTGCCCTGGAGCAGGCTTGGCGCAACGTGTGGTGGGCTTGACCTTGGGGACATTGATCCAATGCTTTGAGTGGAAGAGAGTTGGTGAGGAGGAGATTGACATGACTGAAGGTAGAGGACTCACCATGCCAAAATTTGTACCTTTGGAGGCCATGTGTAAAACCCGCTCTGTTGTGAACAAGCTTCTACCTTGATCCTATGCAAGAATTAGTCTTCCAATAAATTCATCTTAACCAGTATGTGTTGTATTATTGCCAGTGTTCATGTAAGCTTTTGCGTTGCCAATCATTGTATCTTTGCTTAAGGTTTGGAAGAGAAATAAGGCTTTTCTTCCACTTGTTTTCTTGTGAAGAAGGGAAGAAGGGCTCGACTTTGTCAAACAAGCTCTGATCAGGTCATGGCAAAGGATTTTGGGAATCTTAGCAAAGTTCTTATGCCTGCGATTAGAATGGAAAAAATCATTGAAAATATGAAGCGATGTAGCAGTCATATACCCTAAAAAGCGAATATACTGTTCACTTATTATGATATAGATGAATTAAGCATTTTTTTTTTTTTTTTTTTTTTTTTTTTTTTTTTTTTTTGCGCTTTAAAATAAATTGGTAGACAAGAATACGTATGCCACTACGTGAGAGATGGACTGAATGAATTGGAATTTGGAAGGACGTACACCTTTACGTTTTTGGAAAATTCTCAGGCCTTTGAAGGGAAGTAGGCCCCACTGCGTTTGCCTTGTGGCTTGCTTTTGTTTCCACCAGGTGTACAGTGTGCTTTACATATTCACTGACGTAAGCAAATCCAGCACGCAATCCTGCCCTAGCTCAAAAGACCCAATGAAAAGGAGGAAATAAAAAGTTTTTGATCAAGTGTCAATGAATTTTTGTTCTACCACTCAAATTGAAAAAAAGATATTAATATTGAGGATTTAATGTAATTAAACAATCTCATTCAAAATTCTAGAGAATATCAAATTGTATTTCTTTTTGTTTGAGGTCTTGGAGTTCAATTTATTTAAGGTCGTTTGTCCGTCCTTTAGACTCAAGTTTGATCACTCTCTCCATAAATACCACATCTCCCAACTCTTTATAAATACCACATCTTCACCACTCAAAATCTTACCAACAGCCAAGCAAAGCAACCATGGAACAACAAGACATCCTGTTCTACACGTTCCTCTCCTTTATCTCCATCCTTTTCTTGCTCCAAACAAAACGTTGGCGTTACAAAAACCTCCCACCAAGCCCACTTTCCCTCCCAATCCTCGGCCATCTCCATCTCCTCAAAATCCCCATCCATCGAACCCTCCAACGCCTCTCACAAAAACACGGCCATATTTTCTCTCTCTGGTTCGGCTCACAGCGTGTGGTCATCGTCTCATCCTCGTCAGCCGCACAAGAATGCTTCACCAAAAATGACATCGTTTTGGCCAACCGTCCTCGCTTGCTTGTAAGCAAGCACTTAGGCTACAACAACACCACCATTGGCACGGCCCAATACGGCGACCACTGGCGCAACCTCCGCCGCATTGGGGCCATCGAGATCTTCTCAACCTCTCGACTCAACGCATTCTTGAACATCAGAAAGGACGAAGTCAAACACTTGCAACTCAAACTTTCACAAAACGCACTTGACGATTTTGCGAAGGTGGAGCTCAAGTCCATGTTTCTGGATCTCACTTTTAACGTCATAATGAGAATGGTGGCCGGGAAGAGGTACTACGGCGAGGACGGATCGGTGGACAAAGAGGAGGCCAGGCAGTTCAGAGAGATCATGGAGGAGATTTTTGCAAATGCTGGGGCAGGCAACCCGGCGGACTTCTTGCCCATTTTGAATTGGGTCGGGAGTGCACATGGGTTTGAAAAGAAGGTGATGAAGCTGGCTAGGAAGACGGATGCGTTCTTGCAAGGTCTCATTGATGAGCACAGGAGCAAGGGTAGAAATGGATGTACAATGATTGACCATTTGCTTTCTCTGCAGGAGTCACAACCTGAGAATTACAGTGACCAAACTATCAAGGGGCTTATTCTGGTAAGTCCAAAACCATATCTCATATGGTCACACATTTAAATTTGGTTCATGTTTTTCATGGTCTCCTCTTCTTTATTTATTAACACTCAAAGAGTAAATATTTACAGATCATGTTGTTGGCGGGTACTGACACATCAGCAGTGACACTAGAATGGGCCATGTCCAATTTGCTTAACCATCCGGATGTGCTACAAAGGGCAAGAGCTGAACTCGATGCTCAAGTAGGCCAAGAACGCTTGGTGGAGGAACATGATATCTCTAAACTGCCCTATCTTCAAAGTATCATCTCCGAGACTCTTCGACTGTACCCAGCTGCCCCAATGCTACTACCACATTTTTCATCAGATGATTGCACTATTGGGGGATTCGACGTGCCACGTGGTACAATGGTATTGATCAATGCATGGGCCATACATAGAGATCCAAAGTTGTGGGATGATCCTGAAAGCTTCATACCTGAGAGGTTTCGGAGTGGTGAGGATTTGTCACACCAACTGATGCCATTTGGACTGGGAAGAAGGTCTTGTCCAGGATCAGGCCTGGCCGAACGTACGGTGGGCTTGACTTTGGGATCATTGATACAATGCTTTGATTGGATGAGAGTTAGTGAGAAGGAAATTGATATGGCAGAAGGTAAAGGCCTAACAATGCCTAAACTTGTACCATTAGAGGTCATGTGTAAAGCACGCCGGATTATCAACAAGGTTTGATAGAACTAATATCCAGAATTGCGAAGCATTATCATTGCGGGAAGTTATTTCAATTTGTACGTTGTATGTCATAGCGAGTATTTTCTTTCGCAAGTAATAAATGAATCAATTGTGTGTCTGTTGTATCATTGCCAGTATATTCATGGAATAATTTGGGTCATGAATAAATTTTTAGTGTTTTTTTTTCACCAGTGGCAGTGATATATGTGTATTTAGGGGATACTAATTTTCTTTATTTTATATTGTTCCAAGAAAAAGTACGTACGTATTTCATTGTCTTTTTCTTTCTAACTTACTAATAAAAAAAGTAGTTTTTAGGTCATGTTATGTTATTGGCGGGGACTAATACATTGTCAGTGACATTGGAATGGGCCATGTGTCATCTACTTGACCATCCGCACGTACAAAAGGAAGGCCATAACTGAATTGGATGTTGAACTTGACTAAGCACACTTATTGGATGAACTAAATATCTCTAAACAACCACATTGTCTTGACTTTTGTTCAATATATATATCCTTATTGCTGAACTTGACTAAGAAATTTTTTTAAATTGATGTTGGGACAAACTTTGACACCAAATACAAATGTGGAAGACCTCTCACTATGCTTATTGGTGTTGAAATTGTATATATATTTATTTATTTTTAGTTAAAATATTATGCTATAAATATATTTAATTTATTTTTTTCCCAAACCTTCCCTAGGCTACAGCCAAGGGCAGCCATTGCCTTGGTTCCGCCCATGCGAACACGCATTTGCTGATGTAGCTAGCTATTCGTGAAGAAATTATAGAATAATACGTGATGAAAAACTATCAACCGACCTAACGAAAGGAAATAAAAAATTGTTGCAATTTGCACAATAATTGAATTTGCATCTTCTCTGACTAGCTAGAATCGAAGAGTACTGATCTCCCTTGTATAATTGTATTAGATTTCTATATGGAAGAAGAGACCTTGAGATTAGTGGTCTAAGACAAGAATTAAGAGTGCCATTGGTCAACACAATTTCCACCATATAAATGAGTCATATATGTCTGCCTAAACCCCCACCATGAAGTAATTGTTGAAAAAGAAAGACAATACATGACAACCACAAGATAAGTTGGGTATTTGGTTTTGAATTGAAGAGGGGCCAGATTTGGCTCACTCAATCGAAGTCTCAAAGTCTCAATTCGATTTCCCCTCCTCCAATATCATTTATATCGAAGAAATAAAATTCTCTTGAATAGGATTTAATGTAATTAAACAATCAAATCCAAACTTTCGCATGTAAAATTGATTAGTTTCTTTTTTCCTCGTTTGCTATACAATAATAAGATGTATATAGTGCACTTTCCATACAAATGGAACGATAAATTTATGGTTTTTTTTCTCTTTTTGGTCATAGATAAAACTTTATAGTTCAAAATTTATGGTTTTTTTCTCTTTTTCTCATTTGAAGAATAAAGAAAGTACGATTCTTGTCATTACTTGGCCTACTCTTTATAAATACCACATCTTCCTCACTCAAACTCATTATACTTAATAATAGCTAGCAGCCATGGAACAACAACAGATGTTGTTCTACACATTTCTCTCCCTTATCTCAATCCTCTTCACTTTCAAGTTCTTGCTCCAAGGAAAACGACAACGTTACAAAAACCTCCCACCAAGCCCACTCTCTCTCCCAATCCTCGGCCATCTCCATCTCCTAAAGATCCCCATCCATCGAACCCTCCAACGCCTCTCACAAAATCACGGCCCCGTAATCTCTCTCTGGTTTGGCTCACAGCGTGTGGTCATAGTATCATCCTCGTCCGCAGCCCAAGAATGCTTCACCAAAAATGACATCGTCTTAGCCAACCGTCCTAGCATGCTTATAGGCAAGCACCTAGCCTACAACAACACCACCACCGCCACGTCCCAATACGGTGACCACTGGCGCAACCTCCGCCGCATTGGGTCCACCGAGATCTTCTCAACCTCTCGGTTAAACGCATTCTTGAACGTCAGAAAGGACGAAGTCAAACACTTGCTGCTTAAACTTTCAGAAAACGTACATGATGATTTTGCGAAGGTGGAGCTCAAGTCTATGTTTTATGAGCTGACATTCAACATCATAATGAGAATGGTGGCCGGGAAGAGGTACTACGGGGAGGATGCATCGGTGGACAAAGAGGAGGCGAGGCAGTTCAGAGAGATCATGAAGGAGGTTTTTGCTTATACGGGGGTAGCGAACCCGGTTGACTTCTTGCCCGTTTTGAATTGGGTTGGGAGTGAACGTGGGTATGAGAAGAAGGTGATGAAGCTGGCTAGGAAGACGGATGCGTTCATGCAAGGTCTCATTGATGAACACAGGAGCAAGGATAAAAATGGTAGCACAATGATTGACCATTTGCTTTCTCTGCAGGACTCACAACCTGAGTATTACAGTGACCGAATTATCAAGGGGCTTATTCTGGTTAGTCCAAAAGTCTTCATATTTCAAGAATTTATTTTAGAGCATGGTTTGGTTCCTTAAAGTTAATGAGGAGCTCTCCTTAGAACAAATGAAATCTAGACATTTGTCAAATTCCGAAAAAGGAAAAAGTTAAAGAAATTTGATAACTGTCAAAATCTCATTTATTATTTTGAGAAGCTCCTCAATTTTAAAGACCCATATTTTGATATAGTGATGTTAAAAAATGACTCTCTCTAGCCACATGAAGTTTTATTTATAACACTCAAAGAATAAATATTTTCAGGACATGGTGCTGGCGGGTACTGACACATCATCAGTGACACTAGAATGGGCCATGTCCAATTTGTTTAACCATCCGGATGTGCTAAAAAGAGCAAGAGCTGAACTCGAGGTTCAATTAGGCCAAGAACACTTGGTGGACGAACATGATATCTCTAAACTGCCCTATCTTCAAAGTATCATATCAGAGACTCTTCGATTGTACCCAGCGGCCCCAATACTACTGCCACATTTTTCATCAGATGATTGCACTATTGGGGGATACAACGTACCACGCGGTACCATGGTATTGGTCAATGCATGGGCTATACATAGAGATCCAAGGTTGTGGGATAATCCTGAAAGCTTCACACCCGAGAGGTTTGGGAGTGGTGATGATTTGTCAAGCCAACCCATGCCATTTGGATGGGGAAGAAGGTCTTGTCCAGGATCGGGGCTTGCCCAACGTACGGTGGGCTTGACGTTGGGATCATTGATACAATGCTTTGACTGGGCGAGAATTAGTGAGAAGGAAATTGATATGACAGAAGGTAAAGGCTTCACAATGCCTAAAGTTATGCCATTAGAGGTCATGTGTAAAGCACGCCCGATTATCAACAAGGTTCTGATAGTTTGATCTAGAACTAATAATAATATCCAGCATTAGGAAGCATTATCATTTTGGGAATTATTTCAGTTGTATGTTTTATTTGCCAAGTAAATGCATCAATTGTGTCCCATTTGTATCATTGTTAGTATATATATTCATGGAAGACTTTGGGTCATGAATAAATCGAATCCGTATTTTCCTGTAATATCTTATCCCTTTTGTTGATTTATCGTGTAATATATTGTCATACGTACCTCAAGTTATTGCACTATTGTCATTTGGTTTGAATTGAAAAGGGGGGTCGGATTTGTTCTCTCACATCTCTTGAGGGTTATAATGTAAAATATAGACCCCTATATTTTCACTGTAACATGTTGTCATATAAAGTTGATGAAAAAGATAGACAATCAACATGTACGTGAAGTCATTGCTTTAATGAGGTAATTAATTCAAATATACATAATACCACATATATGGGTTTTATGTTTGCTATATAAATGTTAATGGGGTATAGCTCAGTTGGTTGAGCTTTTTCACGTCCACTCATGCGAACAGAGATTCGAAACCCTAAACCAGACACTCAATGAATATTTGTGTAAGCCCCCTCCCCCAATCGCTTGCTAAAAAAACACTTGCTATAGAAATAATGCCAGCTAGCTTGCAACCATTTATTATGTAGCTAGTTTATAGTGCAAAACTCAAAAGAAGTATAAGCCAGCTAGCTTGCAACTATTTATGGACGAATAAAAATAGGGATATGATTTACTCACTCTCATTTTCTCCACTTACACTCTCTTTTGCTTTTTAATACTTTTTAATTAATTTTGTTCATTCTCTTCCTATTCTACCCTTACCATACATTAATTGTTTTTTACTTCACTTTTATATTATTTCTTTTTCTTAAAATGGGAGAAAATGGGGAGTGGGGAAATCAGCTCCCTAAAAATATACCTTACTATTCTTGTCATTACTTGAACAATACTCTCACGTCCTTCTCTCTTGTATAAATTTACCACTTCTGATCACCACTCATTCTGATTCATCCAGTGCAGTGGTCCTATATCCAAAACCAAACAAAGGAAGACATCTTGTTCTACGCATCCCTCTCCCTCATCTTCATCCTCTTCATCACTTACAAATTCATACTCCAAACAAAACGAAGTCGCGGCAACTTCCCACAAAGCCCACCTTCGCTCCCAATTCTCGGCCACCTCTACCTCCTAAAAACTCCCAGTCCAAAGAACCACCACCTCTCCAGAAAACACAGCCCCATCTTCTCCCTCTGGTTCGGCTCCCGCCGCGTGGTCATAGTCTCATCCTCCTCAGCCGTCCAAGAATGCTTCACCAAAAATGACATTGTCTTGGCCAACCGTCCTCACTTGATCATGGGCAAGTACATGAGTTACAACTACACCACCATCGCCGCCTCCCAGTACGGCGACCATTGGCGCAACCTCCGCCTCATTGGAGCCATCGAGATCTTCTCCTCCACTCGGATTAACACATTCTCCAACATCCGAAAGGACGAAGTCAAGCACTTGCTACTCAAACTTTCACAAAAGCACGTGACAATTTTGCCATGGTGGAACTCAAGTCCATGTTCAGTGAGCTAACGTTTAACATCATAATGACGACGGTGGCAGGGAAGAGGTATTACGGCTACGACGTGTCTGTGGACAAAGAGGAGGTCAGGCAGTTCAGAGAGATTATGAAGGAGGTTTTTGCTCATGGTGGGGCAGTGAACCCGGCTGATTTTCTGCCTGTTTTGAATTGGGAGTAATGCTTATGAGAAGAGGGTTATGAAGTTGGCTAAGAGGACCGATGTCTTTTTGCAAGGGTTGGTTGATGATCACAGGAGCAGGAGTTCAAAGGGTGTAAATGGCAGCACAACAATGATTGATCATTTGCTTTCTCTGTAGGAGTCGCAGCCTGAGTATTACACTGACCAAATTATCAAGGGGCTCATACTGGTTAGTCCAAAATTCTATCTCATGAATTTTTATTATTTTTTAAATCATAAAGTTTTGTTTTGTTTAATTTAATGAGTTTAGTGAGTTGGTTGGTTTGATAAACAGAGAAGAGTCAGAACATTAATTAATATGGTCTATAGTGTTCTTGTATATCCTTTAAGTTAGCGGTTGGCAGTCACTATTAGAACAGGAATTATCCAACCCAAAAATAATCTCCCACATCACATATTATATATAAAAAATGTTAGTCATTATCACATTTATGTACCACCTTAGGTGGCACTCGTTCTTGTAATTTTCAGATCTTGTTATTGGCGGGTACTGATACATCAGCAGTAACACTTGAATGGGCAATGTCCACTCTGCTTAACCATCTGCTTGGTGCTAAAAAAGGCGAGACTTGAACTAGATGATCAGTCCAAAAAAAAAAAAAAAAAAAAAAAAAATATAATAATCACAACTTGGCCAAGAACGCTTAATGGATGAACCAGATATCTCTAAACTACCCTACCCTACTTTCAAAATATTGTTTCTGAGACTCTTCGGTTGTGCCCAATAGCCCCGATGTTAGTACCACATGTTTCATCAGATGACTGCACCATTGGAGGATTTGATATACCACGAGATACAATGGTTGATCAATGCGTGGGCCGTACATAGAGATCCAGAGTTATGGAGTGATCCCGAAAGCTTCAAGCCTGAGAGGTTTGAAAGTGGTGAAGACATGTCGTACAAGCTCATGCCATTTGGACTGGGAAGAAGGGCTTGCCCAGAAGCTCATGTCAAATTCAATCCAATCTAATCTAGTTAGTTTCATGCTTATTTTGTTCATTAGGTAATTTTTCATTAAGAAGTTTTTTTATATTTTGTATATAATGAAAGGAACCTTAATAGCCGTCCGATTCAGTGCAGAGCTATTAGGCCCCGTTTGGTTCACAGAATGGATTTGAGGGGAAATCACTTCCCATGTCATTTCTTAAGGAATGGGAATGAAAGATTCATTTCCCACGTTTGGTAATGTCGGGAAAGTAACCGGGAGATTTCACTTTATTTCCTTTCCCATGTTTGTTTTGAGTAGGAATGGAAAACAAAGTTTGTATAATTTTCCAATTATACCCATATTAAATCAAATAAAAAAAGAATGCATTTAATGATACATTGTAATTCTAAATTGTTCATAGGGACAAAATAGTCATGAAAATTGTGCATTCAATGTTGGCTCATTTTCCCCAACTTTCCCATGATGAGGGAAAACAAAACCCAAGTTAAGAGGAAGGCTTCACTTTCTCCCCTACTTTCCCATGTGTCAGGCAACCATTTCCTATACCTGGACTTACCAAACATGGGAAAGCAATTGAATTCCCATTCCCAAGGATCTTTTCCCATGAACCAAACGGGGCCTTATTGGACTGTTGGATTGAACCCCCTCATTATAACCCCTTAATATATCCCCTCATTATAGAAACTTCCGTGTCATTCACTAGTTTGGTTTCGGCTCTATCAAGGATGGACTCATGTTTTGACAAACTGGGCTATGGTTTTTTTCTTCTTACAATTAGTATGTTAAGGTTTAGCCAAGCCCAAAAAATCCACCCCTAAAGGTAAATATAACCTAGCTCATATTGAAATTTTGGATCCGTCCTTTGGACACTGTTGCATGCCATGCAAGCCTTGTGTGCATTGGCAGAGCCAATCAAGGCCCACAAGGGTCACTTGACCCTTCTCAACATTTTGAAAACCTTATATTTATCTATGTTATCCAAGTTGTTTTATAGCTATATTTATTGTTGACCCTTCTTGCAAATGTACATTGTCTACAATAAACATGAATATGATCTATACTTGTTTGCATGTCTTCATATGTCATTTATATGTGTGTGCCATGGATTTTATTTGATTTTCTCATTCTATCTAAAATAAGCTTTTGATACTCTTTCATTATTTTTAGGTTGCTAGAATTTGAGTCATACTTACTAAGATATTAAATTTGTGATATTGAAATTTAATCATTATAATGAATTCTTAAATATATTTTCTTATAAAACTAAGTTTAATGTAATTATAAAGCTATTTAAAGTTGACCCTTCTTGATAGAATTCCTGGCTCTGTCATTGCTTGTGTGGATCACGTATTGGCTGACACATGCATTTTTTTAATAATATATATTCCACGCACTCCCTTACGTATGTGTTAAAAAGTGAGAGGGCCCTCTAGCCATACATGATGGTGGAAGATGTCAACTCCTTGTGAGGAAGAAAAGTGGAAATAAAATAAATGTTGTAGATTCAAATTTTCACACACTTTATCCGTTTGCTAGAAATTGAATCCACATCTTATGTTTACCCACATCAAATAACTTTCCCCAAATTTTTTATTTATTTAGAAATTTTCAATAACTAACTTTATTTTAAAGAGAATGATTTGGTACTAATATCACTTTTCATATTGAAGAAATTATTGTATGGTACTATATACAACAATATAACTCGTTCATGGGTTATAATATGAGTGTAAAACATGGTTAATCTTTTGTACTTTAATTTTAAAATAAAATAAATAATAAATATTCTACGTGGTATAATTTGTATACGTATTATAATATAAGTAGACGACATAGTTAATATTTTCTTTTTTAAAAAATTCAATAAATATTCATTTATATTATAACATTTGAGTAAGTTATAACACTTACTATTCTACAATTACTCCTCAAATACCACACTATAATTAGTCTCCACTCGCATGCACATAAAAAGTATACAAAGGCAAAACCACCCAGTACACTTCGTTATTCGAATACAAGATCAACTATATATTACATTTCCCAATTAGATTAGTTTTAGGTTATGGAATAGACCTTTGAAATTAGTGGTCGGACATTTGAATACGATCCAGCACAATTTCCACTACATTGGTCATACCTGCTCATCTTTCCTCCTTTTTTCTCAATATGGAAATATTAAAATCAGACTCCCATTTCAAAAAGAACACAAACAACTTCATGCTTTTTTTTTTCTTCTTTGGATCAAATCCTTCATACTTTTTTCTTTCTTTTGATCAAATCCTTCATACTTTTCTCACGACTCTCACGTCCTTCCCTTTATATATAAATACCACATCTTTAGGCATTAGAAGCCCAAAGAAGCCATTTTCCTTCTTTATACTACTTCTTCAAGCAGCCTCTCCTTTGATATATAAATACCACATCTTCATATCCAAATCAAAACCCAAACATATATCACTATCAACCAATTATATAAAGCAAAACAAACTATGGATGACATCTTGTTCTACACATCCCTCACTCTTATCTTCATCCTATTTACCTTCAAGTTCTTGGTCCAACCAAACCGACGTCGTTACAAAAACCTTCCACCAACCCCACCTTCACTTCCAATCATTGGCCATCTCCATCTCCTACGACCCCCCGTCCACCGAACCTTCCACAGCCTCTCCCAAAAATACGGCGCCGTTTTTTCACTCTGGTTTGGCTCTCGCCGCGTGGTCATAGTCTCCTCCCCGTCCGCAGTCGAAGAATGCTTCACCAAAAACGACATCGTTTTAGCCAACCGCCCTCCCTCGCTCATCGGCAAGCACTTTGGCTACAACCACACCACACTCTCCTCCTCCCCGTACGGCGACCACTGGCGCAACCTCCGCCGCATTGGCTCCACCGATATCTTCTCCACCGCCCGACTCCAGACGTTCTCCGAGATCAGAAAGGACGAAGTCAAACACTTATTACTTAAACTCTCACAAAACGCACGTGACGGTTTTGCAAAGGTGGAGCTCAAGTCCATGTTCAATGAGCTCACCTTTAACATCATAATGACGATGGTGGCGGGAAAGAGGTACTACGGCGACGACGTGTCAGTTGACAAAGAAGAGGCCAAGCATTTCAGGCAGATTATGAGAGAGGCGTTCTCTTATAGCGGCGCAGCAAACTCAGCTAAGTTTTTTCCGAGTTTGAATTGGGTTGGGAGCGGTTTTTATGAGAAGAAGGTGAAGACGTTGGCTGAAAGGACAGATGTGTTCTTGCAGGGATTGATTGATGAGCACAGGAGGAAGGGTAACAATGGTACTACAATGATTAACCATCTTCTTTCCCTGCAAAAGTCGCAGCCTGAATATTACAACGATCAAATCATCAAGGGCCTTATTCTGGTTAGTCAATAATTCTTCTGTCTCTGTCTCTGTCTCTGTCTCTGTCTCTGTCTCTGTCTCTGTCTCTCTCTCTCTGTCTCTCTCTCTCTCTCTCTCTCTCTCTCTCTCTCTCTCTCTCTCTCTCTCTCTCTCTCTCATGACAATACTAGTCAATAATAGTAGGAACAATATAAGGAGAAAAAGAAAAATACAATATAATTGCCGAATTCATCGCATCACTAATGTACCACGTGGCTGTCCTGAACATATCAGAATTTTTCTAGGTAGAGGATTATATATTGGTACAGAATTTTCTAGACAATATAATTGCATACACATTAATTTTCAATTTGCATCTTCATCTTCAGGTAATGATATTCGCGGGTACTGATACATCAGCCGTGACACTGGAATGGGCATTGTCCAATCTACTTAACAATCCACACGTGTTAAAAAAAGCTAGAGCTGAGCTAGATGCTCAACTTGGCCAAGAAAACTTAGTGGATGAACCAGACCTCTCTAAACTACCCTACCTCCGAAGTATCATTTCAGAGACCCTCCGTTTATGTCCAGCAGCTCCATTGCTAGTACCACATTTTTCCTCCGATGACTGTACTATTGAAGGATTCGATGTGCCGCGTGAGACAATGGTATTGGTCAATGCATGGGCTCTGCATAGAGATCCTCAACTGTGGGATGATCCTGAAAGTTTCATGCCTGAGAGGTTTGAAAGTGCTGACGATTTGTCCCACAAACTCATGCCATTTGGGCTTGGAAGAAGGGCTTGCCCTGGAGTAGGCCTGGCCCAACGTGTGGTGGGCTTGACGTTGGCGTCACTAATTCAATGCTTTGATTGGGAGAGAATTAGTGAGGAGGAGATTGACATGGCTGAAGGTAAAGGAGTCACAATGCCTAAAGTTGTTCCGTTGGAGGCTATGTGTAGGGCACGCTCGGTTATGACCAAGGTTCTATCTTGATCTGTGGATATATTACTTATAATTAATGTCGTAATAAAATAGGTAATTAGCTACAAAACATGTATACTCCAGCATTGTAATTTTGAAGAAATATTTTATGTCTTCCAATAAATTCATTTAACAAGTCCTTTTGGGGCTTCATTCATTTCTCTCTTTCAATGTATGCAGAATTTATTTAACTAGTCCTTATAGGTTTGTCATGAAAAAAAGATTCCACGTTTTCTATGTCTATCATTTCTGTCTTTGATTGCTTTTCTCTTGAAATTAGGTTTCTTTATTGAAGTATTCAGTTATATACACATTCTTAGTATTAGTGATATAAATAAGGCTTATTTACTGTAGTGCCCTCTGAAATTTTGGTCAAATCTCACTTTGCCCCCTGAAAGTTAAAATGATCCACTTTGCACTTTTGACCAAGGTTTGGTATCCCACGTTGCCTCATGCCATCAATTCCATTCAAAAATCAGTTAAGTTTAATGACGTGACAAGGGTATATTTGTAATTTCCTACACATGGATCATTTACCACCAACCTAAATGGGCGACATGGCAAAGTGGAGCCCACTCCACAAATGAACAAAAATATAAATAATAAAAAATATTTTACATTAAATAAAAAAACTTAAAATAAAAAATTAAAAATAAATAAAAATAAAAAAAAAAAACATAAAAAAATTGGAAAAAAAAAAAAAAAAAAAAAAAAAAAAAAAAAACAAACAAACCTAAACCCACCTAAATAATTGCGGCCAGAGAGTAAAATCTTTGAGACATTGCCCCCACTCTCCCCAGCCACCTCCATACCCACCCACCTAAATTACCCAGCTCCCCACTAACCAAACCCTCTCTATATATATGTTTCTCTTTCCTTTTGTGTCTCTCCCTTGCGTAGTGGCCCGAGGAGTAGGGAGCCAGATCTGCTCGCGGTGGTGCGCGAGTTAGGTGGAAGATCTAGGTTAGCTAAATGGAGATCTGGGATGGGTTTTCTGGAGAGATAAAGTGGTGATGTTGGCTGGGAGTGGTGCTGGTAGTGCTGTGGAGAAGATGACTCTTGTTTTTGTTTTGTTTTTATCTTTTTAAATTTTTTATTTCTAATAATTTTGTTTTTATATATTTGCATTCGTATTTTTTTTGTTGGGATTGTATTTAGTTTTAGTTCTAGGAGGAGATCTGGCCTAGATCATATGGGATGGTGGGTTGGTGCAAGATTGTATTTTAATTATTTTTAGAAATTAAGAATTAAAATATACTAAGAATATCCTATCATGTTTTTGGTTTATGTGTGGCTTCCACTTTGCCATGTCATCCACTTAAATTGGTGTGTAAAAAATTACAAATATACTTATGTCACGTCATTTAACTTAACGGACTTTTGAATGGAGTTTACGGCGAAGGGCAACGTGGGACACAAAACCTTGGTCAAGGATGCAAAGTGAGTTATTTTAACTTTCAAGGGGCAAAGTGAGATTTGACTAAAGTTTCAGGGGGTACTACAGTAAATAAGCTTATAAATAAACCCTATACCATTAATTTCTAAACAAACAAAAAAAAATTACAAATTTATAAATAAACCCAATTCTAGACATGTATTTATAAAAAAACCCAAGCACTATTTAAACATAGAAACACACCCAAAATCAACAATTGTATATTTTTGAGTGTGTTTATAAATGGGTTTTGAGTGTGTGTAATGATGGGTTTTGGGTGTGTTTATAAAGTGTTTTGGGTGTTGGGTTTTTTTATAATTTCAGCCCCCATTTTGGGTGTTTTAGTGAAACTCCCAAAAAAAATTCACAAAAAAGGACAGCTGACCCTTTTAAATTAAATTTTGATCATTAAATTACTTTGATGTCATGTTGAGTGTTTTGGAAATTTTTAATGAGATTTTGGTGTTTGGCTTGTTTTAAGAAATCAATGGGAGTTTTGTAATTTATAAGAAGTTCGAAGCCTCTTTGTTATGTTGTAAATGAGCTTTGGATGTGTTTCTAAAGTCTATTTTCATGTAGGGTTTGTTTTATAATTTGGACCCATATATTGAACATAATAGTGAAACTCCCTTGTTTATTTGGCCCTGGAGAAGGGACATTAAGAAGCAAAGTATTTTAAAACACGAGGAAAAAAAAACCCCATGTTGGATCAAATATGGGATGTTTAAATTTGAAAAAAAAAAGAATATCAACAGCTCGGATAAAATGAAAAATGCTGCTATTTGCACCATTTGTTCTATTTTCCTATCCAACTTATATTCTCACCCACCATGTAAATTTGAAAAAAATACAATCATATATTTCCACCTATCATAATTTCTAAAATAATATTTAATTATTAATTCAAACAAATTTTCTTTTTTATTTTATATTTTATTATATAAAAATAAAACATTAAATAAGAAACAAAACCTAATAGCCCTTCTGCCGCACCACCATCCAACCTTCCCTCCCATTATCCTCTGTCACGCCTATCTCTCTCTCTCTCTCTCTCTCTCTCTCTCTCTCTCTCTCTCTCTCTATATATATATATATATATTTTTTTTTGATCATATATGGAGATTTGAGAGACGACAGTAAGGCCCCATTTGACACAACTTCCAAAGGAAGAGGAAACGTGGGTCCTCTTTGGAAAACGAATCAGATTCACAAATCATAGTTCTATTGGACAGTCTTCCTATCAATTCAAAGTTCCTCAAAATGAAATTATGAGTTTTGGTTTATACCTAGATGCGGGAGTGCTCAAAACACCCAAATCCAACCCAAAAAATAAATAAATCATAGGGTTGTTGTTTTCATAAAATTGCCCCAAAATTAGCTCTCCAAGACTAAATTGTAACTAAGGTTTAAAATATCGATGGTATCGAAAATATCGGTAGTCCAAAAATACTGAAATTTTGATAGAAATATCGGGATATTATCGATATAGATAACAATTGAATAAAAACCACGGAAATTGTAAGATGTTTATTTAGTCAATTATCTATTAGTTTATCACAAAAATTGGAAGGAAATGCATTGCATGATGGGTTTAACTAATTTGAGTTGATTATATAGTGAACTGACAAGCACTATGAGTGTAGAAAATATATAGTAATAATGAAAGAAGATTAAACACACCATAATCATTTATATATAACAATTTACTACAATATTTTACACTTTATACATTGTATGGTAAGATACATGAGTGACTTAGTACCACATAGAGTTAGGGATGACAAAAATCCTCGTAGAGGCCAAATGGGTATCGGGTACGAAGATATTCGAACTTGAAAAATCCCCGACGGATATGGGGATGGAATAGTATTGGCGTCCCCATCCTCGAACCCGACCCAAAAAAAAAAATATATATATATGTGTGTTGAGACCCAAAAAATCTAAAGCTGGGCCCAAATATATTTTCGCCCCAGTACAACACTAAGTGGAAAATCTTTATTTAAGCAATATGCCACGCTACAAGCTTAAGTGGGCCCAAGCCATGCGAATGTCTGGGGCTTACTGAGCGGGTTGTGGTATGGATGGTTATGAGCATTCACGAAGCCCATTGATAGGCTAAGAAGTGGAAGTTTTGGGTTGCTTGGGAGCACCAAAACTCAAGCCCATTTCTTAAGCCTAAACATATGGGTAAGCATGAGAGAGAAGGAGTGGCCCAATAACTTAGGAAAATATCCTGTGGCTTGCAAACACTTGAAAAAATCTCACATCAACCAAAATATCCAGCACCTTGATCAAATAGGATGTTTCCAGCAACTTGAGCAAACTCACCAGCTGTTGGAAAAAAGATACCAATAGCCCAGCCCAACATCGTGGAAAATATCAAGCATATCTATCAAAACCATCAAAACCAAGCAAACCCATGTGCTGATCACCTTTTGATTAGCACCCATACCCATTCTTTCCTTTTCAAGCTTTGGTGAGAAAACAAGAAGCAAAAGTGGGTGGCTCCTCACCTACATGGAGAAGTCCAGCTACCTAAGGACCTTGGAACTCCAAAAAGCTTCATGCCTACATGCTCAGGCTAGGGAAGTTTCACCAAATAAGATGGAATAGAAGAAAGTGAAGGAAAAGGGGATAAGGTGGCTTGATAAAATTAAGGTTTTCAATGCTTATAAAAGGAGCCACTTTCTACCCAGCAAAGACAACTCACCTTGGTTGCTGCAAGCCTCCCAGCAACCATGAGAATTCATCAAAGGCAAGCATCCCCTCTGGAACCTTTCAATTTCATGCTTTGTTCTTCCATCTTCCTCATTTCTCTCTCTCTCAAAACCCACATCTAGGTAGAGCAAGTATCATCTCTCATCTCTGGAACCCTTCGATTTCAAGCCTTGTTCTACAATTGCTTCCCATTTTCTCTTCTGTCAAATCGCCTAGGAGCTTGACGAAGCTTTCGTCAAGCTGCTGGAAATATGCTAAAGCCACCCAGGCTTCCATCTTCTTCCTCTCTTTCCATAAACACACACTTAGAGAGCAATCATCATCTTTCATCCCTGAAACTCCTGCAATTTCGAGCCATATTCCTTAATCTCCTCTCATCTTCTCTTTTAGAAATCGTAGCTCTTTCTCTCTCTCATGCTAAACTCATGAATGCTTAGCTTCCATGCCACAAGTTTCTCATGTCAAGCCAAAAATTTATATGTAACCGACTGTTGGCTTCATTGGTGAAGAAGACCAAAGTGTTTCCTAAGGCTCAGTTAGGGCCTAATCCTTGAACTCAGTCACAGAGGCAGCTTCACCTGTTTCTCTTTTTCAGCAGCCCAAGCCCATTCGTTAGGCTACTGGAATAAAAAGACCCATACAATATGTTTATATTTAAATAAATAAATAAATTAATATATAATTATAATATTTATGTTTAACCTTAAGTTAATCTCCCTATTCTAATTCTTTCTAATCCTATCTGGAATTTCATATTGACGTGTTTTTGAATAGGTGAGTTGAACTTTATAGTTAATTTAGATGTGTTGAATGATAATTTAAGATGAAACTTAATGTTAATATGTATGATAAATATTTCTTATGCAAAAAAAATCGGATATTAGGGGCAGGTATGGGGGATAGTCCCTCGATGGGAACGGGGACAGGGATTCCCCGAAACCTATTAAATGGGGATGGATTCGGGGACGGGGGCGGGGATGGTATTGTCATACCCGGCCCCTTCCCGACCCGTTGCCATCCCCACATAGAGTTTCCCTTTGCGTATTATCACAAAAACATAAGCAACATGGTGGTTAAGGTGCTGGAGAAATGAAATGACAGGGGTTTGAATCCCCTTTGCGTGTGTGGTTTGTGTTTTTTTTCTTTTCCATTACATCAATATTTTCTATATTTTCGATATTATAGTATTTTTTGACAAAATATTGCAGAAGTGTGAGCGAAATTATCGACATCGATATTTTCCAATATTATCATCGATATTATCGATATTTATACGATATGTGTATGAATGCGTTTCGAAATATCAGTGATCCGAAAAAAAGATAATATCCTCGATATTTTGTCGTTATTATTGATATTTTATATTATGATTGTAACAACTAGCATTTCTGACCACAAGAGAGAATGAGAGATAGAGAAGGCTTGGATGGTAGTGAGGAGGAGAGGGGGTTGATGTTGCTGTCGGCGGGGTGGGGGGGCTCACGTTGGCTGTTGTTAATGTTTTTAGCCTCTTCTTTTTCTTTTTTTCCTTTAAAAACAAATGTTTACATTTACTATTAGTAATTTTTTTTTTTTTTTTTTTTTTTTTTTTTTTTTTAGTTCTTAGAAGTCATTTTATAAAAAGGTAAATTTATCTTTAAAATTTTAAAAATCAGCTGAATATAAAAATAAAATAAGTTCATTTAAAATTTTTAAAATCAAACGAGTGAAAAAATAGAGATGTGTGAAAATAGCAATACTCAAAATGAATTATTGGCTTGTTGGGTTGAATCTCCACTAATTCTCTCTCGTATACATCGTCATCCACATATTTGTCACCATACTCTTTCACATCCTATCACATGAATTGAAGATCAAATATGATCCTCGATATGACACTGGAGCATTTGGCTTTACCTTGTATCCAACATTTTCACAAATATAAAAAGATAGTGCATGACACACCACGATCATGATATATATCCTCTTCTGGTAGCTGGGTGTCATGAGGAGAAATATATATATATATATATATGTTTTTAATAAACTTATCCATTGCCGCTCAGTTATTATTGAATTTATCTACTTAAACTGACCAACTTCCAACGATGAAAATGGACCTTCAGCAAAATTTTAATTTTTTTTAAATAAAAAACAAACAAGTCCTTGTTTGAATTTCAAAGCTCATTTTTCACATGTTAAATTTTGAGACATTTAGTTATATATCCATTCTTAGTATTAGTGATATAGATAAACCCTACACAATTTAATTTCTATAAATAAACCCAAGAAAAACCCAAAACAGGACAGTTGGCTTTATTTAATTTTGATTATTAAATTACTTGATGTCCGGTTGAATGTTTTGGGTTTTTTTTTATGAGGTTTTGAGGTTGGATTTGTTTTAAGAAATCGATGGGAGTTTTGTAATTTATAGGAAGTTTGAAGCTTCATTGTTATGTTGTAAATGAACTTTGGGTGTGTTTCTAAAGTTCATTTTATGTAGGGTTTGTTTTAAAATAATTTGGGCCCTTTTATTGGGTATAATAGTGAAACTTCCTTAAATCTTCAAATGAAAATAGACAAGAACAAAATAACTATTATAGCCAAACTTCCTTAAAATAAAATATAAAAAATCTAGAAGTCCTTGCTTAAATTTCAACCAAACGTGGTTTACTTGACTCAATAGTTTGGTTCCGACTTCGGGCACTCAATGCCGCATGCCATGAAATGCAAGCAAACTGCAAAAGCCTTGTGTGGATCACGTATTGGGTGACGCATGCATTTTATATTCTACGCACTCCCTTACGCATGTGTTACCCAAATAGAGAGGGACGCTTGAATAGTAGAAATACAATAAATGTTGTTGATTTGAAGTTCAAACACACCTTATCAATTTGTGAGAAATTGAAATCCACATCTTCTAATACCCAAATCAAATTACTTTCGACCAAATAAGTGACTACTTTTATTTCTCAATACAACAATTGTGGCATCCCAAATATCACTCATCACATTGAGAAACTATTGTATGATACTCAAAACATACATTATTCTTCTTTATATTACTTGGGCACTATTTCTTCGAGAAGCCTCTCCCTTGATATATAAATACCAGAGTTCTTCAACCAATTATATAAAGCAAAACCAACTATGGAAGACATCTTGTTTTACACATCCCTCACTCTTATCTTCATCCTATTTACCTTCAAGTTCTTGGTCCAACCAAACCGACGTCGTTACAAAAAGCTTCCACCAAGCCCACCTTCACTTCCAATCCTTGGCCATCTCCACCTCCTAAAACCCCCAGTCCACCGAACCTTCCACCGCCTCTCCCAAAAATACGGTCCCGTTTTCTCGCTCTGGTTCGGCTCACGCCGCGTGGTCATAGTCTCCTCCCCGTCCGCAGTCGAAGAATGCTTCACCAAAAACGACATCGTTTTAGCCAACCGCCCTCGCTTGCTCTTGGGCAAGCACTTAGCCTACAACCACACCACAGTCGCCGCCGCCCCTTACGGAGACCACTGGCGCAACCTCCGCCGCATTGGCGCCACCGAGATCTTCTCCACCGCCCGACTCCAGACGTTCTCCGAAATCAGAAAGAATGAAGTCAAACACTTATTACTTAAACTCTCACAAAACGCAAGTGACGGTTTTGCAAAGGTGGAGCTCAAGTCCATGTTCAATGAGCTCACGTTTAACATCATAATGACAATGGTGGCGGGTAAGAGGTACTACGGCGAAGACGTGTCGGTCGACAAAGAAGAGGCCAAGCAGTTCAGGCAGATTATGAGCGATGCGTTCTCTTATGGCGGCGCAGCGAACCCAGCTGACTTTTTGCCGATTTTGAATTGGGTTGGGAGCGGTGGATATGAGAAGAAGGTGAAGACCTTGGCTAAGAGGACAGATGAGTTCTTGCAGGCTCTGATTGATGAGCACAAGAGTAAGGGTAAAAATGGTACTACAATGATTGACCATCTTCTTTCCCTGCAAGAGTCGCAGCCTGAATATTACACCAACCAAATCATCAAGGGCCTTATTCTGGTTAGTCAATAATTCCTCTCTCTCTCTCTCTCTCTCTCTCTCTCTCTCTCTCGCGCACACACACACACACACACGAGAACGCATTAGATTTTTATGATAATGTTTTTCTTATAGTACAAAACTAAGTACTAGTCAATAATAGTAGGAACAAGGTAAGGAGAAAAAGAAAAAGACAATATAATTGCACAATTCATCGCATCATTAATGTGCCACGTGGCCTGGCTATGCTGTATACACAGAAATCAGAATTGTCACGGCGAGATCTAGCTCTGGAGGCTGTGAACTAATTTTGGGCATATATTGGTTTCAAAGTCCAGCTGTGTTTTGGGCACTTATTGTTTATCCTGAATATGTTATCACATTTCTATAGGCACTTACGCAACTTTGCAGTAAAGTAACCAAGTTAATGGATACGTGAATCATAATTTGACACATATATAAAAATAATTTATTAAAAATAAGAAAAGAAAAATTTATGCACACGTCACACTGTTATTAACAACAGTCTAGACTTTAGAAACTCCTACTTACATAATAAGGAGGGAAGTATTTTTCATAATCATTGTACCAAAACAAATCAAAATCATTAATATAAGCTACATGAGGATAAAGATAAATATTAATATTCTTTATGTAATTTTCCCCTGAAAACCTAATCTTATCATTTTTGTTTCTTTTGAGAATAATTACAATATGCATCTTCAGGTAATGTTACTAGCGGGTACTGATACATCGGCAGTGACACTGGAATGGGCCATGTCCAATCTACTTAACAATCCGCACGTGTTAAAAAAGGCTAGAGTTGAGCTAGATGCTCAACTAGGCCAAGAAAACCTAGTGGATGAACCAGACATCTCTAAACTACCCTACCTCCAAAGTATCATCTCAGAGACCCTCCGTTTATGCCCAGCAGCTCCATTGCTAGTACCTCATTTGTCGTCCGATGACTGTACTATTGGAGGATTCGATGTGCCACGTGACACAATGATATTGATCAATGCATGGGCTCTGCATAGAGATCCTCAACTGTGGGATGATCCTGAAAGTTTCATGCCTGAGAGGTTTGAAAGTGGTGGCGATTTGTCCCACAAACTCATTCCGTTTGGGCTTGGAAGAAGGGCTTGCCCTGGAATAGGTCTGGCCCAACGTGTGGTGGGCTTGACGTTGGGGTCACTAATTCAATGCTTTGAGTGGGAGAGAATCGGTAAGGAGGAGATTGCCATGGCTGAAGGTAAAGGACTCACCATGCCTAAAGTTGTTCCACTGGAGGCTATGTGTAGAGCACGCTCAGTTATGACTAAGGTGCTATCTTGATCTATGGATATATATATATATATATAACTTATAATTAATGTCGTAACAAAATAGGTAATTAGCTACAAGACATGTATACTCGAGCATTGTAATTTTGAACAAATATTTTATGTCTTCCAATAAATATTCATTTGACTAGTCCTTTTGGGGCTTCATTCATTTATCTCTTTCAATGTATGCAGGTGGATGTATTCAGAAAATGTTAATATTTGAAAAAGGACTATGTTAAAAAAACAAAGGAACGAAACAAAAAACGGCAAAGTTAATTTGCGGCTGACTATATTTGGCATCCAAATTTTTTGGGACCAAAGTATCACATTTTTAAGAAACTAAATTATCAAATTCAAAGTCAATGGGGTCTAGACTAGTGGAAAATAATATTAATTTGCATACTAGTGGTCTCATGTTCGAACCTCTATGACACCTTGGCAGTGTTTATGTGAGAAACCCTCTCTTTTCCTAACTTTTGGAGTTATTTTTGCATATTCCAGGTATATTTTGTGGGTGGTGTACCATCCAATACGCATGAAACATGTGGGTATTTTGTCCAATATGCATAGGAAATAAAAATAAAATATTTCCACATCTCCTATGTATATTGGATGATACCCTATACGTGGTTTACGCGGAACATGCAAAAATTTCTCCTAACTTTGGCAAACACAAAAAACACACCAAATCCAAAAGCCAAGTAAAATATAATAATAATAAATTTACCTTATTCTCACAAACCAAACTAAACCCAGAAAAAGCTGTGAGTTTGAAAACCCTAAGCATAATCCTACATGCATGACACTAAACATACATTGTAAAGTCTATGAACAACTGGGAAAAAAAGAAAGTAAATTGAGAATGAAAAGGCTCTCGTACTTGGTGGGAAGGCAACATAAATAAATTTAGAATGGCTTGGGTATTAAAGCATCTACAATGAGCTCCTTAAATCATTTCTTTAGATAAATTTTAGGGAGGAATTAGAAAAATACAACTCCAACCATGCTCCCTATCCACCACCTAAAATAGGGAGACATCTAGGAGCTCTCAAATCAGAGGAGAGAGAAAAAACTTCATAAACTAGAGAGTATGATTGAAGTTCAAATTTTATAGAGAGTTCCTAAAATTATTTTGTGTGTTTTTAGCTAAATTTTAACTAAAAAATAAGGAGCATGATTGTAGATGCTTTTAGAAGCTCGTTATTTTGCAGGAGATAAAAATAAATAAAATGATGTCGTTTCATTTACAAATTTAGTCCCCCCAATATATTCAGCCACTTCAATAAATTTGGGAGTCTATTAATTTTGGGGTTCGTGCCACTTAGCTCCCTATTGAGACTCAAAAAATCCACGGTTCGGCCAAAATGAATTTCCAGTCCAGTGTGACACCTTAGTAATAAGATACCCGATTCGGAGCACGTGAAATTCGTCATGCACGCTTGCATAGGCCACGACCACATGCCATGCCCAAATAAATATGCCATCCGGCACACTATGAATTGAAATGGGCCTATAAAAGGCACCGGCTTTACAAGCTCATGCTAATTATCCCATCAAGCATTATATCCCTTTTCAAAGGTAACAAAATTCAAGCATACCAAGTGAAAAATCATTATTATTACACATAGCCACGCTACAAGCTTAAGTGAGCCCAAGCCACGTAAATGCTCAGGGCTTATTGAGTGGGTTATGGTACGGATGCTAACGAGCATTCATGAAACCCATTGATGAGCCGAGAAATGAAAGTTTTGGACTGTTTGAGAGCTTCAAAACTCGAGCCCATTTCTTGAGCCCAAATATGTGGGTAAACATAAAGAGAGAAATAGGTACCCCAGTACTTTAGAAAATTAGCCCATCACCTTAATAAAAATAGTCCATCACTTTAGGGAGTAAGCCCATTCCCTTAGTGGGCTAACCCATCACCTTAGGAAGGCCCAAACAACCAAGAAAAATATCTGCAGGTCTCCAGCACATGCTAGAGACAAAGACCAAGACAAAAGCCAAAGTTGCCCATGTATGTGAGCTGCTGGGAGACTTCAGCACGTGGGCAAAGCAAACCTCAAGGCAGAACGTTCAAAAACCCAGAGGATAGTAGTGCGCGTAGGAGAAAAGGTATCCTTCAGACCAATGTTGTTACGTATCTCCTTCCTTTACCAGATTTTTCCATGAAATAAGGGAAGAAAGAAAAAGAGGTGATAACCAAAGATAGGAGATTATCACTGGAGCGGCTGCTGGAAGACTTATGAACCCCCAAAATATGGTCTCTGTGTATTGGGCAGAGGAGAATTTCACAAAACAAGGATGGATCGAATGGAGAGAAGAGAAATGAAAGATGAGACTTTGTAAAATTGGAGAGAACCCATTAGGGTTTCTTGGGAATGAGGAGCTTTCAGTGGCTATAAAATGAGGTATTCAATGGCTATAAAATGAGGTATCCTCTACTCATTATCTCAATGACAACCAGATCTTGAGAGCAAGCATCATCTCTCATCCTTGAAACCCTACAATTTCGAGCCATATTCCTCCATCTTCTCCTATTTTCTCTTATGAGAAGTCATTTCAGAGCTTGACAGAGCTTTCGTCAAGTTGCCGGAAACTACTCAACACACCCATTGTTCTTCCCCTACCTCTCTCTCTTCAACAAACTCTCTTAAAATTCCTTCTCATCTACTTTAAAACCCCTGTTTCTCATAGGAACTCACAACCCTCTCTCTCTTTAATGCTAAATTCATGACTGCTTTGCTTCCATGTCACAAGCTTCTCATGCCAAATTAAGAATCTATCTGTAAGAAATTGTTGGTTTCATTGGTGAAGGAGACCAAGGTGTTTCCTAAGGTTTAGTTACCCTTTCAAAGCACTCTTGGGGTCTGATCATTGAACTCAGACCCAGGTGCAATTTTCACACATTTGGCTCTTTACAACAGCCCAGACCCATCAGTAGATGCCGGAACGAAAAAAGCCCATACACTCCCGAAGCATTCATTGGCAACCAAATAATTTTTGGGTAATCAAAAGAAGCTTTGTCCCACAAACTCATGCCATTTGGGCTTGGAAAAAGGGCTTGCCCGTCAGCAAGCATGGCACAACGTGTGGTAGGCTTGACTTTGGGGTCATTAATTCAATGCTCTGAGTGGGAAAGAGTTAGTGAGAAGATGATTGACATGGCTGAAGGTACAGGAATCAGCATGCCTAAAGTTATTCCCTTGGAAGCTATGTGTAAAGCGCGCCCTATTATGAACAAGTTTCTATCTTGATCTATGGATATAATATGTTAGAATGGGCTTATTTGTGGAAATCCTTACAGTAAATGTTTGAACTAAATACATAATTAGATGCAAGACATGCATAGTCGAGCATTGTAATTTAGAACAAATATTTTACCTCCTCCAATAAAATCATTTTGCTAGGTAGCATGGATAAGGTATTGTTGAAAGGATTGATTCCTTTTGGAGCTTCAATCATTTCTCTCCTTGAATGTATGCAAGGTTTATTTACATAGTCTATCGTAGTTTGTTTAGAATTTTGTAAACACTACCAAAAAAAATGTGGCAACAGTCACCATTATTTGGTGACATTTGCTGGGGGTGACTAAAGGCTTTACTCACCAAAAAGGCCTTTTGGGGGGTACAAAATATGGTTCTCCTCCAACCCAATAATAAGACCATCTCCAACTATTGGGGTGGAAACCCAAATTTTTAGTTTTGAATCCAAAATTCTTCTCCAACTCATATATTTTGGGGGGGTGGAAATTTAGGATGGAATTCTAGTCTAAATTTTGCATGGACTGGTAATTTGTGTAGAGCCCAAAGCTCTGTTTTGTAGCCCATGTGAAGAGGAAAAAGAGGTGGGCCAGCGTGACAGCAAAGCTTTCTGGCTAGCAGCCCTTTTGAGCAACACATGGCAGCAATGATGCAATTATGAGTCTTCAGGTATAGCCTATAGGTATTTCATAGTCTCTCAGCCAAATTTAAAAAATAAAAATCTAGAAGTCCCTGCTTAAATTTCAAAGCCATTCAGTTTACATGCAAAACCGTGAAGCTTCCGTGAAACCCATGCTTATACAATTTCGGTCAATTTCGTACAAACCAAACCGAAAGCACATGCATTAAACTCTCATTTTCCACCGTCCGAAAAAGAAAAGACAAAAAATTCTCATTTTCCATACTTTTACTCTTGAGCACATGGAAAGCTTTGTAAACGCGAAATTGGAGCCAAGCTTTGCTCTCTTCCTATGAAAAGGTTAAAGTTGTGGTCCTCTGATCAGGGACGGAGCCAGATTCAAAGTTTCCAGGGCCCAAAAAATTAACATGTACCAAACATGTAGAGCAAGAAGAAAAAAAATATAGATTGCAGAAGGAAAATTCACATGCATTAAATTTATTTTGAAATACGTTAAGCTCTGTAGCCATTTTGATTATTTTTTTTTAATCAATTTTTTTAACCTACTTGGTTAGTTATGACAAGAATTAAGATTTTCCAACTAAATCTATCCAAGTATAGCTATTTATTTTTAATTTTTATACTAAAGAAATCAGTATCTACTAAAACCCAAAAGAGAAAGATATAAAAATCAGTAAAGAAAAGCCAATAAAACTTCACATTATTACTCAAAATGAATTTATTAGGGTGGCCATTAACTTCAGACATGCAAAATCCTTTTAATATTTCACAATACATTGCCTTGATAGGTGAAAACGTAGAAAATATTGGAGGGGCCAGGGCCACCTCTGCTTTTGATGTAGAACAACTTGTGGAGGAGATCGAAAAGCCTGTAAAACCTGTTTGTTGTTGCAGGTTTGGGTTTCGAGTTCCGATTTGGGCACATGTCGATTCCAAGATAAAGGTGAGACAATTCAAACTCACCGCTCTCCCATGATGTTTGAGTGCTTTTTTTTATGGCTAAATAACGTTGTTTGCTAGGTCAAAACTACATTTAAGTTTTGCAGCAGCAGTTTTTGAAATTGGGTTGTCATTTGATTGTCTTCACGCTGCCATTTACACACAACCCATTTAAAAAGAATACCAATAACTAATCATTTCCCTTTTCTAACAATAAGAGCATCCACAGTTTGAGGGTATACTTTCGGGGGTGTAAACTCATTTTTACATTCCATTTACACATCTGGGGTTGTAAATGTGGTTTTTGCTCTAATGAGGAAGATGTAAATCTATGTATAATTGATTTTTCTCACTTTTGTCCACCTTTTCTCACATTTTCTCATGTAGGCCCCACTTATAATGGATGTAAAAAAAGATGCATATGTGCATCTAAATTTGCATCTCACGGTTGTGATGCAAATTTACAATCATTTATACCTCCCAATTGCAAATGATTTCGATCACAAATAATGTATATTTAACATACACTTCATTATACAACCCTGATGCTCTAAGTCAATTTCTTCATAATATTTTTCTTTATATTACTACTCCCACGTACCTACCTTATATATAACTGCATCTTCAAGTCCAAATGAAAACACAAAATATCAACCAATCAAGGAAAACCAACTATGGAAGACATCTTGTTCTGCACATCCCTCACCCTTATCTTCATCCTATTAACCTTCAAGTTCTTGGTCCAACCAAATCGACGTCGTTACAAAAACCTTCCACCAAGCCCACCTTCACTTCCAATCCTTGGCCATCTCCACCTCCTAAGACCCCCAGTCCACCGAACCTTCCACCGCCTCTCCCAAAAATACGGCCCCGTTTTCTTGCTCTGGTTCGGCTCACGCCGCGTGGTCATAGTCTCCTCCCCGTCCGCAGTCGAAGAATGCTTCACCAAAAACGACATCGTTTTAGCCAACCGTCCTTGCTTGCTCATGGGCAAGCACGTACTCTACAACAACACCACCATGGCAGGGTCTCCATATGGTGACCACTGGCGTAACCTCCGCCGCATCGGCGTCACCGAGATATTCTCCACCGCCCGACTCCAGACATTCTCCGGGATCAGAAAGGACGAAGTCAAACACTTACTACTTCAACTCTCACAAAACGCACGTGACGGTTTTGCGAAGGTGGAGCTCAAGTCCATGTTCAATGAGCTCACCTTTAACATCATAATGACGATGGTGGCGGGGAAGAGGTACTACGGCGACGACGTGTCGGTCGACAAAGAAGAGGCCAAGCAGTTCAGGCAGATTATGAGCGATGCGTTCCTTTATGGGAGCGCAGCGAACCCAGCTGATTTTTTGCCTATTTTGAATTGGGTTGGGAGAGGTGGTTATGAGAAGAAGTTGAAGACGTTGGCTAAGAGGACAGATGCATTCTTGCAGGGTCTGATTGATGAGCACAGAAGGAAGGGTAAAAATGGTACTACAATGATTGACCATCTTCTTTCCCTGCAAGAGTCGCAGCCTGAATATTACAACGACCAAATCATCAAGGGCCTTATTCTGGTTAGTCAAAAGTTATTCTCTCTCTTCTCATGCATTTGATTTTTTTATTTTTTATGATCATGTTTCATGTCCAAAATCGGTGCGTTTATTATAGTGGGACATTGCTTGCTTCCCTTAAAACAATTGTTATTGTTTCACATACGGCTTACTTGTAGTAATGGTCTCTAAATTATATATGTAGTTACATTTTGGTCACTCAACTTAAAAAATAATTGCAAAATGTCCTCCAATTATGCATCGTGTTGCACCGTTAATCTTTATCTTCAAGTTTGTGACTTTTATTGTAAAAAATAAGGGTAAATTTAGCAATTCATCCACAACCTAATTGCAAAAGTCATGGCATAGCTAGTGTCCCACATGTTTACATATTCACTCTTTTGTGTGCACATATCTAGCTCTGGATGTAGCTCTGGACGGTGACTGTTCAGCTTTTTCTAGAGGATCAGATTGATTTCCAAGTACAGCTGTGGTTTAGGGCATTTGTCACATCTATAGGCGCTATCATGATTCATGAGGATAAGATTTGTAGGTTGCAAAACCAAAACAAGTCGAAATCATTTTGCACCGAATTGGTCCTTTATCTTAATATAAAGCTCGATAAATTTTACAGATCTTTATCTAGTTTTCACTACACTGTAATTTTTTATTCTGCATATTGTACAATATGCATTTTCATGGTTTATAATAAAAGTATTTCATTGTGGATTTGATAGTTTTTTTTCTTCTTAATAAATCAGGTCTTGCTATTGGCGGGCACTGATACATCAGCAATGACACTGGAATGGGCATTGTCTAATCTACTTAACAATCCGCACGTGTTAAAAAAGGCTAAAGCTGAGCTCGATGCTCAACTTGGCCAAGAAAACTTAGTGGATGAACCAGATCTCTCCAAACTACCCTACCTACAAAGTATCATCTCAGAGACCCTCCGTTTATGTCCGGCAGCTCCGTTGCTTGTCCCACATCTTTCGTCCGAGGATTGTATTATTGGAGGATTCGATGTGCCACGTGACACAATGGTATTGATCAATGCATGGGCTCTGCATAGAGATCCTGGACTGTGGAATGATCCAGAAAGCTTCATGCCTGAGAGGTTTGAAAGTGGTGATAATTTTTCCCACAAACTCCTGCCTTTTGGACTTGGAAGAAGGTCTTGCCCTGGGGTAGGCTTAGCGCAACGTGTAGTGGGCTTGACTTTGGGGTCATTGATTCAGTGCTTCGAGTGGGAGAGAGTTAGTGAGAAGGAAATTGACATGACTGAAGATAAAGGACTCACCATGCCTAAAGCTGTTCCATTAGAGGCCATGTGTAAATCGCGCTTGATTGCGAGGAAGGTTCTATCTTAATGTATGAATATAATAATAGTTATAATTGTTGTGTTATCAAAATAATTGGAACAGATATTTTATGTCTTCCAATAAATTCATTTAACTAGGTGGCATGTATTTGGTATTCTTGAAATAATGATCCGTTTTGGGTTCAACCATTTCTCTCTTTTCTTGTCTTAATATACTCGCAACTTCGCCCAATCTGAACTTCTTGATCACTTGAGCGTCAAAAAAAGGTAACCAACCTCCTTAATATATACCTTATATATAACTCAAAATTCAATCTTATATATATATAGAGGATCGAGGGACACATATTTTGACACGATGTCAGCAGCTTTGGCATTTGTCGATTATGTTCTCTCTCGTGGGAATTTGGTACCCCAGACCATACGGGCTAAAAAAATTGGGCATATATATAAGCAGCAACCAATACACCCTGTGGAAAAATTACTCAATGGACGCTTGAGCAGTTAGGAGGAGCGGCAAGTGATTGGTGCAAATAATATTATTGTTCTTTGTAAAGGCTGAAATTCTAGAGCGACATGTCACAAACCTAAAAAAAAGGGCTAAAAGAGAGAACAGATTTAAACTCGTGTTGAGTTGTGTGCCGCATATAACAAGAATAAGAACAAAACAGGGAACAGGAAAATTGGACTCGAAATTTTATAGCCACACAAAATATATACTCCCTTTTATTCATTTAATACATTCTTCCTTCTTCTTTCATTTAATACGTTCTGCCTTCTTATTCGTCATTTAATCCCCTCGCCAACTTTGCCTAGAATTCTAGATCACTGCATTGCTTTTAGGACACGTGATTTGGCCAAAACGTATGCGAAGATGAGTGATTGTCCAAAATTGGAGAAAACCTTGCAAACGAATATCTCACATGTAAAGATGATCTGTCATGAGTCTTGATCACTTCATTGACACGTGATTTGGCCAAAACGTACGGGAACAACCATTATAAATATCTGCCCACACGAATTGCCCAGTCAACCAAAAATCGAAAACATGTTGTTCATGTTCGACACATGCGATATGTCCCTTATTTTCAACTTCTTCCTCCAAATTAAACGACAACGTCTAAATGTGAAAAACCTACCACCAAGCCCACCTTGTCTCCAATCCTCTGCCACCTCCATCTCCTAAAAACCCCACTCCACCGAACCTTCCACCGTCTCTCCCGAAAACATGGCACTATTTTCTCTCTCTGGCTCGGCTCAAATCTCGTCGTTGTAGTCTCCTCAGTCCTCACCCTCCGCCGTACAAGAATGCTTCATTAAAAACGGCGTCCTCCTGTCCTGGCCAACCACACGATCATCGGCGAGCATTTAAACTACAACCACACCACCGTTATCACTGCTCCATACGGATACCACTGGCGCAACCTCTGCCGCATCGCTGCCATCGAGATCTTCTCCTCCGCCCGCTTCAACGCATTCGCCAGCACCAGAAATGACCAGGCCAAGCAGTTACTGTGCAAGCTCTCACAAAATGCGTGGGGGCTCAAGTCTCTGATGTCCGGCCTGCGTATAATATCACAATGACAATGGTGGCGGGGAAGAGGTACTACGGGGACGATGACGTGGCAGACAAAGAGGAGGCCAGGCGGTTCATAGAGATCATGGAACAGGCATTTGCGTATACTGCGTTACCGAAGCCAGGAGATGTTTTTCATTGGATTAATATTTTCTACGGAGGGTATGAGAAGAAGGTGGTGAAGTTGGCGGAGAAGACATGTGTTCTTGATATTGTTATTAGCGGGTACCGATACGTCATCAGTCACATTGGAATGGGCAATGTCCAATCTCCTTAACCATCCGCATGTGTTAAAAAAGGCCAGAGTTGAATTAGATGCCCAAGTTGGCCAAGAATGCTTAGTGAATGAACAAGACATCTCCAAACTACGTTGCATACAAAGTATCATCTCCGAGACTCTCCGGTTGTATCCACCGGTCCCACTACTAGTACCACATTTTTCATCCGGCGATTGCACAATTGGAGGATTCGAAGTGTCACTTGGCACGACGGTGTTGGTAAATGCATGGGCCATGCAAAGAGACCATAAGTTGTGGGATAATCCGGAAAGCTTCAATCCCGAGAGATTTGAAAACGGTGAGGATTTGTCGCACAAATTCATTCCGTTTGGATTTGGAAGGAGGGCTTGCCCTCGAACGGGCATGGCGCAACGTGTGGTGAGCTTGACTTTGGGGCCGTTGATCCAATGCTTTGACTGGGAGAGAGTCAACGAAATAGTGGTTGACATGGTTGATACTAGATGTATGAATTGAAGGACACTTTTTGCTCATATTGTGGGGGCGAACGCAGCTGACCTCTTCTCCATTTATTGAGTTGGGAGTGAAGTGATGCTTATGAGAAGAGGGTGGTGAAGTTGGGCCAAAGTCTAATTGATGAGCACATGTTGTGAGGACCATAATTAAAATTTAATCTAATTCCCAGATTTAATAAAAGAAAACCACCTTATTTAAGGTTGTATTTTTCGTCAAACCTTAATTAAGATTGATAACTCAATTCGTTAAATTTAATTAGAACATCTACAATCATGCTCCTCTTTTTTTTTTAATCTACATTTACAATCATGCTCTCTCTCTAAAATAAATATTCAAGTATTATATTGATTTAGTACCACTCAAACTCACCAATTATTTTTCTGAAAAGAATAAATTTTCTTTGCCACCTTTTACGTTGGTTGCGTTGCGCATTAAGAAAAAGAAGAAAGCAATCTCATCTCGCGCCTAAAAAATAATTGATTACAGGTTAGGTGGTCTAAATATAATACTCTTTCTGTTCTTTTTCCTGTCGTCTACAAGTTTTCAACTCATCCATCGTTCGCATAACGACACATCAACTTGAATATAATAACATTAACTATGGAAATGGATAAGAACAACCTACAACTCCTTTAAACAAAGAAGAACAAGAAAAACCAGTCCCAAAGTCGGTGCTTGAATTGAAGTTCATAGGAAATTTATTCATGAATGTAAAAGTTCCAAGCCTTCTTCTTCTCAATGCAGAGATCTAATAAGAGCTCTCACTCCGATTTGGCTTTGAGGAGTTAACAAAGACCTGATCACAGAGCAGAAAACAGGGTACTTCTTGATTACGTGCAAATTAACATGGTGATCTTCTCTTTAATTAATGACACAATAACAATGGTAATTAAGTAATTAACGATCTAAATCCATGCCTCATCTTCATCAGTCCTGGGAACCCAGTCATTTGTTGCAGGGTTGCTTCTGATCTTCATCAATCCCACTATGACATCATCATGGCTCTGAGCCAGCTGAAGATCCAACCCATCAAATTCGCTTCCCCCTTCTCTTACGACCTTTATAAACCCACTTCCAGTCTGTCCATTTCAGTTCAATTTAAATCAAAACCAGACCCAATTAAATCGTTCAAAAACAGAGAACACATTAATTTTTTTTTTTAACTCAAAACTTTGAAAAAAAAAACAGAGAGAGAGATCAGAGAATTTAGTACCATGTGATGTTGCTTGTCAATGGAATTGAGTTCCTTGTAGTACTCTGTGTCCACAAACTCATCTTGTACTGTGGTAGCTACCTCTGCTGATGAGAGTATAACAGGGGATTCAGATTGGAGAGAACGAAACTTGTCGAGCTCTGGAATGTTGGGTTGGTCAACGATGGAATACTCAACTGGGTTTGGTGTTGATGATGATGATGAAGAATCGGGCTCGCTTCTATTTGGCTTGATGGGTCGCTTTGGGGCTGCAGAGTCGAACTGAGCTCTGATCTGGTTGGCGATCTTGAGCTGCTCATCAGCTTCCAACACCTCGTCGCTCCGGCTTGGCTTTGTTGCTGTCCTGTGCCCCACCATGATCAAAGTTTTTATCTTTTTCTTATTTTAGTTTGTTTGAAATTGTTTGATGATGGTGCTATGCTCTCTCGTGTGTTTATATAGTACAAAAGCAATGAAGAGAAGAATGGCAGGTGAAGTCGGAAGAAGCTGAAACTATGGGCCAATAACTAAGAGTCTGAAACCGCTTTGCTGAAAGAGATCGACCAGTTTCTGTGGATGGATGAATGGCGTGTGCTCTGAATCTGAGTGGGCCTGAAATTCTCACTTGGTATCTTTATTTCATATGGGCCCACTTTCTGTCTTCTCTGAAATCTGAGGCCCGAGTCTTCTTGGTTCATGGGTTTGCCAACATAAACGACATGTCAATATGTCGTTTCTGCTCTATCTCTGTTTTTTCATTTCGGTTTCTTCTATCTCTGAAATCTGTAATCTTCTTCTTCTTGTTGTTTCTTTAAGTGGGGTATGGTTTGTTTGTGATAAAAGGTCTGAAATTTTTAAGAATGTATGGGATTTTGAGAGGTCATCTCTATGATTCAATTCTGAAACACCTTCCAGATATTTTAGGGAGCAAAAAGACTTGATTTTTATACTGGTTCAGCCCAGAGACAGCACCTTCACTGATTCTTTCGTGTAAAGTTAAGAAACATCTTACTTGATGATCATTATGCGGCTAAAGGTGCTGTCTTTGGGCTTGGCCAGCCTTTATTAACTCATCTCGGAGGCAGAGGAAGGAGGGTAAACTTGGCTGAATGGGAAAGGCTCTGGCAAAGATTTGCTTCTAGTTGTTTGGTCAGATATGGTTTAAAAAATCTTAAATTGGCCTATTCAAAAGGCATTTTTAGTCATCCTACATGTATTTTCACACCTAATAATGTAGTCAAGTGTTTTTGTGGACCATTGATGTTTCTGCTGTTCTCATCCAAACACAAAAGACAGTAAAGACGAGTCATCAAACTTGTTATTGGTGGTGGAAGATATTTCAGTCAATTATGTGGCTCTCTTTGACAAGAAAGAACTGAAACACCCAAAATGTCCTCTGTTGTATTTGCATAGTTTACGAAATATAAGGGAGAATTAAATAAATCTACCATACTTTTGCTTGGAATTTTCAAACTGCAGATTTGCATGGCTGGTGGTGTTTCAACTTCAAAGTCCACGACTTTTCTATTCCAAGTCTTTGTTTGCCATAATTTCCATTGTCACTCAGTTCAGATGAGCTTTCCTTCGGCTACCAATTAGCAAAATCCAGCAACTCCATTCATTCTCATGGAAATCCTTCATAACCATAAAATCCATATCCCTCTATTTTCTCTGTTTTTCTTGCTCCTCCACTTCTCATCCCTTCACTTTCTCTCTTTAGCCTATGCGCAAACTGATAAGTATTTCGTCAATTGTGGGTCTCAAGCTGATGCAAACCTCAATGACCGGGTGTTCACTGCAGACTCGAGTTCTGGTTTTTTGTGCTCAGACTCGGAGAAAAGCAGGGCCATTGAAAGCACCAACCAGTCGCGAAATCTGTACCAAACAGCAAGAATTTTCTACAACCAATCCCACTATGAGTTCACGATCGCTGAAAACGGTACTTATATTGTCCGTCTGCATTTCTTGGTTTTCTCCTCCTCAGTTAATCTTTCATCAGCTCTTTTTGATGTTTCGGCTTTTCCTACTGTTTCAAATTTTGGGTTCAAACTGTTGAACAATTTCACTGCCAAGAACAGTAGCAACTCTGCTTTGATAGAGGAGTTCTTTCTTGCCATTGGTCCTGGCTCATTGAAATTATATTTTACACCTCAAGGATCATCTTTTGCATTTGTAAATGCCATTGAAGTCTTCCGTGCACCTTTGAAATTCAGCCCTCAGAATTACAGCAGTAGTTTTCCTTTAGTTCTACGTACAACTTACAGGGTGAATGTTGGAGGCCAAAACATCACACCAGATAATGACAGAATATGGAGAAAATGGGAACAAGATGATACATATTTGTCTAATTCAAATTCTTCAGAGGATAGCCGACCCTCCTCACAGACGCTTATTAGACAGTCGGTAGAATCTGATGGTTTCGTTGGTGCTGATAATGATTTTATTGCTCCAGATTTAGTTTACCTGACTGCCAAATTGATGACCGATAGTACTAACGGGCTATCCAAACCCTTCAACATAACCTGGTCTTTTAATGTGAGTGCGGATGCTAGACACCTCGTCCGGGTTCACTTCTGTGACATTATTGGTCCGCCTGGTAATTTAGTATTCAACTTGTATTCAAATGGAAACTTCATTAAGAAGGTTGGTGGACCCGATTTCAATTTTAATAGCCTGTACTGGCCTTTCTACTATGATTTTGTATTGAGTTCTAATATATCTGAATTCATTAACATCAGCATAGGCCCTAGCATAGACACAACAACTAACAATTCCTTTCTAAATGGACTGGAAATGTTGGAGATAATAGAGGGACCAGCTTTAAGTAACCCTCCAGCTTCAGTTTGTAATATGAAAGGGCCCAATAAGATAAAGGTGGGTCTTGTGGTTGGTTCAGTTATTGGAGGCCTGTCACTTATCTGCATTCTGATTGTCGGAATCTTGTTCAGTTTGAAATACAGAAAGGCAAAGCGTGTTGAAACTTCGGAATGGTCACCAATGCCTGCATTTGGAGGAGGGAGTACCCACAGCAGGTTGACTGATGGAACTATTACTGGTTCCCCAATGAATTATCTAAATCTTGGGTTGAAGATATCTTTTGCTGAACTTCAGCAAGCAACAAACAACTTTGACACAAAATTGTTGATAGGTGAGGGTGGCTTTGGGAATGTCTACAGGGGAACTCTGTTGAATGGCAGAAATGTAGCTGTCAAGCGAGGTAGACGAGATGAGCAAGGGTCAGGCCAAGGCCTTCCAGAATTTCAAACAGAGATCATGGTTTTGTCCCAGATTCGCCACCGCCATCTTGTTTCCTTAATTGGATACTGTGATGAAAGGTCTGAGATGATACTGGTCTACGAGTTCATGGAAAAAGGGAGCTTGAGAGATCATTTATATAATTCAAACTTGCCTCCCTTGCCATGGAAGCAAAGGCTTGAAATTTGCATTGGTGCAGCAAGGGGTCTTCATTACCTCCACAGAGGTGCAGCTGGGGGAATCATTCACCGAGATGTTAAGTCCACCAACATCTTGTTGGATGAAAACCATATTGCCAAAGTTGCTGACTTTGGCCTTTCAAGATCTGGTCCTCTTGATGAAACGCATGTCAGCACAAATGTTAAAGGCACTTTTGGTTACCTTGATCCTGAATACATAATGTCCCAACAGTTGACAGAAAAATCTGATGTTTACGCATTGGCGTGGTTCTCCTTGAGGTGTTATGTGCAAGACCTGCTATTGATACAATGCTCCCAAGAGACCAAATGAATTTAGCTGAATGGGGAATGCTTTGCAAGAAGAAAGGGTTGCTTGAACAGATTGTTGACTCTTCAATCAAGAATCAGATTGATCCTAGCTCATTCAGAAATTTTAGTGAGACAGCAGAGAAATGCTTGCAAGAAGATGCTAATGATAGGCCTACAATGGGTGATGTGCTGTGGGACTTGGAGTATGCATTCCAGCTCCAGCAAACAGCAAAGCATAGAGAACCCCATGAAGACAGCACAGCCAATGCTTCATCAGCATTTGTATTGCCAAATGTTCAGCGTTTTCCTTCAGTTAGCTCCACGATTAACATGGATGATCTGGCTCTTGCCGGAAGCGATGAATTAGATACAACAGAAGTTGAAGTTTTCTCCCTATTGAGAGTTGGTGATGCCAGATAAATTTGTTCAGTTTGTAAGGTATATTAGTTAACCTTGTTTAGGTTTCTTTAGGCTGTAAAAGCTAAGTTTGGTATGCCTTGTTAATTTTAGTCCTATCTTTGATTATTGTACTACAACCGCTTTCCCATCTTTAAGATGTGATAATAAACACTGGCCAATCTTCACCTCAGCCAGTTTCAAGCCAACGTAGAAGATTTAAATCTCCTGCAAAGAGGATTAGACCATCAAAAACTTGCCAATCTTCACCTCAGCCAGTTGCAAGCCACTGTATCATATTTAAATCTCCTGCAAAGAGGGCTAGACATTGGAGACCATGATTATGTTCCTAAATGCAAACAAAATTTAGCCAAACATCATGATGCGTAATTGTTCGAGTTTTTGGTTAGGTTGGAGTTTTTGATGTGTAATTGCTTGAGTTTTTGGTTAGGTGGGAATTTGAAAGTAATGTTTTGAACAATTTGGTGTTTTGTTGGTTAGGTTTGATTTTTGGGTTAGGTTTTGGAACCATCTTTTGCTATCCAGGGCTAGACATTGGATATTGGTTGGAAATTCGTATTTTGAGGGAATTGGAACTCAAGTTATGCAAATGGCACAAATATACCCAACTTTGGATTCAAGTTATGCAATGACACAAATGTACCAAACTTATTACACATTTCACTAATTGCTCATCAAATTCTCTAGAATTTTTCAAACAAATTTAGGATCTTAATCATCATCATTACAACCATGACACCAAGAACCCATGCCAGAAATAGACCCACCCACATTAGTTTCCCTCTATGTCAATAGACCATAATTTTCTCATCCATCTTCATTTTCTGCCTTCCCAGTCTTCCAATTATTGCTTTCAATTCCTTGTTTTCTTGCTCAATTACTCTGAGCTTATCTTTCAATCCTTCATTATCTTCTTCTATTTGATTCAATTCCTGCTCCATACCTCTTATTCTTCTTAGCAACCTAGGCAGAACTTCCTTTCCTCGTGGGCATATCTCTTCATCCACCCACTCCCAATAATGAGCTTTGCCTATGTTCTTCTGAAGAATTTTCCATATCCAGGGTTAGATCTAAAATCCATGGACCAAAAAACACAAAATTCCAGACAAAGTGACTTACCCGATTATTCTCACAAGCCTCAAATCTTCTCACAGGATTCGAATATGTCCATGAAGTCCATCTTTTAATAGCTCCCCCACAATCGCAAAGCTTCCATGTGTTACGACTCCCCGAACTCTGCGACATCTCCTTTCTCCTCTCCTTCTATAATTTTTTTTTCACCAGATGACCTAGTATTAATAGAAATGGCTGACATGACATTATGGTTCAAGTTTAACACCATAAATTTGAGAGGTTACTGATATGGACATGCCCCTATTCAATCCAGCACTTGAAAAGACAAATATGCCCTCAAATTTAACGGAAAAGTTGATTGAGATGATGGAAAGGACAGTTTCTGAAACTGAAGGCATAATTAAAGTACCACCGTAATGATTTAGCAATATGAGGGACGAAAAGTAAAGTTAGGCCTTAGTCCAGGGACCATTGCTATAATTTTGCCTAAAAATTATTTATTTATAAAATTATTTATTTTTAATCATATTAAAATTAAAAATTAAAAATCAAAAGAACAAGGAAACAACTTTCCGTGTCTCTCCTCACAATCCTCCCCCTACCCCCAACGTTTAGCTAGCCAACCTTAGGAGTAATTTTGGATGTTCCGGGTACACCACGTGACTGGTATACCATCCAATAGACGGCAGACATATGAAATATTTGCAATACAGCCCACCACATGTTATAAAAAGAAATGGAGTAAGTTAGACAATAATTTCACATATCCTATGTTTATTGAATAGTACACCAGCCACGTAGTGTCCCTGAACATATAAAAATTTCTCCTTCTCCAGCCGCTAGACCCCAAGCCACCCAAAACAGCCCCCCAACCGCTCAAAACACCACCCACTCTCTACACACTCCAGCACACACACCCTACTTTGTCGTCAATTTCATCGATGGCCGTGACTTCTCCGACATGGACGATCTTAACGGAAAGACTGTGGTGAGCAGGAAAGTGGCCAAGGCTATGTCGTGGCTGCCCCAAAATCCTGAGGTAATGGAGAATCCGGCTCTAAACACGGTCAAGTACTTGTTCCCAGAAATGGATCATTATTTGGATCTGGACTACGGGTCTGTGGAAAGAGAGAGGGATTTGAGGGGGCCAGCAACCAGATCTGAACACAGCCCAACCCTCAAATCTCTCACCTATCGCACTTGCCATGGCCTTCCTCCAATCGGTTCTGCAGCATCGAGGCCTTGAGGCTCTGGACCATCAACTATACCGTTTCTTCTGATGCCACCAAGCTCTTAAGATTTGCTTTGCTTCAATTCCCGTCTCTTCTCTCTGTCAACCTCAAATTTGTTTTTAAGGGTTCATGTTTTTGTGGGTTCTGTGAATGAATTAATGATTGCCCTTTATAAATAAGCTAAATTAAGCCCCAAGTTCTTACATTACTTCCCATTATGAATTAATGATGGCAAAATAGGATAAGCGGTTTATAGAGTTGGCTCCCTCAACTGCCGCACTCCTCCTGCAGCGTTTTTCATTTTTGGTTTATGGGTATTCATGGTGAAGGGAGAGAGGAGAAGGCGGCTGAAATGGGCCTGCAAATTTTCCCCTCCAATTGGTGGTTGGGTGGTTCTTTTGGAGGCGAGTATTCAACAAAACCAGAAAAAACTGGAGAGAGGAGATGCAGCTAGGATGACCTCATTAAAACCTTGTCTTGAAAACCTCTAGTGGAGGAAAATTCGTTCCAGAAAAACACTGAACATCTTCTTTATTTTCTTTTTAATTTGACTTTTGATTAAATAATTATTTATTTTAATTCTTTTTAATTGTTTATTTTTTAATATTTGAAAAAAGAAAGAATTTGTTATTACTTTTTTGTACACGTCATTAAAAATGAGTTTCACTTTTGACATATCAGTATTTAACAAATTAACTAACGGTTTAGTAACGGAATGGGTAATTTGTAGGCTTTCCTCAAGTTAGAATATGTACTTGTAAATGTTTCCAAAAGTGAGTACGAATTTGACAATAACCTTATAGTTTGAGGGGTCTTTTGTAGTTTATCCAATTAATTATTTGGTTGATTTATTTTTTTTCAAGAAAACTAATAATGAAAGATTTTTTTATTAAAATGTGTGTATAAATTTGTGGTTTTTTGTGTCTCTTGATTCTGACCCTATATTAGGGGTGGGCATTGATCTAGTCGAACCGATGAAATCGGTTTGGTTTGATTTTGATTAAGAAAAAGTTAAAAGGTTTAAAAGTCGAACCGAACCGTATATGGTTTGATTTGGTTTTGAACTTTTGTAAACCGATTTAAACCAAATCGAATCATTTATGTGTATATTTATTTATTTTAATTATATTTTACATGTGTAATACTCTAATTAGGTAATAAGTATATATGTGAATGCCTGTCATTGCCCTTTTATCTGTTGCAAGTTTGCAATTTTATGCCATTTTCCTATTCATATGCTCTCTCCCTCCCCTTGAATTTTTTTTTTTTTTTTTTTTTTTTTTTTTTCTTTTTTTTTTTTTTTCCCCGTTAGTTGTGTAGAACATTTATATTGGCTTGATTGTTGTTCACAGTATGCAATAACAGAAAAGAAGGTTGAGCTACTGCGTGCACAAAATCAAGTCAAATGTATACATGTTTTTGACTTAAAGAGCCAACTCAAATTAACCAATAAAACCCAAAAAAAGTATCAATAAAACAAGTTCTAGGCCTGCTTTGATTTAAGGTTCTTGCTTTTATATAGTTTGTTAATGGGATCCAACTTTGATTTAAACAGTGTGATATTAATTGGATTTATTTTCTTTTTGCTATAATGGATGATTTAAACTGTGTGATATGAACTTGTGCATCTATACCTTTTTTTAATGGTTACAGATGTTTATTACTTTGCTTCTCATCGGTTGATAAAAAACAATAGCTATTTATGTTTTAAAGATAGCCAAGGCATTGCAAATTTTTCTGGTTGCGGTGTGAAACAAGGCCAACTTTGAGATGCAGAGAGCAGCTCGTTATATTTGTCTGCTCAGATCACTTTGGAAAACTCAGGTGGACTACTAATAGGTTACAAAGCTACCAGGATAATGGAGAGGCCATCCACCTAAAACAGGTCAGTTTCTTGACTCGCTGCTTACCAATCGTTTTAATACATATGCAGTGTTCTTTGTATCATTGTGGACCATTGATGTTTCTGCTGTTCTCTTCCAAACACAAAAAAACAGTAAAGACGAGTCATCAAACTTGTTATTGGTGGTGGATGATATTTCAGTCAATTATATGGCTCTCTTTGACAAGAAAGAACTGAAACACCCAAAATGTCCTCGTTTGTATTTGCATTGTTTACGAAATATAAGGGAGAATTAAATAAATCTACCATACTTTTGCTTGGAATTTTCAAACTGCAGATTTGCATGGTTGGTGTTTCAACTTCAAAGTCCACGACTTTTCTATTCCAAGTCTTTGGTTGCCATAATTTCCATTGTCACTCAGCTCAGATGAGCTTTCCCTCTGCTACCAATTAGCAAAATCCAGCAACTCCATTAATTCTCATGGAAAGCCTTCATAACATCCATATCCCACTATTTTCTCTGCTTTTTTTTCTCTTCCACTTCTCATCCCTTCACTTTCTCTCTTTAGCCTATGAGCAACCTGATAAGTATTTCGTCAATTGTGGGTCTAAAGCTGATGCAAACCTCAGTGGCCGGGTGTTCACTGCAGACTCGAGTTCTGGTTTTTTGTGCACAGAGATAAACAGGGCCATTGAAAGCACCAACCAGTCGCAAAGTCTGTACCAAACAGCAAGAATTTTCTACAACCAATCCTACTATGAGTTCCCGATCGCTGAAAACGGTACTTATATTGTCCGTCTGCATTTCTTGGCATTCTCCTCCTCAGTTAATCTTGCATCAGCTCTTTTTGATGTTTTGGCTTTTCCTACTGTTTCAAATTTTGGTTTCAAACTGTTGAACAATTTTACTGCCAAGAACAGTAGCAACTCTGCTTTGATAGAGGAGTTCTTTCTTGCCATTGGTCCTGGCTCATTGAAATTATATTTTACACCTCAAGGATCATCTTTTGCATTTGTAAATGCCATTGAAGTCTTCCTTGCACCTTCGGAATTCAGCCCTCATTATTACAGCAGTAGTTTCCCTTTAGTTCTACGTACAACTTACAGGGTGAACGTTGGAGGCCAGAAAATCACACCAGATAATGACAAAATATGGAGAAACTGGGATCCTGATCATATTTATCTGTCTAATTCAAACTCTGCAGAGGATTTCCGACCCTCCTCCTCACCGATGCTTATTAGACAGTACTCAGTACAATCTGATGGTTTCGTTGGTGCTGATAGTGATTTTATTGCTCCAGATTTAGTTTACCTGACTGCCAAAGTGATGACCGACAGTCCTAAGGGGCTATCCAATCCCTTCAACATAACCTGGTCTTTTAATGTGAGTGCGGATGCTAGACACCTCGTCCGGGTTCATTTCTGTGACATTATCGGTCCGCCTGGTAATTTAGTATTTAACTTGTATTCAAATGGAAACTTCATTAAGAAGGTTGGTGGACCCGATTTCAGTTTTAATAGCCTGTACTCGCCTTTCTACTATGATTTTGTACGTTCTAATGGATCTGAATTCATTAAAATCAGCTTAGGCCCTAGCATAGACACACCAACAAACAATGCCTTTCTAAATGGACTGGAAATGTTGGAGATAATAGAGGGACCAGCGTTAAATAACCCTCCAGCTTCAGTTTGTAATATGAAAGGGCGCACGAAGATAAATGTGGGTCTTGTGGTTGGTTCAGTTATTGGAGGCCTGTCACTTATCTGGTCCTCTTGATGAAACACATGTCAGCACAAATTTTAAAGGCACTTTTGGTTACCTTGATCCTGAATACATAATGTCCCAACAGTTGACAGAAAAATCTGATGTTTACGCACTTGGCGTGGTTCTCCTTGAGGTGTTATGTGCAAGACCTGCTATTGATACAATGTGTTAGTATGAAATTGATCAGTTTGTTGTAAGGTATAATAGTTAACCTTGTTTAAGTTTCTTTAGGCTGTAAAAGCTAAGTTAGGTATGTCTTGTATCTTTGAATATTGTACTACAACTGCTTTCCCATCTTTAAGATGTGATAATAGTATTAAGTGTTCATAAACAGAAGCAGCTAACAAATTCTATGATAGTTAAACTGCTGTTGATTGGGAGTTTCACCTTGTTACCCCAGAGGAGTGTCTTACTTAGGTTCATACATTACTCCCTGCTAAATTCTATACTTTTCCCTGAGACTATCCAGCCATGCTCTTAGCCTAAACCCTGGGCAGTAGGATCATAATACAAAACAATTCAAATTGAAGGAGACACCAACTCGTGATTGATAGTGTTATGAAATATGTTTAAATGTCCTCGAAAATATTATGGATAGACATATCTCAAAAACCTCATGTCTCATATGAATCGTGGAACTCAATCATATATTTATCAGGAAAATAATTCTTGCACAGATGCTGTAGTCAGTTTAGGCCATCAGGTTGAGGTTTCACAGTCTATTAGCAAGCTTTTTGACATTGTTGGTTCGGCTAATTTAGGAGTGGTTTTGTTTAATTTTGTTTTCATCTTTAGCCAAAAGAAATGACAAGGGGCATTTAGGGGAAATTCTTCTTTTTGTTTTTTTGTATAAAGGTGAAAAAGGTTCTGTAAATGCAAATAAAACGTAAGATTAGGTAGCTAGTGCAAGATGTCAAAGAATGTATACTTTTAACTCCAAATTGCAAGAGATCGTACAAAATTAGGGTTAGCTAGTAAGAAGCTAGAAAGTTCCGAGGACTAAATCTTAAAGAACTTAGGGGGGGTGTATTTATTTTAAATTTTAAAAGATTGGATAAATTACTCAAATGGTCCTCAAACTCGATTTACATTTTGGTCCCTCAATTAAATTATTCGTTCAAATGGTCCATCAACTCTATATTAATCGCTCTATTGATCCTACCGTTACATTATGTTAATGTTGCTGTCAAATGTAAAGGTAAATGGTCCTCAAACTCGATTTACATTTTGGTCCCTCAATTAAATTATTCGTTCAAATGGTCCATCAACTCTATATTAATCGCTCTATTGATCCTACCGTTACATTATGTTCATGTTGCTGTCAAATGTAAGGGTAAAACCGTCCATAACCGTCCTATGTTCCCCAAATATGTGATAAAGTGGTGATACATAGGTGATAAAGTGGTGATAAAGGGGTGATACATAGGTCAAAAGTCTTATTTACCCCTACAAATGTAGCATGTGTTGCTCACATGACTAAATTTAACAGAAAATGTAACGGTATGACCAAAGCGCCGATTAATAAAGAGTTGGTGGACCATTTGAAAGAATAATTTAGTTTAAGAACCAAAATGTAAATCAGGTAAAATTTGAGGACTATTTGAGTAATTTACCCTAAAAGATTTTAAAGAAGTTTAGAATTTCAAGTGTATTCAATCACGATTTTATAGAAGTCTATACAATTCTGGGTGTATTCAATTCAAATTCTTTAAACTCCATTCAAATTTGGATGTATTCAATCACGATTTTAAAAGACTTTATAAAAGTTTGGGTGTATTAACAAACTCATTGATTTTAAAGGAAATACAAAAAGTGGTGGATTTCGTTTGATTATAAACTAATTTTATACAATGACAAATCTTTGTTTCTCCTAGAGATTTTGATAGATATATTATTTTTATTCCCAATATATGATTTCACCATTACTACTACCACCATTGTATCATGGCTATCACCACCGCCGCCACCACCACAATCATAGTCATCACCGCCACCCCCAGCATCACCACCATCCACCGCCACCCCCACTACCGGCCCCACCATCACCACCATCACCTCCAACACCATCACTATCATTGCCACCGCCACTGCCACCACCCTTACCTCCACTACCACCACCATTATCACCCGCACCATCATCCCCACTATCACCATCACCACAACCATCGCCAGCATCATCATCATCACCATCACTATCACCGCCGCCACAGCCACCCCCACTGCCATCACCACCACCTCCACTACCACCTCCATCACCTCACTCACACCGCCACCACCACTATCACCCCAACCTCCCCCACCATCACCCACAAACCACCATCGCCACCACAATCGCCATCACCACCACAGTCATCACCCCTAAACTTTGGTTTTTGAGTGCTATAAACTCCATTAAAATCAATAATAAAACTCTAGCAAACTCAGTTAAAATCTATACATGAATTCAATCAAAATCTATGTGGAGTTTGTAGAATTCAGTCAAACTCAATTAAACTCCATCAACTTTGTAACTCTTTCAAAATCATTTAACAACTAAATTGAATACACCCACCTAAGGACAGCACATCCAATGCTTCATCAGCATTCATATATGTTGAGCGTCTTCCTTCACTTAGTTCCACAGTTAATGCAGATGATACAGCTGTCTCCGCGAATGGATCAGTGGACACAACACCAAGCCAAGTTTTCTCCCAATTGAAGTTTGGCGATGCCAGATAAGGATAAGCTTGTGTGTTCTATGAAATATTAATATCACCTTTGATGCCTCTTTCTGGTCCTTCTCTTTAGCTTTTCCGATTTTGGGGTAGGGTCGGAGATTCTTCCGATTCTTTTGCTATGTTTTTGTTGGTTATAGTTTTTTCAGCCTTTGTGGATTAATTGTCAAAGAAAGAAGAGCCAATTTGGGTGTTATGAGTGTTTTTGTTCTTCTTCACCATCTTTGCCTCAATTTTTTATTATTTGAAATCCTAAATTTGAATGATTGAGGAACCCATATTTAAAATCCTAGCTTTTCTTATTCTTATCCACCTTTGATTCAACACACCATCGAGTTATCACCCAACCAGTATTAACTTCTCACCACCAAAAAAAAAACATGTGTATGTAAAGATTCTCTCTTATTAACCAGAAAAGAGAAGGAAAATCAATGGTAGAAATATTTTTTTTAAAAAGTTAAAAGCCCAAATGTTTGTAAAAAAATTGAAGTTTTCCCAATATCTTAGTTCTTTGACATTATGAAAAAAACTAACTGGCAAAAATAGAACAAAAAAAATCAAGATAGTGGGAAAACTTAAAGAGTATGATGTTGTGCAGAAATTCACTTTGATCTCGTTGTTGATAGACTTTAGACAAACACACACTATGGATGTATCAAACACTCACACACTCGAAAATAACCAAACACAAAGAACACGAGAATTTATAGAGATTCATCAATGCCTACGTCCTCTTTGGTGATCACCCTGAGAAATTTTACTAATGAAGATATGTTACAACTTTGGTCAAAATGTGTCTTTTTTCAGATTCTCTTTTCACTTGAAAAATTATGTTATATGATAGTCTTAAAAGAATTAGAATCTGCTCTCTTAGAAAAAATTGGATCTCTCAAACACAAATAAGTTGACCTTTTAAAAAAATTGGGCTCTTAAATAGTATTTGGCAAATTATGAGTGTTCATAATCAAATTTAAAATTCAATGAATTCAACTATGATTGCATAAACATGACTTGGAATATTCTTCTGAACATTTTTTTTTTTTTTGTTTTTTTGTATTATTGTTTATCAAAATTATCAGGAACTTTCAAAACTAGATACGGGTTTTGGTATATTAAGAATTCATAGCCTTCCCTTTGAATACATGAATCAGATGAAATTGTGAGAAATAAAAAATTACAACAGAAAAAAGACAGATAACCGATAAGGAACAAAAGAAAAATGAAATTTGGGAGCAATCAAGTTACTTTTACAAACCAGTAAAAACCCAAGCTAAAAAAAATCATTGAATGAAGAAATATGAAGAGAGGTGGTAAAGAAGGAGAGGGAGATGTTGGGAGGTAGAAAAGATGGTGCAGTGAGGTGTGACCGTGTGAGGGTGAGACGAGAAACAGAAGAATTCTGAAAAGATAAAATAATAATAATAATAAAAGGCGTAAAAGGCTTATTCCACGTAGACAAACAAGTAATAAAAAATATTTATTTTTAATCATATTAAAATTAAAAATTAAAAATCAAAAGAACAAGGAAACAGCTCTCCTTGTCTCTCCTCACGGTATATTTGGAAAACTCAGGTGGATTACTAAAAGCTACAAGGATAATGGAGAGGCCATCCACCTAAAACAGGTCAGTTTCTTGACTCGCTGCTTACCAATCGTTCTAATACAAATGCAGTGTTCTTTGTATCATTGTGGACCATTGATGTTTCTGCTGTTCTCATCCAAACACAAAAAAACAGAAAAGACGAGTCATCAAACTTGTTATTGGTGGTGGTGGATGATATTTCAGTCAATTATATGGCTCTCTTTGACAAGAAAGAACTGAAACACCCAAAATGTCCTCTGTTGTATTTGCATAGACTATGAAATATAAGGGAGAAATAAATAAATCTACCATACTTTTTCTTGGAATTTTCCTACTGCAGACTTGCACGGTTGGTGTTTCAACTTCGAAGTCCACGACTTTCCTATTCCAAGTCTTTGTTTTCCATAATTTCCGTTGTCACTCAGCTCAGATGAGCTTTCCTTCGGCTACCAATTAGCAAAATACAGCAACTTCATTAATTCTCATGGAAAGCCTTCATAACCGTAACATCCATATCCCACTATTTTCTCTGCTTTTTTTTCTCTTCCACTTCTCATCCCTTCACTTTCTCTCTTTAGCCTATGAGCAACCTGATAAGTATTTCGTCAATTGTGGGTCTAAAGATGATGCAAACCTCAATGACCGGGTGTTCACTGCAGACTCGAGTTCTGGTTTTTTGTGCTTAGAGAAAAGCAGGGCCGTTGAAAGTACCAACCAGTCGCAAAGTCTGTACCGAACAGCAAGAATTTTCTACAACCAATCCTACTATGAGTTCCCGATCGCTGAAAACGGTACTTATATTGTCCGTCTGCATTTCTTGGCTTTCTCCTCCTCAATTAATCTTTCATCAGCTCTTTTTGATGTTTCGGCTTTTCCTACTGTTTCAAATTTTGGGTTCAAACTGTTGAACAATTTCACTGCCAAGAACAGTAGCAACCCTCCTTTGATAGAGGAGTTCTTTCTTGCCATTGGTCCTGGCTCATTGAAATTATATTTTACACCTCAAGGATCATCGTTTGCATTTGTAAATGCCATTGAAGTCTTCCGTGCACCTTTGAAATTCAGCCCTCGGAATTACAGCAGTAGTTTCCCTTTAGTTCTACATACAATTTACAGGGTGAATGTTGGAGGCCAGAACATCACACCAGATAATGACATAATAAGGAGAAACTGGGAACAAGATGGATATCTGTCTAATTCAAACTTTACACAGAATAGCCGATCCCCCTCACAGACGCTTATTAGACAGTCGGTAGAATCTGATGGTTTCGTTGGTGCTGATAATGATTCTATTGCTCCAGATTTAGTTTACCTGACTGCCAAAGTGATGACCGATAGTCCTAAGGGGCTATCCAATCCCTTCAACATAACCTGGTCTTTTAATGTGAGTGCGGATGCTAGACACCTCGTCCGGGTTCACTTCTGTGACAATATCGGTCCGGCTGGTAATGTAGTATTTAACTTGTATTCAAATGGAAACTTCATTACGAAGGTTGGTGGACCCGCTTTCCGTTTTAATAGCCTGTACTCGCCTTTCTACTATGATTTTGTATTGAGTTCTAATGGATCTGAATTCATTAACATCAGCATAGGCCCTAGCATAGGCACAACAACAATTAACAATGCCTTTCTAAATGGACTGGAAATGTTGGAGATAATAGAGGGACCAGCTTTAAGGAACCCTCCAGCTTCAGTTTGTAATAAGAAAGGAAGCAAGAAGATAAAGGTGGGTCTTGTGGTTGGTTCAGTTATTGGAGGCCTGTCACTTATCTGCATTCTGATTGTTGGAATCTTGTTCGGTTTGAAATACAGAAAGGCAAAGCGTGTTGAAACTTCGGAATGGTCACCAATGCCTGCAGTTGGAGGAGGGAGTAACCACAGCAGGTTGACTGATGGAACCATTACTGGTTCCCCTATGAATTATCTAAATCTTGGGTTGAAGATATCTTTTGCTGAACTTCAGCAAGCAACAAACAACTTTGACACAAAATTGTTGATAGGTGAGGGTGGCTTTGGGAATGTCTACAGAGGAACTCTGTTGAATGGCAGAAATGTAGCTGTTAAGCGAGGAAAACGAGATGAGAAAGGGTCAGGCCAAGGCCTTCCAGAATTTCAAACAGAGATCATGGTTTTGTCCAAGATTCGCCACCGTCATCTTGTTTCCTTAATTGGGTACTGTGATGAAAGATCTGAGATGATACTGGTCTACGAATTTATGGAAAAAGGGAGCTTGAGAGATCATTTATATGATTCAAACTTGCCTCGCTTGTCATGGAAGCAAAGGCTTGAAATTTGCATTGGTGCAGCAAGGGGTCTTCATTACCTCCACAAAGGTGCAGCTGGGGGAATCATTCACCGTGATGTTAAGTCCACCAACATCTTGTTGGATGAAAACCATGTTGCCAAAGTTGCTGACTTTGGCCTCTCAAGATCTGGTCCTCTCGATGAAACACATGTCAGCACAAATGTTAAAGGCACTTTTGGTTACCTTGATCCTGAATACATAATGTCCCAACAGTTGACAGAAAAATCTGATGTTTACTCATTCGGTGTGGTTCTCCTTGAGGTGTTATGTGCAAGACCTGCTATTGATACAATGCTCCCAAGAGACCAAATGAATTTAGCTGAATGGGGAATGCTTTGCAAGAAGAAAGGGTTGCTTGAACAGATTGTTGACTCTTCAATCAAGAATCAGATTGACCCTAGCTCATTAAGAAAATTTAGTGAGACAGCAGAGAAATGCTTGCAAGAAGATGCTAATGATAGGCCTACAATGGGTGATGTGCTATGGGACTTGGAGTATGCATTCCAGCTCCAGCAAACAGCAAAGCATAGAGAACCCCATGAAGACAGCACAGCCAATGCTTCATCAGCATTTGTATTGCCAAATGTTCAGCGTTTTCCTTCAGTTAGCTCCACGATTAACATAGATGATCAGGCTCTTCCCGGATACGATGAATTAGATACAACAGAAGTTGAAGTTTTCTCCCAGTTGAGAGTTGGTGATGCCAGATAAATTTGTTCAGTTTGTAAGGTATATTAGTTAACCTTGTTTAAGTTTCTTTAGGCTGTAAAAGCTAAGTTTGGTATGCCTTGTTAATTTTAGTCCTATCTTTGATTATTGTACTACAACTGCTTTCCCATCTTTAAGATGTGATAATAAACAGAAGCAGCTAACAAATTCTAGGATAGTTAAACTGCTGTTGATTTGGAGTTTCACCGTGTTACCCCAGAGGAGTGTCTTACTTAGGTTCATGCATTACTCCCTGCTATATTCTATACTTTTCCTGAGACTATCCAGCCATGCTCTTAGCCTAAACCCTGGGCAGTAGGATCATGATACAAAACAATTCGAATTGAAGGAGGCATAAACTCGTGATTGATAGTGTTATGAAATATGTTTAAATGCCCTGGAAAATATTATGGATAGGTGTGTCTCAAAAACCTCATGTCTCATATGAATCCCGGAACTCAATCATTTATTTATGAGGGAAAAAATTCTTGCACAGTTGCTTTAGCTAGTTTAGGCCATCAGGTGCACAGTCTAGTCCTCTGGCTTTGAAGTTGTTAATAGCAAGCTTTTTGACCAAAAGAAATGACAAGGGACACTTATGTGAAATTCTTCTCTTTGTTTTTTCTTACAAAGGTGAAAAAGGCTCTGTAAATGCAAATAGAACGTAGGATTAGGTAGCAAAATTAAGATGGATGTGACTGATAACTTTTCTTTGCTTTAATGTCTGCGTGTTTGAAGATAGGATTTTTATCTTAAATGTTTCTTTTTCCCTATGATATGTAATTAATTACATTTTTGTCACCCATGTTCTTACGAGGGAAATATTTGCCTTCTGTTATTCTCTTGGATGCTTTACATCGGCAGTGCAGTTCTTGCAGCAAGAATCATGTAGGTACAGGGTAGATAGAATTGTAAATTTCGTGATGTGCGACATATAATTAGCAGCCTCAGTTACTAGATGTTTCCAGATTTGTTGTGATAAGGCATTACCTTTCTTCTTTTCATCATAGGTACTTAAAATTCATTACCATGGCCTTAGTTTTTTCAGTTTGTTATGTTAGGGATTGGGTCTCCAACTGGTGGAAGGTTTAAGATTGACATCAATTGTCGAGAATCATTGTACATTTAAGACTACAAATATCCATGTAGAATTCGAAAGCCAAGAGTTAAATGGCATTTAATTTAAAGTTCTGAGAATTTGATAACAGAGAAGTATAAACTGTGCAGTTAGATTTGGTTTAGTTCCCTCTTTTAATATAATTTGATCACCGAAATTCTACTGTCATTTACTTCAAGAGGCCAAGAAATGGTACTGTCATTTACATTGAATCCAATGTAGACCATGAAGTATATAACCATTGGTTTTGTTGGAACTTGATAGTATTGCTGAAATATTGAAGGAGGGTTATCCCTCTTTCTTTTAGCTCTTGGCTGGTTTCATTTGGAGGAGGAGGATGACATATTATTCTTCCTCTCTCTCTTCTACAATGAAGTATTAATTTTAACATGTTTTCCCTATTTATCATTGAGCATTTAAATGTCATTTTGCTTGTAGTACTTTGCTTCAAAGCTCAAAGACAAAGCATTTGTGCTCTTATTTCAATCTGTATTCATGCATTTGTATGGTCAAGAATGATTAGAACATGCTATTGTTGGCTCTCCAAGTGGATGTATTAATATGTTCCACTGTAATGGTTATGATTTCATATTAATTTTGAAGCTAATAAAAATGGCTTTGAGGAAATTAGATTGTTTGAGTCATATGTTGTGCACAATTGAGTTCAAATTTTCTCTGCACTTATTTCAGCCAAAAAGAGCAGCTAATTATATTTGGTAATGTATATGCGCACGACATGAGATGCCATTGGTTGAGCATATGTCATTTATTTTGTTTTTTCTTGATATTTTCATTGTTTTTTTCCTGAGTCCATTTTGATAGATGTACACACATGTACAGAAAACTTAAACATCATAGTTAAGCTTTAATGTCTTCGTAAAATTAATGCATCTCTTTTGCTTGCCTAAATACACAACAATTAAGATATGAAGCAACTTGAAGAGTTTTCTTTTTTTGGGTCAAGAACTTGAAGAGTTTATGATTACTAGCTGGTTATCTATTGTGGTGGATTCTCTCTCTCCTCTCTCTAATGCCAATGCTCATATTTGGCAGATAATGTGATTAAGGAGGCTCACAAAGGCAGATATAGGCTCATAAAGGGTGTTTTATTTGGAGCTTCTAATTCATTGATGTTAGATACGTTCAGTTTTAAGTACAAGTTTTTTATTCAATTATTGTATCTAATCACTATATTAAGTGGAAATGAAATTTCAGTTTGTTATTTAATATATATATATATATATATATATTTTAAAGGTCTGAAATACCATACTATATGGTTAATTTAGACCCAATTTGCATTTGAGTCCCTCAATTTCTAAAATCGTTCTCGTGGTCCTTTAACTTCAGTTTTGTTAGGGCAAAAAGTCTTGCAGTCAATTTTATTAACTTTTCTATTAAATGTAGGGGCAAAATGGTATTTTGTATTAAATTGATTAAAATATGAATAAAAAATTAAAATTAAACTCTCTCTCCCTCCTCTATCTTGATTTCTACTCGACCCAAATTTTTTTATTTTTTTATTTTGGTTTTTTATTTGATTTTCTTTTATCGTTATTTTAAAGATATAATTTTTTATTCATTTTTTTGTTTTAATATAAAAATATCATTTTGCCCCTGCATTTACTAGAAAAAGTTAACAAAATTGACGGTAGAACCATCTGTCCTAACGAAAGTGAAGTTAAAACACCACGAGAACGATTTTGAAAATTGAGGGACTCAAATGCAAATTGGGTCCAAATTCATGAACTAATAAAATGATTAACCCCCATATACTATATTAAGTGGAAATGAAATTTCAGTGTGTACTTTTTTTTATTTAAACAATTGGCATTGGGCACGATTTTCAAATTGTGTTTATATTTTTTTTTTATGAAATATATACAAGATTTTGAAATTGTGTTTAGCTCACATATGTGAAATCACTATATTTAACAATTCAGTCACTTGTCAAAATAAGAGCACAAATACTTGGCATTCGTGCTCTGTACACCAATTACTTTAAAGTGGCTGCACTGTGACCTTCTTCATAGAGCACAATTATCCGTACTATTTGACATAAAAGAGCACAAATGGAATTTGCAAAGTGATATAAGACTAGAGGTGAATTTGCAAAGTGTTTTTCTTATTTGGGTTATTTGTCTCTGATAGATTGATATAAGACTAGAGGTGAATTTGCAAAGTGGGTGCAGGTGAATTTGCAAGATTTTTTTGGTATTAATCATGGCTTCGTCTTGCAGCTCCCGACCCTCAACCCAAATTTCGCGCAGAGGTTGAAGAAGCTCTGCACAAATAACTAAGTTTTTTTAAGGATTTTGCTCAAGCCATGGTTGAGGAGGGTGAAGAGGTGAGGGAGGGGCTGGTGACTAGTGTAGTGTTGCTGAGGGGGTGGGGCTACGTCGTAAAGGGAGAAGAGAGGGTTTTTGTTTTTGTTTTTTTATTTTTAAAAATGTTATTTTATTATTAGTTTACTTTAATAATTTAAGGTTGTTTTAGGAATAATGGTGGGTGGAAAGATGAGATTTTATTTTTTTCAAAATAGTGGGTGGGGAAATAGGACAGTAGGTGGAAATAGCAGCACTCATTGTGATGAAGGTGTTAAAGAATGCACATAGTTCCATATCAGAAACTTAACAAAATAGAAATTCTCATATAATGAATGGCTCCACTCCAAATAACATCGAGACTCGAGACCTTTTGTATAAAACCTCACACCTGCTAAACAGGTGGTTAAGTTGGAAACAATATCGATATTGCTAGTGGTGGGCCAAATGTTCGTCCCTCTAAAATCTTAACAGAATGCGATGATACTAGACTTTTGAGAGATCATTTATAATTTATGTGACTCAAATGGCACTTCTAAATTATCATAAATACTTTCCATTGGTTCATAAGAAAAATGTGGGTCTCGTGGTTGGTTCGGTTGTTGGAAGCCTGTCTTTCATCTGCATTTTGGCTTTTGGAATCTTGTTTGGTTTGAAACACATAAGAAGGTTGACTGTGATTCGTGGGGTGAACATATCATTTGCTGAAGTTCAGCTTGCAACAAACAACTTTGACAATGAAAAACTGCTTGGTGAAGTTGGCTTTGAGAATGTTTACAGAGGAACTCTCCTCGACGGAAGAAAAGTAGCTGTCAAGCGAGCTAAGAAAGGTTCAGGCCAAGACCTTCGAGAATTCCATACAGAGATCAAGGTTTTGTCCAAGATTCACCATCGCCATCTTGTTTCCTTAATTGGGTACTGTGATGAAAAGTCTAAGATGATAATTGTCTATGAGTTCATGGAAAATGGGACCTTGAGTGATCATTCATAGGCTTCGGACTTTCCTTGTTTGCCCTGGAAGCAGAGACTTGAAATTTGCATTGGTGACCCACTGGAAAGTTGCTCATGAGTTCCTAGAAACAAAACCGTGAGGGCATGGGGGGCCCAAAGCAGACAATATCGTGCTACGGCGAAACCGATCCGAGATATGATATGCACTATGTGAAGCAATTTGCTAACATATCTGTCCCCAACAGTGTAATTGAAAAATAGAGATATGGGATATAAAACTATATTGGTGGCGAAGGGGTACACACAGAGATATAGGATAGACTACCATGAGACCTTTGCCCCAATAGCCAAGATTAACACTATTAGAGTCTTATTGTCTCTAGCAGCAAGTTAACACTATTAGAGTCCTATTGTCTCTAGTAGCAAATCTCGATTCACCATTACATCAGTTTGATGTCAAAAATGCATTCTTACCTGGAGACTTGGAAGAAGAAGTATATATGGACTTACCCCTAGGATGTAATTCAGCTCAGAAAAATTTACTACATTGATTGTTTATGTAGATAACATAGTCGTAATTGGAAACAACGCAGGAGAGCAATTGAAGTTGCAAAAGTATTTGTCTTAAGAATTTGAGATGAAGGATTTAGGTGATCTAAAGTACTTTCTCGGAATCGAAGTAGCAAGATCAAAAATTGGTATATTTCTGTCTCAAATGAAGTATGTAATTGATCTACTCACTGAAACATGAATGCTCGAATGTAAGCCTACTGACACACCTATTGAGATGAATCACAAATTGTGTGAAGACATGGACCAAGAGCCAACCAATAAGGAACAGTACCAAAGCCTTGTTGGAAGGTTGATATACCTGGCACACACAAGACCAGATATTGCATATGTTGTGAGTGTAGTTAGTCAATTTATGCATTCATCCAGTGTTTCTCATAGGAATGCAGTTTATTGGATCTTAAGATACTTAAAGTCAGCTCCTGGGAAAAGATTAATGTTCTTAAAAAATGGAGATCCTGAAGTTGTTGGATATACATATGCTAATTGGGCTGGTTCCATTACAGATAGACGCTCTACTTCTAGTTACTTTACATTCGTGGAAGGTAACCTAGTCACTTGAATGAGTAAAAAATAAAATGTGGTTTTTTAGGCTAGTGCAGAAGCAGAGTATCGAGGAATGGCTCATGGAGTTTGTGAATTATTGTGGATCAGAAGACTCTTGACAGAATTGGGCTTCAAGCCAGAAAAGCCAATGGAGTTACATTGTGACAACACGTTAGCTATCAATATTGCCCATAATCCAGTTCAACATAATCGAACCAAACATGTTGAGGTGAATAGACATTTCATCAAAGAAAAAATTGAGAATAAGATCATCCACCTACCATTCTTAAAATCAGAAGATCAGCTAGTAGATGTCTTAACAAAAGCTGTTTGTGGAAGAGCATTTCATGACTCACTTATCAAGTTGGGCATTGATGACATATATACACCAACTTGAGGAGGAGTGTTGACGTGAGTCTCCCAATTAATCAAGGAGATTTACTTCATTGATTAATTAAGGAATTTACTTTCTTATTTTATATAGATGACAAATCATTGTATAATTAGGAGAGAGTATCCTAATTGATTACTATATCTATTTCCTTGTAAAGCACTTATGTAAATTCCTATATATACCTCTTTATGGAGAAGAATAAAACTTAACCCAAAGTATTCAAACCATATTCATATTTTAGCAATCAACAAGTCTTTTTTTTTCTTTTCTTTTTTTTTCATTCCTTCACATTTGTTTAGATGAGCTACTTACTCAACATTTGCATTGCCGGATCTGACTAGGCTAAAGAGTCGGCATTTATTATGGGGTCGGAGGAGGCTAGGTCTGGGCAGCGGCCGGTCTTGATGTTTTGAATGCCCGGGCGAAAATCAAAAAGTGACTTTTTTTTCAGATTCTCTTTTCACTTGAAAGTTTATGTTATATGATAGTCTTAAAAGAATTAGAATCTGCTCTCTTAGAAAAATTGGATCTCTCAAACACAAATAAGTTGACCTTTTAAAAAAAATTGGGCTCTTAAATAGTATTTGGAAAATTATGAGTGTTCATAATCAAATTTAAAATCAATGAATTCAACTCTGAATGCATAAACATGACATGGATATTCTTCTGAACACAATAGTTTTTTTTTGAATTTTTGTATTATTGTTTATCAAAATTATCAGGAACTTTCAAAACTAGATACGGGTTCTGGTATATTAAGAAGTGGTCATAGCCTTCCCTTTGAATACATGAATTAGATGAAATTGTGAGAAATAAAAATTGCAGCAGAAAAAGACAGATAACCGATAAGGAACAAAAGAAAAATGAAATTTGGGAGCAATCAAGTTACTTTTACAAACCAGTAAAGACCCAGGAAAAAAAATCATTGAATGAAGAAATATGAAGAGAGGTGGTAAAGAAGGAGAGGGAGATGGTGGGAGGTAGAAAAGATGGTGCGGTGAGGTGTGACCGTGTGAGGGTGAGACGAGAGACAGAAGAATTCTAAAAAGATAAAATAATAATAAAAGGCGTAAAAGGCTTATTCCACGTAGACAAACAAGTAATAAAAAATATTTATTTTTAATCATATTAAAATTAAAAATTAAAAATCAAAAGAACAAGGAAACAGCTCTCCTTGTCTCTCCTCACGGTATATTTGGAAAACTCAGGTGGACTACTTACTAATAGGTTAAAAAAGCTACAAGGGTAATGGAGAGGCCATCCACCTAAAACAGGTCAGTTTCTTGACTCGCTGCTTACCAGTCGTTTTAATACATACGCAGTGTTCTTTGTATCATTGTGGACCCTTGATGGTTCTGCTGTTCTCATCCAAACACAGAAAGACAGTAAAGACGAGTCATCAAACTTGTTATTGGTGGTGGATGATATTTCAGTCAATTATATGGCTCTCTTTGACAAGAAAGAACTGAAACACCAAAAATGTCCTCTTTTTGTATTTGCATAGTCTATGAAATATAAGGGAGAATTAAATAAATCTACCATACTTTTGCTTCGAATTTTCTAACTGCAGACTTGCATGGTTGGTGTTTCAACTTCAAAGTCCACGACTTTCCTATTCCAAGTCTTTGTTTGCCATAATTTCCATTGTCACTCAGCTCCATAACCATAAAATCCAGCAACTCATTATTATTTTTTATTACTCTGTTTGTCTCTGTTTGCTCCATAACCATACTTATCTACCATATTTTTTATTACGCCTGCATTACTCTGTTTGCCAGGATCAATCTCATGGAAAGCCTTCATAACCATAAAATCCATATCCCTCTATTTTCTCTGTTTTTTTTTCTCCTCCACTTTTCATCCCTTCACTTTCTCTCTTTAGCATGTGAGCAACCTCATAAGTATTTCGTTAATTGTGGGTCTAAAGCTGATGCAAACCTCAGTGGCCGGGTGTTCACTGCAGACTCGAGTTCTGGTTTTTTGTGCTCAGAGAAAAGCAGGGCCATTGAAAGAACCAACCAGTCGCCAAGTCCGTACCAAACAGCAAGAATTTTCTACAACCAATCCTACTATGAGTTCACGATCGCTGAAAACGGTACTTATCTTGTACGCCTGCATTTCTTGGCTTTCTCCTCCTCAGTTAATCTCTCCACAGCTCTTTTTGATGTTCTGGCTTTTCCTAATGTTTCAAATTCTGGGTTCAAACTGTTAAGCAATTTCACTGCTAAGAATAGTAGCAACTCTCCTTTGATAGAGGAGTTCTTCCTTGGGATTGATCCTGGCAAATTTAAAATATATTTTGTTCCTCAAGAATCATCTTTTGCATTTGTAAATGCCATTGAAGTCTTCCTTGCCCCTGCAAGTTTCAAGCCTGAGCATTACAGCAGTAGTTTCCCTTTAGTTCTACGTACAACTTACAGGGTGAATGTTGGAGGCGAGAAAATCAAACCAGATAATGACAAAATATGGAGAAACTGGGATAATGATTCAAACGTTTATCTGTCTAATTCAAACGCTGCAGAGGATAGCCAACCCTCCTCAGAGTCGCTTAAGTGGCAGCCATTTGAATCAGATGGTTTCGTTGGTGCTGCTAGTGATTGTATTGCTCCATATTCAGTTTACCAGACTGCCAAATTGATGACCGATAGTCCTAAGGGGCTATCCAATCCCTTCAACATAACCTGGTCTTTTAATGTGAGTGCGGATGCTAGACACCTCGTCCGGGTTCACTTCTGTGACATTATTGGTACGCCTGGTACTTTAGTATTTAACTTGTATTCAAATGGAAACTTCATTAAGAAGGTTGGTGGACCCGATTTCAATTTTAATGGCCTGTACTCGCCCTTCTACTATGATTTTGTATTGAATTCTAGTGGATCTGAATTCATTAACATCAGCATAGCCCCTAACACAGACATAACAACAATTAACAATGCCTTTCTAAATGGACTGGAAATGTTGGAGATAATAGAGGGACCAGCTTTAAGGAACCCTCCAGCTTCTGTTTGTAATATGAAAGGGCGCAAGAAGATAAAGATGGGTCTTGTGGTTGGTTCAGTTATTGGAGGCCTGTCACTTATCTGCATTCTGATTGTCGGAATCTTGTTCGGTTTGAAATACAGAAAGGCAAAGCGTGTTGAAACTCGGAATGGTCACCAATGCCTGCATTTGGAGGAGGGAGTACCCGCAGCAGGTTGACTGATGGAACTATTACTGGTTCCCCTATGAATTATCTAAATCTTGGGTTGAAGATATCTTTTGCTGAACTTCAGCAAGCAACAAACAACTTTGACGCAAAATTGTTGATAGGTGAGGGTGGCTTTGGGAATGTCTACAGAGGAACTCTGTTGAATGGCAGAAATGTCGCTGTCAAGCGAGGTAAACGAGATGAGCAAGGGTCAGGCCAAGGCCTTCCAGAATTTCAAACAGAGATCATGGTTTTGTCCAAGATTCGCCACCGTCATCTTGTTTCCTTAATTGGGTACTGTGATGAAAGGTCTGAGATGATACTGGTCTACGAGTTCATGGAAAAAGGGAGCTTGAGAGATCATTTATATGATTCAAACTTGCCTTGCTTGTCATGGAAGCAAAGGCTTGAAATTTGCATTGGTGCAGCAAGGGGTCTTCATTACCTCCACACAGGTGCAGCTGGGGGAATCATTCACCGTGATGTTAAGTCCACCAACATCTTGTTGGATGAAAACCATGTTGCCAAAGTTGCTGACTTTGGCCTTTCAAGATCTGGTCCTCTTGATGAAACACATGTCAGCACAAATGTTAAAGGCACTTTTGGTTACCTTGATCCTGAATACATAATGTCCCAACAGTTGACAGAAAAATCTGATGTTTTCTCATTTGGCGTGGTTCTCCTTGAGGTGTTATGTGCAAGACCTGCTATTGATACAACGCTCCCAAGAGACCAAATGAATTTAGCTGAATGGGGAATGCTTTGCAAGAAGAAAGGGTTGCTTGAACAAATTGTTGACTCTTCAATCAAGAATCAGATTGATCCTAGCTCATTCAGAAATTTTAGCGAGACAGCAGAGAAATGCTTGCAAGAAGATGCTAATGATAGGCCTACAATGGGTGATGTGCTGTGGGACTTGGAGTATGCATTCCAGCTCCAGCAAACAGCAAAGCATAGAGAACCTCATGAAGACAGCACAGCCAATGCTTCATCAGCATTTGTTTTGCCAAATATTCAGTGTTTTCCTTCAGTTAGCTCCACGATTAACATAGATGATCTGGCTCTTCCCGGAGACGATGAATTAGATACGACAGAAGTTGAAGTTTTCTCCCAATTGAGAGTTGGTGATGCCAGATAGATTTGTTCAGTTTGTAAGGTATATTAGTTAACCTTGTTTAAGTTTCTTTAGGCTGTAAAAGCTAAGTTTGGTATGCCTTGTTAATTTTAGTCCTATCTTTGATTATTGTACTACAACTGCTTTCCCATCTTTAAGATGTGATAATAAACAGAAGCAGCTAACAAATCCTGCATCTTTTCCCTGGAAAAGTTACACTACCAAATGATAGGCTGAAGTACCAACCTGGAGGAATTACTATGTATATCGCCTCAAATCTGGCCTATTACTATTAGGACAGCAAAAGAATTGATAGATAATAGCATCTGTATATGGTCCATCCATGAAAGGTAATTGGCTGGTTTGCAGCTCTGTTTTACTTTGATTTTGGATTTATGACTACAAGCTTGGGTTCAGGGTTCAAAGTTGAAAAGTTGGGGAGGAAATGATTATGAAAGGGTGTATGAATTGTGAAGATACCTTTTGGCGAAGGTGGGTCTCTTCAATGCATTGGTGATGAAGGCTCTGACTCTGAGAGATCATCTATGTGATTCAAATGGCACTTCTAAATTATCATTTATTAAAGCACAAAAAGAAAAAATGATTGTCAGGTGGACCAGTGTCTCATCCAATGCAAAACACATGAAGACGAGCGCCATCAAACTTTTTCTTAGTGGAAGAAACTTTAGTCAATTATATGGTTCACTTTAACTAGAGAAAACTAAGATACCCAAAATGTCCTTTGTTGTATTTGCTTAGTCTATGAAATATAAGGGATATTTACAGAAATTCCACCCTAATTTCGCTTGCAATTTTCTATTTTCCAATGTGCATGGTTGATATTAGTAGAATTAAAGCATCCATCTTAAAATCAATTGGCTTTAATTTCCTGACGTGGGATTCTCTCAACAAACATTTATCAACTTTAAAAGTCCGCAACTTTTCCTGTTCCAAGTCTTTGTCTTGCATAATTTCCACAATCATTCAGCTCCAAATTCCATTCCCTGCTGAGCATTGCTTCGGCTAAGAATTAGCAAAATCCAGTGACTCCATTGTCTGCCATGGAAAATCTTCATAACTGTAGAACCCTTGTCCCCATGTTTTCTCTGCTTGCTCTTCTCCTCCACTTATCATCCTTTCACTCTCTGTCTCTAGCTTATGAGCTCCCAGATGAGAATTTCATCAATTGTGGATCAGATGCTGCTATAACCTTAGATCGCAGGACGTTCATTGCAGATGGTTCCTTCTCCTCACAGAAAAGCAAGGCTGTCAAAGCCAGCAACCAGCTTCCAGATAATATATCAATTCTCTACCAAACCGCAAGAATTTTCAGCCAGCAATCCTACTATAAGTTCGAGGTCAGTGAAAACGGTACTTATCTTGTACGCCTGCATTTCTTGGCTTTCTCCTCCTCAGTTAATCTCTCCACAGCTCTTTTTGATGTTCTGGCTTTTCATAATGTCTCAAATTCTGGGTTCAAACTGTTGAGCAATTTCACTGCTAAGAATAGTAGCAACTCTCCTTTGATAAAGGAGTTCTTCCTTGGGATTGATCCTGGCATATTTAAAATATATTTTATTCCTCAAGCATCATCTTTTGCATTTGTAAATGCCATTGAAGTCTTCCTTGCCCCTACAAGTTTCAGCCCTGAGAATGACAACAGTAGTCTTCCTTTAGTTCTGCATACAATTTACAGGGTGAATGTTGGAGGCCAGGAAGTCACACCAGATATTGACACAATATGGAGAAACTGGGAACAAGATGATAGGTATCTGTCTGATCCAAACTCTGCCAAGGAATTCCACTACTCGGGGGAGCCTGATTATTACAAGGAAGAGCTTAATGACCCAGAAACTCATTTCATTGCTGCTAATGAGTTTATTGCCCCGGATTTTGTTTACCAAACTGCCAAGGGGATGAATCCTAGCAGGCCATTCGATTCCTTCAACATAACCTGGTCTTTTAATGCTGCGAGAAGAAACGCTAGGCACCTTGTCCGGGTTCACTTCTGTGACATTATTGGTCAACCTGGTAATATAGTATTTAATTTGTACTCAAATGGCAACTTCAGTAAGAAGGTTGGTGGAAATCAGTCCCCTTTCTACACAGCCGGCTACTCCTTTCTACTATGATTTTGTGGTGAGTTCTAATGAATCTCAACTCATTAGCATCAGCGTAGGTGCTCGGATAAACTCTACAAACAAAACTGCCTTTCTGAATGGTCTGGAAATGTTGGAGATAATGGAGAGCTCAGTTTCAGTTTCTGATGTGAAAGAGTCTCTGAAGAAAAATGTGGGTCTTGTGGTTGGTTCGGTTGTTGGAAGCCTGTCTTTCATCTGCATTTTGGCTTTTGGAATCTTGTTTGGTTTGAAACACATAAGAAGGTTGACTGCGATTCGTGGGGTGAAGATATCATTTGCTGAAGTTCAGCGTGCAACAAACAACTTTGACGACGAAAAGCTGCTTGGTGAAGGTGGCTTTGGGAATGTTTACAGAGGAACTCTCCTCGATGGAAGAAAAGTAGCAGTCAAGCGAGCTAAGAAAGGTTCAGGCAAGGCCTTGGAGAATTCCATACAGAGATCAAGATTTTGTCCAAGATTCACCATCGCCATCTTGTTTCCTTAATTGGGTACTGTGATGAAAAGTCTGAGATGATAATTGTCTATGAGTTCATGGAAATGGGACCTTGAGTGATCATTTATACGCTTCGGACTTTCCTCGTATGCCCTGGAAGCAGAGACTTGAAATTTGCATTGGTGCAGCAAGGGGTCTGGATTACCTCCACACAGTTGCAGCTGGGGGCATCATCCACCGTGATGTTAAGTCCAACAACATATTGCTTGATGAAAACAATGTTGCTAAAGTTGCTGACTTTGGCCTTTCAAAACATGGTTCTGTTGATGAAACTCATGTTGTCACCAAAGTGAAAGGCACCCTTGGTTACCTTGATCCGGACTATGTGATGTCCGAACAGTTGTCTGAAAAATCTGATGTGTACTCGTTCGGGGTAGTTCTTCTTGAGGTGTTATGTGGAAGACCTCCTATTGATAGAGATCTCCCAAGAGATGAAATAAATTTAGCTGAGTGGGTGCTACATTGCAAGACGAAAGGGTTGCTTGAACAGGTTGTAGACTCTTCACTTGAGGGTCAGATTGATGCTAACTCGCTGCGAGTATTTAGTGACACGGCTGAGAAATGTCTGCAAAAAGACGCTAATGATCGGCCTACAATGGTTAATGTGCTGTCTGACTTGGAGTATGCATTAAAGCTCCATGTAGCACTAAATCTTAGAGAACTTAGTTCTGAGGACAGCACAGCCAATGCTTCATCAGCATTCATATATGTTGAGCGTCTTCCTTCACTTAGTTCCACAGTTAACGCAGACGATACAGCTGTCTCCGCTGACGGATCGGTGGACACAACACCAAGCCAAGTTTTCTCCCAGTTGAAGTTTGGCGATGCCAGATAAGGATAAGCTTGTGTGTTCTGTGAAGTATTAATATTACCCTTGTTTTTAGTTTCTTGCCAGTGAAGCTAACTTTGGTGTGGCTGTGTTGATTTTGGTATTGTCTTTGATTATTGTACTATTAGCTCTGATATCTCATCTTTAAGATTCAACATAGTAGTGTTGTTTCTCATCTTTGATTGAACCCACTTGACTCTTGTTACGTGAGGAGAGATAGAGAGAACGGGCAGTGCCGCCGAGACATGGAAATTTTTCTCCTTGTGCTTGCGTCGACGTTTAATGGCGTTGCCTCAGAACCAAGCCTTGCAAAATTGGCTAGCTTGGGCAGTAGGATCAAACGCAAAAAAGTATTCAAATTGAAGGGGACTCAGAACTCGTGATTGATACTGATACTGAACATGTTAAAATGCTCTGGAACTAAAATATCTCTTAGAATCTCAGATCACATATGGGTTAGGGAACAAAAGCATATTTATCAGGAAAAGAATTCTTCCAACGGTTGAGGTTTCAATCTAAGAAAATAAATCTGCCTTTTGAATTTTTTACTTGTATCATACAATTTGTAAGCTTTTTGACACTCTTGGCTCTGCTACTTTAAAAAGGTGGTTTTTTTTCATAGGCTTAAAAGCATTCAACTCAAAATTAATCGGTAACGATCGAAAGACCCAATATATTATGCACTGCAATGAAAAGCTTCAAATTTCTACTGGAATTTTAACTTTTATAGTTTCTAACACGATCCTCTGTAAGCAGCCAGATTGTGGTAAATATGTGAATCAATTAAATTCTAGCGCGCATGCTCTAATATCACGATACAATTTGAGAATGAGATCATCAGGACCAAAATATAACATAAACATACAGTTAAGTAAGGCTTCAAATTTCCGGCGTGGGATTTTATTTTCATTTTTAACTACAAATTGCAGCAGAGCAGATCATTAAGAGTCACAGTTAGCTAATTGGCTTCTGATTTTGCTAGCAGAAAGCTAGAAAGTTGCTCTAGAGTTTGCAGCAACAAGTCGGTATACAAACTATTTGAAACAATTAAGCCAATAACAATAAGCTATAGCTTCTAAGAAGTGTGTTTCGTTTCTTGAATTTCATAATAATCCGTTGCAAATATACATATGTTTAGGCTACAAACATCCACATCTGATGATATACATAAAGAAGAATTACATGATGATTGAAGGAAGCCATTAAAAAAGTTTTAAAAGTATGGAATTAAGCTAGTGGCCAGAGCCCTTCCTACTTGGTCCAGAAGCCAACGTAGACATTTGATACCTTGCAAAAACCTTGTCCCTCTTCTTCCTTGCAGTTGCAGAGCTTGAAAATGAAGGTTTTGATCCGATCAATCTATGCCCATTACCAGAAACTTTGGAACGAAGAGCTCTACATTCAACTTGAACAACAACAACGTTGGACTGTGAGAAGAACACTAGCGCCATCAAAACTAATAGACATAAGCGAAAGTGTCTCATTCTTGATGCTTCAAGAACTATAACTTGTTTAATGAACCTCTTTCTTCCCCCCAACTATATAGGATGATTCTTTCAACTATATTCTCCTCCTAGGCAAAAAGAATGGAGCAGAAAAAGATTGGCTTTGGGGTTCTTTGGCATCTTCATTTCATAAGCTATTTAACGTCCTTTGTTATAAGGGGTGGGAGGGATTGGGTGGCAAAGGACGGTGTAGAGCTTTTGGTTGTGGGGTCCATTAAAAGAAGTGTTTTTGACTTTGACCCAAACTTTTCATTTTCCTATTGGTCATGACTCATGAGTTCAGCCGCAGACGGTGGGAGTAAGCTTCAATTTCACATTGAGATTGAGCTCTGCTTGGCACAGTCCACGCTTGACTTCTCCTCGAGACGAAGGCGACTCTCAACTGTTAATGCATTGTGTAGGTGATTTTTAGTTGTTAAGATGTGCTTGGATGGACGATTATTGAGTGCCCGATGAAGAATTGTTGACTTGAACAACTGTCCTTCTCTTTCACATTTGGATTAATTTATGATCCAATTTTGTGACTTGCCAACATGGTTACATGGGTTACCGGCCTCCGACCAAACAAAAAAGAACATGGGTTTACTCGTTTGAGTAATGTCGCAGGGTCGGTTGGTGCACATTGCACACTTCTTGGGTTATAAGTAGGTGCATGATATACCAAATCAAATTGGAAATGTGTGCTGCAAAAGCCCCCAAGTTGTTTGGGGTTCTCAAATGTCAATGTCACATAAACAATGGTCTAAATGGTTCAATTACACTAAATTAATGTTCACCTTTTATTTTTCACATTCCTCCTTCTCTCAAAACCAGCCAGAAACAAAGCAAAGCAAAGCAATGATACCATGAAAACTGGATCCACATATGTCAATTTCATGGGAATCTCAATTGGTGGATATTAATTTATATTTTTTTTTAGGAAAAAGGACCAGTTGGGTATTTGTTTTTAGTACTGTTGTCATTAGTAAAAGGAATTAGATGGGAGTGGTGGAGGAATTAAATTAAATCAAATTAAATTTCTTTTAACTTTTTAAATAATTTATAATTATATTAATTTTGTAGGCTTAGCAGTCAAAGTAGTTATTCCTATATCTGGTATCATAGCCATATAAAGCCTACACTTGGTATCAACGCTTTTGGTATTAAAGATAAATTTATTGGATGATTGTTGCTCAAGTCGAAGTAAAAAGAAAAAAAAGATTTTTGAGGGAAGGGGAGTGAAGTAATGAACTGTTGAACAAAGACAGAAGAAAAAATAATAAAAAATTACCTACATCCAATAAATTGTGACCAAGGGATTCATTTATAAATAAATTGCACAGCCTTTTAAACAAAATTCAAAAAAAGCCCAAGTTTGATAATATGAAATTTACATGGTAACCATAGAATTTGACCAACTAGTTATATTCTCCTTGTGGATGAAAAATATAATAAAGCATTGATGATATTATTAGAATCAATCCTTTTTTTCTTCTTTTTGTTTTGATGGGTAGAATCAATTCTTAGGTGGTTTGTTTAGTTTTGACTTTGTCAAAGATAACTAGTTTTATAAACGGACATGTCTCAACTAATTTTACAAATATTATTGTGGACCATAACACATATTTACTTACTATGAATGAAGAAAGTTATAAATTGGGGAACTTAGATAGGGTAATAAATGAATTGGAACCAGTAATTCTTTGAGACTTTTAAAGATTAAAAAAGTAGGTTTTTATGAGTATGATCCTAGGGGACATAGGAATGCTTTATCAGGGACAAGGTTCCTTCTCATGCTTGCCGTTGAGATGGTAGGCTACTTGGCTAGACCGACAATCGAACCCTTATGTGTATAAGCTCACCTAATCCTCCAGGACATAGCTTGGTTTTTTGTACTTGTTCCCTTCCTCTCATCAATAAAATTCTATCCTTTCTTTCAACAACAACAAAATTGAATCGAATCAACTACTCACCCTTAGTTGATATTATTCATGATTTTGAAGGTATTTAATTAAGGATTTTAACGTGAAACCTACATAATTTTTTATTTCTAATGTTGTTAGTAAACACAAGGGAAATGATGAATTGGAATTATTCCAATACCCGTGTGTTAGTAAACACAAGAAAAGTAGTAATTGGAATCATTCCAATACTCATTATTGATTAGTACAATGCCACTCAATTTTATTTTATTTTATTTAAAAACAAGTATTATGTTGTTATGTTCTATAACAATATAGTATGTATTTGTCTATCCCTTGCAGTTTTTCTTGCTTAGCATGTATTTGTCTATCCATTTTTTGCAATTGTGAACGTGTATTGGTCAAAGTTTAATTTTAGTCTATTCCATATATATGATTCTCTATTGGTTTGATTACTTTGAATTGATTGCCCATTTTGTTTCGATTTATAAGTTAAGGAGATGTTCATTGTTTTAATTTAAATTCAGTCCATATATTTTTTTCAGTTATCGAAAGATTTTTAAAAGAAAATCAAAGCTTGAGTTAGTGGATGAACGATTGTTTGGTTGCATATATTGAGAAATAGTATAGATGACTGCTTCAATTATAATTGTAATGAATATGCAATATGATTTTTTATATATGTGATACATATGATGTTTTGGTATGTATTGTGTGTTCAAAAAAATTTATTGTTTATATTTTGTGAGAGGCCCTTCCACACATGAAATCATGGCTCCACCACTCACCTCCTTAAATAAAATTTAAGGAGGAATTCAGAAATTGAAAAGAAAAAGAAAAAAAAACACACACACACAACTTCAATCATACTCCCAATTCACCTCCTAAAATAGGAAGATCTCTATGAGCTTTTAAATCTCATGAGCTCCTCCTACTCAAATTTAACTCGAAGTGTTTTGAATGCCCAACTCAGATTTATAACCCGAGAACCACTACCCCATAACCCATTTCATTAAAAATACAATTGATATTCTTTTTTGGGAGTTGATAAAAGTCATCACGTATTTTTCTCATATTGAAATAATTAGGGAGAAATTACATCTTAGCATGTTAACATTTTGGTAATTCCAATAAAGAATTTTTTTAAAATACCAAAATATATAACCTATATTAATATGTGCATATATGTATATATTATATAAGCTACGGAAAATGTAATGAGTTGCTAGAATGTCCTTCATAAACCTACAAAAGTCTAGCATGTTTGACATGTTATATTTCTAGTTCAGTTTTGTTTCTTTTCCTCCCTCAAGAATTGTTCAACAACCATAGCCCTGAGTCCCTTAACTTTCCCTACTATTCTTCTCTCTCATGATATAGAAACAAAATTTTGCCGAGTAGTTAGCGAATTTCATTTATATTAATGTGCAAGAGTTGAAGAATCTGGGATCCCAAAATATCAAGGTCAGCTATGTCCACAGCCTGCCCCATGAGAAAGACTTCTATGAAATAAAGATATCACTATTTATTATCTCCGATCAATAACATAATGACAGACATGATAACACTTGCACATGACATTATTGGCCAATATAACTTTTCTCTTTTTAAATTTCTTTCTATTTAAACTTTTTCTTTTTCTGTTGCCGACACTCAAGAACATGCAACTTTGTAAAGTCTTTCTTATCTTTTCAAACATTAAAAAAAAAATTTTAAAACCAACTTCGTAAAACTCAAATTATATAATAAAAATTAAATACTCAATAATTGGTGCATGAAGTACAAGTCGACAATAGACAATCATGAACTTTCTGAATTTTATCACCTCAACTCAACCTTATCACTTCATTACCTTATTGGCTTTTAGTACTTCACTACTTCCCCAAGTACTTTAATGTTTGATCCCACTTTGTTTTCGTAGTAGATAATGTCGTGTTTACAATTATTACGTGAAAAAAACAAAACATTTGAAATTGAAACCTCCTAGGCAAACCAAAATTAAAAATTAAAAATTAAAAAAAATTAAAAAAACAGAAAAACAGAGCTAACCTAGATGAATGATGAGTCAAATTATAACAGTTCCTAGAAAATATTCTTAGCAAGATTTCCCAGAAATTTCCCTGATAAATTGATTAATATTCAGGTCAGAAGAACCACCATCTTCCACTGCTTTCTTTGCTGCTTCCTTCAACTCCAAAGCTCTCTTCTTCATTTCTTTAGCCCTTGGCCCATCCACAACCTCCTCAATGCATCTTCCCATTTCTTCTGAGCCAGCAATCCCATCTTCCCCAACCCGAATTCTCACACCAACCCTAAACACATCAGCCAAAAGCTTGGCATTTGTGGGCTGATCAGTCCACTCTGGATAAACTACAACAGGCACACCAGAGGCAACGGTCTCAAGTGTAGAGCTCCACCCACCATGGGTCATGAAGCAAGCCACTGCCTTGTGCATAAGCACCTTCTCCTGAGAGCACCAATTGACCACCATGCCCCTCTCTCTGGTCTCTTCTAAAAACCCAGATGGCAATTCACCTAACTTCATCTTGGAGCCTTCCGTTGGGGCCTTTAGCACCCAAAGAAATGGTCTTTTGCTGGTTTTCAATGCCATGGCAATGTTGTCTATCTGAATTTGTGACAAAACAGTCACTCTGCCAAATGAGGCATAAATAACAGAGGAGATTGGCTGCGTGTTGAGCCATTCTATGCAGGACTCTTCAGCCTCCCACATGTCAATGTGAAGGGTATTGTTATCATCTTCTTCTGCTCTGCCCAGTATAAATGATGAGACCAACGGGCCAATTGGGCGAATTGGAATGAGTGAATCCATTGAGTCTATGATGTCCTTCTCGAGCTCATAAAACGAATTGCCCAAAACCCAACTTGCCTTCTCTGAGCTCTGAACTGAATCTGATATCAGCTTCTTAAAATGGAAAGGAGTTGGAGGGAGGATAGTGCTAGGAAGATCTTTGACTTCTAAATTTGGAATTCCAGGACAACCCAAAATCTCACTTGGGTTCATTTCAAAGTTTGGATCAAATGGGTTGATTTTTTTAGAGTATCTGTAAAGAATTGAAAAGGTTGCACAAGATTGGTTCCAAAGCAAGGCACAAGGGATGCCAAGTTCAGCTGCTACATCAGCAACCCATGGAACAAAGGGGTTGAAAATTATGCAGGAAATTGTTAGTTTCTTGACGAAAGTGAGGTTTTTGATGAGGTTTGAGAGGTTTTTGGAACCTGAGATTTGAAGGGTGGTCAAGGCCTCTCCGCCCTTCTCACGGTTGAATTCGGCGGTGAGCCCATCTGAGAAGAACTCAAGGTTGATTTTGGGGTTTTGGGTTGTGAAAGTGTTGAAGTTTAAAAGGGTGTCTCTTGCAGTTTCAGTCATGGCAAGAGTGACAAAGACACCCTTTGATGCAAGACATCTGGCGAACTTGAGCATAGGATTCATATGAGCTTGTAGTGCCACAACCAAGAGAACACATATTTCTTCTTTATCAGCCGCCATGCCCTTTTTTTTTGTGAGAGAGAGAGAAAAAGAGAGAGAGAGAGAGAGAGAGAGAGAGAGAGAGAGAGAGTAGCAAAACAATGGCTAGCTACTTAGCTACTTCAGCTTGAAGAAAACATGGGGTAGTGAGGGATTTAGGCAATGACAAGATCAACATGTGGTCTGTTTTTATGCGAAGTGTCTAGTTAAATAACTCAAAACCTTCTTCTTGTTTGGTAGGGCAGAGTATCGTTTATATTTGTTCCCTTTTTGCATCCGGATGCCTCCTCCATCGTGTGGTCAGCCTATTTTTTTGCCCTTTATTTCTTAATAAATGTTTTGAAGACAAAAGAAGAATATAGATTTTGATGCCTTGTATCTGTGGGTAAAATACTGAGAGGTTGATTTAATTTACCCTCCGTTTGGATGAAATAATTAAAAATTACATAGAATTCTAAAATGATATAATTTATATTTCCATCAGTTCATATCAGACGGCATAAGGGCAGTGAGACAACCGCATTAAATGCGATTTTGTTCGATTTTTAGTTTTGGAGGTGAATTAAGTTGGATCGAACTGTGCTCACTCTTTACTTTTAACCCCAAGAAACTTGCCCTTAATAATAAAGTAATACCAAGTTACCAACTAATGTATTATCTAATTATAATTTTCTTCTCAATATTGAAAACTGTACGAATTTCAACATCAAAGCTAAGCTCTGTGTGAGAGTGATTTTGTGTACTGATATAGCTAGAGTGAGAGGAAAGAAAAGACAGTAGCAAAACGAATGGCTAGATAGATATAATCATTTAACTAAAACAACATAAGGTCAAAGGCAGTGAAGGGACACTGCTTCTGCCTTGGCAATGACTAGATGCCATATCATATTATATTACCCAGTTGCTTAATTAAATCCTCCTTTATTTTGTAGGGCAGAGTGTCACTCATTTGTTGGCTATCTGCACTCTCATTTTGGATCTGGATGCTTCCTTCCCTCATCGCTGGCCGCATGAACTCTCTCTCTCTCTCTCTCTCTCTCTCTCTCTCTCAATCAATCCCAACAAAAAAAAAAAAAAAAAAAAAAAAAGAAAAAAAAAAGAATTTGCAGATCCTCTACCTCCCTAGCACAATAATCTTGCATGCTATATGCATGGAATGTTTATTTAATTTTTTTAGGACATCTCTAATCATCTTCCTTATTTTGTAACTTTAATTAGTACTTCGTCTATACACATTATGGAAAATAATCGTGACCTTTCTTATATTTTTAATCTCTACAAAACGAAAAATGAAGTGTTTTCCTCAATTATAATAAATTACATAAATAATTACTTTTTCTCTCCTTAAATTTAAAAGCCTTTTGAGGTCGGGTTGTTTTTGTGGTTGGGCCCGATTGTCTTTATTTTTGGGAGTGGTAGGGCTAGGGGTATGCCATTTTGGGCTAACCTTTGAATTGCCCGGCCTTTGGGCCTTATTGTATTTATTTGTATCGCGATTGGCTTTGTTCGCCAAAACTAGTTGAGTCCCACCTATCGTCAAAACTTTTAAGAATCTCTTTCTTTCACAAAGAAAACAAAACACCAATTTGCTTTTCTCATCCTTCGAATAATATTCAATTTGTTGTAGGAAGTCTGTTTTTCAAATGGAAATATATGTAGGAGTTAAATAGAATTTCTTTACCAAATTCTATCCTTATCAAACGGGTTGTGTAGTCCAAGATTTTGAAGAAATTGATTTTGACTCTAAATAAGTAATGTCAAACGGGCATTAAGACAACTCAAATTCAATCAAGCAGTACAAAATAAAATCACACCATAGAGGTTTGCCAAAAAAGTCTTGCATTTGCTTGTCATATTGCATTCAACAACTGTCGTATATAAGATTTGAATTCAAAATTTCCTCCGACAAATCCGTAAATCAAATTATCATGGGATCAGGGGCGCACTTAGTCATGGGGGTTTACGAAATGAGTGGTTCATTCCACATAAGATTTGCGTATACAATGAGATAATGCATGAGACTAAACTAGTGCATCTTGCCATGCAAGAAAGGAGCAGAATGTGTTTCAAGTCTTGGATGGAGTTACAAGGAACCCCAAACAGACCTGCCTTTTTTGGTTTGTCAATAATGGTAGGCTATAAAAATGTGTGAAGTCCTTAATCTCCTCTAAATAAATTCCACCAATACCATTACGAAGAAAAACATTTTTAACGCAGTATACTATATAGTATATACCTCAGTATGCTCATACGATACGTCAATAGATTAAAAAAAAATGTCATGTATTAAAACTAAAAGACAGATTTAGTTTACTTACATGCATGGCAACTGACAAACGAAGTTTTCTTATTTTTCTTAATTATAAAATATGAATAAATGGTGTCTAAATCAATGTACGTGTATAAGTATAGGTATTTAAATATGAATTTGTATCTTATCATGGAGCTGCTATGATGGCTATTTTGTCACAAATAAAAATAAAAATAAAAAAGTAGGTAGTCCGTATATGATTTAATGTTTATTTTCTCTTTTTTTTATATATAAAAGACTATAGAAATTATAAGTACCAAAAAAAAATATTCATTAGATTTTAAACTAAGAACTTTAGCTAGTCAACTCGTTGAAAAATTTATGATTCTATCTTGCAAAATTAGTGCACAACCTTGCCATGCAAGACATGAGCAGGTCTTGAAGGGAGTTACAAGGCAAGACATGAGCAGGTCTTAAAGGGAGTTACAAGGAAACCCCAAACAGACCTTCCTCTTTTGGTTTGTCAATAATGGTGGGCTATAACAATGTGTGCAGTCCTTTATCTCCTCTAAATAAATTCCAATACCATTAGGGAGAAAAACATTTTTAACACACTATACTATATGGTATATACCTCAGTATGCTCATACGATACGCCAATCGATTAAAAAAAATGTAATGTATTAAAACTAAAAGACAGATTTAGTTTACTTACATCCACGGCAACTGAAAAACAAAGAGTTTTTTCTTAATTTTTTTAATTATAAAATATGAATAAATGGTGTCTAAATCAATGTACGTGTATAAGTATAGGTTTTTAAATATGAAGGTGTTTCTTATCTTGGAATTGCTATGGTGGCTATTTTGACAAAAATAAAAATGTAGGTAGCCCGATTGGCCCCTTTGCCCAATTGATATATTACAACTAGGAAAATTGACTGGGCCTGAAAATTCCAATAAATCGTTCAAGTCACGTTACACTGCAGCCATGGAATTCAAATCAAAGAATGCATATTCTAATTTGACCTCTTTTTTTCTTTGATTCTCCAAAACTGCAAGAACTTTCTGATGGCTTTATAGCAGCCGGCTATATAGTAGAGGACTTATATTCAATACTGTTTCCATCATATATATATATATATATATATATATATATTATTTTCTTCCTCATTTTCTAACTTGGACTCGCAACCAATCTTTCCAATTCTTATTTCTACATGTTAGCTAGAGAACCATCGATGTTGCTTCCTAATTGCAGCACATGAACAAATGGCATGCCATGAAAGATTGGAAATTTCATGTTTGTTTGAAATTCATATGATATATGCTGCATGTCAAGTATCTTAGTCAAACAAGCCTCGTCTCACAGTCTAACTTGCTTACCAAATTCCGAGGTTATAAATAGGCCAGACCAAATACTTCATCATGCAGATCACACAAAACACAAACCAACAACACTCTCTCTCTCTCTCTCTCTCTCTCTCTCTCTCTCTCTCTCTCTCTCTCTCTCTCCCCGTTTTTCAATTGTCCAATACCAACATGACAACCAAGTTTTTCAGTTTGCTGCTTCTTTTGCTGAGCTCCACATTCATTGCAGTAAGTGCTCGACCTTTCAATATCATGAAGCACCGAAACTCTGGTCGTAGAGCAATTGGAGGTTTCTTTGATGGGTTATCTCTTGAAGCCATCAAAGAATCGGGCCCTAGCCCAGGTGTGGGGCACCAGTTTACCAACCAACAAACCCTCGGAGGGATTAAAAGTTCAGGCCCAAGTCCTGTCACAGGAAATAAATTCACAAATGTTGAGATTCTTGGAGGCATTAAGGATTCTGGTCCAAGTCCTGGTACTGGACACAAATTCACAAATGTTGAGACTCTCGGAGGGATTAAGGATTCCGGCCCAAGTCCTGGTACAGGAAACAAATTCACAAATGTTGAGACTCTCGGAGGAATTAAGGATTCCGGTCCAACTCCTGGTACAGGAAACAAATTCACAAATGTCGAAACTCTCGGAGGAATTAAAAACTCGGGCCCAAGCCCTGGTACAGGAAACAAAGTAACAAATGTTGAGATCCTCGGAGGGATTAAGGACTCGGGTCCAAGCCCTGGTACAGGAAACAAATTCACAAATATTGAGACTCTTGGAGGGATTAAAGACTCGGGTCCAAGCCCTGGTACAGGAAACAAATTCACAAATATTGAGACTCTTGGAGGAATTAAGGACTCAGGCCCAAGCCCTGGTACAGGAAACAAATTCACAAATGTTGAAACTCTTGGAGGGATTAAAGACTCAGGCCCAAGCCCTGGTACAGGAAACAAATTTACAGATAACACCCATCAATAGATATTTGTGATCATCTCAATAGAAACTAGAAATATTCGTTATGTATTTTCTCATTTACATTTTTTTGTTGATTTGATTTATATTTATACTCCATGTATCTTCGAGATAATATAATTTATGTTCATGTCATTTCATTTTATATTTTTCTCCCAAATTTTTCTTTATCATGTAAGTAAGTTTCCATACATGTTTCCAACTCTTATACAACGGAGCTCATGTACCCATCCCGTTTCTACTTTTTATACTAAATGGAGAGACCCAAGTTATGAACGGCAACCCTAATGAATAGATTGTACTTAATAGAGCCTTTATTCAAATATAATATTTTTTTTTCTAGTATAGTCACCTTCTATTGAGGGATTTTTCAAATAATTTTATTTGAGGGACACCCTTTAGGGTCCTCTACGAAACTTTTTTCAACTATCCAAACTATTTATATTTCACATCTTCATTCAGAGATCATCCTTACAAAAAATCATGCAAATTGAAAATCATTAAGGCATCTAATTGAGACCAACAAAATTAATTAACACGGTGCATTAAGAAAGTACTTCAATTTCAATAATTTAATTGAGTGGTCAAATAATATCGGATTTAAATGATTTTTTTATTTTTTATTTTTTTGTAAAGATGATCTTTGAATGAATATCTACAAAATAGACGATTTGTATATATATGTATATTATAATATTATATATGTTGATATGAAGCTTTCTTCAATGGAATGCCTTTATTGTATATGAAAGTGCACGGTAGTGATAAACAAACTTTCATTTGAATTTTTTGTAATTTTATTTATATTTTTTATACAAAAAATAATCTAAAGTATTCTACTTTATGTAGCAAGAGAATCAAATTCAAACTCATGTGGAAAGAGATATACACACTAATACACTATCTCCAGCTGACCTAACACACACGCACGCACTCCCTATGTTTTATAATTTAATTTTTCTTTTGTTATTTCAATTGTAAAAGCACGAGGTAAGAGGAAAAATAACAACTGGATAAAATATTGACGTCAAAATCGTCACCTAAAACCGGAAAAGTAAAAAAAATAAAGTCGGATCAGCATTTTTATTCTCCCGCGGTTGACTGTTGCGTCTGCAAAAATGGGGAACTCGTCGACGGACGACTCCGCCACCACTGGCGACGCGCCGCCGTTAAATTCCAGCGTCTACTCGGAGGGAGAGATGATCCTTGCGTACGACGCCAAGGCAAGCCACTTTTCCTTTCTCTTCCCCAACCTCCATCTTCTTTAATCTAACTGTCCCACTTTTCCGAATTCTTTTTTATTTATTTATTTATTTAGCTCTGCAATTTTATTAAAGTTTGCTAGAGCTGTAGTATTATCAAGATTGATCGATTAGTTTGTCCAATGCCGATTGCAATCATGAAATTTTGTTCACCTAGAAATGCTTTAAACCTTATGCTGGAAATTTGATACGAATGTTTTTTCTTTGCATCAATTTCTGTTTTTCTGTATGTTGAGATTAAATTATGCTTCGTCTCAAGTAGCTGAATTTACTCTCTCTTTTTTCTGCTATAATTTTCATGTAAAACAACTATAACCTTTCACAACTCTTTTTTTCTTTTTCTTTTTTCTATTTCCAATATCTGGATTTATACACATGATCATGTTATTTTCTACATTCAATTATTCTCTGTCTATGCAAAACTGCATATGTTTCTTCTACTCACAGATGAAAAATGCTTCCTTGGAGAACTGTTTAATATGCCCCTTAGGTCTTATTTATGTTTTCTCTTACTGCCATTTCTTTGATGGGCTATTTCTGGGTTCTATAATTGTTAGGACACTGTCTCCTTGGAAAATCTTGTCATGAGTCAAATTCCCTCAATACTAAGGAAGCAAGTTGTTGATGATCCGGAATTTTTTTATCAGCAGGATAAGGTACATATGAACTGTTAGAAGCAACTTCTCTTGGTTGTCATTTAACAATTATAAAGAATGATGGTTTCACGGTTAACTTAAATATGTCTTTCAAGAATCTATTTGGTTCTTCACATGTATCCCGTGATCGAAGTACCTCCAACCTTTCAGAGATACATTGTAGTGTTTCAATACAATACTGATTGTTGAATCCTCTGATCAATTGACTCCTTTGAGGAGTAGCCCAAATGCTTTTTGAGTTGGATGGCAAATAGGGGTAGTTAAATAAAAATATGTGTATTTGAAAATTTAATTGTGTTTTGGCATTTTACCATATTTATGTATGTTTTCTCAGTTGACTTCGGTGCACGTCAATAATCTTTTTTTTTCTTTATACAGAACCTCTACCTGGGACATATACAAAATAAAATACAAAGGAAACTAATGGGTTAGGATTCTATGTCGTCAAATTGGAAAAAAAATTAAAACGGACCTAATTATTTCACTTTCTCTGCCTATTCCTTTCTCAAATTTTGCTAGCATTCTTTAGCAGTTAGACCAAGAAATAAGAATAATGTTTGAGGCCTTGTGCTTAAACTAAAGAATGCAGCATTCAAATTCTAAATGAATATGAAATGATACGGTTTTGTATTATTATTAGTGATCATTTTGGTTAAAATGGTTGGATATTTTTCACCAGGACCTTTTAGGAATGGATACTGGAAGTAGTAGTCAAGTCAATGAGAGTAATAGAAAAGGGAGTAGACGTGTATGGACCAAAGAGGAGGAGGATGCACTTTTAGACATCCTAGAGGAGCTGGTTGCAAAGGGCCATCGTGCTAATCGTACTTTCAGAGCTGGTACATTGATTGTAATAGAAAATTCCTTGCGAGTTTTGTGTCCAGGATCAGGACTGAAAGCTAACCCACACATCGAGTCAAAAATTAAAAAGTTGAAGAAGCAATTCACTATAGTATATGACATGGTCAACAAAACCGGGTTTGGGTGGAATGATGTGAGGAAATGTGTGAAGGTTGACAGTGAAGAGACATGGAAAGCATATCTTCAGGTATGATAATTTTGACTCCATAGTATGATCCTTTTTGAATTGTTGATAAATGAAGTGTCAGTTTATAACGTATGTTTTACATGTGATATTATATTTGTACCATAAGCACTAATGTTTTTTTATTGAACTTGTAGCATCACAAGGAAGCATATGGGTGGAGGGGCAAACATTTTCCACTCTATGATAGACTTCGTAGAATATTTAAGGTGGACCACGCAAATGTAAAAACATCCCAAACTCCAGCTGAGAAAATTGAAGTGATAAACTGTGATGAGGTTAATGCAACTGAATTTGGGATAGAGGAAGACACTTGTCCAAGATCAGTTGACCAAAACTCAACCACCAAGCAAACGGATCAATTGCATTCCTCACAAGGAAAGAGGAGAAGGCAAGATGATTCTGGAGGTAGTAGTGAAATCCATGAGACAAATAGAAAAGGCAGCAGACGTGTATGGACCAAAGAGGAGGAGGATGCACTTTTAGGGATCCTAGAGGATCTAGTTGCAAAGGGTTATCGTGAAAATGGTACTTTCAAATCTGGTACATTGACTCTAATAGAAAAAGCTTTATGCAATTTATGTCCAGCATCAGAACTGAAAGCTAACCCACACGTTGAGTCAAAAATGAAAAAATTGAAGAAGCAATACCGTCTAATATATGACATGATCAACAGAAGTGGGTTTGGGTGGAATGATTTGAAGAAATGTTTGGAGGTTGACAGTGAAGAATCATGGAAATCTTATGTGCAGGTATGATAGTATTAACTCTATCCTAGGCTAATAAGCCTAATATATGTTACTTTTTATTTTTTGTTGTGTCAACTTATACATATGTGTTACTTGTAATCTCATATTTGTAGCATAAATTATACTAACGTTTGTTTACTGAACCTGCAGGATCACAAAGAGGCAGATGGTTGGAGGGACAAATATTTTCCACTTTATGATAGACTTGTTGATATATTTGGAGTTGGCCATGCAACCGTAAAACCATACCAAACTCCGGTTGAAAGAGTTGAGGTGACGAACTATGATGAGGAGATTAACTGTGATGACGATATTAACTGTGAAGGGGAGATTAACTGTGATGAGGAATCAACTGACGTTGGAACAGAGGAAGACGCTTATTCAAGGCCCATTGACCAAATCTCAACAAACAAACAAACAGATCAGTCTTATTCCTCACCACGAAATCGAAGACAACGTGGAGGTTTAAGTGTTGCGTTAGACGAAGTTCCTGCATCATTCGTGGAAATGATAAAAGCTTCAAATGAGCAAACGCGAGTCCTACGTGAATCACTGCAACCCAAAGGTAACGAAGCAGGTGAGCTGTACCGTGAGGTTAAACCTATGGGGCTTTCTGTTACAGATCGAGTTAAAGCATTAAGACTGCTTGTGGCTAATCCTTTTTATGCTGAACTCTTCCTTACCTTAGATAATGAAGAGAAATTGGAATTTGTTAAGCAACTCATTGATGAATCATCTAAGAAATGAATTGTATATTGTGGAATTGTATTTGAACAAGTAAATTTGCTGAGTGATTTTTAACTCATCTTGCACTGATTATGGATTTATTTTCTGCCGGATGTTGCTGATATATGCACCAGCAATACAATGTTTACGTCATTAGCAAAAGTTTGCTGAATTTCTTTTAAAGTCAACAAATTTCATCGTAAGTTCGAGGTTAGTCAGTATTCTCAGTATTGGGGGATCCTAGGGTCGAGTCATCTGCCATGTTTTTCATTTTCTTATTCTTATGGTCACACCCTCGTATTACTAATACACTCATATTATAACATGTGTATTTATTTAGTAATGTTATACCTTGTATTCATGGCATATCATTCACGTTGTCTATCCATATAACACATGGATTAATAACACCACGTGATAGTATGATAGTAACACCCAATTATCTTTCCACAAAAACAAACTCTTTGTAGTTAAAAATCTGTAAGATCTGTTAATTTTCTTTTATTTTTCTTAATTGGTTTTGTTTTCCTCCTCGTTTTAAAGATTTTATGTCTTAATATGTTGTACTAGATCCTCATAGGCAAATTGTCATTCCATGAGATGTACACTCTCATTTTAAAGATTTTGTCTTAATATGTTGTACTAGATCCTCATAGGCAAATTGTCATTCCATGAGATGCACACTCATGCAACAAATTGTTACTCACTAACCACAAGGTCCTAAGTTGAATTTCCTCTCATCTGTTGATTAAGGGTATAAAAAGAACTTGTAAAGGACCTACTAGTGAGTGGTTTGGAAAAATTGCTCTTCCAGAAAAAGGTCCATGGGTTCGAGTCTTAATATTCGTAGTAGTATATTGATATTATTGATTATTAATTAATTTTTTTAATTTTTTAATTTTTTTTTTATTATGGAAAAGCTGGTTTATATTTTTTGAAAAAAAAAACTTATTATTAACTGGTAATGTAACCATGAAACAATAAGGAAAAAAAAAAAAAAAAAAAAAAAAAAAAAAAAACAAAAATAACAAACAATAATACCCCCACCTACCTTTTTAAATAAACAAAAAAAAATGGAGGAGGGGGGATTTTTATTAGAGTGACAAATCAGATCCCATCCCATCTTGTACTTTAATTTAAACACCCACTCTGCGCGACGGGTCACTCTCAAGCTCAACAGAGTGACCGCGCTTTCTGTGCTCTCCTCTCGAGTTCTCAAACTGAAGGAGCTGCTGGAGCTGTTACTCCGCGAAAATGGCGAACTCGTCCAGAGATGACTCGCCCACCGACGGCGACACCTCTAGCGGCGACGCTCCTCCCTCCAATTCCAGCCTCTACTCCGAGGGTGAGAAGATCCTTGCCTACCATGGCCCTCGCATCTACGAAGCCAAGGCAAGTCCAACGAACCCTCCTTTCGTTTCTCTTTCCCTGACCTCCATTTCTTTAATCTCTATGCCCTAGTTTTCCGAATTCTCTATTTCTTGTTTTGTTTTGCTTCTTGAATTTTGTTAAGCTTCGACGGAATGGTTTTGAATTTGTGTCTAGGGTTTTGGGGTTGTAATCCTTAGTCTTTGTGTGCAATTGGCTCCTTGTAGGTATTTCTTTTCTACCCAAAAAAGGAAAGAAAAAGAAAAGAAAAGAAAAGAAATAAAAGGTCTAGATAGCTATTTATTTTCCAAGGCAGTTGTTGATTTTGATTAGGTTGTTCAATATTGATTTGGAATTCCAACCTGCAATTAAGAAATAGTTCACAAAGAAATGGTTTAAATCTTGTTCTAAAGAAATTGATGCAGGAGTTTTCCTTTATTTGCATCAATTGCAGGTTCTCTTCATGTTGAATTATTCGTTTGGACCAATTTACTACTCTTGCACATATTGCACGCTTCAGTCTACTTCCTCAAAAATTAAAAAATTAAAAAACTATATATAACTCCAATCTATCTCAGGTAGTAATTATGATTTTACCTTTTCACCAGAAGGGCATAATTCACATATCCTTTTAGATAATTTTAACCTTTTATTAGTCCAGCTCTCTCTAGCACTGCGGCATAACCAGCGTAGTTGGTGATTTCGTTCTGAAAGATGCAATGGGCCATCTGTGTAGTATGTATATATACAGGGAACTAGCTTTAACCTTTCGCAAAAGTGAATTACCAATACTAAACCTGCTCCAAATTCAGCTATATTCCTTGAATTCTTTACTCTTTTTGTGTTTCTGTAGTTATAATCTAAACAACTTTAACTTTTCACATTTCAGGTTCAAAAGGCAGAGCTGAGGAAAAATGAATGGAGATACTTTGTGCACTACCTCGTAAGTTGAATAACACCTCTCCCCATACACATTCTTGAATAATAACGCATATTATGGTGACAACATGTAGGTAAGCAAAGTAGTTTCTGGTTATGATATTAACTTTTGTACGGTTTGGTGTTTTGCAGGGTTGGAATAAAAAGTGAGTATGCCTTCTATAACTTCTATTCTATTTCTATCTACATTATTAAATTTTCCATAGAATGTGAAGTGAATGAGGTAAAGAATGCAACTCAGAGCTACCTCCAATGTTTCCCAAGTTCTAGTGGTACTGTGCTGTATTTTGGATCTAGTTTCATTCAAGAAAAATAAAACTTATATTTAAAACATTCCTCCGCAATGCTTCCCTTATCTCCACAAATATGAAGTTCTGACTTCCAAAGCTAAGCGAGCTACAATTATAGATCATGGAAATAACAATAGAAATAGAAGGTTCTAACTGGTTCAGTTAGTAAAGTCTTTTTATTGTTGTACATAAATTCTAGGATTCCTTTACCAGGTTGAGGGTGTTTATGGATAAAAGAAAACTAACTCTTATGGTGTAGCATGGGATTCCAATGAACGGAATAAAGAGAATAATAATAAAAGTAGGAATGGTGTTATCTTTTTTTTTTGTCTTTTTTTTATCATTTGATAATAAGTGGTGAAAATAGATATATGAAACCGATTTTCTTGTGTCTTTTGAAAACTGATGTTTTATTAAAGCTTTCTAAGCCATAAGATCATGCATGCATCACCCTGTTTTAATTTACAAAATAATCCCTCAAAATAGTGCACATCTCATTTGTGTTGGCTGAAAAGACTACCTTAGAGTTGTATAATCTTTACTCGAAATGTTTTCTTTCGTTAATAATTATGCCCTTTTCAAAAAGGGATACAGAAATCATTACTATGGCTTGGACATCTTGCCAACAGTTGGGACGAATGGGTAGGTGGGGATCGCCTGTTGAAAAATACTGAAGATAATATCATGAAGCAGCAAGCTCTTGACAAAAAACAAGGTGTGGACAAGAATACAAAATCAGGACGCTCAGCTCAAACAAAGCCAAAAAGTTCTTCTGGTTAGCGTTGCTCATTTTTTTTCTTTAGTTTTAGTGCCGCAAAGGCTCCAATAGCAGTTTTCTCACTGCCTATCATCCTTTGTACATCCTTATTTGTTATCAATAATTTTTGTTTTTGTTGTGTTTTCTGTTGATACTAATTACTGTGTGTTGAATTTTTGTAGATGCAAAAGCAGAGAAAGAAGACCACAAGAACAATGGTACAATTTACTTTCTGATATTTTATCTTTAATATTTTATTCTTGAAAAACATATGTTGTAAAAGAAATTACCTGCATCTCTTAAAGAGTTAATATTAAATTTATTGCAGTGACAAAGGGGAAGAAGCGGAAGAATGACTTAGGCGCTGAGGTGTGGCATTTATTAGGATTAAATATACTACTTCACTTTTTTTTTCTTCCCCATTTTCTAGATAGCTGTCAGATGTGTTGTTCTCACTTGCCATCTTTACTCCTTCCTTCCACTTTTCTGTGTGAGATAGGCTTGTGCGCATAAAATTGATACTCAGTGTTTCTTTTCTGAAGCTTTAAAATGCTTATAGTGCTGGTCCTTTGAGCCTTTCTAATAAAAAAGAAAATGAAAAGAAGAAACACGGAAATGCAGCTATCCCTGCTAAATTTTGATATTTGTCTGTGCCAAGCTGCATGTGTGTTTACTCACAAATGATAGATGCTTCCTTCCAGAACTCTTTAGATCTTTTTAGGTTTTCTTATTAACCTTTCTTTGATGGTGGAGTAATTGTGGGCTCTATAATTGTTAGAAGGACACTGTGTCCCTGGAAAAGCTTGTCAAGATTCAAATTCCTCCAACACTAAGGAAGCAACTTGTTGATGATTGGGAATTCATTTTTCAGCAGGATAAGGTATACATGAACTGTTAGAAGCAACTTCTTCTGGCAATGATGTAGGATGATGGTTTCGTAGTTAAATGACTTTCAGAAATGTATTTGGTTCTTCCAGCCTTTCAATGATACTTTTAAATGTTTCATTATTATATTGATTGCTGAAGAATTCTGTTTCTGCAGCTTGTTAAACTTCCTCGTTCTCCAACTGTAGATGACATTTTGCAGAAGTACCTTGACTACAGGACAAAGAAGGATGGCAAGTAAGTTTAGCTAAGCCTATTGCACAGAAGTTGATTTTCTATCCTTGTATTAGCTTTTGTTCTTTTTCTTTCCTGTGCTTGTTATTTGAATTGCTGTTTCTATTATTTAGTTCTGGCATATATAAGTATGCTGCCCTATGGATTCATTAATGTATTTTGACATATGATGTCCGATGATTTAATTAACTCTATATAAGTAGGCCCCATTCAATTATTTTCTTTTTTAGGTACTGTAATCTTGCAGCTTGTGTGTATAATGTAAGATGTAGTTTTGGAGTTTTAATGTACATGGTGATGATTGGCATGGACTATGCTCTCTTGAATACAGGGTGACTGATCCAGTAGGTGAAGTCCTGAAAGGAATACGATGTTACTTTGACAAAGCATTGCCAGTGATGCTCTTATACAAAAAGGAACGCAAACAGTATCAAGAAACAGTTTTAGGTGATGTCTCTCCATCAACAATATATGGTGCCGAACATTTACTACGACTCTTTGGTATGATCACCAATAAGTGTCAGTTATTAGAAATGTTATGGACTCATGGTTGTTTGTCTTGTCTGGTTGTCATTGTAATACTTTTGACGTGCTATGTTTGATAAGAACTGAGGCTGGCCAGTTGATTCTTGTAAATGTGTGCTTTGATGTCTCTTGCATTGAATTTAATCATTGCTGGCTCAGAAGCATTACTATCCTGTTAGGTCTCCTGGGCCCCTTTGCTTTGGTGGGACAGGACAAGCTTGGGTTTGCAAAGGTTGAGGTTTGAGGAAGAAGGGGAAGATACCTATAGCTAGGCATTTATAGTCCTTGCAACTTCTATAATTGCTTTCTTTGAAAATCCAACACAATTATCCTCAAGAGAGGACCTTAACTTGAAAGTTGTTTTACATATGAAGTGAATTTTGCTTTTCAAGGGAATCGCTTCTTGCAATGCTTAAGGACGCTGCTCCTAGTATTTATTCGATCTGTGTAGAATGAATAAATTTCTCATCCATAATTTAGTCATTTTCTGTGGTGGTGACAACTTTTGGGAGAAATTTAGTCCAAGCTGTTGATTTTGAAATCCTAATGTGTCCCCTCTGCATTTAGAACTCACTGAATCTCGTGGTTTGTATATGAAGTCTCTTCTGATTTGATTACCATATCATGAGATGTTTTGTGCAAATCATTTCTTTCAAAGTAAAATATGTTTTGTAATGAAAGTTGTCATATTTTAGAATTTGAATGCAATCATGATAACTTTCTGGTGTTTGCAGTAAAGTTACCAGAGCTATTGGCTTATGTCAACATTGAGGAGGAAACACAGACCCGCTTACAGCAGAAATTACTTGATTTTCTCAAGTACGCATTCAAACCTTTTACTTTATTTGGAGATATTTCTGTTTTCTCAATTTTGGTTTCAGTAAGGTTAGATGAAAACTTATGCATCATCGCCGTCGTCACATTTAGCTTCTTCTTGACTATTCCTTTTAACTGAAAAATTAGTTGTGCATTTGCAAATCATTTTTTATATGTGATTGTATATTTATACGGTGAATTCTACTAGAGGATCAAAATTTTTTAAAAGCAGTTACTGTGTGCTTTATGGGAAACATTGAAGGGGATCAATTAAGTATTTAGATGAGATTTGCATGCCTAATTAATAATTTGTTTTCTAAATTTTTAGCCTTGAAAAGGCAATCTGCTACACACACAACACAACCCTGCTCTCTCTCTCTCTCTCTCTCTCTCTCTCTCTCTCTCTATTGGGATGGGAACACTTGTTTTACCTTTTGAGTAGTTATGATGTACTAGAATTTACATTTGCACTTTGTCATTTATTTATTTCTGTGTTCTTCCAATTCAATGCAGCATACTGTAAACAGTGCACTTTTTCACAAGAAGTAATATTTCATGGTCGTGCAGGTTTCTGCAGAAAAATCAGAGTACATTCTTCCTTTCTGCTTATGATGGCTCAAAAAGTGTTGAAGGGAAAGGCAAGGGGAAACATGACTGAATTGCCACAGAAACTGCTCTAACTTCTGCTCTCTCATACTTGCCATCTTTGGATGGATGGCAAAGGCAGTGCAGAGATTCATGACCTAGTTGGCATGTTATGGATTCATCCACCAAGACAATCCACAAACATGGAACATCCAGTTTGTTGTTGTAACATTAGCATTAATTCATTCTTTTTTTGTCCTTTTTTCTTTTTTTTGGACTTGTTGCTCTGTGAAGAGAATTTCTTGCTTGAATACCACAAGTCATTCTTGTAACCTTGGCAAGCAATAGTTGTGTTTATGATGTGCATTTGTAAAAACTCTGGTTAAAGAAACAAAAATTGTGGTTGGAAATTTAATGTAGGCATCCACAAAGTTGACATTTATTATGACCCTTATCATATCTATAGAAAATCCTCAGTTTGGTCAATCATGAAAATTTAATCTTCTTCAACCAGTCTTGATAAAAATCAAGGGTGGGATGGATACAAACACATATAGAGCTGTAGAATGGAGGGCGGCTGCAACGCCTGCAAACTGCAAAATTGCACTAGCCGTGGCCAATCGATCGGCCATGGCGTGCTGATCCACAAAAAGAATCAAAGCACAAGTTTATTCTTGAATTGACAGAGTTATCGTAGACAGAATTGTCTTTGATCATTCTAGGTTACTGTCAGCTACATTCAGGACAAACCTAAACCTCACATCATTCCTTTTCATTCTCCCAAATGCCTCGTTAACATAATCCATCTTTACAGTCTCTATGAAAGACTTCAAACCCTTGTCTGCCCAAAACTCCAATATTTCCTGAGTTTCTTCCATGCTGCCGATGAGTTTTCCGGTAATCGTCCTCTTCCCTGTATAACAAAACAAAATTTATATCACTGTATTCTATTTTCTAACCTCACTCATTTCAATGGAAAAATGTAATAGAAATGGTAGCAGAGGATGTACCTAGAATTATGTCAACTGCATCAAACTGCAGAGGCTTAGGTACAGCAGCAACTATTATGAGTTTCCCATCAACCTTGAGCAGCGAAAGGTACGATCGCAGCGGGTGCAAAACTGGCACGGTGTCAAGAATATAGTCAAGGCTATTAGCAGCTCCCTCCATCTCAGCTGCATTGGAGCTCACCAGAAAAGCATCTGCACCTAAAATTTCCAAGGCCTCTTCCCTCTTCTTATCAGAAGAGCTTATCACAGTCACATGGTGACCCATTGCCTTTGCAATTAACACACCCAGATGACCAACTCCTCCTAAACCCAATATCCCTGCGTTGAGAACCTTATTAGAACCCATGAATTGCTTCAGAGGACTGTAAGCTGTCACCCCAGCACACAACAATGGAGCTGCCTGATCCGGTGATAGCTTTTTGGGTATTCGAACCACAAACCTACATTCACTCTAATTTTTTCAGGGTAACTCAAAACATAGGCAACGTGGATAGATTTATTTACTTGTTTTTTCGGTTACCTTTGATGAACAACCATGGGAGATGAGAAGCCTCCCCTTGTGGGACTTCCATCTTTGTTGGTATCATTGTAAGTGACGATTTTGTTGTGGCAATATTGCTCCATGTTGGATTGGCAAGACAGGCATTCTCCACAGGACCCAACTATACCCCCAACTCCCACCAAGTCCCCAACTCTAAATTTCTTTACCTCTGAACCCAACTCCACCACTTCTCCCACCACTTCATGCCTTCAAATTCAAGCACAACAAAGGGTTAGATAGTAAAAGCAGTAACCATAACAGGTTTAACAGCACTAGTGATCTACTAGGAAACCCTAAACATAAGTTTCTTTTGGTAATATGCAGCATGCATGAAAAAGAAGCAGCCTGATTCGTGTGCTTTATATATAATGCCAAAATATGCTCACCCAGGAACCAAAGGGTAATTGGTACTGTGAATCTCATTTCTCATCTTATGAAGATCTGTGTGGTCCACTCCACAGTACAAAACCTTCAACACTACATCTTCTGAACCTGTTTTCCTGCATGTTCATGGGGACATTTATAAACTAGTTCATTAACTACCTACCACCGCCACCTAGAGAGAGAGAGAGAGAGAGAGAGACCTTAGATTGAATGAATAGGGAGAAAGAATTCCAGAAGTGTCTTTGGCTGCCCAACCAAATGCCTTTCTTCCCTCCATTTGTTACAGATATCAATTGGTAAGCAATGAACAAAATGAGCAAGGCAACAAGAGAGTAATAATTAAGAAATAATAGAATGGTGAAGCTGGTGTATTGCTCTTTGGGGGTTTTATACTCATCTCAAGCTCCATGACCAATTGACCCTCAGCCTTAGTTTTTTAATGAATTCAAAGAGTACTATATCAGAGAGGTGCTCTGCATTCAGTCAGAAAAGGTCAAGGCTGTGGAGGCTGCAGGTAAAAATAAATAAATGAACATATTTAAAAAAATGTGAGGCAGAGACAGACAACCCAACCAAACCTTATTGATCCACAATTCAAAATTCCAATTGGATCATGACAAGGCATTTGGGAGATTTGTGGAGACATGACCAAAATCAATGTTTTTTACTATAATATTTCTTTGTGGGTGTTCAAGTTGATTGCCTAGCCTCATCACACACGTCATTTATCTTCACCTTTACAAGGACTCACTGAGAGAAAGTTGGTCAGCCCCTCATAATTTGGCAGTCTATATACTTTCCATCAGGCCTCTGCTTCCAGAATGCATGCATGCAAAGGGTATTGCAACTTTTTGATCTGAAGGAGAAGCCATGTCTGACAAATAGAACAGTTATTAGTTTTAGGAATTTTTGACCAAAGAATTGGCTGCCCATATCGGATGACCATTTGAATGTGACAACAGAAGTTTTATTTTATAGCCATTTTTGCACTCTTTTTACTATGGCTTGGACATCTTGCCAACAGTTGAGACGAATGGGTAGGTGGGGATTACCTGTTGAAAAATACTGAAGATAATATCATGAAGCAGCAAGCTCTTGACAAGAAACAAGGTGTGGACAAGAATACAAAATCAGGACGCTCAGCTCAAACGAAGCCGAAAAGTTCTTCTGGTTAGCTTTGCTATTTTTTTTTCTTTAGTTTTAGTGCCGCAAAGGCTCCAATAGCAGTTTTCTCACTGCCTATCATCCTTTGTACATCCTTATTTGTTATCAATGATTTTTGTTTTTGTTGTGTTTTCTGTTGATACTAGTTACTGTTTGTTGAATTTTTGTAGATGCAAAAGCAGAGAAAGAAGACCACAAGAACAATGGTACAATTTACTTTCTGATATTTTATCTTCAATATTTTTTTTCTTGAAAAACATATGTTGTAAAAGAAATTACCTGCATCTCTTAAAGAGTTAATATTAAATTTATTGCAGTGACAAAGGGGAAGAAGCGGAAGAATGACTTAGGCGCTGAGGTGTGGCATTTATTAGGATTAAATATTCTACTTGCATTTTTTTTTCCCACTTCCTAGATAGCTGTCAGATATGTTGTTCTCACTTGCCATCTTTACTCCTTACTTCCATTTTTCTGTGTGTGATTGGCTTGTGCGAATAAAATTGATACTCAGTGCTTCTTTTCTGAAGCTTTAAATACTTATGGTGCTGGTCCTTTGAGCCCTTGCAATAAAAAAGAAAATGAAAATAAGAAACATGGAAATGCAGCTATCCCTGCTAAATTTTGATATTTGTCTGTGCCAATCTGCATGTGTGTTTACTCACAAATGATAGATGCTTCCTTCCGGAACTCTTTAGATCTTTTTAAGTTTTCTTATTAACCTTTCTTTGATGGTGGGTTCTATAATTGTTAGAAGGACACTGTGTCCCTGGAAAAGCTTGTCAAGATTCAAATTCCTCCAACACTAAGGAAGCAACTTGTTGATGATTGGGAATTCATTTCTCAGCAGGATAAGGTAGACATGAACTGTTAGAAGCAACTTCTTCTGACAATTATGTCGGATGATGGTTTCGTAGTTAAATGACTTTCAGAAATGTATTTGGTTCTTCCAGCCTTTCAATGATACTTTTAAATGTTTCATTATTATATTGATTGTTGAAGAATTCTGTTTCTGCAGCTTGTAAAACTTCCTCGTTCTCCAACTGTAGATGACATTTTGCAGAAGTACCTCGACTACAGGACAAAGAAGGATGGCAAGTAAGTTTAGCTAAGCCTATTGCACAGAAGTTGATTTTCTATCCTTGTATTAGCTTTTGTTCTTTTTCTTTCCTGTGCTTGTTATTTGAATTGCTGTTTCTATTATTTAGTTCTGACATATATAAGAATGCTGCCCTATGGATTCATTAATGTATTTTGACATATGATGTCCGATGATTTAATTAACTCTATATAAGTAGGCCCCATTCAATTTTTTTTCTTTTTTAGGTACTGTAATCTTGCAGCTAGGCATTTATAGTCCTTGCAACTTCTATAATTGCTTTCTTTGAAAATCTAACACAATTATCCTCAAGAAAGGACCTTAACTTGAAAGTTGTTTTACATATGAAGTGAATTTTGTTTTTCAAGGGAATTGCTTCTTGCAATGCTTAAGGACGCTGCTCCTAGTATTATTCGATCTGTGTAGAATGAATAAATTTCTCATCCATTCATTTTCTGTGGTGGTGACAACTTTTGGGAGAAATTTAGTCCAAGCTGTTGATTTTGAAATCCTAATGTGTCCCCTCTGCATTTAGAACTCACTGAATCTCGTGGTTTGTATAAGAAGTCTATTCTGATTTGATTACCATATCATGAGATGATTTGTGCAAATCATTTCTTTCAAAGTAAAATATGTTTTGTAATGAAAGTTGTCATATTTTAGAATTTGAATGCAGTCGTGATAACTTTCTGGTGTTTGCAGTAAAGTTACCAGAGCTATTGGCTTATGTCAACATTGAGGAGGAAACACAGACCCTCTTACAGCAGAAATTACTTGATTTTCTCAAGTACGCATTCAAACCTTTGTCATTTATTTATTTCCGTGTTCTTCCTAAACATATGCTGGTCCACTTTTTCACAAGAAGTAATATTTCATGGTCATGCAGGTTTCTGCAGAAAAATAAGAGTACATTCTTCCTTTCTGCTTATGATGGCTCAAAAAGTGTTGAAGGGAAAGGCAAGGGGAAACATGACTGAATTGCCACAGAAACTGCTCTAACTTCTGCTCTCTCATACTTGCCATCTTTGGATGGATGGCAAAGGCAGGGCAGAGATTCATGACCTAGTCGGGATGTTATGGATTCATCCACCAAGACAATCCACAAACATGGAACATCCAGTTTGTTGTTGTAACCTTAGCATTAATTCGTTCTTTCTTTTTTTCTTTTCTTTTTTGGACTTATTGCTCTGTGAAGAGAATTTCTTGCTTGAATACCACAAGTCATTCTTGTAACCTTGGCAAGTAACGCTTGTGTTTATGATGTGCATTTGTAAAAAACTCTGGTTAAAGAAACAAAAATTGTAGTTGGAATTTTAATGTAGGCATCCACAAAGTTGACATTCATAATGACCCTTATCATATCTATAGAAAAACCTCTGTTTGGTCAATCATGAAAATTTAATCTTCTTCAACCAGTCTTGATAAAAATCAAGGGTAGGATAGATACAAACACTTATAGAACTGTAGAATAGCAGACGGCTGCAACGCCGACTGCAAACTGCAAAATTGCACTACCCGTGGCCAATCGATCAGCCATGGCAATAAGAATCAAAGCACAAGTTTATTCTTGAATTGACAGAGTTATCGTAGACAGAATTGTCTTTGATCATTCCAGGTTACTGCCAGCTACATCCAGGACAAACCTAAACCTCACATCATTCCTTTCCATTCTCTCAAATGCCTCGTTAACATAATCCATCGTTACAGTCTCTATGAAAGACTTCAAACCCTTGTCTGCCCAAAACTCCAATATTTCCCGATTTTCTTCCATGCTGCCGATGAAGCTCCCGGTAATCGTCCTCTTCCCTGTATAACAACACAAAATTTAAATTACTATATCAACCTCAATTCTCATTACTATTTTCTAACCTCACTCAGTTCAATGGAAAAATGTAATAGAAACGGTAGCAGAGATGTACCTAGAATTATGTCAACTGCATCAAACTGCAGAGGCTTAGGTACAGCAGCAACTATTATGAGTTTCCCATCAACCTTGAGCAGCGAAAGGTATGATCGCAGCGGGTGCAAAGCTGGCACGGTGTCAAGAATGTAGTCAAGGCTATTAGCAGCTCCCTCCATCTCAGCTGCATTGGAGCTCACCAGAAAAGCATCTGCACCTAAAATTTCCAAGGCCTCTTCCCTCTTCTTATCAGAAGAGCTTATCACAGTCACATGGTGACCCATTGCCTTCGCAATTAACACACCCAGATGACCAACTCCTCCTAAACCCAATATCCCTGCGTTGAGAACCTTATTAGAACCCATGAATTGCTTCAGGGGACTGTAAGCTGTCACCCCAGCACACAACAATGGAGCTGCCTGATCCGGTGCTAGCTTTTTGGGTATTCGAACCACAAACCTACACTCACTCTAATTTTTTCAGGGTAACTCAAAACGAAGGCAACATGGATAGATTTATTTAATTGTTTTTTCGGTTACCTTTGATGAACAACCATGGCAGAGGAGAAGCCTCCCCTTGTGGGGCTTCCATCTTTGTTGGTATCATTGAAAGTGAAGATTTTGTTGTGGCAATATTGCTCCATGTTGGATTGGCAAGACAGGCATTCTCCACAGGACCCAACTATACACCCAACTCCCACCAAGTCCCCAACTCTAAATTTCTTTACCTCTGAACCCAACTCCACCACTTCTCCCACCACTTCATGCCTTCAAATTCAAGCACAACAAAGGGTTAGATAGTAAAAGCAGTAACCATAACAGGTTTAACAGCACTAGTGATCTACTAGGAAACCCTAAACATAAGTTTCTTTTGGTAATATGCAGCATGCATGAAAAAGAAGCAGCCTGATTCGTGTGCTTTATATATAATGCCAAAATATGCTCACCCAGGAACCAAAGGGTAATTGGTACTGTGAATCTCATTTCTCATCTTATGAAGATCTGTGTGGTCCACTCCACAGTACAAAACCTTCAACACTACATCTTCTGAACCTGTTTTCCTGCATGTTCATGGGGACATTTATAAACTAGTTCATTAACTACCTACCACCGCCACCTAGAGAGAGAGAGAGAGAGAGAGAGACCTTAGATTGAATGAATAGGGAGAAAGAATTCCAGAAGTGTCTTTGGCTGCCCAACCAAATGCCTTTCTTCCCTCCATTTGTTACAGATATCAATTAGTAAGCAATGAACAAAATGAGCAAGGCAACAAGAGAGTAATAATTAAGAAATAATAGAATGGTGAAGCTGGTGTATTGCTCTTTGGGGGTTTTATACTCATCTCAAGCTCCATGACCAATTGACCCTCAGCCTTAGTTTTTTAATAATTAATGACCAAAATCAGTGCTTTTGACTATATTATCTCTCTGTGGGTGCTCATGTTGATTGCCCAGCCTCATCACACACGTCATGTGTCTTCATAGCCTCATCACACACGTCATGTATCTTCTTCACCTTTACAAGGACTCACTGAGAGAAAGTTGGTCAGTCCCTCATAATTTGGCAGTCTATGTACTTTCCATCCGGCCTTTGCTTCCGGAATGCATGCATGCAAAGGGTATTGCAACTTTTTTAGCAGAAGGAGAACCCACGTCTGACAAATAGAACAGTTATTAGTTTTAGGAATTTTTGACCAAAGAATTGGCTGCCCATATCGGATGACCATTTGAATGTGACAACACGAGTTTTATGTTATGGCCATTTTATTCTTGGGTTAAATCACAAAAAAAAACACACACACGCACACAAACAGTTATATAAGATAAGAATAATACAAAATTCTTCTCATCAGCTGCTCAACCCTATCCATCCATATATTCAAGCTCACTTTGCATCAAACTTTCCTTGTGCAGAATTGAATGATAAATAAGACCCTGTAAAAGTCTTGGTTTTAAATTGCTATGGACTTAACAGTTACTTACTGCAACCATTTTCTTTTATTTTAAAACAAATCAATCACACTAATTTCCATAATTTTATTTTTTCCTGTCACTAATTTCCATAAATTTTAAAAACATGAATAAGCACAAATGAACTTAAGAATAAGATTATCAAACGCCCATTAATCAATCAACGAGAAAACGTAAAATCAAATTGAACAAATCATAATAAATAATTTAGTATTCAAATCCAAATCGAATCAAATTAGCAAATTTACATCCAAGAAGAGGGAAAATAAAAAAGAAAGAGAAAAGGACTGGACCGTAGGCCATTGAAGATTATGACTTTTTTGCAAACAAATTCAACGGCCCAAATCCCATTTGTTCCTTCCACCTCCGAAAATGAGCACACGGTGTGGAGACCATGTCATCACCTCCTCCAATTAACCCCCAGTCTGAGTCTCAGAGCCACTGACCCACCGCTGCAAACGAGAGAGACGATGCTTCCAGCTTCCAACTTCTCACCTTCAACTCAAGCCAAGCTCTGAGAGAGAGAGACCCTCTCTCCTCTCTCCTCTCTCAAAACCCAAATGGAAAGCCTCCTACATTTTCCAATTCCAATCAGAGCCAGCAACCGCCACTACTCTCTTCTTCTGAGTCATCACCCCACCACAACTCGACTCAACTCGCCCTCCTTCCCAAAACCCATCATCCGCGCTCCCCTTTTTCGCTTCAAACCCCTTCCTCCTCTCCGCAATTCCACCACTCTCCGATGCACCGCCGACGCATGCGATCACGATCACCGCCACCACGACCATCACCACCATCACCACCACCACCATCATCATCATGATGGCTCTGATGAGCTCACCGGACCTCAGAAACAGTTCGTCCGATTCGCCAAGGCAGTACGTTGGACCGACCTCGCCGATTTCCTCAGGGAGCACTTGCAGTTGTGCATCTGCTCCACCGCTCTCTTTCTCGCAGCCGCTGCCTGCCCTTATTTGATGCCCAAGCTCGCCGTGAAGCCTATGCAGAACGCTTTCATACTCATCGCTTTTCCTCTAGTAGGGGTGAGAACCAAGACCTGACATTTTTTGTGTGCAGTTGACTAATAAACCCTAGAATTTGGTCTGCACTGTGCGGTTATTTATTGAGTTTGAATTCAATTTAATCGTAGGTCTCTGCTGCACTTGACGCGCTGACAGATATTAGTGGCGGGAAGGTGAACATTCATGTATTAATGGCTTTAGCGGCCTTTGCTTCCGTGTTCATGGGGAATGCACTGGAAGGAGGGTTACTGTTGGCAATGTTCAATCTTGCTCATATCGGTAAGCATTTCAATTTCAAGTTCGATACTTTTTTTTTTGGCAATTTTGTGGCAATGTGTATTGATCAATGGTTGTGCGTTGATTTCAGCTGAGGAGTATTTCACCAGTCGTTCCATGATCGATGTGAAAGAGTTGAAAGAAAATTATCCAGATTTCGCCCTTGTGCTTGACATCAATGATGAAGAACTTCCCAATACATCTAATTTGGCGTACAAGCAGGTTCCTGTGCACGACCTACAAGTGGGGTCGTTTATCTTGGTCGGAGCTGGCGAGGTATGGGAACAAATTTACCATCTTTTTTTATTTTTTTCGATATGGTTAGTAGTTTATAGTCAAGCTATGACCCTAAATGCCTGCCTGTGAGATATGTGTCGTGTCGTTACTGATCAACACCCACTTTGTGGATGATGTTTACAAGTATCAGTAGTGCAGTGATTTTCCAGCATCTTGAAACTGTTTTCGGCAACAAATCTGCTCGTTGAATTTCCTTAATCATGTAGTTTAGTGCTTTCTCATTGTTCTTTTATGAATCGAGTAGGTTTTGTCCTCACTCTAATGACATATCGTTTATAACTCATTAAATGACACGTTAGAATGTGGAAGCATAGTAATGGGGGCTCGTATTGTGATTAGTCTGTGCCTGTAGATTGTGAAGTTTTCCAAGGTAATGCCACCATTACCATTGAGCACTTGACAGGAGAAGTTAAACCATTGGAGACAGCAGTTGGAGACAGGGTACCTGGTGGTGCAAGGAACTTGGATGGCAGGATAATAGTGAAGGTGACAGTTGCCTTAGCTAGGTTTTTAGAGTTCTCGTGCTAGTAAATCTTGTTGATGATGATGGTGATTGGGTGCTAAATCCAATTGTTGATGCAGGCAACAAAAACTTGGAAAGAGTCAACCCTGAGCAGGATTGTGCAATTGACTGAAGAAGCACAACTGAAGAAACCAAAGCTTCAGAGGTGGCTGGATCAGTTTGGCGAGCAATACAGCAAGGTGGTTGTAGTTTTGTCAGCTGCTATTGCTCTTCTTGGTCCATTCCTATTCAAGTGGCCATTTATTGGTACATCAGGTAATCTGCACTAAGCACTTCCACTCTGAAGCACTCTTGCCACTAACGATTTTTCTTTTTTTTTACTACCAGTTTGGAATATCAAAATCTAAAAGAACTACTTTTTGTCTGCCACTAAAAGAACTAGCTGAAGAGCTGCTTTGCACTACATGCATTCATAATAGGTTGAAAGAACTGTTCGAAACTATTGTGTTAAAAAATTTACCTAACTCCGGGTGTTGGGTGGTCTACAGCTTTTTTCCCCTATTATTTATCCTTTGTCATCCATTTGGTTGATGTCTGCTTAATACTTTAGCTTGTAGAGGGTCAGTTTATAGAGCATTGGGCCTCATGGTGGCAGCATCACCATGTGCTTTGGCTGTAGCTCCATTGGCATATGCTACTGCAATTAGCTCCTGCGCAAAGAAGGTAGACATCATGATATTTGCTTCTTTTACATGCATTTATGTTTTGCAGTTGTAAACTCTGTGCTGTAAAATTCCATTGGGTATTAGCAGAAAGTTCTGTTAATGCGATTGGGGATTGACACATTACCTTCCATTTTCCATACAGGGGATATTGCTGAAAGGTGGCCATGTGCTAGATGCTCTAGCTTCTTGTCACACAATTGCATTTGATAAAACTGGGACCTTGACAACTGGGGGGCTAGCGTTCAAAGCGATTGAACCAATTTACGGGCACCGGATGAGAACCAATATATCAGATTTTTCTTCCTGTTGTGTCCCCAGCTGTGAAAATGAGGCCCTTGCTGTTGCTGCTGCAATGGAGAAGGGCACCACTCACCCTATTGGAAGGTAGTGTTCTCTGACAGAACCCCATTATTTTGTCTGTTGAATCTTCAACTTACTTTACCCTGTGATTGTAAACTGTAAATATCCTTTCTGATTGAACATGTATTCATCTACTTTGTTTCCTGCTCAAAAAGAGTATTGTACAATTCTACCCCTTGCAGAAAAATATTTGTTTTAATTTCCTCTAGTCTATTAATGGGGTTTATTTGAATCATATACACTGTTTAACGTATGAAACATGTTCAACTTGATGTTATCAGTACTTATATATCTTTCTTTTCTTGTGTCAGAGCTGTGGTAGACCATAGTGAAGGGAAAGACCTTCCTTCTGTTTCTGTTGAGAGTTTCGAGTACTTTCCAGGCAGAGGTCTAATTGCTACTCTCAATGGCATAGAGGTAAATTGTGTTCTAACTAGCATATATCTTTTGTTTTATACATTTGAGCTTTAATAATGCAATGCTTTACTCATTTTTCTGCTCCAATATGACCCCTTCTGTTCTGTAGGCTATATTTGCTGCGATTTTGTCATGTCTTAGCCATTTTTTAATCTATAAAAATTTCTATCTGGCACGTACCATGTCCCAGCAGTACTCTGTTAGACATACTACACAGTGCATGGTTATTTATTCCTCTGATTGCATATCACCACTAATTTATGCTTACATTAGCTAAATTCTTTTGAAAGTTCATCTATTGTAATGAATAAGATCTTACAGGCATTAGTTGTCTTCCAACCTACCTTTTTTGAGTGCTTTTGGTCAGTTACAGGTAATTTGATGCACATTGATTTGTATCTTGTTATAGTTAGGAACTGGAGGGGATAAACTGTTGAAAGCATCTCTTGGTTCAGTAGATTTCATCACCTCACTTTGTAGATCGGAGGATGCATCAAAAAAGATCAAGGAAGCTGTGAATGCGTCTTCTTATGGAACTGAATTTGTTCGTGCTGCTCTTTCAGTCAACGAAAAGGTGAGGTTTCATCAAAAAGGTTTTACTTGTGCACTGGTGTTCAAAATTGATAACTATACATAATAGGAGCATATGTTGACAAGCTAAACAGGATAGACACTTTATGAAATTTTGTTTGTTTATCAATTGAGCACCCATATTCCTATGTTAGGGTTTTTTTTAGCCTTTTCTAGGGATGCAAGCTGATGGATCACTAAAGTATGACGAGTCTATGCAGGTAACGCTGATTCACCTTGAGGACAGGCCTCGACCTGGGGTCTTGGATGTCATAAAAGAGTTGCGAGATGAAGCCAAGCTCCGTGTAATGATGTTGACTGGTGACCATGAGTCAAGTGCACGGAGAGTTGCAAATGCTGTAGGTATCAATGAAGTTTATTCTACCCTGAAGCCTGAGGATAAGCTGAGTCATGTTAAGGATGTCTCAAGGGATATGGGTGAGTTTTGCAATTGTCAATCCTTATACATGCCAATTGAAATGATTTACACAATCCTTGCCATTCTTTTAAGTCTCTCTGAGGTTTAGCAATAGCGTAGTTTATGACTAGATGTTTACAATCTTTATCATTTGAGTTAGCAGAACGAAAATGCAGAGGAATTTGTTTATCCCTTCCACTTTGTTTCAATTCATTCCTAGTACATAGTTTAGTTGAAAAATTCTCTTCCATGATTTCTATTGCTTTGTTTCTAATAAATTCCTAACAGATCGTCATTTGTTAAAACAAGGATTTGACATTTTTCATGCATACACTAGCCATTATACAAGTTCTGACATTTGTATGCAGTCATCAATATATGCATGTCCTGCATGCTTTTTAACTATTATTACTCTGAGAATCAATAAGAAAAATCACATTTGCATGATGTATTTTCACCGAGAATGTCTTTTCTTCTTGTTTCTCCAGCCATGAACCTTTTCCCATTTTCATTTCAACTATGCAAAAATAAAGTCATAAGAATGTTTTGTAAGGAAAAAAAAGGTGAAGATGGAAACTAAGTTCTTTTCTTCACATCTTTATCGGAAGTTTTGTAGCTCAAAAGATTCAGGGGTTTTACTACAGGTGGAGGTCTGATAATGGTGGGTGAAGGTATTAATGATGCTCCAGCACTTGCAGCAGCTACTGTGGGGATAGTCCTTGCCCAACGTGCTAGTGCAACTGCCACAGCTGTTGCAGATGTATTGTTGGTGCGGGACAATATATCGGTTGTACCATTCTGTATCGCTAAGTCTCGCCAAACAACTTCCCTGGTACATGCTATAACATTTATCCCATCATGTGTTGATTATTTTCTGTTCCTGACGTTATTTCCTTTATGTACATGCAGGTGAAGCAGAGTGTAGGGCTTGCTTTATCTTGTATAGTTTTGGCCTCTCTTCCATCTGTTTTAGGATTTCTTCCCCTCTGGTTAACGGTATAAATCGATTTAATAGTTCATTCTCTGATACCTTATTGCTACTTCTTTTTCCATGTACAGCATTGCGAGCAGTGGCATATTATGAGACATGTCTGTGCATTAGCATGTGATTGAAAGTTGTAGACTTTTTCCTATCTGAACTCTTGGCTGCTCTCTAACTTTAGCTTCCAGTTTAATGATTGCTCTTCTTTGGTGACATGTAGGTTCTGTTACATGAAGGCGGTACCCTTGTTGTTTGCCTCAATTCTATCCGTGCTCTAAACCACCCAACATGGTCCTGGAGACAGGATTTGTGGCATTTGGTTTGCGAACTGAAATCTAGACTCGTATTACCGAAGAAACTCAATACCAGCTCAAACACTGTCCAAGCTGCAGTGGAGCAACTTCACCACTCTCACCCCTTATAATTCTTTTAGCAAGTTGGTATATAGCAAAGGACAAGGGCAAGGTCAAGCTAATCCAAATACATTTATGTATTAACAGGAGAACCATCATAATCTCTTGTAAGTAAATATTATCTTGTCAAGAGTCCGATATTTAACCTGTAATTAGTCTTGGTTTCCAGTCGAATTGCCTAATTTGTCGACAGATCATTACAATTTCGTCTGTAAAGCTTCGGACATTCAATTTTATGTTTAATTTAAACCCCAGAAAGCAATAAAACAGTCATTCAGAGAAAAGAAAAAAAGAAGAGACTTGGGGAGAAATTCATTGACCAAAATATAAAGATAGATCATCTTAAAGTTTGTAGAGAATTTTACAGGTTATAGTAAGTTGCGTAGAAGACTTGGCGACGGCTGAGATAGATAGTCATGTTTGACATGTTCCCATGTATTGCTCTCCAAACAACCTTTTTTATAGTTACCTAATCCAAACTTACAACTCAGTGCATGGAGCTGTCGCCTTTTGCTGACATGGTTCAACAACATGACAGGATAACGAAACTTGCATGTTAATTTTTCGTTTTTAACTGCAAGTGCTTCTTTACCTACCAACTTTCCAACAAAACATAAACGTTTCAAAACCACAAATTTTGTTAGTTACTTATATCTCAAGTGGTTAAAAGAGCATTTAATCCTACACCCGAGACCCTAGTTTCAATTCTCCCTTTCTCCAATATTACTCGTCTCAAACAATAAAAACATAAAAATACAAACCACAAATTTTTTAACCACCCGAGACCTTAATTTGAAAAGAGAGATTTTTCCTTACCCAAGAAGTAAACGTAGTGAATCGTTCTCCCCACCAAAACTGAAAAACGATAAAAAAAGAGACTGCTTTTTTTGTTCTTGTTTTGCTTAGACTGGTCGCGCACCTCTTCTGTTGTATTATAGGGTAGGTACTAGGCCATTAGCTGTCACATAAAAAACCCCCTCCATTTTCTCAGTCTGAAGAATCGTGGTTCAGGATTACTGAAATGGCCTCTACATTTTGTACGGACTTACCGGATAGAACTTCTTTTGTGTGGCAGACTGTTTCGGTTTGGTGGTTTTTGGGTCTTATTGCTTTTTAGTTTGGATCTTTAAACAGGTGGCTCAGAAGTCAGTCAGAACCCTTTTTCCCTTTTACTTATTTCAGATTATATAACATAAGCAGGAAAAAATAAACCCAAAATATTAAAGAGGACGAGAAAAAAGATTGAAATTTCGAGGATTCATTTTTCTTTTTCTCATTTTTTTTTTTAATGAAGTTGCATGTTGTTTTTCGATGAACAAGGCCCAAAAGTTCCCTTCCCTCTTGGATTGGATGCCCACTTTCAGACCTCTCTCTCTTCTCCAACACCATCTCTTCTTCCTCATCTCAGTCTCTCTCATTACTCTCCCTCTCTGTCTCTCTCTCTCTCTCTCTCTGTACATTGACCATAATTATTATTTCCCCTAATAATTAAACCCAAAGAAAGCAAAAGGAAAAAAAAAACAACACAAGCCCAGTTATTTTTCACTTCCCAGCTTCAACTTCCACCATATCTTTTCATCATCATTTTTTCACTAACTAGTCCAACTCCTCCGTCCAAAAAGCCCTTAGCTTTTGCATTGAGCTTCTTCATTCATTCCTTCACTGAATTTGAATTTCCCAAAAACTCCCCAACTTGTCGTCAATTTTCTCACTCGATCCTGCTAACCCCAATTCGCTTTACAGCAACATTCCTAAACCCATCGTTACTAGCAGCCTGCTGCATACAAATCCCACTCTGCTCCAACCCCGCCATGTAGCTCCTCACCTCCTTCCTTATCATCCCCTGCATCACCGCCAACAATTCCACCGGTATATTCTGAAACGGAGCCCGAGCCGGAGCCGGATCTGAAACCGGATTCTGAATCGGAATCGGAACCGGAACCGGAACCGGCGCCTGAGTCAACTCGGTTGCCGCCACCCGGTTCGACACCTCGCCCGAGTCAACCCCGGGCAGCGACAGAGACAGCGAAGTCGTAGGATCGTTCTCCTTCTGTTTTACGTTGTTACTATTGTTGTCGTTGGAAGACGACGTCGTTTCCGCGAGCGGCAGAACCCCTCCAGATCGCGCCACGGGTCTGTACACGTGGCACTCGGACAGAGACATAACCGGTACTACGCTGGAGTCGCTCATATCTGAACCGGACGGGCTACCCGGGCTCATGTAAAGCCCGGTGGAAACGGGCATACCCGACCCGGCACTCACCGATCGCTTCAGCGGCGGCTGCTCGTGGTCATGAAGGAAATGACCATCGTAGCCTCCGCTTCCGCCTACACCTCCTCCGGGAAAAACGACGCCGATATCGGAGCACTTACGCTTGAGCGTGGAGTTCCAGTGGTTCTTGATGGCGTTTGTCGGTTCGGCCGTTGAGGAGGCGGGCGATGGTGGCCCACTTGTTGCCGAAGCGGGCGTGGGCCCGGATTATGGTGTCGTCTTCCTCTGGCGTGAAGGCACGGTGCTCCACCTGAGGGGAGAGCTGGTTGCACCACCGGAGCCGGCACGACTTGCCGGACCGACCGGGTATCGACTTGCTGATCAGAGACCAGTTACGAGGACCGTGCTTCTGTACCAGCCTTTGCAGAGCGTCGTCCTCTTCGGGGCTCCATGGACCCTTTATCCGATCCATATCTTTTCTGCTCACTGCCATCACAAGTGCAAGTCAATCTCTTATCTCTCTCTCTCTCCCTCTCCCTCTCTCAATTTATTTCTCTCCAATTTTGAATTTGAAGTTACGAAAATAGAGAGATCTTTTGGTTTTGGGGTTGAAGGAGGAGGAAAAAACAGGAAGGAGAGAGGGGTGAGGGGGCTTTTATAACAGAGAGTGGGAGATGGGGGTGACCGGTTGAGCAGGTGAAGGGGTTGTTAGTGGTTTGGAGGTTTGGAGGTTTGTAGGAGTAAGCGGCACCGCTTGTTGGAGGCAATCGGTTAAATGGAGGAGGTTGGGGGGGTTTGGGATACAGCTGGCGAAGGGACACGCGTCAAATCCAAACTGCACTGATTTGCATAACATCACTCTCTTCTTCCTAGGCTTTGCTTTTCTTTTTTCTTTCTTTCTCGCTTTATTTACTTCTTTAATGACAATGCAGAATGGAGCGTCTGCTTTACTCACAATTGAGTTGAGTGTCTCTCTCTTTTAAAATTTTAAAAATAAAAATAAAAATCAGGTTAATAGTTAATTTACATTAGGATTTTATTTTTTTTTTTTTTTTTTTTTTTTTTTTTTTTATTCATATTAACATCTCTGCACGCACTTTTACGTTTGCGAGAGGTTATTTTTAAAAAAAAATTAATTTATTTTAGAATTAAAAAATATAATGGGTAGTTGTGTTCCATAAAAATATGATTTATAATCTATTTTCTTCTTTTATTTTTATTTTTTTAATATGAAAAAGTGTGAATTTACCATATTATTATCATTTAATTAATAATTTTAATTCTTAATATTTTAATTAACCAATTGCATTTTCTGATATTTTGAATGTTTCACAATTCTTTGTCTTTTGTTTTATATATAGAAGATTTAGAGAGGAATCATTTGACAACTGCACTCGAGTCGGGGGCAAAATAATTACTTTTAACGACTTGGGCTACAAACTCTTTTGTTGGGATTTAAATTGAGGCATCAAGTTGGGTACGACTCTTTGCGATGGGATTGGGAGCGTTCTGATTTTGCACGCATGCTTTTACTATTGTGGAAGTTTTTTGTGGCAAAAGCCAAACACTTTCGAGCCATAAATTACGTCAGGTTTTGAACTTTACTATATACATAAAAAAATAAAGATAAATAAAATAATAATTGTTGAGGGATAACGATGAATGATAAGTTGATAACGGTTGGGTTGGGTTGGGTGTGAGTTTGACTGGGGAAAGCCAGGCTGTAGAGCATTTCGTGTGTGGGATATTTTTATTTTCCTTTTCAAACATAAAATTTTAAAACAAAATTAAAAGAAAGGGGGGTTGAGGTGGCAGAAGACGACAAGAAAAGGCCGAATGGGAGCGCCAATGATTACGCGCCATCCCATCAGGCCAGGCTGTAAACCTGCCACCACCATCATCGTCTGATTCATCTCATCTCTCTCTCTCTCTCTCTCTCCTCCTTAACGGCCTCCCCCTCACCCACCGACATAACCCCCAACCCAAGCCCCCCCTCTCTCTTTCTCTCTCTATAAGTATATATTACTCATAGAAATGTACGGAACACTCGCTAGTCACGATGATGAGGAGGCTTCGAGCGAACTCCTAAGAAGCAGCACGCACTTTCTTTTCACCTTCCTCTTCCTCCTCTCTCCTCCGCTTTAATTAATTAAGTAGAGCTGATTAAACATAATTAACTACTCTAACCTCAATTAGACTGTCATTAATTTTAAAGTTGAAGCTGCTGCTGAATCAAATCATCGATCACACGGGGATGCACACACAGATTGAACATTGATTGTGGACTGATAAGAGGATTAAATTAATTAATGAGTGATTAAGGAAATGAAAGAAATGGAAGGGATGAAGAGAGATCTCCCCCCGTATCTGTTTCTGTTACTCGTACGTAGTACCTACTACCTAATTCTCTGTTTCCATCTGTATGTATGGTTGTTGTGGAGGACAGGATGGGTTTTTTCATAAATAATTATCAGTTCAATTATGTTTTTTATATAAAAATTATAGTTGAATATTAAAGCTTTGAATGACCTTACATATATAGTGCCATGCAGCTGGTATTGCTTTCAAAAAAATTTCCACCACTCAGTTCCATCCAAGTTTAACGAAAGGAGAGTGCTTGCCTCTTTCAATAGTATTCTTTTTGTAATCACGATTTGACAAATGTGTAAAAAAAAAATTTATATTTTAAAAAAATTACACATATGTCAAATTATTATTGGATGAAATGTATTTTTCTTAAACGGAAGGCAATTTTTAACGTGTTTAGAGAAGAAAAAAAAAATCATTATTCTCTTTACAAGCAAAATACTAATATCTTACATACAATGCTTAAATTTATTTGTGAGTGAAATACACATAACGTATACGAAGTAGTTGACATTCCTCTTTTTGTAGAATTTTAAACTTACGTTCAGAATAAAAATAGTTGGCATTCAGCTTTCTGTAATGTGAAGCTAATATAGTTTTTCATTCTATACGTATGTGAAGTCAAAAATCCGAATAATTTCACATGTATTAGTAGTAGTATTCACAAATTAGTTGGCATTCCACTTTTTATAATGTGAAGCTAAGATAGTGTTTCATTTCATACGTATGCGAAGTCAAAAATCTAAATAATTTATCATTTGTTAATCACAAAAATAAGTCTTGTTTTTTGTCCAAGTAGGTACAAAAAACGTCATAACAAATAGATATGTAGTAATGAAATTCAATAACGTATACCGTAATTTTTATCGATCAAACCTTTGCCGGATAGAACCTGTGTCTCAGAAATCGTGAATTAGTTTTCAAGTTAGATCATGGAAGAGTCAAGCTCATTGATATCCAATAAAATATTTCCCTCTCTCTTAGATTTGGTCACCAATCATAATGGCACCCGCTTCATTTTTAGTATACTTTTTGTTTTTTTGTTTTTTTGTTTTTTTTATTTAGTGTAGAAAAAGTGAAAAACAAGAAGGAAAAAAGGAAAAAAGAAAAATCCTAGTTTTATCTTAAACCGTCATGGGGGGCATGTGCAACTGTGACTTTATCACGTGTTGCCTCATCGGGTATAGGGAACACACGTGCGGCTTGCATCCTCAGAAGTAACAAGGAAATCTTGCGTTACCGGATTAAGAAATAGAACCCCGCCACCCTACTTATAATTATTAGACACATGTTTCTAGGGTGCCTAAAAATAATCCTCAGATTTAAACAAATACCAAGTTTAAATGTGTCGTTAAATAAATGGTACAAATCGTACACTCATCCTCACGTTACCTAGGCACAGCTTTATATATATATAAATACTCTTACTAATTTTTATTTTTATTTGTTTTTGCAAGTTATAAACTTATACTGTAATTAAAAATTGACATGGTCGGTCCATTATCTTGCAATAGTAGTGTGTTTTCCCATCTCAAATCTAAGTACATCTGGATTGAGAATCGGGAAGTTGGTTGTTTATCCTTAATGGTGTATGTCTCTATAAACGAGATGGGGATCTTAAAGGGTCAAAATAATAGTATTTGTGGAAGAAAAAGGAAATAACAACATAACTTTCTTTTTTCTTTTTTTCCGTAAATATCACGAAGTATCCCCTTACCTGAAGGGTGGAATTAATCTCTGCTTGGAGTTCGGCTTGTTACTGGTCACAAAGTGCTTCCAACTGGTTTCGAATCCCTACCATTGAAGCAATATGTAACTCGCCAACTAAATATGGCAGTTTGCCAACCGCACCACACCTTGTGATAATAAACATAATATTTGCTTATTGTTCAAATGAAACCAAATGCCGATAATCAAATGGTTAAATAATTTTTGACATAAACGATCTTTTGTATTGATAATCCTTGGATGATATCCTAAAAAAATGAACAATTTCAATTACAGAATTACATTTCAAAAATAAAATGTTCTTATTTGTAAGGGCACCTCCTTCATAGAGAAACTGAACAACAATGTCCTTATTTGTAAGGACATCTCCTTCAAAGAGAAATTAAACAATAATGTCCTTATTTGTAAGCAATATAGGGGCATATTCCAACCTCCCCAAGGAATTTTCGGCCTCTATTTGTAAGGAAATATCTCTCGTAGACCTTGCCTAATCTGATATATCTACTGAACTTATCTCATAAATGTAATGCCCTTATTTGTAAAGGACATCTCCTTCACTAAGCTCAAATTTGTGTTGTAGTTTAAACTTGATAACTGGACTTTGATATCATAAAAGAAGTTAGAGTTACAACTTCAAACTTATTGTGTCCACATTAACCTTGTTAAAAGTATGGAACGTTTAAGTCTAGATTTAGTATAGTAGTCCTAGAAATTTTTATGGAGGAAAAAGTTTTGAAAAAGAAAATATATATAACTTCATGTACCTTGTAATTTACTTTTCCCTTAGTACAAACGATAGTCTAAACTAGAGGGAAATGGATTTCTCTCATACACACAATTGATGTCATGAGAATTCGAACCTAAGATGAAATCTCTGATCTTTATTCGTTTAAATGAAGAAATTGCAAATTACATAAAATTCTAAAATGACATAATTTAGATTTCCGTCGTTTCAATTTCTGGCAATTGAATATTTCAGTATTTGGATTTATGAATGTCGCATTTTGTAAATGACAGAAATTGAAAATTTCAATCTTTTGATAGTCATGTAAATTGTAAATGACAAAAATTAAATATTTCAAAACAAAAAAAAAAACTGATAATCGACATAAAAGGTATTCCTCGAAGTATAAAATAACATATCGTTTGATGAACCAAATAACTAAACTTAAACAAACAGACATATTAGCAAACCAAATCACTCCCCACGTGCAATAAACATCAGCTACATACTATCTTTTTACTTAACTGGGAGTGTCTTCAGCATATGAAATTGTTTGTCATTTTCTATCTACCAAGCACATCCTTTGAGATGTTCATTTTCATTAAAACCTTGTACTGCTTGTACTTCAGCATATACCTCTGATGAATCAAGGTTATTAGTATCAACATGGATAAAATCTTCAAATGATAAAGCCATTCTAGCAATCGAATAAGCAATAACATATTTGACAACACCTCTTTTCTTCGTCGGAAGAATATCAGAAGAATTTGATGCACGATTTATATGTGTGAATTAATTTTACTTTCTGATTTAGTTATAACTCACTACATGACATGAAAAGCCAAACACAACAGACTAACAGTTGTAACAATCCAAGAAAATTAGAAAACAATGCATATAGAAAGCGGAGAAGACAAAAGCATCAACAAAGCGATAAAGCTAGAAAACAAATACAGAGCTGCATCATAAACACATATCACACAGCAATATCCAGGGGCATAGAGTATTTTGTTAAAACTTTCCAAAATCCAGTCATAGTGCCACAAAGATCACAAAACCCATTCATAACATATTCATAAATTTAGTCAGAAACACCGAATTTTGATAGGCATTCAGAAAACATGGTAATTCTAAAATAGAAAAACAAAAAATGAAGGAGAGAGGCTTGAAGACTAACCTTCAAATTTGATCCAAAGAGACGTGTAACTCCTTCTTCTTACTTCTCTAGCTCGCAACTTTTTTAGGATGCCTTTAAGCGACAAGGCTCGCAATCTTTGTTTTCCAGGGTTTTATCATAGGCTTTTGGCCTTTTTTTTATAATAAGTTTGGGGCTATTTATTTTTTTTAAATGAAAAGTTTGGTTTTTTTTTTGTTATGTAAGTTTTAGCACACTAGAAAATATGAATTCCCACATTATGGAAATTGTGAAATTACGCTTATTTTGGTGGAAATTAAACTCGGGAATTTGATACCTTAATTTTCATGATTTTTTTCATGCGTCATTTAATAAATTCCACGCTTAAGTTGCAAAATAAGGGAATTGTCAATTTCTCAACTTAAATTCCCGACTTGAAGCTAAATTCCAAATAATTTTCTCCCATCTAAACGAAGGATAAATCAAAGCATTTCTCCACTGAATTAAAACCCGTTGGCCATGTAACGTATAACTTGTAACCAAACGAAAATATAAAATTTCAAAAGCAAGAAATCCGTAGCCGCCCGCATAGAACAAAACCTCTCTCTCCTGAATTATTAATCAGATCAGCACTCGGATCACGTGGAAAACGAGCGATCTAGGCAAAGTAGGCACCGTATGAAAAACGGACAAACATGACAGTTGTTACGAAAACATAGACGACACACACGTTGATCTTTAACCGGTGCCACGTGTGCACCCGAATTGATTGTTCAAGTCAAGCTCCGACACAGAGACAAGTCCCCCGTCCTAAGCATCGTAGCCCCTGAGCCCAACCTCCCTCCACTTCTTTCCACCACATCATCAGGTTGTTGAACCCGGCCCCACCACTCCTCCGTCCTTTGTCCCGTGACGTGGCACCAACATAACCCTAACATTTTTATCCAATTCGTAAATTAAAGAAAATTCGATTTCTTTTTCTTCTTTTTTATGAGGTTGCCGTCTGCTTTGGAAGCGTCAGTTAAGATAAGAATAGAAGGGAGGCCACGTCAAGAGGGCGGTTGCCAGCTAAAACGCATTTGTGGGGGGATTTTGTATTTTATTTTTTGGGTGTTTATAGTAACTTTTGGCGGGTTTCTCGAAAAAGACAGCATCTCTTTTTGGTTTCGGGTTTTGGGTCTTTGGGTTTTGGTTGCTTCGGGATTTGTGTCAAGTGGAGATGACTTCATGCCCATGATTCCCGCTATCCTCCATCGTACCACATCTCTTGTTATGTCGTACATGCATGTCCTTGCGCTCGCAACGACACCGTTTTAGCCATTGCTTGCAAGCAGTTCATAAAAATTTATTTCCCAGGTAAATTCACATAGAAACACATGTACGTAACGGTCAAATTAATTGAAATTTAAGACTTCGGTGATTTTTAGTATTATTAATTTTATTATTGGATTTTATAACGTTGAAAAATGATATATAATTGGTGTGTTGATTTTTTTATTTTATTTTTTTTGGGCAAAGGTGTGTTGAATATGTTAGGTGGGATGTGATGTGATGGGTTCTATACTTTATCTGCATAACTGTATAAACTAAAAAGTTGTGTGGTTCAATTTACTTTTGGTTTATAATTTTTTTAAAGAATTTTTTAATTGAGAATAGCAATAACATATTAAACTCATCAGATACTACGACTAGAACCGAGAACTTTCAATTTATAGTTTATCATTTAACAAAGATGTAGTGCGATTATAAAGACCATATTTTTTTTTTCCTTATTTCTTTAAAATAAAGACAAGTTTGAAATTGCCATCTCCAAACCAATTGACTAGTAGTCTAGCACAAAAAAAAAAGGGACATATCTTCAGACTGTTTTAATGGCACTGGTTGCTGCTGGGAGGAGGGGACCCTGAGAGATACATAATTGATGGCTCACCCAATTACTCTATCTTTATCACTTTTGTTGCTTTTGGTTGCATTTGCTTGGTTTGTTTGACATAGAAATGTGCATGTATTATAGGTCCTACTTTTTCATACTTTTCTTCTGTATTTATATACATACTTGACAATTGCTTCTAATAATGCTGGTTCATTAATTATCATGGTAGGCCATGGGGAAAAACCCCATTGTTCTCATTGTGAAATTTGTTTTTGTAGTTTTTCTACATTCAACTCCACGACAATCAAAAATTTGAATGGTTTTATATTTTAACTAGCAAAAAAATAAAATTAAGGGCTAAAAAATCTATATATAGTCCTTTTTTATTGAAGAATTCTTTAAATAAACATTATTTGAGGAGCACCTTTGATTTTTTTTCAACAATCCAACCCATCTAAAATAAGCCAATGCATGAGTTATATGAGTTTATTTGCCTCAGATTTTGGTTCGGCTAAAAAGCATTTTCTGACAACTAAAGCGTTTTTTTATACTATTTGGCAGAAGAAAAAAGAACTTAAAAGTATTTATGAGTCATAAAAGATTTTTCTGTAGAAGCAACTACCATAAAGCCTATGAGCAGAAATGCTTGCTTACAAAAGTAATTTGAATTAGACTCTAACAAAATTGAGATTTTTACAGATCGTGCTTTCAAAGAACAGGTGTAATCCAATATGGGAGATTAATCATACTGTTTTTCATCTAATGAGTAACGACTGCTTATCAAAACTATACTTAATTGACGTGTAGATATGATAGGGATGGTCAAACCCATTGAAGTGTAAAGTTAAATATATATATATATATATAATATATTCATCTGATCATGCAAACAGATGGCAAAATATATAATTGATTGGATCCTGTTCCCCGTTGAAAATTACCTCCACTCCCCTTTCATCTTCATCTTCATCTTCATCTTCTCATTCATAAAGTAGTCACAAATCTTTTTCAATCAAACGTTGCCCAAACCATTTTATTATATTTTGAGCTTGGCCTAACCATATTCTGAAAATTACCTAACAGTTTCAAATATCTCGAGGAATTATTTTTTTAGAGCATCTTCAACAGCTTTAGAATGCTAAAATAGGTGAGTCATATCATCAAAACTCTCTCTAACAATCTTGTCAAACTCAATCATCAAAGCTATAACCTCTTTCTCTCTCTTTAGAATTGGTAAGTTACTTCAGCTTTTCAAATTGCCACGTAAGTCAACAAACGTCAATTTGAAGATGCTCTAAACATTGTAGAATGAGCCTAGCTTAAAACTATGATGGGACTTGTTTAGAAGCTAATTCTACTATGATTGAGCCTACCTATGATCATCACGCCCATACTTTAAGGTTAAATTTTACAGTTGTATGGCATTATGTATGACATTGAGGGAATAATGATATAATCCATAATTTAATATGAGATTAACAAGTCTTGTGAGTGGGGGGGTTGTCATTAAGTCTCTCTCTTTCTCATACTAAATTACTAGCTGAAGATTACAATAATTATAAGGATAAATATATGATCATAGAAGCACAGCTTGCAAGGCTAAGTTCAAGCTTATGATTGATTAAGCATTTATGCGGATTACTTTTGCTAATATAATCCATCTTCCTTTTTCTCCTTTATTCCCAACTGAAAACTTGGTGGCCTTCCCTTCCTACTACAACCAAGCACACATTGATGGGATCTAAGCAACATTTGATGCCCCTTAATTTATGGCATTGGATTTATCCTTCCTTTTTTTTTATCAAGTACTGTACCTTCCATAAGGCTGTCTCCAAATAATGTTTTAGATACATCATACATTTAATGGTTGCAGTATTCACACTTTCCTCCTGTAGGGGATGCCCTTTTCATAGCATGAGGTTAGCGGGGATGCCATTTTCATTTTATCGCATCCTTAAACTATGAGTGGCCGAAGGGATGCTGGAGACAAACGAACACATTCACATGTGATTGTCAGTCGTTAATGCATATAAATATGTGTAATTTGCTATCACGTATGAATGACTAATTAACTAAATTATTTGCTTTCTTTTTTCTCTAATTAAAAAAAGCAGTAGAATATCCTAATTAATTTAAAGGGAATTGAGAATATTATAGAAAAAGACAAATATACCTTAAAAAAAATATACAAATTTATAAATAAACCCAATCCTAGACATGTATTTATAAAAAAACCCACGCACTATTTAAAGATAGAAACACACCCAAAATCAACCCCAAAGTCAACTTTTTGGGTGTGTTTATAAATGGGTTTTGAGTGTGTGTAATGATGGGTTTTGGGTGTGTTTATAAAGTGTTTTGGGTGTTGGGTTTTTTTATAATTTCAACCTCCATTTTGGGTGTTTTAGTGAAACTCCCAAAAAAATATATGTTAAAGAAGGAGCTGCACCAGAATATTAGAGGGCCCTAACCGCCCCGATGATTTGGGTATTTGTCATATTAGAGGACCCTTGTGTTGGGGCCTTGGGTTAGGTCGGAGGTCAGTGTATTTACAAACTGAACGCTCATGGCCGGTTGCCCAAATAACCAGAAAAATCCAAAAATGTCCATATATCCAATGTAATTATGAGAGTTAATAACAAATATGGCCTTTCTTTTGAAAACGGTCATATCCCCAACTCAGAACCAAGCTTTCAGTTTTAAGTCAATATAGGCAAACAAAATGTTTCACGGCCCAAACCGTTCACATTGCAATTTCCATATGATGTTATCATGTCGAAGAAGTTATTATTAGTCTGACATGTTATGTTATCATGTTATCGATCCGAATCACGTATAGTTAAATTGTCAAAAAAGTTATCATTTCAGTATGACATATTATGTTATTACGTTATTAATCTGAATCGCATATAGCAAAGTTGTTGAACTCGTTCGCTTTCTTCTTTTGAGTGGTAATGGAAAAAACTTAGTTGGAGACCAATTAGTGGTAAACACTATTAACAAGTCAAGAAAGCCGCCTAACATCACCAAAACTTGGTAATGATGATTTTTTTGAGGTCTGTTATTGGACGGTGGGTTTGGTCCTTGTAGGGTCGTCTGTGATTCTTTGTGTTGTTTGGGAATGTAGGGTCTGTGATGTGCTTGCTATCTCTTCAGTTAGGATGGTTCTTAATTTCTTGTTCGTTTGTGGCCGCTGCTGGGCTTTATAATTATTGGACCTTTCTTTTTTTCTTTTCTCTCTCTGTTTCTGTGTTTCTTGATTGCGACTTCTAACTGCTTACTTCCATTTTTTTCGTATTGATTTGAAAGTATGTAGTTGAGGCATGGCCACCCTATATTATTCCTGCTTGACTTTGCTTCTTTTTTTTTTCTTTTTTTTTTCTGTAGGTTTAAAAAGATAATAATAGATCTGAAGGTACATGTAATTATGTTTGATTATTTATTAAAATCAAACAAAAGGTAAAGAGTAAGAAATTTTGATCGCCGCCAACCCCATTGGCCGAAAGCTCCTCATCTATTGGTAGACCACTAGAGCTCACTCACTCTAAAATGTTTGAATTCAACCTGCAAAATAATGGCTGAAAAGAAAATGCACAATAATTTTGGACTTGACGTGCTCGCTTCAAAAGGAGAGATTATAGAATACTACAGTAGTACGGTTACGTGGTACATCTTTTATACGTGTTATAATATTAGTGGATATTAATACTATCACGTGACCATACTACTGTAATATTCTATAATTTATCCTTAAAAAGAAAATTTTTTTTTAAGAACAATTATTTTCTCAGTATCTACTAATTAGGTTCGTGCAATAAATCTTGTTCCAAGATAATTGTTGTCTGCAAAATAATTGCATTATATAATATGCTATAATATGCCCATAATCAGACAAATAGGTGTGAAGTTATTATTAAAGCGATCAAAGAGAGCCTCCCGCAGAGCGTCCTAAAACACATTTGAATTTAAAATTCAATGAGACCACAAAACCTTCAATCTACTATCTCATGCCATTTGTGAGTTACGACTTATGAATCGACGAATTTTACTATTCTAGTCTCGTATTAATGCTTGATTTATCTTCAAAGCTAGTTCATTTATAACCTTAAAGAACCGTTTGGTGAGTTGGATTATATAATTGTATAGGATTCATAATCGTAGTCAAATGTTTGGTGGCCTAAAAACACCATGGATTGGATTATGTCTAATCATATTAAAGCCAAATGTAGTAGCACATTTCAATTAATCCTACCAAAATGTTGGGATTAAGTCAGATTAAGTATGTCTAATCCTACTAAGCCAGGTCATAGCAAATTTCAATTAATCCAACCCCATAATCATGTGTAGTACCACACACATTATTGGACTAGTGTCCGATATAATTCAATGCAATTCAATTCTACCTCTTAATCCAATATAATCTCAGTCAACAAACATGACCTAAAAACCTCGGTTGGTGGATCGGTCTAGACATAATTATTCCAATCAAACTGGATTAGAATCGTAGCCTATATTTGGTGCACCAATAGAGATTTTGGAATGGACGTAGGTCTCAATGGGACATGACTCAAATCCGAGTTTTACGTCAACAAGCTCTATCCAACATAGAAAGCTCAATCTAGTGTTGTCCAGACCGCCTTAGAATTTGTATTTTCAGAAACTCAAACTGGACCTCCTTTGCCACTAGAAAATAAATGTAATTGGGCTAAGACTGAGCCACTAAAATTGGGCCTCTTTTTGTTTGTGTCTCTCTTCGGCTCAACTAAGCCCACATTTCGGCTCATCACAAACAAACCAGTGAGCCACTGACACACAATATGCGCCATATGGCGGTGGCATCACCGCTTTTAACCTCACCACCACCAACAGTATCTCCATTTCTCCGACAAACCCGAAGCTACAAAAGGACCTTTATCCGGTCGTCCTCATCAGCATCATCGCCAATGGACCTTCACCACCCGAAACGAGTCGTCGTATGCGGCGGCGGCGTCATCGGCGTATGCACCGCTTACTTCTTAGCCAAAAGCGGCGCCGCCGTAACCCTCGTCGAGAAATCCTCCGTGGCTTGCGCTGCCTCCGGAAAAGCCGGCGGCTTCCTCGCCCTCGATTGGTGCGACAGCGGGCCCCTCAGTTCCCTGGCCCGCGCCAGCTTCAACCTCCACCGTTCGCTTGCTCAAGAACTCGACGGCCCCAATTCTTACGGCTACCGATCCCTCACCACTCTCAGCCTCACCGTCACTGAGTCTCAGAGCTCGAAACCCTCCGGAAAGTCCGCTTTGCCGTCTTGGGTTGATGGGCCGGGTCGGAGTCCGAGAACCATCGGGACCACGGAGACCACGGCCCAGGTCCATCCTCAGCTCTTTACCCGGACCTTGATTTCGAAGGCGGCGGAGGATTATGGCGTCGACGTGGTGATTGGGAAATTGGAGCACTTGGGAGTGGACAATGGGCGAGTGAACTCGGTGGTTTTGGAGGGAGGACGAGTGATTGACTCGGACGCTGTCGTTTTGGCGCTGGGGCCATGGTGTGGGAAATTTGAGCTGTTGTCGTCGTTGTTCAGAGTGTACGGTATAAAGGCTCATAGCATTGTGTTGGAGCCTAAAGAACCTGAGGCTATAACCCCTCATGCGCTTTTCCTGAGTTACTATCCGTCTCAAGGAGGAAAGCCCTTGGACCCAGAAGTGTACCCTCGCCCCACAGGTACCAAAGTTCCAACCTTCGATTGACATTTTACAATGATCAAACAATTTCAATTTATTTGATTCGGAAAAAATTAACACATTCTGATCATTTTTTCTTATCTGCGTATCCATATTTCAAATCATTTGATTAACATGTTAAAGTAATCTGAAGAAGTATACATTTTGATCGGTACTCTCATCTGGGTATCTTAAAACTAGTATGCTTGCAAACTAAAACTCGTTGAAAATTTCCAACAAGACAATGCCTGGCGTTTCATAACAATGCTTCAACTTCAAAAGGGCTAATCTGGCATGATCTATTAGCAAAACCTTTTTCAAGTTTAGTGACTGAATGGTTGATTGGATTTGTGGATTGCAGGTGAGGTGTATGTGTGTGGGATGTCCGCAGAGGCAGAGATACCGGATGATCCGGAGCAAATAGTGGGCAATCCGGAGTCGATAGAGGTGCTGAAAAGGGTGGCAAGCAGTGTGTCAAGCCATTTGAGAGAAGGAGAGGCACAGGTGAAGGCAGAGCAAGCATGTTTCCTGCCCTGTACTGATGATGGTGTCCCTGTGATTGGGGAGGTACCAGGGGTTAAGGGGTGTTATGTGGCTACTGGGCATAATTGTTGGGGGATTCTGAATGGTCCTGCCACTGGAGCTGCTGTGTCTGAGCTTGTGCTGGATGGGAAAGCTAGCATTGTAGATCTCAGTCGGTTTAGTCCGGCAAGATTTGTTGGGCTTAAGAAGGGTTAAGACATGAATCTGGTGTAGACGGATTTAGAGCATTGAGGAAGTGGAGTGAAGTCATGTTGTATCTGGAGGTAAATTAAATACAGATTCATTTTCTTTTTTATCTGAAAACTTTCAAAACATCCCCACACTTACATGTTGTATATCTGTCGACAAAAGCAAAATGTTAAAAGAACTTTTACTTATATCAGTGTCAACTGATAACATCTTTTTAAACCACTGCGTGTAGTGTTTTTTTTTTCTTTTTTTCAGTTGAAGGTAAGAAAGAATCTGAATATGGGCGTTGGGGTTGCTGATTCTTTTTATTTAGGCAGGCTGTATTTGATCATAGGTAGCTATCAGTAAGGAATCAAGCAGCGGTGGTCAAAAGAAATAAGCTGTTGCAGTTGCCAGCAAGCAAAGCAAGAAGGCATGTAGCAGCTGAGTATGGTAGTTGGAAGATAGTTAAGACTGTCAGGAGTTTGTGTAATTAGCTGTAATTGTTTGTTCCCTGCCGTGTGTGAGAAGCAACGCAAAGGAATGCGGTTGTATAAGTACAAGCCATTGTAAAAATGACTGATATTCATGAAATGGAAGATTACAAATTAGTAGGCATCAGTCTTCTTGCCATCCAGCTGGACCCTTGTCTTTTTATGTTTTATAGGTCTGGAGCTGGACCCTTGTTGCTCTGGAAAATTTGCACACTAATGTAAGTTTCGGTTATGGAACCAGGGCTATTCTGAGTGAAAAACGCATATGCACCGGAGATGTCATTGTGGCGGTATGTATTCTAACTTTCATATGCTACACTGGCAGCATCCCGAACAATCAGGGGTGAATCTATGTTGCCCATAATACTACACAACCAAAATAATAATAAAACAAATAATTGATAATATCGATAATGAATCAATAATGAATTGTTTTAAGAGGAATGTTAGCAACTCTCTCTAACCTCTTTTTTTTTTTTTTTTTTTTTTTTTTTTGTCATGTGTTATTCTCCTTACACTTAAAACAACGTCATTAATATATTATAAAAGCTAACTTTTGCTTTCCAAGTTTACCCTTATTAAATGTATTCAATTTATCCAAAAAAAATTCACAACTTTCTTGACATCTTATTAATTTTTTTTCTAACGTCAATTATTTTTTTAAAGAAAATATCTAATTTTAAGAGAAAATGTCCCTTTTTTTTCTTTTTCTTTTTAAACACAAAGGGTTTAGATAGGAAAAAAAAAGTGCTTTGTGTTTAAAAAAAAACGGACATTTCCTTTTTTTAGAAAAAAAATCATACATTTTCTTTATAAAAAAATAATTGACGTTTTAAAAAAAATGGTAAGAAAGTTGTGAATTTTTTTTGGATAAATTGAATACATTTAATAAGGGTAAACTTGGAAAGCAAAAGTTAACTTGTATAATATATTAATGATATTGTTTTAAGTGTAAGGAGAATGACACATGTCAAACAAAAAATAGAGAAAGTTCAAAGGAGAAGGTTAGAGAGAAGCAGTGGTGGAGCCATAGTGGGGTCATTGGGGTCGCACGAGTCACGACCTCTTGGAAGCCATGGAAATAGGCTTAGAGGCCATTGGAGCTGCTGGTGTGACCTCTTGGAGCTGCACACCAAGTGGTTGACGAAATGTCTGAAAGAACGATGGGTTGCAAGCTAAAGAAGAAGGCTAGCGCGTGCAAGTTTTTTTTTTTTAAACGACCTGGCCAAAACAACGTCGTTTTGGGCCAGGTTTGAAAAAATAAAAAAAGACCAGCGTATCCTCTCTAGCCACTGCTTCTCCAAAACACAACTTGACGGAATCTGTCCTTGAGCCAAAGTTCAAATGTATTTTACATATTCTTGGCCACACAGAATACTTTGCTCTTCAGCCTGTGAGACACTATAATTGAAGTCAAAGCAAAATGGCAAATTGCTATCTATTGGCCTCTAGACCATCACAAAGCATTCTTGCCCCAGTAATAACAAAGTTTACATTTTTAATATCCATTTGAAGCTGCAACTTTTGCCACTCTTACGCATCAGCTTGTGCATGCCATTCTAATTTTTTTTAAAAAAAATTTAAAACTTAGGCAGTAGTTTAATTAAGGAATTTAGGATAACTACATAATCTCCTCTCTCCTCTCTGCTCCCTCCCTTTTCTATGTGATCTCGAATAAAATGATGTCTCAAGTTTATGTGTTTAGTGCGTAAATGAAGTATGAGATTCTTAGAGATGTTTATCGCACTAATTTCCAGTAACAATGTGAGTTTTTATTTTCATTTTTTTGCATATGTAGAATATATATGTTGATTCCATCCTAAATTTTTTTTTGGGACTTTTACACTAAGACCCCTTGTGTTTCAATTCTTGGCTCCGCCACTGTAGAGAAGGTTGCTAGCATTCCCCTTGTTTTAATTCTTTAAAGATTTGAAGGGTGAAACTCAAATAGTTTTATTTTGTATTTGCATTGCATGTTTTATTAATTTATTTTTTACTAGCTTCTATCTTATGTATTAGATGTCTTTTGAGGGGTATGACTCGTTATGTCCTCCCTACCTAGGTGTATTATTTTTGTTATTAATAAAAGTCGCTCATGCCGCTGAATTTCTTTGTAAGGTAAATCCAGCCTAATCCATTTTAAAATATTAGATCCGTCATTGCAAATAATCACACATTATTGTTGTGTTTTAATTTTTTTATATTACAATACACGATTGGCTTGAAATACCTTGTAGCATCCCCTATTATATAGCATTTGTTTACCTGAAAGTTCTTGTAGCCCTGCCTTATCCTGTTATTGAGAATGCAAAAATCAAGCATTGGCCTTCAAGGCCTCGTGTTTGGGTCAGAATTGTAAGCCCATTATTCTTGTTGTTAAGAATCCCTGCATACACGTTAAGAGGCTAGTACTTGCGCACGTGGAAATATGCAAAGCTTTTAACCCCAAACCACTGAGTCGCTTATTGTTGCCAGAGACACTCTACTGAATGATAATATGTTGTCGGAAAATGTTAGATTTATCATAGTTTCATATCATATTGTGCATCATTTCTCTAATAGGTGATACACAATCTGACATATAAATACGATAAGCTTAACAATACCTTTGTGTATATTAGTCCAATTTTGAAGTTATACTTCTTCTTAAATGAGAAACGAATGCTATAACTGTTGGAAATGAATGCATTATGCATATCGAGTTGACACTCTCTCTCGTTTGGCTCCAAAAACAAAAAAACAAAAAAAGTTTACACTCTTTCATATGCATGTGAAGAGGTCCACGGATGGGAGGAGAAGGACAAACATTTAGCTGCAACCCTATTATGTACCATGCAAACAAATCAAATTTACGGTCACGTGCAAAGAAGAGTCTGATATGATGTTAGACAATTACCAATCTTAAAAAAACCAAACAATATACATCGAACTTACAAGACCAATAGAGGGATTGTTCATTGTTCCAACTTCCTACTATAAAGAGTCCTCCTCACTAACAGCTAAAGTTGTGTCCATACCACTAGACACCAAATTTGGTGAGCAAATGTGTAAGTGATACACACGAGCTGGGCGTCCTTTTTGTTGTGAGAGTTAATAATTTGAGGGAACCCACATGCCAAAGGAATTAATAAAAAGCAGTAAAGAAAGAAGCCGTTGTTTAACAGCTTAGCTTAACAACAATGCCTCAATTTAATACTTTTTAGTACAATCTCTCTTGCTCCAAAACATATATATTGCTTAGGGAATAATATACCTATATATGTGTTTTTATAATCTATTCTATTGAGATAGACGATAATATATTAAATTTACACATATTATATGGATGCTATGATATGAACTTAAAATCTTGTCTAAGAAAGCAATTACTATAAACCGTTACACTAGCGGGAATAATAGAATTTTAGTTATATGAAAAACTAATGCTAGCTCGCATCATATCATTCTCATCATGACTTTATTCCCTACGGATAGGAATTTTGTTCACCAATAATAAAATACAATATTATTATTATTATTAGGTGCATTAATTGTGATGAAGATTTTTCCCATAAATCTGTGCCAAATGTTTGCTGATCCCCAATGTGTGGACACAAATTAAGACAAAAATGATAGGAGATAAAGCAAGCAAAAACCATGTTGTTGCTCACAAGTTACATTATAAAATTTTAGACCCAATTTGTATTTTATTAGCGTACTAATCTAAGTTGATGGGATGAGTTGTTAACTCTGTGGCTTTGTGCTCACGGGGTCGACTTCATTTACCGAAGCTTGACCAACTAATTTCATATTAATTCAATTCAATGTGTTCATTCTCTTCTGATTCTGGTCTCATTTACAAATTATATATACTTAAATTAAATTAAACGGCGTAAATAGCAAGTGATATAGCACGTGCTCTTACAGCTTAGATTAGCTTTTCAATGGGATCCAAGTGGGTTATTAATTATATTTGGAGCTATGTATGTGCTTAGTTTTATTTTTATTTTTATTTTAGGGTTTAATGCTGCGCTAAGCATCATTTTGAATAGGATAAAGTGATGTTTGGTCAAATTTACTGAAGTAATGAGTAACAGCCATCCCTCTTTGAGGACTTACACAAGGGGTCTTAGCCCATTTTTTAGTTCTAACAAATTACTCATAAAGAGAGATTGTCGGCAGTGAAACTCGAACCTAGACCTGTATAGCGCGAACAGAACAATCTTTACCAATTGAACCAACTCTTATTGGCATATTCACTTTGAAGTAATAATAATAAGAGTAAATACTGATATGACAAGGCAAATAGGGTTTGCCTATCCTTTAGGCCCTTACTTTAGAGATGCTTATTAAGCAAAGAAGCCACAGGGACAAAGCCAAAATCCACTGCCGACTGCCCTACAGATCACTTGAGAATCCCAGCGCCATACTTATGGTTATGGCCCAAATGTGCCCATGTTTACTAGAAAGTCTTGGATATTTCTACTTTATAATTGTCCTCTCTCTCTCGAACTTTGTTTGTGATTTATCTGTCCCTCAATCAGTTGCACAGTACATTAAAAAAAATCAACTGTTTTTTTTCTTTTTCACCAAACTTGGTAAAGTAAATTTTTGACTCTTTTGATGATTTGCATATCATTTTTTTTGGTGACATGATATAGAGAGAGAGGTCTATAATTCTTTCTCTATTGGAAGGGGCTAATTGAAACATAATTAACCTCTTTATTCCCCCAAAGTTTGACCAATTAAACAAAGTTACAGCTGACATGGGGGAATTGACATTTTAGAACCCATGCAAATATATAAAATTACCCTCATCATCACCTATAATTAAGAAAATGTGGTTCATAGGATACTTCTTTCTTAACCTCTAAGACTATTGGAACAAATATTCTATTACTTTATTACATATATTCAACCTTCAAATCTATAGCAGTAACTCCGGTCTGAAATCAGCTTCTACTGTACTGATGGAATTTATGGGTTTTCCTCACCCGGTTGTTGTGCTCGATGATCAAGAACTCAACCACCTAGAAATAGTTCAGACTTTTTTTTGTTTTTTTTCAAATATAATATAAGCGATAAATTACTTTAACTTAGTCTAATTTACAGAGAGGAAAATCAGAACTTGAGTGCATGGTGCGTGCTCACTGCCCTTACCAACCAACTTAATCCACATAATATTTTTTTGTTTGTTTTGGTTAAAGTAGAAAATGAAAACCTTAAGAGATGTCACAATCGCGTGACATGCAGAGAAGTAGAAGTGAGGAACACGATCCGTTCATTGGGGGGAAGAAACCAAAGTAGAATGCTTGCTTCGTTCACTTCAAGTAAGTTCAGCTATGGTCTTGTCTTATCTTCATATATGGACAGTCCAAGGTGTCACTTACTCTTTACCTTAGAGGTGAGAAATTAATTGCTTTCATATATACATGATGAGTAATGTTTGCCCCGACCCGACTTCAAGATGGCAAAACCTATGAAAAATTATGTATGTTGATACTTTGAAAGAAGTCTTATTCTCTAACCCCTTTTCGTATAAATAGACCCTCCATATGCCAAAGCATGAAATGATTGAATTGGCTCAACAACAATGTGATGATTACTCTTGTGAGTCAGATAAAGAGGAGGATGCTAGTTATAATTAGGAATTTACTGACAAATTAACATCTCTTTAATTTTTTTTTCCCCTAAGTTGAAGGATATTTTGCAAATTTTAGGTTGTTATTGCATTTACAAATTCATACTTGAGTGGTTACAAGCTCTTATTTGTGTTTTTATAAGAGGTCATCATGAGTTCCATCAATACATTTAACATTTTTGAGTCATGACATGTCATAAAGCAACAACTTATATACTAGTGTTCAACTTAAAACAATGAGCGAGTCTCATTCTGATTACATAAAACAAACTTGAAAGAACGAATCTTGCTTGAGAAAGAGAGATATAATCAACCATATGATTAATAAATGCAGTGCACGTGGCAATATTACTCTTGAAACCTAACGTCTACATGTGACACATGATAGTGTCCCAATTACTCTCTTTTTTTCGTTTGTTATGCTCCAATTACTTTTTATTTAGAAAGTGAGCAAATCATGTATAAGAGAAAGAAAAATTTCCTAAACTTACTCGATGGAATAAATTATTGTATTGTACTATAACATGACCATGTGTATGTATTGTACTATAACATGACCATGCGTATGACTAGAACTCAATCAACTAGACATACATGCGATCACCATTGGAAGGTCTTTGAAATCTATTTTGCTTAGTTATTGAAGTAGCAATATTTGACATATATAATAGAGATGTTTTTCCAAAAGGCTCGAGAAGATTCTTAACCCTGGTGAGTTTTAGCATTCGTTGTCTATGCCATTGTATTAGCTTTGGTTGATCCAGATTGACCTTTTGAAAAGTTATTTCCTTTGGTCATCTTCCAAAAACAACCATGGCCCTACCTCCACCTTCAACAGTAAAAAACATCTCTCCTCTCTCACTCTCTATCATCTGTTACCTGCTTTTTAACATAAAGAAAGAAAAAAAAGATAAATGCTTTGGAGCTTTTCAAGCCCATTTTATTCTTTAGAAAACATTTATCTTAAAGTTTAGGAGTAAAAGCAGCTTTTCTTGACAGTAGACAGGAAAATTATACCCTAATCTGAACACAAGCACTAGACTTTTCAACCTTGGATTAATTAATATGTTACGGATCACCTACTCTTTTGTTATTGGTTAATTTTTTCTATAAAGAGCCAAAGTGGTCAGTAAATGAAGCTGTCCTCGCATAATTAAAGAAAGTAAGAAAGGAGAAAAAGATTAGATGGCGATGGATGATCATGAGATAAAGCATGCATCCCCATGGTCTTAAAGCTTTTAGCTTTTAGCTTTTAGATCAATTCTTGACTCAAGGAGCTGCATGCACCGGTGCAGTGGAGGACCAAACCCAGAGAGCTAAGCAAGACTTGGTGACAAAAGAAATTTAATGTAAAATGTGCATCTTGCTTTGGCATTTCTTAAAAGTTCCAAAAAAGAGATATGGTGGTCCGGCTAGAGAGCCTGTCCGCCATAAAAATTTGGACAAAGTGGAGCTACCAGAAATGATAGCAGATTGATCTTTTCCACTGTGATCAATTGCTGATTTCAAAGCTTTGGTCCCCAGACGCCTTGATGGGTATTTTTGCTCTGATCAATAATATCCCTTGATAACCTAAAAATTAATTGTAGCTTGTGAATAAACGTGGGTCGTTTGATTTATTATTACCTTCGATAATGTTCTTCTTGCATCTTGATAGTCGGTACCTGCATCCAAAATTGAACAGTAGGCATCTTAGATGAGACCAATACCGAACACACAGGATCCTGCCATTCAAAGTTGAACAGTAGGGCACTAGAGATGACACCAAAACTTTTCAAATCCAATAATGATATTCTGGACTTGTGGTGGGATGACATTATTATCACTACACTGAATATTGAGAAAATTATTGATCAGTACGAGCACACGTAACATGCCGACGAATTTTCATAGAGAACAATTGTCTATGGGTGAATCTCGTACGTTATATTTCAGAGTCCGGCTCAATGTATCGGGCCAACACAATAATCTCTACGTTGAAGATGGAAATGGGATTGAGATGTTACACATTTAGGTAGCATATGCCATCTGGCTTGCAGGAGATTTAGGCCATTAGCCTATTTTACTCGAGCGTTAAACTGGCAGTGGCAGTAATATAATAATGGGAAACTCAGATTAAAATAAAATAAAGCAGATGGTTTTTGTAAAGTCAATCTAAATAATCAGAAAGAGTTTCTGAAACTCCCTAACCCAACCTACATGTCATGTAGCAAAGATGCTATTCGCGTCCTACTTTTTTTTTCTTTTTCTTGTTTCTTAAATGTGAGCAAAGGCAGAGAGAGAGAGAGAGAGAGAGAGAGAGAGAGAGGCGAACGACGGTGAGTGCATTTAATCATTTCAGAAAGCCTTAATTTTTATATCTGCTGCTGCTGCAGATAAGCTGTGTGAGCATATTGGTGCCAAGGTTTGGTCCTGTGAGCTGTTTATCCCAACACAACTTTTCCCATCATATTTTCCTTTTAACAAATCCCGCATCACATGGCCTCAGTTTTTTCTCCCAAACCATCATAATCATAAATCTCACTTGTCTTTCTCTCTCTACCTGTTTGTGTTTTTCAATATAGAGAGGAGAGAGAGAAACAGAGATGTGGGATCACTGTGCAGAAAAATTATGAGCACCCAAAGATACTGCGCCAGTCTCCATTTGTGGACATGTCTTCTTCTTCTTCTTCTTTCAGTGCAATCTTTTGGGCTTGACACAGATGGCCTTCTTCTACTTTCCTTCAAATTTTCCATTCTTCAAGACCCTCAACGTGTTCTTGAGACCTGGAATTCGCACGACGACACGCCATGTTCATGGAGAGGTGTCGTTTGCGGAGGAGTGTCGTCTGATACGTGCCAAAGAGTCATAGGCCTGGCTCTGCCCAACTCTCAGCTTCTGGGTTCAATCCCATCCAATCTTGGCATGATCCAGCACCTTCAAAGTCTCAATCTTTCCAACAATTCTCTCAATGGGTCTCTGCCAATCTCCATATTCAACGCCACGGAGCTTCGAGTTCTTGACTTGTCGTACAATCTCATCTCCGGTGAGCTGCCAGACACCATATCACAGCTCACCAAGCTCCAGCTCCTCAACCTCTCCGACAATGCCTTGGCGGGAAACTTACCCACCAATCTCACTTCTCTCCGCAGCCTAACGATCGTTTCTTTGAAGAACAATTACTTCTCTGGTGGTCTTCCAAGCGGGTTCAAGTCCGTACAGGTTTTAGATCTGTCTTCCAATCTGATCAACGGCTCTCTGCCTTCTGATTTCGGCGGCAACAGTCTGAGTTACTTTAACGTCTCCCACAACGGACTTTCCGGGAAAATCCCACCGCTGTTTTCCGAGATAATTCCAGGTAATGCCAAAACCGACCTCTCATTCAACAATCTCAGTGGCGAAGTTCCGGAATCTCAGGTTTTCTTGAACCAAGAAACAGAGTCTTTTCTTGGAAACCCTGATCTGTGTGGCCAGCCAACCAAGAACCCATGTCCTATTCAATCTTCACCCTCTTCTTCACCCAATGTTTCTTCACCAAATTCTCCTCCAGCATTTGCTGCAATTCCCAGGACTTTGAATTCATCGAACCCAGAAGCCATTTCACCAAGATCAGAGAAAGGGCGTTCACGAGAGAGCCAAAGCGGGCTTAGACCAGCAGCCATTGTTGGGATCATAGCTGGTGATATAGCAGGGATTGCACTTCTTGCTTTGATTTTCTTGTACATATACAGATTGAAGAGAAAGAAGAAGAGCAACAAATCTGATATCACCACAACGCTCAAGAAAGAAGCAAATTCCAATTCTACACCACCAGTCAATGATTGGTCTTCTTCCTCATCAGAATCAAAAGGGTTCACAAGATGGTCTTGCTTGAGAAAGAGAACCGAAGAAGAAGAGAGCTCAGATACCACCGCCTCCGACCCTGAAGATCATCAAACGGACCAAAATGCGCAAAAGGGTCAAGAAATCAAACGCCAACAAGAACAGGAACAGAGCAAAGGCGGGACCTTGGTGACTGTTGACGGTGAAAAGGCGCTTGAGCTCGAGACACTACTCAAAGCCTCAGCTTACATCCTTGGAGCCACTGGTTCAAGCATAATGTACAAGGCGGTTCTTGAAGATGGCAGTTCCCTAGCGGTTCGCAGAATCGGCGAGCACAGTGTGGACCGGTTCAAGGATTTTGAGAACCAAGTGAAGCTGGTGGCCAAGTTAGTCCACCAAAATCTGGTTCGAATTCGTGGGTTCTATTGGGGGGTGGAAGAGAAGCTCATCATCTATGACTTCGTTCCAAATGGCAGCCTCGCAAACGCCCGTTACAGTGAGTTCTCTGTCTCTCACCCTGTTTCTCTCTCTACGTTGCTCTCTGTCTGTTTGTGTATGCGCATGTTAGTGGAACAGTATTGATCTTTACTAAAGTGCGCCAGGGGAGACCCTGACGGTGGAGTGGGTGCACCTAAAAGCTTTGTTTTTCAATGCAAGAGAAGTCAACCATCAGCGGTGGAGTTTTTGCCATTTCTTACCCCATAGGTCTTCTGATAGCGATGACCAAATCAATAATTTAGGACACATAATGTGCCAAATGTTTTTATTGCTTGGGTCACTTTCTCTGGTTTTGTCTTTGTCCAATACGTGACAGTGAGTGAGTGAGTGTGTGTGACTTAGATTTTCAACTTGCGCCATGATTGAAAAGTCTGATGTCATTCCTTTACCAAAATTAGAATTTTGAGACTCATTTTAGGATGTGAAATTTTCAGGGAAAGTCGGCTCCTCGCCTTGTCATCTACCATGGGAAGCTAGGCTCAGGATAGCGAAAGGCGTAGCCCGTGGGCTTGCGTACCTCCACGAGAAGAAGCACGTCCACGGAAACCTCAAGCCCACCAACATTCTCTTGGACAATGACATGGAGCCCAAAATTGGCGATTTTGGACTCGAGAGACTTTTGTCGGGCGACACTAGCTACAAAATTGGAAGCTCAATCCGAAATTTCGGAAGCAAGAGATCAACCACCTCGCGCGATAGCTTTCAAGATTTTGGGCTTGGGCCTAGTCCGGGCCCAAGTCCGAGCCCTAGTTCCATGGGCACATCGCCTTACCATGCACCAGAGTCGCTTCGGAGCCTAAAGCCCAACCCAAAGTGGGATGCGTACTCATTTGGGGTGATATTGCTTGAGCTACTAACAGGGAAAGTTGTGATTATGGATGAGACAGGGCAGGGCCTTGGGCTTGCAGTTGATGACACAAGCAGGGCTTTCAGGATGGCAGATATGGCAATTAGGGCTGAGTTGGAGGGCAAAGAGGAGGCCTTGTTGGCCTGCTTCAAGTTAGGGTATAATTGTGCCTCACCTGTCCCACAAAAGAGACCAGCAATGAAAGAAGCCCTGCAAGTCCTTGAGAAATTCCCATCTTCATCATCGTCATCGTCATCATCATATTATTATGGCCACTAATGACATGTTTTGTACCCTTTTAATTTGTAGAGAGAGCTGTATCTATGTATGATTGACTGATAGTTGGTTCATCCTTCCCAATTTTTTTTTCTTTTTTCAGCATGAATCCATCTGTTTTTTTTTCTTTGGAGACTGGTCCTTGTAGCTGGTTCAAATGTTGATTGGCTAATAATAATGTTCCATAGTCAACAGAGACTGCACATTAAGTTTGTTGGGTTAATTGATTAGGTATGTTGATGTTGATGAAATACTTCCTTAATTGATGGTGGCTTGCGTATGAGCTATCAACGACAACCATATTACACAGATGTATGTCTTCGTGCTTCATTTTCATTGATGGTTGATTTTATCTCATAACGGCGAAGAATGATTAGGACTCGTGTGGTTAAAGATTTAGAAACTTGAGAGTGAGTATGAGATTATATTCTCATGTTTGGTAAGAACATCCACAATGATGCTCTCTATTTCTTAGTTAAAATTTGGCTAAGAATATAAGAAAGTTATTTTAGGAGCTCTCTAAAAAATTTCAACTTCAACCACACTCCCTAATTTGGAGAGTCATAAATGCTATAACTCTTTTTTGATTGGTCAATCTCTATTAAAAAATAAAATAAAAAAAAGTTAGCATTAAATAGAGGTTTGAAATACTTATTAAATAAAGCAGCATTAAATTATAGGGAGCCACTAGGGGTCCTTTCTCTCTCCTCAGATTTAGGAGCTCCTAGAGAACTCCCTATTTTAGGAGGTGAATAGGGAGCGTGGTTGGAGTTGCATTTTTACGATTCCTCCTTAAAATTTGTCTAAGGAGGTGGTTTAGGGAGCCCATTGTGGATGCTCTAAGGGCATCCACAATGGTGCTCTCTATTTTTTAGCTAAAAATATAAGAAAATCATTTTAGGAGATCTCTAAAAAATTTCAACTCCAACCATACTCCCTAATTTGGAGTCATAAATGCTATAACTTTTTTTTGATTGGTCAATCTCTATTAAAAAATAAAATAAAAAATAGTTAGCATTAAATAAAGGTTTGAAATACTCATTAAATGATAGGGAGCCACTAGGAATCCTTTCTCTCACATCAAATTTAGGACATCAGATTTAGGAGCTCCTAGAGGACTCCCTATTTTAGGAGGTGTATAGGGAGCATGGTTGGAGTTGCATTTTTACAATTCCTCCATAAAATTTGTCTAAGGAGGTGGTTTAGGGAGCCCATTGTGGATGCTCTAAGTATGAGAGAATTTCAGTGCACTTTTTTGGTACCCATGTTCTAAATTTCAAATACCACTTTTGGCCATTCTAATATTAATAATTTAAAATAAAAATGTAACGGCATTGTAATTTTTTTTAATATGAATGGGAAAAAAGAGTATCTCATTATGCATTTTTCCAAACGTTCCCAAAAAAGGGAATTAAAATATTTCGTTCATATTTTATAGGACTAAACATGAGAATTTCATTTCGCGAATCAAACGAGCCTTAATTGGTAGGATATCCTGAATATTGGGCTGGACTTCCATTGTAGAAAAGCCCAAATATCCAGTCTCCAGAAAAAGCGGTTTGGTCCGACACCAACTTTTGAATTTAAAAATATCCCGCTCCCCTCAAAATCCCACCCATTTTTAAATTCCACCCCCTCTCTCTCTCTCCGCCTCACATTCAGACATTGTAGTCTTCGTCTCTTCCTCTTCAGAGACGCAGAGGGCTTAAGACAGAGAAATCGCCGAAATCTCAGACGCACACGCAGATAATCCGAAAATGGCAACGAATATCGGAATGATGGATGGGGCTTACTTCGTAGGCAGATCTGAGATCTTGGCGTGGATCAACTCCACTCTGCATCTCAATCTCAACAAAGTCGAAGAGGTTTTTTCCTCCGAACCCTAACCCTAACCTTTACTTTTCGAATTACTGTTTTCTTATTCGATTTTTTTCCGATCTGTGCTTCTCAGGCGTGTTCCGGTGCGGTTCAATGCCAGCTCATGGATGCGGTTCATAACGGTATGGTGCCGATGCACAAGGTGAACTTTGATGCCAAGAGCGAGTATGAGATGATTCAGAACTACAAGGTCCTTCAGGACGTCTTTAACAAACTCAAAATCACCAAGGTCTATCTCTAACTGTGATTAATTGCATTTCCTTTTTAAATTTAATCGGATGTTATGTGGATCTGCAAGTTTTCTCTAACTTCTGTTATAAAACTTAATTAAATAATTTCTGTCTCTTTACATTTTTTTGGGTCTTGCTCTGTGTGTTTGTGTTTGGGGTTTTTAGCACATTGAGGTGAGCAAGCTTGTGAAAGGAAGGCCGCTGGATAATTTGGAGTTCATGCAATGGATGAAGCGATACTGTGATTCCGTCAATGGAGGCAGCATGAACACGTAAGTTCTACCCCTAATTCTGTTTTTGTTGATCCTTCATTTACTAACTGAATTTCTCATGTTTTCCTTTTCCTATTATATGTGGACTTAAAATGACATTTTGGTATGATTTGAATTACCAACTCTTTGTAGTTATCTTTAGGCTTGCTGAATAATTTTTAAATCGATTTGGGTTCTTCCATGCTGAGATGCACAATGCGAATTCTTGTCGAACTTCCCTTTTGATCCAATTCGCTGCCTCTGTTGGAATCAAAATTCACAAGTCTTTTATAGTTATGCTCACTCGTTTGACTTGTGTTTGCAAGCACATCGCTGTTGTTTGGTAGTGCCATGGAGTTTTATTTACTCCATTGTGCACAACATGATGTTGTCCGGTCACCATTGATGGGTTAAAGTCGGATCTTTTTGTAATAAATCTTATGAGTTTTGTGCAATATGAGCTTCTATGTAGATGATGTTCAAAATAGAATGGGTGAAATAATTAGGCTCAAGTGTGCACTTGTCAATTATAATAAATGTTAATTTGTATTCTCTGATATATATACTTTATTATCATTGTCAGTTACAATGCTCTAGAAAGGAGAGATGCTTGCAAAGGTGGGAAAGAAGCACATAAAAGAGGTGCCCAATCACAAACATCAGCCAAGGGTGCAGCAGCTTCCCAAAGATCTCACTCCTCCCACACTGCTCGAAGAAATGATGTACCACCTTCTGTGAACTCTACAAGTCAATCCGGGAAGACCTCGAGACCTGCTTCTAGTGGAGGCCCTGCTCCCCCTGTATATGACGAACAGGTACTTTTAGTCAGTGGTGCAGGAGTGAGAATTCTGTTAATGAATTTAGAGTAGTCTAATACTTGTTTCAATGCAGATCACGGAGTTGAAACTTTCAGTCGATAGCCTTGAAAAGGAGAGGGATTTCTACTTCGCAAAGCTCCGGGATATTGAGATACTTTGCCAGAATCCTGAGATTGAGCACTTAAATGTACTGTATTTTCACTCTTTGTTTTCAAAATGACGACTACAAAAAGAACAAATGCCAATTTACCGTTTCAATTCTTTATGCAGGTTGTTGCTGCTATACAGAAGATTCTTTATGCTACTGAAGATGATGCATCGGTGGTAGCAGATGCTCAAGCCATGTTATCCCGCCCCTCAAAGGAAGCAGACCTGTTGAGTCCGATTGCAGAGCTTTCCGAGGAGAAGGTTAGCTCAGAGACTCAAAAGAGGAAAACTTATCTCAATCTTGATGTTGATGCTGCTGCCATCACAACATTATCTCCCAAGCAAAGGATTTCTGATGCTTCTGATGTCCATTGTAGTGGGTCACCCCTTATGACTTACTGATGCATTCTCTCAGTTCCATCTTTCTCTAAAACCATTGTCCTTCTTCATTGAACTTACTATATTTCCTATATATTTTTTTTTTTTTTTTTTTTTTTTTTTTTTTTTTTTTATTTTAATATATGTGTCAAAATGTAGTTCAACAATTAATGGTAGGGACATGGGATATTATTCATGCCTTGTTGGACTGAGAGCAGGCTCATGCTTTTTGTGTTGTAAGCTAGAAGGTATATGAATGAAATTATTTTCATTTCAGCTGCAGGGATTTTGTGCTAGTTGTTTTAGCCGTCGTTCTAATTTTACAATTGTTTTTTTTTTTTTGTTTTTTTTTTTTTTTTTTGTGCTAAAAGAAAAGCATTTTTTTTGGGGTACATAAGAGCCCTTCGATTTATCTAGTAAAAGAAAGAACAAAATGGTTCTAAGATCTAAAAATGGTTAACTTGTGGATGCCAAGGGTCCTGCTCCTTCGGCTAAATAATCTCCTTTGAAAGACTATGTAAAACAACACCAAAAACTACGAGAGATAAATTTTAAATAATTCATCTCCCCGAAAGAAGTTTTTTGAGTTATTTGATCACCTTCAAAATGAATGCACAAGCCATCAAGGTATCTTCCCCAATCTCCATCTCTAGTTTCACGTTTTTTTTCTTCTTCATTGTATTCCTTCGTTTTTGTTTTGTATATCAAACTTTGTGAAATTCATACAGGAAATGAAGGACACAAATGCAGAAAGTCCCAAAGAGACAAAGGTGAACACAGTAGACGTCCGGTCATCGGCGGGGCAGCAAGGCCATGAACAGAGAAATGTGCAAGTGGTTCACCAGCCACATCCCTCTGCGAAAACAAATACCAGCGGCGGTGTCTTGACCGGTGCTGCCGCTGCTGTGGCAACTACCCTTCAGTCCGCCAAGGATGCTATCTCCAAACACGAATAGCAACATTACTTTTCGGACCTTGTCATGAGCATTGCCTACGAGCATTTATTGGAAAAAAATGTAAAAGTAGTTTGTTTTGTTAAGTTTTTATTTGCCATTTGCAGAAAGAAATGCAAATATTTCATTTGGATAGGCATGTTATGATATACATGCATGTATGATGTTCTTGTTTGGATAGGCTTTTCTGTGGCTCGATTATATGGTTTTCATTTTCCCACATTGCATTAGTTTTAGGCTTTTAGGCTGGTAGAAACTTGCTACTCTGCTTGGAAGCTTATTGCATAGAAACACGTATTAATACTTTTATGTCATAAATTTTGGATCAAATACAATCTTCCAATAACTGTTATGTAATTGTTCAATATTGATGCATTAGCGTTTATGGTAATTATTTAAAACGTGAAAATGCGTTGAGATTTGTGGAGTACATGAACTCTAGCACACCACCCCAATACCCCATTACCTATCATCACGGAGAGATTCTTGGGTGTCATATATGAGGTGGATAATGACATAGAAAATCTTTAGTGAGGACTTTCTTGTCACGTAACAGGTTGAGTGACATGTATTGTCCGATTAAATATGTCATGTGTTATCTACTTAAGTTTGTCTTTCACGACAAACAAGTCAAGTCACGTGCCAGGTTGAGTGACACGTACCGTCCAATTAAAACCTATCAAGTCTTCTCTAGTTTTTCTCCCTCAATACACAGGTCAAGTCAGGTGATAGGTTGAATGACAAGTATCCTCCAATTAAAACACGCCATGTGTTCCCCACTTAAGTTGTTCTTTCTTGTTCACCTCTATATAATTACTTTTACTCCTATATAAGGAGGCAAAGCAATCTTCCATCCTCAGATTATTCCGCTAGGTATAATCCTAAACGGTGGATATTTGGTGAGCAGGTTCTATCCTACTTACATTATTTTTTTCCCGCCTACTTGCAACCTATAGATATCACAGCCATTCCCATCCCAACACAGCTGTGGGCTGTGGCATGAAATTCTTGTCAAACAAGTTAAAGCAATTGTTCTTTATTCTTCTCTGATCTTCATCAGAATCCAATTCTCTTGAACCTTTCTTTCCTTTTCTGCCACTTGCCATACATACATTTCATTATTTGTTATATAACACAAGCAAAATATATATTCCTTTTGCTTCCCTCTACTTATCATCTCTTGAATCACCACACCTTTTCTTTCTCCTCTGATTTTCTGCTCTGGTAATTCAACCCTCCAATTTCTTCCTCGTGTATTGATTAAAGGGTTTTTCTTTTTCTTTTATTGATCCTCTATTGTTCAACTGCCCTTTTGATTGAACCAGTTAGCAGCAATGGGTATGGCAATATCTAGGATGGTGAAGATGCTCTTTGCAAGGAAAGAAATGAGAATACTAATGGTGGGTCTTGATGCTGCTGGAAAAACCACCATCCTCTACAAGCTCAAACTTGGAGAGGTTGTCACAACCATTCCCACAATTGGTATCTACTTCGAATCGATTACCCCGAATTTTTGCTTCATCTTTTTTCTTGAACTTGATATGTACCTATTCAAATTGGAATTAAGCAATTCTGCTTTGAACTTTTGATTGATTTTTCTTCTGTGACCAGGGTTCAATGTGGAAACTGTTGAATACAAAAATGTAAGCTTCACTGTCTGGGATGTAGGAGGACAAGACAAGGTACTAACTTTGATTCTCTAAACTAGTTCTATCTTAGTTTCTTTTTAATTAAACACTGAAAACTTAACAAAGTTTGTGGGGGTTACTTAAGCTTAATGGGAACTTGATCTTGATTATCATGTGCTATGTGTAGATTCGGCCACTATGGAGACACTATTTTCAGAACACTCAGGGTCTTATCTTTGTAGTGGATAGCAATGATAGAGACAGGGTTTCAGAAGCCAGAGATGAGCTCCACCGAATGCTTAGTGAGGTCAGTTCCTTACAGTTTCTTCTACAAATTATCATCAGAACAATTTTGCAGAATACAAATGTTCTTCTTTGTTGCTGCAGGATGAACTCCGTGAAGCGACACTGCTTGTGTTTGCCAACAAGCAAGATCTTCCAAATTCCATGAGTGTTTCTGAGATCACTGATAAGCTTGGCCTGCATTCACTCCGCCAACGCCGCTGGTAAACACCAAACCATGCCACATACATACTATTCTAATAATCCTCAATCAATTGTTTATGAGAACTACATGATAAGGAATGTTGTCTTGTTAGATAGTGGGACATGTTATGTGGTTAGACTTAAAACAAGATTGAGGATTGAACGTTCAAATGTGATCCACCTAATCAACGGTCTTGATTTACAGTCTGAAAAAGAGCAAATTACTCTTAAACGGTTCTCGATTTTATAATTTCTGCTGAGTTAAAATACTGTTCTTATGGCTTCTGGATTTTAATATGTGCAGGTACATTCAGGCTGCTTGTGCCACCTCTGGCCAAGGACTTTATGAGGGGCTTGATTGGCTATCCAGCAACATCTCAAGCAAGGCACGATAAGCCAGGCTCCTTCAGCCTCTTATTTCTTATTTTAGCAAATGTTTGATTGTATATCTAGTACTGGAAAGTACTTATATAGATAGTCTGTCTTTCTATGCAGACATAATCCAGTCAGGCTGCCAAGAAGACTTTCTAGTCCTCCTAAAGGACAAACCTTGTAACTAAGATTAATTTACTTGGCGATTTTTGGTTACTGTTGTAATAAAATTTCTAAGATGCAATTGTGCTACCTGCTATATTGGTTTGTGTATAATATTTGGCCATCAGAAAGCATTGCCAGTTTATAACATTGGTTTGTTTCTGGACTTTTGGTATGTCAGATGCACTTAACCAGGCCTAGAAGGACTTACAAAGAAGTATCAGACAAACAGTTCTAACAAAGACCTGCAAATTTAACCCCAACAAAACAAACCCATCACTACAACAAACAACACCCCAATAATCAGCATCTGAACATGTGAACTTTCAGTGAAATGTCGTTTTTGTCGACAAGCTCAAAGATGCAAACATCTCCTGCTCTCAAACAATTTTCCCTTGCAAAAGCGGCCCAGCCAACAGAAAATGGAAATGTGTTAACAGAATGAGCAATCAAACTCACACACCACAATTTCTTTCTGACCAGAAGCTTGGCGGTTTGTTCCTCCAATTTAATGAAATGCTTGGAGAAACTAACTGGTACATGCTGCATAAAATACATGTGTAGCAATATTAGTCACTTTAAAATATACATGGATGAATAATATAACGGAGATGATTTAGAGCAAGATATTGAAAGAACTGTTCATAAATTTACCATTTGAAAAAAAATGTAGTTGTGTAAATGTTGTCAATGAGCCTTACCGGCGTAAGGGATGAGCCCACAGTGACTCTGAAGGAATGGTTTGAGATGAACTTGTTGGCAGCTTCAACAACCCTCTTAGATGAAGATGATGATATTTCGGGTGAAGAATGAGTACTTAATCTGGTTTTCTTGCGAGGCAGAGGACATGACAATGGAACAGACTTCTGCCTTGTTTTTGGGCAGGGTTTATAATCCCCAAAAATTTCAGCAGAATTATCATTTTCATCATCATAATCCTCCAAGATTTCAACAGAGTTATTTTCATCATCCTCATTGGTTTCTTCCATCACGGGCAACGCTAGGGGATAGTCGATCTCTGTGCCACTTGCATCCAATATGCAAACTTGGAATTTTGAGTTCCCATCATATTTGAAAACTAGGGAGCCATCCTACTCTAGAGAGTAAAACTTAAGAGAACTCTGGCCAACCCTTGTCAAGCCAAACCTCACCATCACATGTTGTCACTTCTACTTCCCATTCTGAACCACTTGGAAGCTTCAAATGTACTGGATTTGATAGATGTTTTTCATACTTCTTCACGAAACTCTTCTGTATTCTCTTTGCAAATTAAAAAAAAAAAAAAAAAAAAAAAAAATGTGTCAAGTAGGTACTTCCATAAAGCAATCTAGATTTTTCATTATGCAGAAAACAGGTATATACTTAAAAAGAAAGAGGTGGACTTACAAGTTTGTGTCTCTAGAAGTGTCGTCTAGGATCATCTTGAGAAACAGTGGAGTGGTAGCAGAAAATGCTGGCCATTCATGATCAATTTTCTGGCGAAGAGAAGCAGACATTGTAGGTAGTATGTACTTCAAGTTAAAGCTTTAGATGTATTTCAAACTTTTGAAAGTTGGCAGCTCATGTGCCTTGGAACCCTGGCTTCATTTTTATAGGGTTTTGTGTTCTTTTGTATTCAAGGCCCTGTAGCATGCAGAGATGTCAAGCATTTAACGTTAAAGAGGAAAAGCTTGTAGTTTTGTAGAAAACTGGGATTGATTCTAGCAGGTGGTAGAAATGAAAGAGAAAAGCTTCATCAAGTGACTTGATAAGTATGGTATTGATTGAACTTTGACCACAGGAAATGGATTTCCAGATTGCAATTTGGCCACATCAATGCTTAGATCATGGCCAAAATAATGCACAAGCTTATCAGAAAAGCAGAGGCATGATGCATGGAAGCACCATCCCATCCACTCATCTCTTTGGGAAAGCCAAACTCAAAATACAGCTGCAGTTTTGGTGACTGTTGTAAAACACAATGGTGTAAAATCTCCAATTATGCAGTTTCTTTCTACCTGCTATATATTGTTTGTTTATCATTTTTGGCTAGCAGTGAGCATTGCCAAATGGATGAAAGTAAAATGCTGGCATCTTCAACTTTGTGTGTGTATTTTATGTATAAGGCATTGGAGTTCACTATGCTACCTGGTTGCATGTAATGTCATTTCATTTCTTATGCTGGACTTTTGGTAGGATGTGGACAAGTTCAAGGCCCTGTAGTTCAGATGCACTAACCTTCTCTTTATTCTTTTTCTTTTTTTGGGTAGATCAAGAATATATAAACAAAAAAAGAGACCAAGGGTATGTAAGCTTCTTTTCAACATCATGCAAAGATACACACAACTCTACCTTCGTTTTTTTTTCCGAACCAATCATATAATGTCATGTGTTTTAATGTTTTTAATATAGCAATATGCAGTTGACTTGAGATACCGCTACAGTAACATTCTCGTTGCATAGAAGCTCTTCTCTCTCGACGGACATGATACTAGTGTTTCATTAACTTTGGGAAGTTTAATGTCTTTGATCTTTGTAGGAGATAATTTGACCAGTCTTTCAAAACAGAATAGAATAAGGTAAAGAAAGAACAAAACAAGGGCCTTTAGAGCACTAACCAACATGCACTCCAACTGTGTCTTGGACATACCGAAAAGAAAAGAAAAGAAAAGGTTAACAGATTATAGTTTTTTTTAAAAAAAGGAAAAAAATAACGAAAATAACAAAAGGAAAAGGAAGAAGAAAGGGTCTCTGAAATTTCCTACTGATTTAACTTTCTTGGTCTGATGGCCAAATACTGATTTAAACTCACAGGGCTTTTCCCATTTCAGGTTCAGCACCTTGAAACAAACAAGAGAGTACTAGGCTTTTGACAATTTCTCCAAAAAGATATGGAAACAAGCTTTCTAGCTGTTCTCAACTCAACAACTCTTCACTTCTGTTCTCTCACGTGCGTTGTCTTGTCTACTATTTGCTCTCTATATCATCACCTCAACCTCAACCTCACCTATGTTCTGTTTTACAGTTACCATGCCTGAATTTGAATTTTACCTTTTGATTTACCCTTTTGCTTGTATCATTTGGCTAATCAACTGATGCAAACGATGAGTCTCTCTAGCCCATTAGAGGAGAAAAACTTGATTGCAATGGGATAACATTAGAGGAGAAAAACTTAGTTGCTATTTCCGGCCTATGTCATGTGGAAAAGTTATCAGGCATGTCATAGCTTTATTGGTCGGAGATAACAAAACAACGTTATCCCCGTTTCATGCAAGTGGATGCTTACTTCTTCCAAGGTGTCTATCCGAACACAACGAATATGTGGAGGTGAGCTGCAACAAATGGAGCTAGTCTAGAATTTATTTTGATCAGAAGCTCATCAATGGAAATAACCAAATAGCCAACCTCATCCAATTTGTGAATTAATTTTGGTGGATACACAATCATTTATGTATGATAATTGCGAACATGTGAAGCCACCTTTTTTTGCAGAATTGGAGAGGACCCTACTCTCCTGTTCCTAGTCCTAGTGAGGCATTTAGATGTTGAAAATTTCATGGCTCTGGCTCTGGCTTTGCTGTGCCACTACTCAGTTTTTTCACAATACATTCTTTTCATGCATTAAAACTACAACCATGCATTGTTAACATTGATTTTGGCATTTAAAACCGACATCAATTACAACCAACAAGATTCTGTACCTGGCTATGAGCTTTGGACTGGTCTGCGCTCTTTGGCATCAAAGACATCATAATGTTTGGTGAGATAGATGGATCATACATGGAGTTGTCATTTTGACTATGCGGTGATTGCCATGTGGCTTGAGAAACAAACATAAGTAGCTCTTGGTCATATGATTTGAAGTTAAAATTTTTGACCTTGACTCTTCCAAGTTTCTCACTTCTCTCTCAGTATGAATTGGCACGCGTAAATGTTAAAGACAAAAGGCAAAAAGGGGTTGAAGAAAATATGCAAACAGGCTCTGATTCGTTGGCTCAAAACTTTTGAAGAATCTTTATTTTTCATGATCTCTTTGCATGCGACTTATGATAAGAAAGAGATGTAGCCAAACTTTTAACCAACTTAAAGGCAAAAGGCAGGGCAGGACCACCGACAACAAGAACAAAGATATCCACACAAATTCCCATATCTGCAAACCTAATTTCAAAGCTAAATGTCTTCTCCATCCTGCTTCTCTTTTACTTATTTCAGACTGGTTTCTAAATGCATCAATGGCCTATTATCCTTCTCCGTTTAAATTCGATGCAAAGCTATTTTACAGAATCTAGAAATTTGCTAATCTTCTACAAGTGCATCCCCAACCACAATTCATCTTATGCATTTACTGGGATTTTCATTCGACCACATGAACAAGTTGCAGGAAGAAACTGTCAGCTATTAAGTCCTTAGTGGAAGTTCCAATGAATTCAGACAACTTTCACATAGTATTATGAGGTATATTCATTTCAAACAGCAAGGGATTTGATAGTGTCTGAGTTCCCTTGGACATGAGAAACAGTTGACAGGAAATGGCATATCATACTGGGAAGGAAACTGCATTTAGTACAACATACAGGCACACAACTGCAAAAAGGTTCAAAATCAGGTGCTTAATAACTTGCAGACTGAACCATAAGACGGCATTACAAACCACATTAACATTTTTCATTTGGATAATTGCTTCTTTCTTTTTCTTTTTCTTTTTTTGGTTTGCAATGACAAAATCTAACTTCTGAACACAACCACACACACAAATGTAAAATGTACAAACGAGGTTCTTTAACTCATAGACTGTTGCACGAACATACGAAGACGATAACATTAATAAAAACATTGACATATTTTAATTGCTAATTGCCTTCTTGCAATTGACTGACATAATCTGACTTGTAAACGCAACAGAGTCACATTGCTCATTCTCTAAACAACTGGTTATTTGCAAATATAGGATTTTATACTACACAAGGCATATTTAAAATTAGGTGTTGGATCAAAAGAAGAAAAAGAAGAAGAGAGTGAGGTGTTGATAGGGCACTTCAAAGAGATCCAAAAAGTAAGAAGTCAATGTGACTAAATAAGGTCACAATAAACTATTTAGACCTTAGACTTTAGAGTCCAATTGATTAGAAAAAGACCTTAGCTTATTTAGGACTATACATAGTTTATATGTACTACTATCAAGCTTCATCATTGAGTCTAGTTACTCAGAGTGAAGCAGAGTAGACAAACGCATTACCGCGAGTATTCTCCATTTAAGATCATGTATATCACTTCATTTAACATAATAGAAATGTGAGAATACTTCATGAATACTGGTTTTATGCATATAGCACAAACACAAGATGCAAAAGCCTCTAAAGCAGGAACAAATTGTTGGCAAGAAAATATTGGTTGTGTACAAGGGAGTCTAATGGTGAGTTTGGTCTATTGGTAAGAGCACCCGACCCAAATTACCTAACCTTAGAGCTTTAGATATTTTGAACTTCAGCTCTCTCTCTCTCTCTCTCTCTCTCTCTCTCTCTCTCTCTCTAATCTAGTTTAATAAACCTGCTAACAAACACACTGCTCATTATTCACCTAAACCCTAAACTCCAAAGTCATTGGTTTGTTCAATCAGACAGAGGAACCAAAGACTTTTGCTGCCCATCATTTACCCCTTTATTGTTTGGTACAATAAATGACTAGCGTCACCCATCTCCAACCCCCATACCACTTGACCTAACATAAGATTAATAGGTTGCTAAAACAGCATTAAGCTGAGATCAAGAGGATGTCTTGCAGTTATTTTTCTAGATAACCACTACATATAAGAACAAAAGGAATAAGTGATAATACATACTCGTGTGTGTATACATTAAATAGGTATACAACACCCTAATATGGCAGATCAGACACGATTTCTTCCATTCATCCTTGAACACACACACCTCACCCTCCTGTCCTGTCCTGCCCCATCCAAACCATCTCTTCAGAGAGAGAGAGAGAGAGAGAGAGAGAGAGAAAGATATATATATATATATATATATATTCATTTTCACAGGTTTGGCCACAAAAGGAATCATATAGCGTAGAAGATACTAATTGCACCTTAAGATAGATAACGCCAATAATATAATATGCAAAAGAGGGATTGTATATTCTACCATGTTTAATAGTAGACAATAGACAAGAAGAGATTAATGAGGACTGCTAAGCACATCCACAGACACACGATTTAGAGAAGGCAACCGCATCTGCTGGTCCTGCAGTTTGCTCCTTTTAAATCGAGGATCTGGTGAGGATGAGACCGGTGATGCTGCAGCCCACGAATCATTTGATGTATCACAGCTGAAAGATGCATCAATAACTCCATTAGGGCTGCCGGGTACTGATAAATGCTTTCGTTTGTGGCTCTGGTTGTGGATGTTGCCATAGCTGCCTGATAGTTCCAGGATGAGCTTGTAGCACTCATTGACTCTGTCCTGTAAAAAAACATCATAATACTCAACTATTTAGGACATCAAGTTTAGATTACATTATATTTTCAGAAGCAGGAGAGAATAAATTACATAACTGAGAAATCCATGTCTTTAAGTACAAACCTTGCTGACTTGAAGTACATTCATAAGCTGACTCTGGTATTCTACAGGATTAAATGCCTCAATCTCATCAATAACATGAAGCATTGTTGCAGTAGCTAATATGGAAGGCATGAAGCACATATATCTGGAATCTGCGATTAAAATTCGATATTGAAGATGAGATTTAGTACCAAGTGGTGTCAATGTGCATACATTTTGGTCCATTTGATATAAGTTTGATGCTAATAAACCCATTGAGTATAAATGAAATAGAGAGGTCTGTTGTTTGCTCACCAGCAATGACAGATAGAAGGAGGCGCTCACATCTCCACAGAAACTCCCAATGTAAGTGGATCTTCAAACCAAACCTCCTGATAATATGATCAAAGAATGAATTTGGAGTTACTGGATTCATCCTCCACCCAAGAGTTGACAGCACCAAAAGCTCCATTCTTTGAATGGTCTTTGCTTCAAATACGTACTTTGACGACTCCACCTAAACACAATAGGAAGAAGAAAAAAAAAACCACATTGATTGATTAAAGAAGAACTGGACCAAGAAACACAATAGTCTAGCAATTTAACGAACACCAAAACTGCAATGGGCATTACACATACTTGCAAATCTAAGAGAAGGGGCACATGGATCTCTTCCACTTTGGCAGCCAAAGACACACAAGCGACGGCAGCGAGCTGACTCATCCAAGGCTTGTCCCTCTGAAACCGTAGGCTGGCAATGAACCTATCAAAGTAGTTCACAGCTAAAACAGTGGTCAAAGAAGAGAACCCATAGTGTGCCTTAACACTCAAAATCCACTCCACTGCCTCTGTCCTAGCCGCCATTAAAGGCCCATCTGAGATTGAACCACTGAAACACACATGGGTTTGTTCCTCTTTGGAGATTAGAGAGGCAAGTTCATCATCTTCCCAAAAAAAGTCATTTTCTAGCAAAACCAGAGGGAAAGTTGACTGCTTTTCCATATTACCAACACAACCCTCACTCTCTTCCTCAATACCATTGTCTCCCAAATCTTCCTCAAGACCTTCTTCACAAAACAAAGCGTCAAAAGCCATTGGAGGGTTCTGTAGCTCTTGGGGTTCTTCTTGCAGAGCCATCTTCTTCTGAGAAGAAGAAAATAAAAGCTTTGCTCATTATACAATAAGCACAAGGAAAAGAGAAAAGCTTAAGCTCATGCCCATATCCATCTCTGAATGTGTTTCTCTCTCTGGACTTTTAAGAGAGAGAGCGCCAATTGCAGTAAGCAGACGAAGGGTTTTATCTGAGAAGCCCTTCACGCCTGTCCTATATTTTTCCTTTTTCTTTTTGCCCCGTATTTTTATATATTAGATGGAATCAGAACAATTTAAATACAAAATAAAATTGACTAAAACATTAATGATCCAAAAACAAACAAAAAAAGACTAAAATATTAAATGAACTAAACTCTCAACTAATTTATTTGAGAGAATGATTTTCATACTTGAACTTTTACTCTCAAATTTGGAAATCTCAACCACAAATCACTAAAATAAGGAATGATTTTCATAGAAATATATCAATATGTATTAAGCTCTAAAAGACTCTAAGATTTAGCACTCTCGACTCACAATTCATGAAAAAATATATTTCAAGCGAGACATTGAGAGATAAAAACTTAATGTGTAACAATTGATAGCGTAGTCATCTCACCTTCCTTTTAAGTTGGTTTCGCAAAGTGAAGTTTTAATCAATTTGGTACCTTTGGTACTTATATATGTATACAAATCCATAAAAAAAAAAAAAAAAAAAAAAAAAAAAAAAGATAAATCTAGGGTTTTTCAAAAGTTTAGGGGAAGAGCTTTTATTTGAGGACTTAAAGAGAGGTCTTAATCTTTTTTTTTGGTTTTTACATATTATTCATCAAAAGGAATTGTCGGCAACAAGACTCAAACTTAGATCTTGATAGCGAAGAGGATGATCCTTACCAACTCAACCAACCTTCATTGGTGTGTAAGATAAATTCTAAGTGTGAATTTAAAAATAATAACACTAATTCCTTAATCTTAAAATACTAATTAATGTATATGTGTTAGTGGATGATGTTCGACTGTAAGACAATTCAACATGTTACACTATTAAGTTGTTGTTTGGAATTATACTCAAAATAAATTATTATTTAGAGATTTTTGAGTAAAATTATTATTATTATTTTTTTTTGGGCTAATAATTTCAGTTTAGTGTTTATAAGAAAGCGACTGGTTTTCCTTATGAGCGCGTGAAACACAGTCTCTACGTTGGGAAATTGGGGATCGTAGGATTGGAGACTTCGATGATTGAGATGGAAACGTGACTATCACGCGGGAAAAATACTCAATAGTGAAGATAAAGCGTTGACCACGAGGAACATGAACGTCGTTGATAAAGTTACCCCGGCTGTGATTGTTGTGTTTTCTGACGGAGTGACACGTGTACCAATACAAAGGCATAGTTGGTCAACCCGATGACACAAACAGTGGGGATTGTTGGAATTACCGACAGTCGGTTTTTGGATTCACAGAGAAGCTCAACCTGGTTTTTTGCTTTGGTCGTTTGGTTTCTTTCTTTTACTCTCGCATAATTCAAAAAGAGGAATGTTATTATTCACCTTTTCACAGCTCCGTTTACTTTTCTACCGAGTTAAGCAGCCTTTTGGGTTATTTACGCTTTCCAAGAGAAGTCACTATTCTAATAAAAATATTAAAAACTTAAACAGTTAATATAAAAATCCAATTTAACAAATAGTCATTTCACTATATAATTCAAGTCTATTCAACGAAACATTTTTTAATGGATGTTGCTATTTGTATCATATTTGCTGATTACATTGCCGGGTTCATCACAATTAGAAAGGTGGTCAGTAATGTTATAAATAAATGTAATACAAATAACATTAATTTTTTTTTAATAAGGAAAGTTAAAAAAAATGTAGATAAGATATTATTTTTGAATTAAGCAATTAATAAGTCCTAGTATGGAAATTGCAAAAGAAAGGAGAAATTTCCTAGCGCATGGAAAGTGGAATTTGTTTGTTTAGCGATGTAGCGTTGGTAGATGGGGATTAAAGTAAGAATTTAAGAAGATCCTGTGCTCTGTGCATCCGAAGAGAAATTTCCTGGTTCCTATCTTCCTACAAAAAAGAATGGTGGGTGAGGCCCAATAACACTTTTGGTCCTTTTGGAAGGAGCGCAAAGAGTTGTTGGCCTTCATTAAGAATTTGATAATCTATCAAATAAAAGAAGGCTCCACTCCCAAGAAGGAAATCAAAAATTGGACAAACGAAACATTAGATTAGGTACAAAATGGAACCCACAAAAATTTCAATTATTCAAGGGTTTTTCGGCTGCCCTACATGAGATATAAACTGTCCTTTTTGTTCTTCTTTTCTTTTGGGTACGAGAGCAAGTGGAGATTGAATGTTACTATACTAAATGTTCATTCACCATCTATTTTTGGTTGAATTGAATAACTTAATTTTTGTTATTATGAGGGTTGGGAGGAAAGAGCAATACTGCTTAGACCATATTAACTGACGGTTTGGCTCTTTCTCTTGGAAGTTGTCATTTTTACTTACATACTATATATCCACAATTTGACGCGCATGTGCATGCATTAAGTTGTGTTTCGCATAAAGTATAAAGAAAAATGAGCTTAGTAAAGTGGAGTAGAGTTGTTAACCACGTGATATAGGTAGTTGACATATGAATTCAGTGATTAACCCTAACATTTAATGTAACAAGTACTGTTTAAAATGGTCACCTCCTAATTTGGTAGAGAAAATAGGATTGTTTTAATTAAGGGTAATGCTCGGCTTATCACATTTATATATCACCTTTACCTCTATTAGCGAGGTAGTACATAATGTGGTATATATGCATAGCAGTAGCAGACCTATTAAGGCACAAGGAGGTGCAACTACACCTCCATTTGTCGGAAAAATCATTGTAGGTGCTTCAAATTGCCCATTTGCTCAGTTGGTGGTGGTGCACTGCAGGTGTACAGACTACCTTATTTCCATTTTAAGCATGTACTTTTATTTATTTTTATATTAGTCCATTTACTTAAATTTACAATGTAAATAAGGTACACTAACTTTAATAGAGCTGTAGGTTTAGTTGTATTTGAACTCCTAATTGATATCAAGTCTTAGAATCCTTTGATGATTATAAGACCACACTTTAATGAGATAGACATCTGTATGTCTAACAGTCTCCCACTTGGTCTAATGATCATCAAGAACTCGATATCAATTACTGTAAGGCCTATAGAATTCAACTCAACTATAATTCCTAATCAAGTCACTGTCAATCAAAAGAAGAAGCATGGAACTATCAAGATTTATTGAACATTTCAATATTTCAAGGTCTTTATAATTATGCATACAAGCTCTCAAGATCACTTGAGACTTCCGTCAAGACTAGAATGCAGAATGATCATAACCAAACTTAATCGTATCAAATTTCCCATTGATAGTTTTGGGAATAATCTCATATAGTAAATCAATGCAACAATGCAATTTCCTTTCATTTACCTTCTACCTTACAAGCTTGAAACAAAAACTTTAATGCTTATTAGTACTCATAAATTCAATGAAAGGTAAAAGTTATTGATTAACCATTGTTAACTAAAAATATGAATTAATAAGAACAATTAACACATAAACAATCTTTGTTTGTACTAGCCTGAACTTAAGTACCCCTAATTTGGATTCAAATAAAAATACTAGAAAATCAAATTCCCACCAAATCAAAAGCTTGCATTAGAAGGACTAATCCGTTATTTCTTTTACCGTTCCAAATATACCAATATTAGTACTTATGGTACGTAAATGTAACTCATTGTTCAAACAACTATTCAGAGTTCCTAGAGCTCATTGTAAGGCTTGCTGAAAAACCGTTGTCTAACTTTATGAAAAATAAGTTTTAGTGCAAAATACGATTTATGCTAAAAATGATGGCTCATTAAGTTAATATACACTTCATACTAAAATCCCATAAAATCAAGTTTTCTTATTTGATGTGTAAGAAATAAAAGGCGCCAAAAATTATCTTGAGAAAATGATTATTTCGAAAAACCATTTTTCATACTTAGTCAATATTTTTCCATAAAACAGTTTTTTATGTATGATATGAATGCTGAAGGGACCTAACGTCAATCTATGTGAAAAGCCTTAGATGTTCAATTCACAAAGACTTTTTAGCCTTTTAAAATTGTACATTCACTAAAAAATTCATGGGTCCGCGAATGCATAGGATTTTCCTTTTATTAAACATTGATAGGGTGTTGGTTGAAAAGGAAGGAAAGGAACAGCTCAATAAGCTCATGCCAAATAAGAGAGGGAACTTGTCAATGGAGAGTTGAGAGAGACAGAGACACAGTTTCCTTGACTCGGCAGAGTTGTCAATGTGCTTTTCTTTTTTCGTTTCATCTCTCTACTCTCTCTCTCTCCTCTCTCTCTCTCTCTCTCTGTGAAACAACATCATAAATAATTGTTGCCGTATTGTCTCTCTGAAACGCACGCCGTACACCCTATGTATTTTACTTTGGCTTTTATTTAGTTATAAACTATTGCAACAATTAATAACACACAAACCAGCTTTTACTGATGCAGCTAAGCTTTGTTACTGCTTTCTCACTGGTATTTACAGACGTAACACAAATAAACATGGCTTTGGAAATAAAGCAAATCCCAAATTCCCAGCCTCAATATTTTCTTCTGCACACTTTCTTTTTCGGTGAAAGGTTTTGATTTTGTAGCAGCACAACAGCTTAACCACGTACCCAGCTTTAGAAAGGTTTTGATTTTCCTTCTCTTTTTGCTCAGGGCCTCAGCAGCAGGCCATGAATGGTATCTTTTAAGTTTTCAACTTCATGAACGTCAGTGAAAGAAAAAAATCAGAGAGATCAGATTCCATATGTATATATTATATAATCTCTGGCTCTTACTTTGTGTTGCACGAGAAAGGTACTGTTGCTATCAACCAAAGTGATAAAACTTGCATATGTTTGCCCAAAGAGAAAAACAAAAATAGAGAGAAAAAAGAAAAGAGAACAGAATCAAGTTGATGCATTTTTCCGCATGCTGTACAATATCCAGCCTGCCTTTCTCATCTTCTTGTCTCGCGTGGCTCGATTGATAATATATTAGATATGAGCGTCAAATAGTAAATAAAGAGCCAAGACAATTTAACTAGGGGTAATTCGAGGACCACGAGTGCAACGTGTAACCTAATTCGAGGTGAGCATCCAATAGTAAATAAAGAGCCAAGACAATGTAACTAGGGGTAATTCGAGGACCACGAGTGCAACGTGTAACCTAATTCGAGGACAACATCAACTATTTTTGGGGTTTAGAGACGAAAATGTAACTTGGGATACAGTTCAGGGATCATTACTACAATTTAGCCCGAAAAATAAAATAGTAACTAGGAAGAAGATACCCGTTTACTGATCTTCATTAATTGGTTATAAACAGACGCCACAGCCAAAAGTTTACAGTGTAGCAGCTGTTGCTTGCACCAGTAGTTTAGTTAAAAGTCAGAAGAATCTCTCTCTATCTCTCTCTTTTCTTCATCTTCATTAAATAATTGGGCTTTCCTGCCCAAGGCCTCTAAGGGAATTAAAGCCCACAATTCATCTTCCACACACGAATCACGATCAATGTTTTTGATCATCCAATAATTTAGCTGCGTTCTAGAAAGATTGCAGTTTAAGCCCACGTTGCACAAATGCAGTCAATGTGGGGATGCTTTTGTAATCCACTTAAGAGGGATTCTTCGGTAGAATTGCTGCATTAATCATCTATTTCACACATGAAGTGGGATTAGCGTGGAGTTGGATGAGACCAAAATACACGGTTTTAAACTTCCTTGTTTGTGAGGTTGGTCGGACATGCCACGTGATGAGACGGTCTCTGTCACTTAAGATGTAACATTACTATCTCATAAAAGTCTTATGTCAAATGAACACAATTAAGCATTGTGACACATCCTCACTCCATATTTTCATCTTCATACCTGCAAGGCTTTAATATCAAGCTCACAACAACTCACAGTTTGTCCACATTTAAAATGTGAAATAAGAGAGTTCAAACCTAGTTATATTATATATTGGAACTAGCTAGCGACCTAGTCAGCTGGCTAAATTTCTAGGACTTTAGAAGTATGAAGCCAAAAAAAGTACATTGTTGAATGTTATTATATATAGACTTGATAAATTAATATACCCTGTTGGGATTCAGGATCAGGAGACTTGATAAATCTAATTACTTTCAAACTTCAAAGTCAGGTTTGAACCTCTGATAATTTTTTTATTTTGAGTTTGGACCGTTATAGTTACAATTCTCAGTCCATGACATTCTTTTATTCATATTCATCAAAGGTGTTATTTGATACACTTAATTAAAAAGGGTTATTCAGAAAAGATATTGATATTTCAAAATTCCGTCAAGACGGAGATTGTTGACTTTTTATCCAAAATTGTACCCATAAATATATTGGGCTTTAAGAGAGCCGAGTGATCTCTTATTGTGGGCTAGGGTTTTGGCCCAAATGTTTGAAGTTTAGCTCTGCTTTTATTTTTCTTTCTTATATATCCAACACTTGAGAAATTTACAAGTCGAATGCTTGAAGTTATAACATAGTTGATCATAAACCCCTTTTGGTTATTTCACCATAAATCAGCTTACAAATCTTTCTAAAAGACACATTTGACCTTAAAAAAAACTAACAACAAAGACTAGAATATTTCACTTCCAAAATAGCAATCCAAACATACAAAGAATAAGTCAATAACAATCCAAACACACGAATATTAACAGTTTAGAAATGAAATTACGAGTATATTAACAGCAAGACCCAAAAAAAAAGGCCAGAAACTAAGACCAGATATCTTCCAGAGAAGACTTGGAATATATCTGGAAATTAAAGCAAAAATATGTAAGTAAAAGAGAGTGGGAGAAATTCTGACCATTGAAGTGCGAGACTAGTCAGTGTTAATTCTAAATAAAAAATAAAAAAAGCCCCCATATTTGAAAAGTTTGAATAAGCGTTTGGCACGATGGCACCAACATATTCGTGTGCTGTCTTGTTGACCATCTTGCATTGCATGAGAATGAATCAGATATATATCTATATATATATATACACACACGTACCCTCCTCAGTTCGAACTTGGACGATTCAAAACGTGGAAACTTTCGTATAGGGGAATTTTGAAGAAAAAAGGACATCTGGTCTTTGCTCTTTGCTGCTATTTTAAATCACCATCTGGTCATTCATTTGATTCTCAACGTATTTGACCATTGGTTGAAACTTTAAATCAAGACCACGACCGCTGATCGATTTTCACTTCATGAAATTACCTCTTAACTTCCCAAGTGTGTGAGTATGTGACTAACCAGATTTAATTAGATTTTACAGAAATATTTATCAACAAATCTAGGTATGTTTGGAGATCCAGTCAAATCCAATGAAGTTACCAACGGATCGACTGGGTTGGTTTGGATGAATTAGATTATTCTCATCTAAGAAATTAGTGTTATTTTGGAAAATACATACGATATATGCATGACAAGAAATTTGTAATAATTTAAGCGATTAAGAATATTTACTCAACACCATTCGATTGCATACTTCATTTGGATGTCATAGAAATGTGGCAACTCATGGGAGTAGGGTCTCAAAATACATATGAGTCATTACATGGCCTTTAAAGAGAGAAAAAGAAAAACTAGTGGACATAGCACTTGATTCTCTTTCTCTCTCTCTTTTTTTTTCCCTTTCTATCTTTCAAAATATTTATTATTTCTTTTGAGCACCAATAAAGGCTTAGCATTCATGTTTCATATGTTTCTTTATAGCAAAGCAAAAGAAAAATGTGCATGCACCCAAATCAACACTCATTCATGCATTTGACAACCAACCAGAGATTTCTTTCTTTTATTTTTCCACTTTTTTATTATTTATTATTATAGTAGTTAATAACTTAGGTAGAAAAGTAAACCTGAAATTAAAGCATGGCTAAACGGTATAGACCGAGTCCTAGTCAAAGGGTTACGATGTGTAGACTTGTGTTTTTTTTTAGGTTTTAGAGCTCACATAAACCAAAACACGCATACGAATTCAGACGGCACCAACACCAGTTGAGTTGAACTGAGGATTTGGGGTCAACAAACAAAACACAATCACTAAATCACATAATAATCCACCTCATTAATTCGTTAGTCCAACATACAATTTGGCTAAGCCGCGCACTTCAAAACATTAAATGAAAGAAAGAAGAAAAAAATCTATCACTCTATACCTATATGATTTGGTGTCTCTTAGGGCTTGCTCATTGTCTTTTACAAATTTATGAGAAAAATACATTTTCAAATTACAATTTACAAATCGTTATACTATAATGGCATTACTCGTGAGTATATTCGTTATTTCTTGATGTAAAATTAAATGAATTTTATTTTTCGTTGCCTAAACGCTAATTTCATATTGTGTAAATTAACAAATTTCATATAAACAAGCAATAAATTATATATGTCAAAGTGGAAAATGATGTACAAGTGAAAAAATGAATTCACAAAGTGCTAAAAGACGGTTAAGTTCATAGTTTGACAGAGGAAATGGTGAATATTGTAATAGTTTTAAAAGATATGGACAAGATTGTTACATAGTCCCCAAAGACATAATGCAAAAATATCATAGTTCATCCTAAAAATAAATACAAAAAGGTGCAAAATATAATCGACAAAATAAAAAAATGATAGAAAATAAAAAGAAAAAAGAAAAAAGAAAATAAAGCGCGTCTATGACGGCAATGCATGAATAATGATGGTCGGCCGTGGCCCGTGGAGATTGCGAGGAGGTCACGGAACATCCCCATTTGACGGGTTTTCATAGTTCAGTGCTCACATAAAAACACACACCCATTCGCACACACGCACACGTACGGCTTACGCGCCTTTTATAAGTTTATAGCGCCAACGCCCACACAAGCAGCGAAACTAGATAGATAATCACAAACTTTGAAATAACCAAAATCGAACCCAACCACCAAAACTCTCTCCCCATTTCTCTCCCGGACACGCTCTTCTGGCGGCGCGTCGAATTCAGTCGCGGCAGAACTATGGGACAGTCTTCTTCCTTTCCCGAGGCTCCAGCGGAGCATGGCCATAGAGAAATCTCAACCAGCCGCCGGTTCAGCTTCAAACAGATGCCGATTCTTTCCTCCTCGCCGGTTCAGCCCGACGAAGAACCCGACTTTTACGAGGAAGTCGCTCACGGACGAGACTACACTGCCGATCTTCCCGACGAGTGTTTGGCCAGTATTTTCCATTTCCTCGGCTCCGGCGACCGGAAACAGAGTTCGCTAGTCTGCCACCGGTGGTTCCGAGTGGACGGCCAGAGCCGGCACCGCCTCTCTCTCAAGGCCCAAGCCGGGCTCCTCCCTTTCCTGCCTTCTCTCTTCGTTCGCTTCGACTCGGTCACGAAGCTCGCGCTTCGCTGCGATCGCAAATCGATCAGCCTCGACGACGACGCTTTGGTCCTGATCTCGATCCGCTGCAAGAGCCTCACGCGGCTCAAGCTTCGTGGCTGCCGCGAAATCACCGACCTTGGGATGGCCTATTTCGCGCAGAACTGTAAAGGCTTGAAGAAGCTATCGTGCGGCTCGTGCATGTTCGGTTCCAAAGCCATGAACGCCGTCGTCGAGCACTGCACGGCGCTCGAGGAGCTCTCGGTGAAGCGGCTCCGTGGCGTCCAAGACGGCTCGGAGCCGATCGGCGCAGAGATGGCGTCGTCCTCGCTGAAATCTATAACCTTGAAGGAGATACTTAATGGACAGTGCTTTGGACCGCTTATAGTCGGTTCAAAAAATCTCAAGACTTTGAAGCTAATCCGCTGTTTGGGGGATTGGGATAGGGTTTTGGAAAAGCTTGGAAATGGATATCGGGGTTTGATTGAAATTCACCTAGAGAGGTTGCAAGTGACCGATTTGGGGCTTTCGGGAATTTCGAAATGCTCGAATTTGGAGGTCTTGCACATTGTTAAGGCTCCTGAGTGTTCGAATTTTGGTCTTATTTGTGTTGCCGAACACTGTAAGCTACTGAGGAAGCTTCACATTGATGGATGGAGGACAAATAGGATTGGGGATGAGGGTTTGATTGCCATAGCTAAAGAGTGCCCAAACATACAAGAGCTTGTTCTGATTGGCGTCAATCCCACCTCTTTGAGCTTGACGGCAATAGCTTCCAATTGCCAGAAGCTGGAAAGGTTGGCGCTTTGCGGTAGTGGCTCAATTGGGGATGCAGAGTTTGCTTGCATTGCTGCGAAATGCGTGGCGCTGAAGAAGCTTTGTATCAAGGGGTGCCCAATTTCCAATGTCGGTCTTGAAATGCTTGCTTGGGGTTGTCCTAGTTTGGCCAAGATTAAGGTCAAGAAGTGCAGAGGAGTGAGCGGTGAGGCCGCAGAGTGGTTGCGAGAACGGAGAGGATCCTTGACTGTGAATTGGGATGCTGGTGAAATTGGATCAATCGATCCTAGTGGCTGTGCAAGTGGAGCTGTAGAAAGCGGGATGGAGTTTCAGATGGATCACGTAGCGGTTGCTATTGCCCCATCAAGTAGCAATGGTCCATTGGCATTGTTTAGAACAAAGTTTGGGTTTTTTTCAGGTAGGAGCTTTGTTCCATGCACATTCAGAAGGTGGCCAGTTAGTGAGAGTAGTTCCAGTGGAAACTCGTAGGGAATCTATATGTGGGCGACCAAAGTTGCCTTTGGGGCCTCAGCTCACGTTGTCATGTTGTTTTACATTACAGTTTGTTGATCAATTGAATTTCTTCTGTATTCATTTTCGGCCTTGTGATGCTGTGTTGGATTTTTGTTCGCAAGGAAATGCCTTCAGAAAAGCTGGCATTCAAGTTGTACTTATTTAGGTCAATTGTCCAGGAAGCATACCTACTTCATTTCTGCAGTTTTGGTAATTTGCTTCTTTGAGAACTTGTTTACTTTTTCGTACATTTTCCCCTTGATATCATTTGTCCCTCCTTTTTTTTGGGCCCTTTTTTTTATTATCTGAGCTGAAGGTAGTTTGTGGATTGTTTCTACTTTTAGATTGGTAAGACTTGTGTGGCTTGTTTCTACTATTAGATTGGTAGGACTTGTGTGGCTTGTTTCTACTATTGTGATCGATGGAATATATATCTGCGGGATGGTGTTGAGTTTTGATGCAGGAAGTACATTATAATCAGTTTTTGCTCGATCAAAGAGAATCCTAAACTGCTTGTATTTGTTTTCTGATCTGTGGTTGTGTTGGTTGAGTTTGAATTCATGCTGCATATAGCCCTTGTGCAATTTAATGTGATATGGGTGATACTGTTGTATTGAGAGGCCTTCTGGAGTGTGACGCATTGATTCTGTTCTAAGTGCCTGAGTGGGTTGAGGCTTGAGGGTTTGGTTTTATTTGAGTCACAGATCAAACTTTTGCAGCTAGCTTCGACTTGAAAAGGCAAAGCAAGCAATTATACAAAGTTGAAAAAGGCAAAGTTAAGCTTTTCTTTGTGTGGTTTTGGTTTGATTGTGAGCGTTATACAAGAGAGACAGCTTGTGAGCGTTACAGAAGCATTGTTCCTGAATTTCTTCCAACATTTAAGGCCATGGTGGTTTGCCTGCATGCTTATCCTCCCAGCAGTATTATTGCCAGCGTGAAAAAAGCGATTGGGTATATCTTGCCAGATTGTGCAGCCCGACCAACTTGACCCTCCTTTTTCTTCAATATTCCCACTTATTGTTGTGGCAGATTATGTATTTCCTCTAAATAGGGCTGTTAATATAATTATTACCAAGCTATCCCAACTGTTTATTACCAACCCAAATTATTAGTTGGGATTTGAAGAATAGATCACATGTTTACTGATCTATAATTGAGGGACGTGACTTTTGATCGAAAAATAAAATAAAAATTGAGGGACGGGACTTAGTAGGTTAAAGAGAATTGTAACCTTGAAACTTTAGAAATTGTGTGATGATAATGGGTAAGAAGTGAATTTATGATGATGTTTCTTTTAGTTCAAACTATAGTCTAAATTACATGGGATGAAGGGATTTTTCACGCACACACAAATATGATGCCGTGAGGATTCAAACTTGAGGCCTATGGTCTGCAAGTTAAGACTTTTTTCTACTCGGCTAAACCCCATTGACTATTATGGGTTGTTTTTTCAACAATGAGATTACCATGATTCTCCACCCAAAGATTCCAATTCCTTCAAAATTACGAATTGAATTCATAATACTATGTGCTACTCACTAGTGTTTTTATTTCCCATAATTAGTAAACACACAAATAATGTGTATTTTGAATGCAACTCCTTATTTTAATGTTGATTATGGATAAATTAAAATATCATGATATAGGAAATGACGCCCAAAATTATTGTTTTATAACTAATCCAAGGGCAAAAGAATAAGGCAAAAGAAAATCTATACAGAGAATGGTAAAACATTCAAAATATCATAAAATGCTATTAGTTAATGCAAACATTAATAATTGAAATTATTAATTAAATGAGGATAATATGTTAAAAATTCACACTTTTTCATATTAAAAAAATTAAAATGAAAAGAAAATCAGGTAATGGATTCTACTTTTATAGAACACAACTACCCATTATATTTTTTGATTCTAAAATAAATTTTAATTTTTTTTTAAAAAGTCTCCAGCAGGTGCAAAAGCGCGTACGGAGAGTCTAGTGAAAAATAATATGAAAATCCATCCCTGGAAAATATCCAAAACACCCTTGAATATCTCAGAAATCATATAGGCTAAAGTTTATACGGAAAGTGTAGAACTTAAAAGTTGAAAGTTGATGATACCATATTCAGATGATGATTGTTACCCATTTCCTAATTCCAGGTTTTGGCTAAAGTTGTCCAATGCCATTCAAATCGCCAAGCAGTTGATCAATTGTTAAAGACTATTCCAGAAAATTAATCCCCAGAGCAGGTATTCTTTTCTGTAACTTTGGTTATTGGTTGGCTGCGCCTGTAGTTTCAGAGAGCCATGTTGCCGTAATTGTTAATTGCCATTTGATTTTCAATATGCACAATTTGTTAGATAGTATTAATTTTGTCGTGGTGGTGGCTGTGCAGAGTCTTGTCTGTTCAACTCTCAAACACCCACAATATCCATTGGATTATTCATTCCCATCGCATGAACAGGTTTGCTGGCAGTATCTCTTTTTACTTTTTGTTTTAAAGTTACATAAATTTGTGTATGCTTGCAGTGAAATCTTTTCTTGCATTTCTGCATGTCTTTAGCTTGCATTTTTACTTCCTACACAGAATATCTATGCTGTTTCCTACTAGCCTATGATCCTTTTTTAGACATCTTAGTTTTTTCAAATGGATGTAAGTTTTTACCTGGTCATCTGGTTTGTTAACTAGTGTAAATGGCAAAGCAGGACTGGGTAGTTTCAAAGCGCGGTAAAAAGTCCAATGCGACGATTTCAAATGGAATGGTTGCCGTTGGTTGTGAGATGGTTCTATGTGAAGATGGCTCTGAAGCTCTAGTTAAAGTGTGTGTTGTTGATGAAAGTTTACAGGTATAGCTGCTCTCCACCTTAGACTAGATAACTGATCAGTAGTTAGACCTTTTCAAAATCCCTTCAATATAACCCTTTAAGTTTGGACTTTGGCCTTTCAGGTCAAGCTAGATGAACTAGTAAACCCTCGTAAAAAAGTTGCTGATTACAGAACTGAGATTACAGGAGTTTCTGCATAGAGTTACATGCACATTGGCTGATATACAGGTATTAATGTTATTCATAGGTTTGAAGGGATTTTTTTTATCATCTGGTTTCAAGGGATCATCTATGAACAGATTTTAATTTTTAAATACCCGAACTTCTTGTTGCATATTGTAGAAACGCTTGAAGAAGTTGTTATCAGGTGAAACTATTTTAGTGGGACACAGTTTGTGTAATGACCTGCAAGGGAAGTAAACTGATGTTTCTATAAGTATACTTGGGCCTTTTTGATTGCATAATCAACTCATTGAATTTTGTTTTCCTTTCAGTTTCTGTGCAATTGAAGTATGACTTTGCAGTTCTTTTGATTTATGTTTTATTGTTCAATTTTCTTCTTCTTATTATTCTTTTGTTTACAGCGTTGAAGATAGACCATGCAAGGGTGATTGATACTGCATATATCTTTATATATTCGGATGGGCCTATTTTTAGAAAACCTTCCTTGAATAATTTGTGCAGGGCAAGTTTTACGAAACTTGCTAATCTCACTTTTATATCAGTCAAATTTTCATATGGTTCTCACTGTGAAATCTATTAAGTTGTCTATGGCATGATTCTGCAATTGATTCTCAGTTTTTCTTCTTCCATTTTAAATTTGGAATGACCAGAAATCTTTTGATCTTTACTTTCTTACTTGTTGCAATGTAGCAAATGTTTTCTAAATTTGGCCGTTTAGGATGGTGACATAGATAATCGTGATTGATTTGTTTTTTTTTTTTTTTTTTTTTTTTTTTTTTTTTTTTTTTTTTTGTCATTGCATATTGCACTTGGGAGCTATTTGTAGGATTAAGTTTTTAAGGATTTGGATCACAATCACAAGAACGAAATCCAAGCAACCACGAGTTTGGGCTGTTTGAGATGCATGAGTCTTGACTTATTTTTCCATTTATCTTTTTGTTTTTTCCAGTCTGTATTGGGTTATGAAGTCCGGAAGCCAGGTTCTCCACACAATTGTCTAGATGATGCTTGTGCTGCAATGAAACTTGTTCTTGCTAAGATAAAGCGTGAAATTGGCGATATTATCCCCCCAGTTCAGGAGGATGTGAGTTTTTTAATTTTTCATAATATTTTAAACCCCAAGGCAGTGATTCCAGGTACGCCATTACTGTCCTAATAACTCTTTCAATTGTAGGTACGTGAAGTTAATATGGCAAAGCTACTTCTCCACAGGATACCAATCACAGTGCCTAGTGAAGAATTGCACAATGCCATTCCTGGGAACTATACAGTAGAAGTCAAGGTTCAATGTACGTCCCTTGATTTGTTAAATTTTCTATAGATTACATTGGTTCAGTGTGCTTTGGAAGGTAATAACAAATGACCAATCATTCCAACTTAACATTTGATTCCTAAGGTGAAAACAATGAAGTCAATCAACCAACATCTGATTCCTATGATCCTTCCAAAATCAATGTAACATGCGTATGGAATGTTTTATACATTGGTGTGTCTTATACAGTTTCAAGCAACAGCAAACCTGCTTCATTCACCATCAAAATCATCATCCCGGAAAGAGAAAACTCAAGCATCGGCAGCTATTGCCCTAGTATCCTCTGCCCCAGATAAGCTCAGCTTGCGGGAAGTGATGGACCAGGTGAGATTTGTCAGCTCCATCGCAAGTTGGTTTTTTCGAAGAACTACTCTTGGGGGTATCCTCCCTTCTGGTGTTAGATACATGATTAGGTGCTGGGAGTCCGGCGCTAGAATTACCGTGCGCTTGTGTGCTCTTTGTATCCCCAGCCTCCTCTCCGTCACTATCTGAAAATACATCATCACTATCTTCACGGTGAGGAGTTTTATTTTGATTGGGATTAGCTGCAACACGATGACTTGAAGCAGAGGCATCACTTGAGCTACCCTCAGGTTTTCTACTGGAAGAATCTGCTTTAGCTTTTGTAGGTAATGTACCATCATAGTCTATCATCAAAACTTCAACCTGAAATCCTGGAGAGGGTAATTTTCTCTGCAAATCACAACCAACAGCTTTTCACCAGCAAGCACCAAGAAGAAATAGAAACAGATGGTAGAAAAAGGGAGATATGATCTACATTTGATATACATTATATGTCATAAGGTCACACCATTTACCTTGTCAAAACCATCGAGGTCATCTGCGGTTAAGATTTTTCTGTTATCTGTCATTGTATTTAAGCAGCTGAAAGTGAAAAAACGAAGGGAATAATTATGAAAGAAATCATAAATGATGTTACTAAGCACGTTCCTTCAAACAATGCATGACACAAGTTACAGATCTCTACATTCTTCATTGAAACAGTGAAGGACAGTTCAATCATAACATAAACAAGAGTAAAATAAAGAATCGGTGTACAGACCAATAGAAATCTCCTTGAGTATCATGGAAATGGATTTTGAAATCCCCCACTAACTCAGCCAGACCAGGCTCCCCTGGTAGAGCAAAAACTACAATCCCTTTCTTCCGTGCATTGATCCAGAAATCCTCTGGCTGAAAAAAATGAGTTGGGGGCCTTTAAATAAGGAATTCAATACATGTCGACACAGGTGTTAAGGAGATCAAATAACAAGCATACAATTAATATGCACCCATTTTATTTTAACAAGCACTTACCATGAAATCTTTTGTTTTTGGATGTTTTCTTGATGAAAATAAAATTCCTGTGGATTAAGGAAAACATCTTGATAAGTGACATAAAAAAATGACAAGCGCAGCGCATAGCCTTCTAAATGTGCAAAAGTGGGAAAAAAAAATTATATCCATTTGACATTATACAAAAAAGAAAGCACAAGAAATTGCAGGAATCAACAACTGACATTATACTGTAAGTTTCGTTACAAGTTACAGAGATTTCCTCTCATGATCAGGCCTTATAAAAACATGCACGTGCAAGAAAACTAAACAATCAAACATCAGTGCGAAGAGGATAATCACACGTACACACACGAACAAACAAAATGTATTGTCATTACAGCGTCAAGGATTGTATTAATACACAAGGGTAACTCTGAGAAGTGCGGTCTGTAACTCAGTACTACATTCACTTATCGTAAATGCTCTTTTTACCCGAACAAACTCAAAAGGTCCAATAGTAACTAGTTCAGGAAGTGAACAGTAGCAGAAAAAGGATCAACATTAACAAATATAACAGCATATTATATCTATAAATGAAAAGTGAGATGACTCAAAACATCACAATATATTGCAAGGATGATAGGAATTTGCGGGCAGCAGCAAAGTAAAAGGTTACCATTATGATCAGAGATTGTAATGGATGGCCTAATCCAATAAGGGCAGTTGTGAAGCCGAAATCCCCTGAGCATGCACCTATAATATTACAACTTTAGTACCTTTTAAAATGGAACCTTACACACACACACACACACACACATAATATACAGGTAGGTGATCGAATAATGATCTATGTTGAGAACTTTAGCTATAGACGACTGAGATGCATCTCACCCACTATGCACCTTAACCATCTATAACCAATCCAATAGCTCAGATGCAAGTCTTCAACTTAAGTCCCCAAATTAGGTCATCATTACAACACCGCCATATCACATACATATGCATGTATATACATATATATATATATGTATGCGTGTGTGTGTGTGATAATATATGGGCACATACAAGTAAATGGTCACATTGATCTATTTTGGAGGAAGATATCCGAAGTGTACCTTCGAGGGGAAGGGTTTTCTCCATTGAAGTTTTTAAGATATGCTCAAAATATTTGACGTATCTCTAGGTAAAGCATAGAAAAATTGTTAATCAGAATGATGCTAAAAGATAAGTAACATCAACCTTAAAAATACAGAATCAATAAGGTTAATTGACACTGACAATTATGTGATCATCAAATGGGAAACTTGCAGCCTTAAAACATTCAGAGAAGTGAAATATTAAAGAAGCTGTTATTCAACATAACTGGAAAACAGAAGTGCAACATTGAAAAATTAAAACCTCTCGATCCATTTCACATTCTAAATAAATATTCAAATCCCAGTGGCAAGCTTTCAACTTTATTCTTTCTCAATATATAACACATAGAAGATAAATCATAGCTCTCATTGTTCACCCGTTTTGTGTTTACTCCTATGATGGAAGGGCAAAGTTCCCCCCAAAAAAAAAAAAAAAAAAAAAAAAAAAAAAAAAAAAAAAAAAAAAAAAAAAAAAAAAAAAAAAAAAAAAAAAAAAAAAAAAAAAAAAAAAAAAAAAAAAAAAAAAAAAAAAAAAAAAAAAAAAAAAAAAAAAAAAAAAAAAAAAAAAAAAAAAAAAAAAAAAAAAAAAAAAAAAAAAAAAAAAAAAAAAAAAAAAAAAAAAAAAAAAAAAAAAAAAAAAAAAAAAAAAAAAAAAAAAAAAAAAAAAAAAAAAAAAAAAAAAAAAAAAAAAAAAAAAAAAAAAAAAAAAAAAAAAAAAAAAAAAAAAAAAAAAAAAAAAAAAAAAAAAAAAAAAAAAAAAAAAAAAAAAAAAAAAAAAAAAAAAAAAAAAAAAAAAAAAAAAAAAAAAAAACAAAATTTTGAATTTGGGAAATATGAACAAAATTTTGAATTTGGGAAATATGAAGTAATAATTGGAGGAAGAGTTGTTGTAAGGGAAAGTAATGATGTTCAACACTGCAGATTCCTTTCAGATTTGAAAATTAATATGACCATCTCAGCACAGCAGTTAACACCTCTTTGGTTGAGTGTTGGTTGAAGAAGTCGACGTTGATAAACACATCTTCAAACAAACATATACCGTATATTAGTATTTTTTTTTTTTTTTTTTTATTAACTTGGTTTTTGAAGATGACACATGCAAAATATTATTTAATACCCATCCCAAGTTATTCTGTTTTGATAGCATAAAAACACACTCATATATATATATATATATATATATATATATATATAGCATGACAAGTTTGTCATATGAAAACGCTTTCTATAATACTCCTTTACCCATAAACCCTAACCCCTAAACCCCAAACCACTAAACTCTACCGTTTTAAATCAATTTTAAAGTCAAAAGAAATAGTTAATTGCATGAGACGCCAGGTGGCAACGTTCCTTGCTGACACATGGAAGTGGATGGGATGTTGGACTCACCTTGTGCTAACACGTGTCATATTTGTTATATTTTAATCATATTTTATAAAAATTGTTTAAAATATAAAAATAAATGGAAAAAATACAAAAATATATACATACTTATTTCTCAGCACCAATACTTTGTATCCCAAGTCCAAAAAGTGGTTTACAATTGTTTTAAAATTAAAATTTGGGGGTCATCCCTAAATGTGAATGATGCAAATGAAAGCATAACTACACTTTATAAACCCTAAGCTATTGATTGTTTGATCACATAAGGATCGGATCGAAATTTGAATGCACTAGTGAAATTTGACGTACGTGCTCGAAGAAAATGTCATACCAATCCCCGACATTATTTTTTGAATTATAAACGATTTTTAAATCAATTTTGAAGTAAAAATAAATAGTTAATTGGATGGGATGCCAGGTGGCGGTTTCCCCTGCCGACACATGGAAGTGATGGGATGCTAGGCTCTCCTTGTGCTGACATGTGTCACATTTGTTATATTTTAATCATATTTTACTGTAAATCGTTTAAAATATTAAAATAAAAGGAAAAAAAAATTACATACATATTTCTCAACATCAATACTTCATATCCCAAGTCCAAAAAGTGGTTTACAAAGTATTGATCACTACTTTATAACAACTCTTCCTCTAGTTATTACTTCAAATTTTCCAAAGTCAAAATTTTGTTTTCATGCCTCATGGTTGAAGATAATGTTGCAAGGGATTTTCTGAAATCTTCGGTGCATTTTAAAGATTTTTTTATTCATTTTTGTGAATCTTTTAAGTTTAAGATACAAAAAAAAACCTCTGATGACACATGGCGCTACGCGATACTGACACCTGTCGAAAACTCTGATAATGCATCAATCTGGGGTTGCCATGTGTCATTCTCTTCTATTTATTACTATTTTGCAATGCTTTAAGTTCCAAAAATCACAATCACCAAGAATTCTCAAAAACTCATTATGACATTTTCTTTATCTTTTAAGCTTTAAAATATAATTTTTACACATAAAAAATTCAAATCGTTTATCAAAGTTTCAATTTTCTTCCTTTTGTAGCGCCACATGTCATCACTTTTTTTTTTTTTTTTTTTTTAATTGACAAAATTCACAAAAAATGTTTAAAAAAACACTGAAAATTTTCTCCCTAGATTTTCGCGCATTTATTTGAAGATAATCATGTTTTGGAAAGTGTAGGGTGTCATAAATGTAATTTTACGTAATTCTCTCCCTAGATTCTCCTCAGTAAAAAAAAAAAAAAATGTAAAGTGTTATAAATGACTTAAAAGATTATCAACAGTTTATCATGTTTTGGAATTTTAATATACATATTACGTCACAAACACTGATGTGATTTGATTTTAATCTCTTGTTGTGCCACGTGTAATATGATTATGATTATATTTGTTTTCATAAAATTCATAATCCCCTTTTTTTGGGTGGGGCATGTGCCACATATATCCCTAAAACCTCACACATATCTCTCCCACTCCTCTTCTTCTCCGCCTTCTTCTTTGCTATTTGGAAAATCCAATCTTCTAAACAATGTTTTAATACAATGATGTTGAATATGTGTTGTACGGTGCATAAAGATAACCATAATGATACATAATCCACATAGACAGCCTGAAATATGCAACAAGCATGATATACAATGATGCCATGATACAAAAGAGTTTCTCAGTGAATATTATCCTACTTTTAGTGCTTACCGATTATACATCTTCGACGAATCCTCAAGAGAATCAAATTCAAGTCCTAGTTTTGGTTTGAACTCCACACTAACTTCCGGTTTCACCTCTGCTTCAGACTCCATTTTCCACAATTCTTGCAATTTAACCTTGAAAATCATATCATCATCATAATAATATTGCCACATGCGTTCAAAAAGCATTCAAATGTATATTAACCGCAATACTATAAACACTGAAATATCAAATTTTCAACAAATATCAAATAGACTATCAAACATTAGTAAATAATCGAGTCTAAAACGAAATAAGCTATGAACCATTAGTGAATGCATGTGCTTCACCTACGAAGCCGTTTTGAGTCTCTAGTGAAACCTTAAACAACCTACATCCAAACCAGCGAAATTATGTCCATATACTTGGTCAAAACATTTCCTCCAGTATACTCAAATTAACAATTACTGGATATCAGTTACCTCGTAAGTGATTTTGATCTTCAAATTTTCCCCAAATATCAAATAGACTATCAAACATTAGTAAATAATGAAGTATGAAACGAAATAAGCTATGAACCATTACTGAATACAAGTGCTATATGTACGAAGCCTTTTGGAGTCTCTAGTGAAATATCAAACAACCGACATCCAAAATAACGTAAATTATGCAAATATATTTGGTAAAAACAATTCCTCCAGGATATTAATTACCTCATAAGTGATTTTGATCTTCAAATTTTCCACAAATATCAAATAGACTATGCAACATTATTAAATAATGGAGTCTGCAACGAAATAATCTATGAACCCGTCAGTGAATATAAATGCTACACCTACGAGAGAGAGAGAGACTGAGACAGACAGACAGAGACATACAGAGAGAGAGAGAGAGAGAGAGAGAGAGAGAGAGAACAACTTTTTTTGGAGGGAGATATTGTGGTCTTCAAGAGCACAATACATCCGTTTTGGAGGGAGGAGGCATCGTTCCAGTGGAACAGTTTTAGACACTTTCAGTTACAATTGCTTCTTAGCAGCCGTTGGATTTGATCCAACGGTGTTCTCATATAGAGGTTTGCAAAAAGAAGTTCCCACCAGAGAATATCCCTATGAAGAATAAGGTGAGAATGATTGTTGACTGTTGTTGTGCAAATCAGGTGAAGGTGCTTCAAGAATATGAGAAGCTTCCATTTGATCTCACATTGTGCGGTTCAACCCTAAGAGCCCCACATATAGTTGCCATTCACAATATATGAAGACTGGATTCCATTGCATCTCTTGTTATGGCAGTAGTAGTTAATTAGGGAGATGATGAGGTTGCCAGTCCTGATTCTGTTCAACCTCAAAAAAAGAAAGAGACATTCGGGTTTGGTAGTATGTCATAATATATACAACTCCAAGATTTGTTTCCTTTCCCTCTCAGGTATGCCTGTGAGTTTCCAGCTCAAGTATTTGGCACCCATGCCAATAAGGAAATAGAGTTGGAAGATCAGATGGTTGAGAAGAACATCCTGCGCACCCAAAACTAATAGAGAATCTAAAATAGAAACCGAAAAATACTACAAACTTCTTGTGACATTTTCTTCGTTTTTGAAGCTGTAAAATATAATGTTGAACTAAAAAAATTCATAGAATTTCTCAAACTCAACTATGCGAGAGTAAGTTGAAAGGCTATTTTCTAATACCACCACCACACTCATAGCACTGCTAACAATGCTTCATACTTCCCTAACTTCTTTTTTTTTTTTTTTTTTTTTTTTTTTTTTTTTTGTTTGTTTTTGGAGTTGCTTCTTCCTCTAACTTGCGCAATGTTCTATTTGTTACTAAATCAGTACAAAAAATATCCAATGTAAATATGTATGAAATTTTCATTTTATAATAACAATGACATCAAAAATAATATCAAGTGTAATACATTAATGTAAAAATATAAGGCTTCATAAATAAAATACACGTCTCATTTCTCCTTACAAAATACTAATGTTTGGACCTTATAGTAACAAGTAGAAGTAAACTAATTTCCTAGTTCTCCTCAAAAGCCATGATCTCCAATTAGCTGACCGGTTGCTCCAATCTGCCAAAAAATTTCGTTGATTACCAAAATATAAGATATTGATGAATTAACCAAAAAACAAGAAACTTTCAATGACCCAATCTACCATAACGTCACAGACAAATATGAAGTGCCCAGCTGAAGCAATAAAGTACCAAAGCAAACGGAAAATGTACAGAGACCAAAACAAACAGTCGCCACATTACAATTACACCAATGAGTGACCAATTGAAGCAATGAATTATGAAAGACATTAGCACTAAATTTCTGATTCTGAAAGATATTATTACTAAATAACTTACACAGAAACCACATATGCTACACATCCCCTTCTCAAAAAGCAAAGCTCATATTCCCATCTCACAACATTTAACAACTAGTAAAAACAGGGTTATATGCAGCACTCATAAATGAATCTGTTGGCATCCACCATGACACTAATCTAGCAGGCTCATCCAAACAGCGGCAAGGGGAACAGGTGCAGCAGCAGACTGTAACCGCTATTTCTAACTTCAGAGTAAGCCCTGATCCATTTTGTCAATATCTTCTTACACATACACAAGTATCAAGCAAGATTCATTTAATGATTTTGCTCAGTGTTTTACACTTATTTTATTTTTTATTTTTTGCAGGAAACTAGAAAGGGTGAACAATCAAAGGGAGGGAAAACCAGGATTAAAGATCATATACCAAAAGAAAAGTTGGAATTGGAACAAAAAGCACCAAAAGAAGAAAATATCAAAAGGGTATGACATGAACTCAATCCAACAATGATGAATCATTAAACCGTATATAGCAAACAGTACCAAAATTGCTTATATTGAAATTTAGGATTAAATGCATGGTTCATCCCCAAACAAATGCAGATTCATGCAAGTTCAGCCACATAGATTGTTGAAACTTTGCGGGTTTTCAAGCCCTTAAATGTTATATCCCTTTTCATATCTTATCCAAAAGCACTCAAAATGATCAACTCATTTTTCAATTACAGGGACTGATTTCTTTTCTGCTGAATATGTTTTGTTTTGACTCTTTTTGTGTTCCTCCTGAAGGGTCAACTTATCCATTCTATTGAGTGTTGGAGGGTCAACTTGGCAATTAACTACTGACTTGCATTGATATTCATAATTATTTAAGACCGCATGGACTGTCCTATTTCCTTGGTGAATTATGGACCATATTTGTCATTTCCAAACATGCCATTATAATCATGTGTTTTTAATTGTAACAACTTATATTGGTCTGCGGAAAACCAAAAGGAGGACAACTCATTTCACAGACGCTAAGAAACACTAATGAGAAAAATTAATGAACTTTTAACTCAAAAATCAGTTGTTTACATTGTATAATCGCCTAAATGTGGTTTGTGAAACATCTCTTGTGGAAATTTATTTCTATAGATATGAATGATTGATGGAGAGTACTCTCAGAATTTGATAATGTTGTTTGAAAATTGAAAGAAGTTGATGCATGTAACAATCATGTGTATTAGAAGCCAGCATGAAGAGTACCCAATTATATGAAGTAATTAACGAAAGTAATTCACTTATTTGTGAATGGTGAATTATACGATGAGGTACCTCGTAGCTTTTCTGCTCGGTAGTCAAATCCCTCTCCTTCCATGAGTTGAATTTCTATGAACTCTTCCTTATCAATTAAACCCAGTATGCTGCCTGCCGTCGGGGATTGCAAAGAGAACTATAGGCTTTGAAGGCCTGACGTAGGGAACATCACATCGGAAATATCCTTTCCTCTCAAGCTGCAAGATATCTCCTCGCTTGAGATTTCGCATGTTGCAATCACCCAAGGCCGCAGTCTGCTTTTCTGTACATGCGTTAAGCACATCAAGGAAATCCTCTCCTTCAAGCTGCAATCGTAAGTTAAATAATCACATACCAATCACTTTTCAATAAATTCAAGTTCAATGTATTAATAAGTAATATGCTATGCTAAGGTGTGATAACTTAACACCTGGGGGACATACCTTCTTCTTTGTTATCAAATAATTGAACTCCATCAGTGAGAGCTTAGGTAGTTCATCTATTTGAGGTAGCCACGTAAGCTTCAATTTCGTCGTCTTGAAGGACCCCTCAAGATTCAAAACCCCTATGAGTTTGAGGTTTCCATCTTCGTCTTTCTCAATCCCTTCGACAATGGCATTCCCCCAGTCCATCAAGGTCACTTCCTCATCTACCTTGATGGACTCTGCATCTACAAGGTCTAGCCATATTGTCCTTGTGTATGTAGTCGCCTTCGCCCCAGCACCTTCGTACTTCTTGTGCCTCGGAATGATGCGAACGAATGGCTTCTCAGGCCCATTGGTCAGCGTCAACAACACCCGCCGCTCTTCAATAACGGCGGTGTGTCTTGGGCATACTGGATCAATTATCTTCTTATTAATTGTCCAAAGTTTGTCCCATTCCATGAGATTCAGATTCTTTGAAGCTCCCTAAAACATTAAGAGTATAAAAGTCAATTAAAAAATTAAAACATTCAAAATAGTGGACATCGCAACAAATAAACTATTAGTGCCAAGGAAAAACAATTGGTGTAAGGACATAATAAGCAGCGGGAAGACATTATATGTTATAGGCATAGATCATAACTACTTTTGTGCATCTACAACACAATATTGTCTTACCTGCTCAAGAATGAATTGTATTAAAGCTTCAACTTTAAGACCTCTGCGCACAATTCCTTGAACAGTTGGAAAACGAGGATCATCCCATCCATTAACCTTCTTATTTTGAACGAACCACAAAAGCTTGCGCTTGCTGAGAACTGTATAAACCATGTTCAACCTACTGAATTCATAGATGTGCACTTTTCGCAGTCCCATATCCTCTTGAACTCGATGGTACTGAGCATTGCGGTCGTGATACTCACTGGATCGGAGTGCATGAGTAATGCCTTCTATAGAATCAACAAATGGGCAAGCAAAATCATAAGTCGGGTATATCTTGTACTTGGATCCGATCCTATGATGTGGCATTGGATTGCAACGATAATAAACTGGATCACGAAGAGATTTATTTGGATCCTGCATATCCAGCTTCCCACGGACACAACACTGCAGACCCCTATCAGAACCAGCAATCATTTCCTTCCATAGTTTTAGATTCTCCTCTACATTGTTGTTTCTACATTTGGATTCAATGCCATCCATCCTTTCCTTTTGCATCTCCTCACGTGGTGTGTCATCAACATATGCTTTGCCCTGGCAAATCAAATTCTCAACCATTTCCATCAACAGAGGGAAGTAATCTGAAGCATAGGTAACTGTTTCATACTTGATACCCAAAGTCTCAATATCCTTGAGAAGATTGTCCACGAACTCATTGCTTTCTTTAGCAGGATTTGTATCATCAAATCGCACAATAAGCTGACCCTGATACCTTTGAGCAAAATACTGATTCAACAAAGCTGCTTTTGAGTGCCCAATGTGAAGAAATCCACTGGGTTCTGGCGCAAATCTCAATCGAACCTTTCCAACCTCAGCTTCTGGAAGGTCTACTTCAAATGTTGGTCTGCTTCCTGCTTTACCTTTCTCATACACATCTCCATTTACACTCATTGATTCCTGATTGGCTTGAGTGCCTTTTGATTTTGTTGTTGCTGGCTTTCCCAAACCTCTCTTGCCAAGGAAGGTAGCGATGACTTCATTCAGGGCACCACCGTATTCCGCTAATAGTGAATTGAACCACCGAGAAAGGTTGCGGTACGTTTTCGACTTTCTCAAACTTTCCCATCTTTGCCAACTTTCTGCCAATGCATAGAGCGTTAATTAAGCATCTCCAAAAAGCACTTCCATTTATGTTATAGAAATGTTTACACAAGAATAGTCCTTAGTTTAGGACCTTATCCTTCAATTTCTAATTCTTTGCATAACCATGCAAAATAATGATAAAAACAATAGGAAAAGAGAGTGAGAGAAGCAACGCCATACCTAATAGACTTGACCATATTAATATATCGGCAATGGAAAAGGAGTGATCAACGAAAAAACTACGGCTTCCCAAATAGTCATCCAAATATTTGCATGCATTCTCAAATGCAGAACCCTGTGAAAGCACAGGTGCACACTCATGCCACTCATCAATCTGGGCAGCTTGAATTGCATTCTCACCATACAAGTTAGCAATTGGACCGATATATCGAAGAAGCGCAAAATTTCCATGCAATTTCAACCTAAAACGAAAGATGAACAAATGCATTTAATCCAACATGAAAACAGAGACGAATACAAATAAATCAATAGCACAACAAAAATGGGGATTAGGATTTACCCATTGGAGAAGTGCAAGAGATGAGGACAATCAACAAGTAGAGATTTGTCGTTAGAGAGAGAAATGCCAGCGAGCTTGGCCACCACGAGCACCGGGAGAGGAGGGCTCTCAGCGGCAAATGAAAGCACCTTAACCTCCATTAAAATCGAAAGCTTCAGATTTTGCTCTTTGGGCTTGCTGTTGCTTTGCTACAAATCCTGAATGAGATAAATGAAGGCGTTGTTTAAACTTCAAAGATATAGCCTCTTAAGCAAGTATTTCAAACAACCTATTGCAAACAAAATTTATAAAATTTAAATTTAAAATCAATTAAACACAGTAAACCCACAACAAGTCAAAAACAAAAAAAAGGCAGAAGCCAGATTTTTAGCTATCCATACCGCTTAAGCAAATATAGCCTCTTAAGCAAGTAATTCAAACACCCTACTGCAAAAAAGAAAAATAAAAAAACAATTCTGTTAGACACTATATTTTTGGAGGGCTTGAGTCCAAATTAGTCTTCAAACTCAAAATAGCATATAGTTTCACTACTCATCATTAAACAAAAATATTATTTTTCTGAGTTAACTCAAAACAGTAACATAATAAGATATCACAGGAAGCACCAAATATCCAAGATAAAAGTCTCAACATAAAACCAAATGGTTCAAAGTAATATTGTAATCAACACATCCACTTTATACAGTTATAACATGTACAATGAATAGAATCAGGCTTAAGGTCACATGTCTCTCGTGTAGTATATGAATTATCTGAAATTAGTAATTAGGCTCTTCATCTCAATTCCAGAACATTTATTATTCTCTACAGTTCTTAACTATATATGCCCTAGATGATGATAAAAAAACCATTTCAAATTAACAAAAATTTACCCTTGAAGCTAATTGAACTACCTTGCATAAAATTCAAGCTACCAGTGATCATCACATAAAGCCAAAATGGTTTGTTAAAAAAGAAAAAAAAAGTGGCTGGATGAGCTCGAAAAGGATTTCCAAAACAATCAAACCAACATTGAAGGATGATACTCCATCAGCTAAATCCCATTGTCCAATTAAGTGGTACTACACTCAGACACCAATACTAAAGGAAAGAAAAATAATTGCTATACTGGCCAGTTAATCTATGGGACCATGACCCTGCAGCTAGCTAATATATAAAATATAAAGACAACTCCGCAGCTAGCTTATACCTAAAGGTCAGGAAAAATAAAATCTATGTGGAATTACTTGAAAGGTCAGAAAAAAAAAATCTCATAATCGAAGTTGGACAATTCTGTGTCTTCCCGCAGTTATTTTCCTTGCCAGTAAAGTAGCTCTCGGTTTTTCACAGAAAACTAGAAAGGGTGAACAATCAAAGGAAGGGAAAACTAATGAATGCTATAACAAATGAATTTGAAAGTAATGAATGCTATAGCAAATGAATTTGCTGTCTTTTACACTTTCTTTTTTTGGGGGCAGGAAACTAGAAAGAGTGAACAATAAAAGGAAGGGAAAACTAGAATTAAGGATCATCTATCAAAAGAAAAGATGGAATTGGAACAAAAAGCACCAAAAGAAGAAAATATCAAAGGGCCATGACGTGAACTCAATCCAACAATGATGAATCATTAAATTATATATTAGATGTTTACCGTTTGTATGGAGAATCAGTTTGTTTCTTACACATCTTTTTTCTACAGGTTACTAACGAGGGTGAGCAATCAGACAAAGAAATTGGGGATGATGCACCAAAAGAAAATTTAGAAGTAGACTAAGAATCAGCAAAAGAAGATGACACAGAGCAGAGAATTGACCCAATTTCACTTGCAGAAAACCCACATCAAATAACATCAACAAAATTATCCAAAGTAGCGAGCCAAAGATAAGAGAGAGTGAGACGGTGTCGCAGAGATGAGAGCCTCCAGCCGGTGTGACCCCGGACCAATGGCTTGGAATCTTTCACTGAAACAGATAGACGGATTCGAAGAGACGATGACGACGGCACCGGAGAGATGAAAGAGACGGAGTACCAGAGAGATGCGGTCGTGCGGCGATTGAACCCAGAAAAATAAGTAACCGTTACGAACCCTAACCCGAGAGAGAGAGGGAGAGAGAGAGAGAGAGAGGAGGTGTCGCACGTGAGATAGTGGGTGAATCGGCTACTTGCATCTGTTTTCTCCCAATGAATTTCACCAATATGAAATTAGGGAGCTTTAGTTTTAAAACACAATATAGTTTACGAAACTACATTGCACAACATATGCCAATGAAATATATCTCTGAACCTCAGTTTTAACGATCTTATGAACTTTCATGAATAAAAGGGAATAAAATCCCACAAATTGTGCAACCTAACTAATCCAAATGAATTAAGGTATTTTGTATGTTTTTAGTTAAAATCAGTTTTACATATTGAAAGTTGAACTAAGCACTTAGGCTGGAACATATTGGAGAGAGATGGCTCCACATTCCTCTTAACCAAAATTTCAACCACCAAACCTACGTTACCCCTAGATTTTGACACTAACTCACACTTCACCAACTGCACTTATTTCCCTTCTCCTTGGCCGTGCCATAAAAATTCTCATATGAGCTTTTCAACCTTCATCTATTGGGACTACTTATCCTATTCGATGTTATTATGGGTGGGATTTATACAAAGATAGTAGAAATAGGTCTCAGTTCTCAGTTTTAAAGGAAGGGGAGGGAAATGAGAATGTTTTGGTATGACCAGTGGCATGGAGATGCTCTTAAGGATTCTTTCTAGGTTTGTTTTCTTAGGTGTCAATTTTGACTATCATTCACTCTTTCTCAGAATTGCAGAATCAGAATCAGCAATAGGAAGTTCATCCAAAAAATTTAGCTTTCTCAGTAACTCCTTCACTAAACTCTTCCTTAAAGCAGAAAACTTGTAAAGCTAAACACCAACTATGAATTAATCACAAATTGGCAATAATAGATCTATGCCAGCCATAAAACTTGAGTTTCTTAAACAATAAGGTCACAAAACAGGAACAAGGGAATTAAAAGAAACCCATTATCAAATTTAAATAAAAACAAACATTACCAACAAACAAAACCCAGCTATCCAAAAAGAATAGAAAAAGTAAACTGACCTTTGATATTTGAAAAATCCCCAATTTCTAGGGTTTGAAATGATGAGAGAGAGGGACGAAGAGAGAGAAGGACGAGGAGAGGGATGGAGAGAGAGGGAGCAAGAGAGTTTCAAGCTTCTGCGAGCTCGAGCGAACCAGCAGCTGCGAATGACGCGAGAAAAAAATTCAAGAAAAATGGCTTACCAAACTATACGGGTCTTTTTAGTTTGTTTTGGGTTTGAGGTTTTAAAAATGGCCTACCAAACTCGTTTTTTGGGCTTTTGGACTTAAAATCTATTTTCAAGTTTATAAAATTGGGCTCAAATCAAATACCAAATAGACCTTAAGTATTCTATGAATCCAAATTTATTGAAAGAGAAAATGTCAAATAAAATTACTTATAAACCCTTTTTGGTGAAAATTTTAAAATTTCATTAATCACGTGAAAGTAATTATCATAAACATTCAAAACATGATCATGGGTATTAATAAATTAAAAATAATAAATTTAATTTTAATCCCCTCAACCCTAACTCACGAGTTTAATTAGATATAATTAGAAGAGTGAACATATTGAAAAAGAAAGAACAAGAAAATTATACCTCAATGCTATTCCGTCTTTGTAGGCTACTATGCCCGTGAAAAGTCTCGCTTGGTGCCTTATATAGTTTTCAAAATTTAATCTTTCTGGGAAGCTTGAATAAACTGGGAAACCTGATTGAACTTAAGAAGAAAAAAGGAAACTTGCAATGCAAAAGTGAATAATCTAGGAAACCTGATCGAACCCAAGAAGAAAAAAGTAAACTTGCAATGTAAAAGTGAATAAACCTAAGAAGCATGGATACGCTGTTTGAGGTTCGTATTCTGTATCAGATACGCTGTGAAATACGATACGTGTCAAATACATATTCAATTCAGCGAATACGGTCAATTACTAACGGATACGCGAATTTGATATTACCACTACTACAAATTTGCTAATAGACTACACTGCATAAGCATCGGGAAATTAAATAGAGGATGTTATTCTGGTATTAGCCAAAAAAAAAAAAAAAAAAAAAAAAAAAAAAAAAAAAAAACACATAGGTACCTAAAGAACAATGTAATGGTGATGCTGATGCGTATTACAAGGTTTTAGCATCAGCAACGTAAAATAATGATGCCTATTAAATATATTTTTATTTAGCGCTTCTTCTCCGTTGCCTTTTACAAAACACGCTAACTACTGTTCAACAAAAAAACACGCGTCGTAATTTTTTTTTTTATTTTGCGGGATTTTTAGCGCCTCGTTTTCAGGATGAAAATTTGGCCAACTGATATCGTTTCCCCTTCTCTCATATTCACGCTCGCCTCCTTCCTTATGTTTTGCCCTAACTCTCACTCTCTCTCTCTCTCTCTCTCTCTCTCTCTCTCATATCTCGGTACTCGACGCTCTCTTCTTTCACTAGCAATATCCACTGCGACTTCTTCCTTTAATATATCTCTTTCGCTCTTCTTCTATTTTTCGAGAGCCACAACCCAGATCTAAGACAACCCCCTCTCTCTTTCAAGCGCCACAACCCAGATCCGAGCGGAACGGCGCTAGAAGAGACTGGGATAGAATCTGCTGAAATTATTGCTGAGGTTAGTTTGGAAATCTGGCTAAAATCCCATAATCACTGTGGGAGCAAATATTTTCGTCTCCAATCACAGCGCGCCACGTGGAAAAGAAGATTATCTCTTTTAATTAATTAATGAACCAGTTTATCTGGCCAATTAATTAATTGGGATAAATATCTTAATTAACATGATATTATCTTTATTTAATAGATAATATCATTATTAAGATATTATCCTATTAAGAGAAGATAATGTCATTATCTCATATATTATCTTCATAAAAGAGATAATATCATTTAATTCAGATATTATCTCCATAAAAAGAGATAATATCATTAAATCAGATATTATCTCAATCCGACTCGATCCCTACGAATTTGGGTAGAGAATAAACTCAGCATATTCTCTACGAAACCCTAGCCCCGAGGCTCCTATAAATAGATGACTTCATTCATCATTCAAGGTACATCTAAACCTACTCCTTATACCCGAGAAAATACCCGAAGCTCTTTCTCCCTCTCCACTCTCCATATTTTCTCCACACGGCTCCGGCCACCACACACGGCTCCGGCCGCCCGGTTCACACCCTACATAAACACTACTCCGTACCCTTTGCTTAGCTATTGTTTTTCTACAAACACTCGAACTAACTTAGGCATCGGAGGGCCTTTGGCCAACACCCCCCCGGGTGTGGTCTATTTACTCCAATCTGTTTTACAGGAATCGAGGAAGAGAGAGAAGGAAGATCGAAGGTTGAAGGATCTAGAAGCGAATATTCTCCCGTGAGATTATTTGCACAAACATTTGGTGCTTTCATTGAGAGCACGAGTTATACTCAACGCGTGCTCAAGGAATCCGTTCCTCATATTTTCCAATCCACCGAAGCCTTCCAAACAACCATGGTTGGAAGCAAGCGCACGAGGAGTAAAACCGCCGCGATGGCTCAATCCGTGACGGCCCAAAGCCACTCCACCCACGATCCCGCGATCAACATGGTGGCACCACCACCTCTCGCCACCGTGCCACCTACCGGACCCGCGACCGAATCTAGCAACCTCCGTGGCACCGCCGCCGAACATGGTGGAACCTCCCATCAAGGTGGGCTCGTTACCACAACCGACTTAGGCCCGGTCTTGGAGCAACTTCAAGCGTTCCCTCCATTGCCTCCACGCTCGACACACGCTCTCGCGTACACCTCCAGTGAAACCCTAGCCCGTGTGCAATTGGGCTCCACACGCTTCTCTCCTCCCGATCCACAAAGTCAAGCAGATCTCAACCTGAGAGTTGACCAGCTAGCTCAGAGAGTGGACGACCAAAACGCTCTTATGAGGCAGCTCCTTAATCAAATAAGCGTGGCTCAAAATCTTGGCCTTGGACAACCAGGCGAAGTGAGAAGAATAGACGAACGCACCGGTGGGCAGCTCAACGGGCACCAAGCGGTCGAGCAGGAGCGAGCAGACAAGGGGATGCACAACCACGTGATCAGCTTGCCGACATGTCGCGAGCATCTGCAAGCCACACACAAAGCAACGTGCGAGAAAGGCTCGGCCCACGACTTGACGTCCGTGCTCGCCTGGGCCCGCAGGGGAATGTACTTCAAAGGCTAGGCTCCCAGGGAGATCAAACTGACAATCGCCGCAATGAGGATCGTGAAGAGAGGCGCTCCGCTGCCCACTCGCAGAGAAATATTCACGAAAGGCTAGGCTCCCAGGGAGGTCAACCCGGTAACCCTCGCAATGAGGATCGTGAAGAGAGGCACTCCATTGCCCGCTCTCGGAGAACCAACTCTCGCCGTCAAGCTGCAGAAAATCCCTCGCAATCGCAGTCCACCAACACGCCTCCTAGGCATCGCGGACGAGAGGACCGACCCTTGCAGACCAACGAGGAGGTCAATCAGCGTCGCTCGAATCGCAAAAGGCGCCAACGTGATCGACCAGCACTGCGCGTGGAAGACGTTGAGAAGCTTGTGAATGACCGACTTCGAGACTTGAAGACTAGCGGGAACCTCGAGGATGCACTACGTAAGGAGATGGACCAGGCGATCTCTACTCCTTTCACCCCTGAAATCGAGCAGGCTACTCCCCCGAAGCGATTCTCAACGCCTTCTTTTACGCATTTCAAGGGAGATTCCGATCCCGAGAGCCACCTAAAACACTTCAAAAGTGTCATGATCCTCCACAAGGCCGACGACGCACTGATGTGCAAGGCATTTGCAATGACATTGCGAGGAGCAGCTCAGGACTGGTTCCACACCCTGCCATCTGGGTCGATCAACAGTTTCAAGGAGCTTGCCTATGTCTTCACTAAAGAATACACTTCTTATCGGACGATCAAGAAGAACCCAGATCATCTGTTCAACCTGCGCAAGAAGCCCGACGAATCCATTCGAGATTACATCAAGAGGTTCAAAGCAGAAAAGGCCAACATCGTAGGGTGCGACGACCGAATCGCATCATCTGCCTTCAAGAAAGGTCTTCCAGCAGAACACGAGTTATACCGCGAGCTGACTATCACTCCCAGCCAGACTTTAGCAGAGGTCTTCGCGACCGCAGAACGCTACGCGCTCTGGGATGACGATCGAATTGCCGCGAAGAAGTCCACTGAGCAGGGAGATCGGCAGACCAAGCGGGCGGGCCTAAGAAGCGATGGATTTAGCAACAAGAACAAGGACAAGCGCAGGTCACACCCACAAGAGGACGCTAAGGCAGGAGAGAACTACACCAAGTTCACTATCCCTATACATCAAATCCTAGCCCAAGTGAAAAACAAACCTTGGGTAAGAAGACCGCCACCCTTGAAAGGAGATCCAGACAGGAGGGATACTAGCAAATACTGTGCCTTCCATGGGACGCATGGACACACTACGAACAACTGCTTCGCTTGGAAAGCACACCTCGAAGAACTCGTGAAGGGAAGGTCACTGCACGAATTCATCGCTAAGCAGGCCATCCAACAGATAGAGGACCGCGACACCGCCAAGGAGCCGCCCCAAAAGGTCATAAGGATTAACACAATCCTAGCCGACTCCGAGGAATCTGGGTTGACCAGCAAGGAAAAAAAAAGGAAGATCAAACAAGCCACTATGATCTCCCAAGTCTCAACCGACATTCCGCTAGCAGAAGACGACCCTATAATCGGCTTCCAAAAGAAAGATCTAATTGGCCTTGATCTACCACACAATGACGCTCTTGTCATCAGCATTCAAATCGCTCAGGCCATGGTCGGCCGAATCCATGCAGACGAGGGCAGTGCGGCCAACATCCTACAATTGACAGTTATCCAACAGATGGGCTTAGAGGCAAAGATCAATAAATCAGCCAAGTCGCTGACTGGTTTCAATGGAGCAACAACGGTCACCGTAGGCACGATAGAGCTCGACGTCTACGCCCCACCTGTAATCAGCTCTCAAACGTTCATGGTCATTGATGAAGTCTCACCCTACAATGGCATTCTAGGCAGGCCATGGATCAGCAAGATCAATGCCATCACCTCCGCCACGCATCAGAAGATTCGCTACCCAATTCCTTGGGGTGGGATCGGCCAAATCAACAGCGATCAGGCAATGGCGAGGAAATGCTCAGCTCAAGGGCTGAAGAAAGGCAAGCAAACACAGTTCCTCCCTGTGAATCAAGCAGATCTAAAGGGAGTAGAACAAGCAGATGAGGAAGCAGATCCCGTTCCTGACGGCCGAGCAGGCCAAAAAGGAAAGGGAATAACTACTCCCCAATAGCAATCAAAGAATCAGGACCAAGTCGAGGGAATCCGTCCGGAGGTCTATCCTGAAGAAGGATGGAAGCCCGAGGAGGACGTTGAGCTAGTACCCCTTGATCCTGACAAGCCAGAGAGAACAGCGCGGATCGGCTCGCGCCTAAGCCAGGAGGAAAAGGCAGAGCTTGTAGCCTTCCTCCAGAACAACAAAGACGTATTTGCATGGTCACCCTCTGACATGCCTGGCATCGATCCCCAGATCATCTGCCATCGCCTACACGTCAACCCAGCCATCAAGCCTGTAGCGCAGAAGAGACGCAACTTCGCCCCCGAGCGAGTCGCCATCATTGAAGCTGAGATCGACAAGCTTCTAGTTGCCGGTTTCATTGAAGAAGTCTCATACGCAGAATGGCTGGCGAACGTTGTTCTAGTAGCAAAAAAGATAAAGGCCTGTGGAGAGTGTGCGTCGACTATACTGACCTCAACAAGGCATGTCCTAAAGATAACTTTCCACTGCCGAGAATTGACCAGCTCGTCGATTCAACTTCCGGCAATCAACTGCTAAGCTTCATGGACGCTTACTCCGGTTACAACCAGATCATGATGCATGAAGACGACAAGGCAAAGACCTCTTTCATCATCGAAAGAGGTACCTACTGCTACAAGGTCATGCCCTTTGGGCTGAAGAACGCCGGGGCAACCTACCAAAGGTGGTGAATAAAATTTTCAAGGAGCAAATCGGTAAGACTATGGAGGTCTACGTAGACGACATGCTAGTCAAAGCTCCCGAGCGAGCAGACCACATCGAGAATCTTGCCGAGGCATTCAGCATACTCCGAAAATACAACATGAAGTTGAACCCGAGCAAATGCACATTTGGAGTCTCGTCCGGCCGATTCCTTGGATACTTAGTCACCCAAAGAGGAATTAAGGCACATCCAAATCAAATCAAGGCTATACTTAACATGAAGTCACCTGCCACAACAAAGGAGATACAAAGTCTAACGGGTAGGGCGGCAGCCCTCAACCGATTCCTCTCTAGATCTACCGACAAATGCAGGCCATTTTTCAAAGCCTTGAAGAAGGGACACAAAGACAAGTGGGATGACGAGTGTGAAGTAGCTTTTCAAAACTTGAAAACTTACCTCACTTCACCTCCATTGCTCTCAAAACCGATACCAGGCGAGGACTTGTAAATCTACCTAGCGGTGTCCCACTCAGCTGTCAGCTCAGCTCTCATCCGAGAAGAGCTGGGGGCACAACATCCGGTATTCTACACTTCAAAAGCTCTCCTCGATGCAGAGACTCGTTATCCGAAAATGGAGAACTCATTCTTTCACTTGTGGTTTCTGCGAGAAAGTTAAGGCCCTACTATCAAGCACACCGGATAATTGTCATAACAGAATTTCCTTTGAGATCGATCCTTCACAGCCCCGACGCTTCTCAGCGACTCATTAAATGGGCAATCGAACTCAGTCAATACGACCTCCTCTACCGGCCGAAGACTGCTATAAAAGCCCAAGCTTTAGCAGATTTTGTTGTAGAGTTTACTCCGACAGCCGAAGAAGAGAAGATGGTCACGAAAAGCAAGGAAAAAGCGGACGACACCTCCCCACCGATTCGAACCTACCTAACGACATGTGGCAGTTGCATGTAGACGGAGCATCAAATCACAAAGGAGCGGGAGCAGGAGTCGTCATAATCACCCCAGACGGAACCTTGTTGGAACAAGCTATCACACTAGGCTTTTCTGCTTCAAACAACGAGGCAGAATATGAGGCACTGCTTGCAGGACTACGCCTAGCGAAAGAACTGTCGATCAAGAGACTGGCCATCTACTCAGACTCCCAACTGATCACGAATCAAGCCTCAGGCGAGTACATGGCAAAGCACCCAAGAATGGTCCAGTACCTCGACAAAGTCCAAGGACTTTTGAAAGAATTCCCTACTTTCACCATCCAACAAATTCCACGGGCAGAGAACACTCATGCAGATGCGTTGGCGAGCCTAGGATCAGCACTGGACACCCAATTCAGACGCTCCATCCCAGTTGAACACCTTGACCGGCCAAGCATCGAAGAAATAGAGCCGATCGACTCAATGCAGATTGATGAGGACCCCAGCTGACAAGACCCCATCATCGACTACTTGGTGAATGGAAACCTGCCAACGGATAAGTCCAAAGCTAGGAAGGTCCAGCAGAAGGCCGCGAGATACTATATGCACGGCAGCAAGCTCATCCGTAGATCATACTCCGGCCTCATCTCACCTGCATAAAGTACCCTCAAACACTTGAAGTCCTCTGCAAAATTCACGACGGCGAGTGTGGCAACCACTCAGGGGGCAGGTCACTCGCCCAGAAAACTCTGAACGTAGGCTATTTCTGGCCTACCATGCGCCACGACTCTGCTGAATATGTCAAAAGATGTGATCGTTGCCAACGATACAAGCCGATCCCTAATCTGCCTGCCGAAGTTTACCATCCGCAAAACAGTCCATGGCCATTCATGCAATGGGCCATCGACTTAGTGGGTCCCTTGCCACCGGCGCCTGCCAAGAAAGAAATGATGATCGTCGCCACCGACTACTTTACTAAATGGATCGAGGCCGAAGCTCTATCCTCTACTAAAGAAGCCGATGTGGAGCGATTCATCTGGAGAAATATCATCTACCCACAAAACACAACAGTTGTCCATAAGCAGCGTCCTTCGGGAGACGCAGGGCAACGACCAGAAGTGTCCTTCGGGAGACGCAGCCCATAAAAAGCGTCCTAAGGGAGACGCAGGGTGCGCCAGGAATTTCCTAAGGGAGGTATCCAGGTTCCTATCCGTTCCCTAAGGGGGGCAGGATAGTCATATAGTTGCCCATAAGGAGCGTCCTAAGGGAGACAGGGCGACGACTAAAAGCGTCCGTTTGGAGACGCAGCCCACTAAAAAAGCGTCCTAAGGGAGACGCAGGGTGCGCCAGGAATTTCTTAAAAGGAGGTCTCCATGCCTCCTGCGGGAAGTATCCAGGTTCCTATCCGTTTCCTAAGGGAGGCAGGATAGTCATACAGTTGCCCATAAAGAGCGTCCTAAGGGAGACGCAGGGCGACGACTAAAAGCGTCCGTTTGGAGACGCAGCCCACTAAAAAAGCGTCCTAAGGGAGACGCAGGGTGCGCCAGGAATTTCTTAAAAGGAGGTCTCCATGCCTCTTGCGGGAAGTATCCAGGTTCCTATCCGTTTCCTAAGGGAGGCAGGATAGTCACACAGTTGCCCATAAGCAGCGTCCTTCGGGAGACGCAGGGCGACGACCAAGCCAACCTAAGAGATATGCAGAACACGTCTGAAGTCCTTCAAGAGGAACCCTGACACTCATGAATCTCCAAAAGGAGATGTGCAATCAAGACACTAGCCGGTTACTCAAGCAGTTCACAAGACAATATGCAAATTGAAGTTGAAAAATAAAGACTGAAATTTTCATAGCAAAGCGACCAACCGGCCAAGTTCAAACAAAAGAAGATGGTCAAACAAGACCAATTATTCTAAACAAAAGCAGACTACAAAAGTTGAAAAGAAATAAAGGAGTCTTCGTCTACTCCGAAGCGCCAGCAGGAGATCCCTGATCTACAACCTCTTCAGCGTCCGCCTGAACAGCCACGCTTTCAGCAGCTCCACATGCCTGATCTATGACGTCTGCCACCACCTCATCGGCTGCATCCTCCTCTGCTCCATCCTCCTCAGCTATCGCCTCTTTAGTCACCTGCTCTTCAGCTCCTTCGATGTTCACAGCATTAGCCTTCTCACTTTGCGCAGGGGGCAAGTCTGGATAGAGCATCTCGATGTCTTCATCTCCAATGGCGTAGAAGGGATCATATCCTCTTGTGCAGTCCAGGTAGCCCAACTTGTACGCGTCCATGGCAACTTCGGACTTGGATTCCTCAGCAGACTCATGGTAGGCGTGAAGTCTAGCTAAAAGCTTGTCATAGCTATGAGAGATGTCGGCATTCTTGCGCTCAAGGTGGAAATAAGCATCTTTTCGACTTGCCAAGTCAGCAGCAGAAGAGTTAAGCTCGGAATCCTTCTCAGCAAGGGAGCTCTTCAACTCAGATATCATCGCCCGCAAATCAGACGTCTTCTTCTCATAACGGGTCTGCTCGGCGGAAAGTTTGCTAACTAACTCGGCATTCTTCTTCTCCAACTCGCTGAGCTGAACAGAAGATGGGGCAACAGCAGACGAGTTCCGAATGGTCTCAGCAGCAAAAACTATTCCCTTTTGAAGCAGATGAAGTGTCGCTTCCTTTTGCTTTTCCAAGGAAAGACTTGAAAAAGTACCAAGATCGCCAGCCTGACGGATTTGGTCAACCAGCTCAGCACAAGAGGATGGACTTGATAGAAATTGCGTCTTTAGCAGATCAGACACGCCTGCATCCCCTGCAGGGCTAGATTTGTCCACCTTTGGATCAGTCGCTGACGTTACAGAAGAACCTTTTGTCCGGCAGATGACTCTCTTGCTTTCCTAGCCTCCGCCAACCTCACTTCCAAAGGAATTTGCGACGTCGAATCAACTCCATGCTTGACTGCTCATGACTCAACAGTTGAAACATGATGGTTGGATGGATGAGCAGACTGCCCAGATCGACTTCCAATCTTCGACTGGTACAAACGACTCGAATTTCGAAAAGGAGCATCCGCATCTCTTTGCCTCTCAACAAGTGAGCTAGATCGTGCACGGACTACTTTACTGAGCATATCACGATCTCCAAACTCATCAGGCTTGAGCTCTCGAAGACTTGACATCAGCCTTCCTTTTTTAGGGGAGTTTAGCAAAACACTCCTCATGTCCAGCAGGCAGATCATCAAGGCTCGGACCATCCTGCTTCCATCTATCGACATCCTTAGCAGGGGCAGTCCACCAACTTCCTCCTAATCGTTGCTCAGCAGCCGCCAGCAGCCACCGCCGCTCCAATCGTCTTTGGCTGCCAGTAACGATGACAACCAACCTGGTCCCACCCAACTGGTCCTCGCCTTGAAAAAGAGAAGACGAAGGAAAATTTACGTGCTCGACTTACTTTGGGATGCACGGCAACTCCTCTCTTCGACAAGCAGTACAAAATTCTCCAAGATCTTTCTCAAGCTAGAAAGTAGAGAAGTTAAGTTTGCGATGTAAGAAAGAGTGAAGAGAAGCCCTGTATTTATACAAGTTGGACAACCCGGGTCAAGAAGGAATCTCAAGCTCTTTCCTACTGGGAATCCAACTCCAACAACAGTCAGAAGCCTACACCAATTGAGAATCCGATCTGCAAAAGGAGTCCAACTCACAGAAGAAAGCCCAGACTCAGTTGGAGAGCCCGAAAAAAATAATTTCATCTCCTACATGCCACACAAGCGCCATGCAGAAGCTGGGGGGCATTTGTGGGAGCAAATATTTTCGTCTCCAATCACAGCGCGCCACGTGGAAAAGAAGATTATCTCTTTTAATTAATTAATTGAACCAGTTTATCTGGCCAATTAATTAATTGGGATAAATATCTTAATTAACATGATATTATCTTTATTTAATAAGATAATATCATTAATTAAGATATTATCCTATTAAAGAGAAGATAATGTCATTATCTCATATATTATCTTCATAAAAAGAGATAATATCATTTAATTCAGATATTATCTCCATAAAAAGAGATAATATCATTAAATCAGATATTATCTCAATCCGACTCGATCCCTACGAATTTGGGTAGAGAATAAACTCAGCATATTCTCTACGAAACCCTAGCCCCGAGGCTCCTATAAATAGATGACTTCATTCATCATTCAAGGTACATCTAAACCTACTCCTTATACCCGAGAAAAATACCCGAAGCTCTTTCTCCCTCTCCACTCTCCATATTTTCTCCACACGGCTCCGACCACCACACACGGCTCCGGCCGCCCGGTTCACACCCTACATAAACACTACTCCGTACCCTTTGCTTAGCTATTGTTTTTCTACAAACACTCGAACTAACTTAGGCATCGGAGGGCCTTTGGCCAACACCCCCCGGGTGTGGTCTATTTACTCAAATCTGTTTTACAGGAATCGAGGAAGAGAGAGAAGGAAGATCGAAGGTTGAAGGATCTAGAAGCGAATATTCTCCTGTGAGATTATTGCACAAACAATCACCACTATGAAAATACTGAATTTGTAAAACTCCAGTGTATCATGAAGTAATGGCTTGGATGGAGTTCAAAACTTCTAAATTATAGTCAAAATATGCTGCATGCTTCATAACTATGCTGAGCAGCTGAATTTTCATAGCAGTCAATCTTCCACGCTTAAGACTGAGGTTGTGTGTATTGACAAGTTCCGAATTGGTTGACATATGACTTTCCGCCTGCTGTGAAGACCAAAGTAAATCGTCTCTTGGGAGGTGAATGGCAAGGGCAAGCACAAAAATGGCATGTCCTTCTTCCTTCACATGCACACACTTCATGAATTAAAAACAATATCCATTCTTCTAAGACCTGCCTTCTTAAGCTTGCAAGTATGTAATGTTGTATTCTCAGCACATTAAGAGACAATTTCCTCATTGTAATTGCAGATCTTTATTAATGTGATTGTCATTGCATGTACTCTGCTGTTTCTCCTTATATGATCATGTTATTGAGGATGTGTATATTCTGTTTTTCTACGAACTCCTGACATGTTTAGTGGCTCACTCTGGTGCCTGGGGCATAACCACAAGTGCTTTGAGCCATCTGGGGACTTATGGGACATGAAAATGAAATGTCTTTGTATGTTTCAACTGAATTATAGAATTGATATTGAGCTTGCTTACCATGTATATTCAGTTACATCAGGCTTCTTCTCTCGGTGGAAAATTAATGTGCTTCCTTTGCTTATATAGATCTGTAATTTTTCTCCGAATGGATGGAAATAAGAGATGCAAAAGTTTCTGCTGCTGCTGCTTAACAATGAATTTGGGCACTTGACAGGTTTCTTATGAGATTCACAAAAGATGAGAGTGAAATCAACTTAGCCAATGGGGCAGCTGATCCAGAATTTGCAGAGTGGAAATGTGCGAGCCCTGAAGAAGTTATTGAGCAGGTGTGCTGAAAAATAATCCTTCCGGTTAATTTAATTGAATCATTGTGTTTTGTGGACATAATCAGATATGGGTGGTTACTAATCACAGGCAGTGGACTACAAGAGGCCAACATATGAGGAAGTTATCAGGACCTTCCAGTCCTACTTCGACGGCAGTGCTTTATCGACAAAGTGTAAATCCACAAAATGGTGAATGTTGTTGTTGGTGTGCGTCTTGTGTGGTTATGTTCACCTTCTTAACTCATTTTACCGACTGAATTTGGATCAACTAGAACTGCTGCTTATTGTAAATGATAATGAGAACTTCAAATTAGATCTTTGTGTTGTTATAACAGTAAAATCTATGTGGAATTACTTGAAAGGTCAGGGAAAAAAAAAAATCTCATAATGGAAGTTGGACAATTCTGTGTCTTCCCTCTTAGACTGTTATTTAGGTGCAGTTACTTTCCTTGCCAGTGAAGTAGCTCTTGGTTTTTTATTCTTGGAGGTGGTGACCTACAAATTCGGTTTTTCGAATTTTCTGATTTTGGTTTGTTGTGGATTGTAGGTTCTTTGCTTGGGGATTGTGCTATCCAATTAAGTTGGGGGTTTTGTTTGGTTCTGGAAAAAAAGGTTAAGTAAAAATGTTTAAATATTCTGCTTTTGTTGGTTTTGGTATGTTAAATTAATTGGAAATCAGGTGTAGATGTGAAATTAGATGTAGAGGCATGGCCGTATATAATCTAGATAAGGGAGTGAGGGAGACTCAGATGAGATATGTGATTTGGTCATATGTAATGTTTGAATGAGGCTTTTGTTTTGTTTGATTTAATTTGATAATTGAGTGGATTAAATTTGTTGAGGAAGTGTTTCATTTAATTCTTGTTTGCGCAGGGGCTAAGTTGGGGCTGTTTGTTGGAAGGTTAGGAAAAAAAGAACCTCATAATCGAACCTGCCCAGTCTTGGTGATATGCATGTGAATTTTATTCGTTGCTGACAATTTCTAACAGTTTTGTATTTTATCCTTACGGATTTGGTTAAGTGGTGGACTTTTGACAAATTTATCTTTGCTAACAGATTTGTGTTCTTTTCATATACTGGTTGTTAACAGGAATTGGCTTGCTTATTTGCAATTGTATCTTTGCTTCTTCTAATATTCATTTTTTAAGTTTTCTGTTTTACTTAGTCTGAAGAGTCTAATGCAGAGCAAATCCTCTGTTTTACTTTTTAGTTTTATCTCTCATTTGATTTTGTTTTATGCTTGTTCATTTGAGCTCTAGGCTTAATCAAATTCCAACTCCCTCTAACTTATTAGTATCAGATAAACAATGTTGCTTTACCAAGTGTTGAAAAAACTGTAATTTTCTGTTGTGTTTCGTATACTAAAAGTTCACGCTGATTATGAATCATCGTGTATACATTTTCTCTCCCTCCCTTACATCTTACATCTCCCCTTTCATTATTCTATCGTATTTTTTATGATCTGGTTTGGTTCCTTTTGGTTCTATAGAACATTCAAGCGTGTGCGATTTTCTTCTTATTCCCTTTGGTTAAGTCTTCCAATGAGTGGTTCTCTTTTAAGGATGTGCAGGTGTATGTTTCTATGTAGTGGTTGTTAATTCTGCACCTATCTAGCAAAAATTATGGATGAAGTTCTATTCAAACTTTGGTTTTATTAGCCAAGTACCAGTTCATTGATGAATTGGTAGTGTCTACAGTGACAATGAAATAATTTTGGTGTCTTTTTATTTTCAGGGTAATGATCAATGTGTTAGACCCAAAGGTATACGTCATTTTAGTAATCAAATGTTCATATATTGTAAGAAAGTGTCCGTCGCCAAATGCATTTTTCCTTGTAGTCTGACATGTAAGCTTTTCAATGTTGGTGTTGTAGCCTATATGCTATTTCTTTTCCAGCTTTTTAATGTGGGACAGTTTGAAGTTTGGACTATAAATGATGTATTTTGAAATACGATGACTTTATTTTTATTTTTATTTTTATTTGGGATTACAAGAGATTACTTGCAGGGGAACAAAAATATGCATTTGGTACATTGCTTGCTTTAATTTGTCTATAATTCTTAAAACTGATGCCTTAAAAAGTTGATGCTATTTGGGACAAATGAATACATATAATTCTTCAAATTTATGCCTTAAAAATATGAGACATCACAAACCTAGATTCGACTTAAGTGCATTACACATATGGTATCACCATTAGTAAAGTGGCGAAGTTATAACTGTAAATAAGCATCAGGTATAACATTATCTTGTTGTTTTTACCTCTTAAGACATGAGGAAATATATAATTAGTGTAGTAAATCTTGTTAAAAGGCATCGAAAATATGTATAAAACGATGCCCTTAACAATTAGACACTAGAATGGGCCAAAAAAACTGATGTGAAATATCTTAAAGACATCGAATAATAATGCAGGACAAGTGAAGTGGCTCTTCTACAAAGGCATCGCAACAATAAAGACACTGCTGCTTATGATATGAATAAACTACAACATTAATGAAAATACCGATGTTAAACGTGTTACAGACGTCTAATTTTTATGATATGAATAAACTACAACATTAATGAAAATACCGATGTTAAACGTGTTACAGACATCTAAAAAGAAGAATTAGATGAAGTGGTTCTACTGAAAAGAACGGACAATCGTTGTTGTTGTAGTCAAAGACATCGGAAGTCAACAAAATTTGGACGAAAGTCCACAATTGAAGCTTTAAAATACTTTCCCTTGCCTAGGTAACTTAGCCCAGTCCTCATGACAAAAAATATAACTGCCTAGCTCATTCTTCCTTACCCAATCCAGTTTTATCACCCAAGAGAAACAAAACGAAAAAAGAAAATTATCTCCTCCACTCTCTCTCTCTCTCTCTCTCTCTCTCTCTCTCTCTCTTTTATAGTTAATTTGTAGACAAAAAAAAAAACGAATATATATTATTTATTTTAGGATAAATATCTAAAACTAATCTAATATATGATAATAACATATAATTACTAAGCTATTTAAAACAAACAGTAGAAAACGGACACACCAAATATCTAGGATTCTGAAATGTATTTTAAAAACAATTGTGCTGTAGAAAACGGACACACCAAATATCTAGCTTTAAATTGATTTTGTAATTAATTTGTTGGTCGCCTTTGAGGAATTAAGATTTAAATCTCTTCCAAAACGGTTAGCTATAATAATAATACCACATAAATTTGTTTGTAGGTTTGCCCAAACGTTAGCAGCAAATTATAAAAATATAAATGTACCAACAATATTTAAAGTAATTGAAATTGCATAGACAACATGAAAGCTTTAAAGTGCATCTACTCAAAATAAATCGTAATTTTCATTTTGAATATCCAATACAAATGCAAAAGCTTTAATCAAAGAGTTAAAAGGTATTAAAGCAATAGCAGTACGGGAAGAAAACAACTTTAACATACAAAGGCTTTAGATTGTTATGAAAAATATATTTTTCCTTTTCCGTAAAGCCAAATACAAAAACTTTATATTATAAATAACATATAAACAAATTGGAAAGCTTAAAGTACAATGAAATTGAAGAAAACAAATTAATAGGTAAGTAAAAACAAAATAGATAATAAGTAAGAAAGTAAGTTTGGTACAGTAAAGCACGTCAAATACATTGTCCTAAAGCCTTTGTAATCCCTACGTGCATGTATTGGCGGTCTACAAAACTCCAAAATACGACCCCTTGTACTCAAGATCCGCTATGAGCACGTTCATAAACGGATATAGATATCCATGTCACAGAACCGTTGCCAAAACTAATAATATAAGTAGAGAAAATATAAAATGTAGAAGAGGAGAATCAGATTGTGGTATGTGATATTCTGATGGGGTTGTGGTTGTACAAATGTGAAGAAGGTGTAGCCTTTTATAGGCATCCAATAACATGTAACATTCACCACATTAAACTAGAAAATTAAGTAGAAATAAAACCTGAAAATTAAATATTTATAACCCCCACAATAAATAAAATAAAACAGCCAAAACAATAAATAAATTAGTTAAATTTTTTAAATTTTTTTAAAAAAAAAACTCCAACACTACGATCAATAATCACGAACCAGATAACATTCAATTGTTTTCAATAATACCAATAAGTGAATTTTAAGATCATCTTTTCCCTTTAAATAAAATCGTAATATCTCAACCCATGAACAACATACCTATTTTCCTTTACTCACTCTGTAATTAAGACTTATTGATGGGAATATTGTGGGAATTGTATTGTGTAGAGATTTCTAAAAACTCTACAACCAAACTTTGAGAGTATAAATCACCTAGCATGCCATGTCTAATATGAAATCAAAGTAAGAGCGGAAGCATTAAATAAACTAGGGATTCATGCAAGTCTCATTTGATCCCAACCTTTATAAGTTTATGAAAGTGTGCACCAAGAACTCTCTAAATCCTATTTGAGAGAAAGATAAGATGTTCATACCCTTGGAGCAAATCTTGAAACCAAGAATGGTGTTCAAGTAGAGGGAGTGGTCCCTTTGTTGTTGGCTCTTCCTTTGATGTTGATTCTCCACCTTGTAGTTCTCCAAATAGGTACAAAGATATGCACCTCCCCAAAGCTCTTCACCACAGATTGAATGGGATGAGAGAATGAGTAGACAAGTGAAGAGTGGTGCTAGCACCTTCACTTGGTGTGATAGATTCAAGGGGTTAGGGAGAGAGACCTTGATGTTTTCTCTCTTCCAATTTCACCAACTTGAAAAACCCTAGGATGATAGGATTCTATAGCTACACACTTATAGGATCAAAAATGTCACAAGAGTGACAAAATTGCCCCCAAGCCCTGGTGTAGCCACACCCCCCTTTTGTGTGTCATCTTTTGCTATCTTGGTCCAACACATTAATCCTATAATGTGTCACATATGTGCCTAAGTCCATATGGTCAAATCCCTTTTGAATTTCCAAGTCATATGGAACCTTTAATTAAAGTTTCATAACTTTAATTGAATAATTAAATTAATCTAATCAATTTAATTACTCTAGTAACGTGACTAATTCAATCACTCACTTGTCTAATGAGTGTTGGTCCCGGTCATCCTTAGTTGACCGTGTCAAGTGTCGGGTCAATCGTTTGACCTTTGACTTTTGAGATTGACCTTTGACTTTCAGATTGACTTTGACAAAGTCACAAAATCATTCATTCTCTTCATAATTTCCTAATCGATTCCCTTTCTGTGTGCGATCTTATAGGTTCTAATTAGCGAGGTAGTGGGTATGAATGATTCGCTCTAAATCAAGTGTGAATATTGTATCCCTCCATACAATTCTCCATATTGGCGAAGTCTAATTATAATTAGTCCTTACAGGGCTTCCATAAGCCATGAGTGATACCTAGCAGTATGTCATGGCTACCCAAACTAAAAATAACTCATTTAGAGAACCTAGTCAGTTTGTAATTACAATGCAATTTGATCATTCTCTAATTCAATACTCTATGTCATATTCTCGGGATATGGTAAACTTGTGTCAAAATCCCTAATATGACATTTCTTGATTATATGATTCAATTTGATGAAATTGCAAATTTTCTTGTTTCAATTTCCATCCAATACTTTGGCCAAAGATTCACGAATCATATCTTTAGAGTATTCTCTCTTCTTACTAAGAGCAGAGATTCCTCTTTGTACATTCACCTGTCTCTGCGTACACGCTGAGAATCCTGAGGAACACCTTTCAGTCACATCATTTTGATACGACCGTATAGTGCTCTCAAAGAGAAACAATACACAAAACAACTGTGATGTTTCATGTCTAAGGATTAATTTGCATTATCACAACTTAGAATTCTTTGTTTGACACTTGTGAATAAGACTTCCATACAAGAATTCTGGAGTTGATCTCGTTCAGTGGACTCCATCTTCTATAAGACTTCCATCCATGTGTCGGGGTCGTTATTCTGGAAGTCATAATCTGTGCAGCGGAAGATGCATAAGATATAGTAGGAATCCGGATCGGGATCTAAGCCTGAGTCGGGGCCAAAGCCGAAGTTGAAGTCGGGATCTAGGTCTGAATCAGAGACAAATTCGAGGTCGAGGTCATCATTAGAGTTGGGGCCGGGGTTAGGGTCATCATCAGAGTCATGGTCGAAGTCGGAGTCATCGTAGTCGGGGTCGAGGTCGTCAAAGTAAGATCTTGATTCAAGATCGGGTTCGGGTTCGAGGTCAAAGGCTGCATCTGTAGGAGTTGAGTCACGTGGGCACTCAACTCGGCTATTATTAGTTGAGAAGGAAAGAATGAGTCGGTGGTGCTACCTCCATGAGGGTTGAAAAAATCATCAACCCCTATAGCAGCGGCGGGGGTTTGAAACTAGAGTAAGCAATTCCAAGATCGCCGCTCTGATACCATGCTAAAATATGAAACCTAATATGAGAATATTTGAGAATATTTGTTTATGAGAATTTTCTGTGTATTCTTCTCATTGTATGAGGTCATATTTATAATACATCGAAACCTAAATGGGCAAGTAAATAATAAATTCACAAATCTATTTACAGTAGGAAATCAGGAATTAATTACAATTATAATAGGAATTCTTGGTGTGTAAGGAAAGTAAGTCAATAGTCCACAAGTCACGCCAACAAAATGCCCAAAGACTGAAAAGTCTAATTCTATCTTGTGTTAAAATTGCTAATGAAATCTAATGAAAAATTCTCAATCAAAGAGAGTCAAGAATGAAGCTGCAAATTTCTATAGAGATTGAAACTCCAGCTACAATTACTAGATCACTTTCTATAGCAAAGTAATCTAATCAACTCTCTCTTCACAAACAAGCAAACATTGTTCAACTCTCTCTACGCATATCAGATCACAACAGCATTGCAGAATCTAGAGCAAGAAAAAAGTCATTTTCCAATTGTCATCAAACTACACAATTATTCAAAATCAATAAAAAGTCATTTTCCAACTGTCAACAACTACGAAGAAAAAATTGCATAAACACAAATACCTCAAAATCAATACAATTCAGCGCCCGCCCAAGAAAGATCTTAACGCGAGAGAGCTACGACAAAGAAAGAAGAACAAGACAGAGAGAATTGCCCTTCTCTGCTCTCCAGAATCAGCCCTCCTCCGCCAGAATTGGCCACCACCAATGACGCTCCGTACGGATTCACCGCCACTTTGTCGTCGCCTTAAAATGAGTCTACCTCCGAAGCTGAGTCCGGATCAGCCCTGCCATAGCTTCTTGCTGCGGCCAAGCTCAGCTTTACTTTGGAGCAAACTCGTCATGAGCAAGAAGAGAGAGAGCTTTTGGCGCGACGTCATAGAGAGAGATCTGATTTTGTGCTTTTAAACAAAAAAGGTAAAATTGTATTTTTATTCTTTATAATTTAGACAGACCCAACGAATCTGGGCCTCCTCTTTGGCCAAATCTAAAACAAAATTTGATTCCTATGTATCAAAACACAAACAAGAATACTATATGTCTCAAATCCTAATTTGTAAGGATTTTTATGTCTAATACCTAATTTTTCTTATGAAGGGGAGATTATATATTATTTGGGTAAAATTCACTTTACTAGCCGGAAGTTTTCCAAAATTCAAACTTTACTACATGAAGTTTTTTTCATCTCAGTCTCATGCCTAAACTTTGATTTTACTACCACTTTCATATCTCCGTTAGTCACATGAATAGGACCAACAAAGAGGTTGGCGTTAGGAGGAATGAGGAACTGGGCTAGGGTGACAACATATTATTTATTAATTTAAAAATAAACATATAATTATCGGGGCCGGGTTTGAGGACAGGGATGTTAATACCATCCTCGGCCCGTACCCAATAAAGAATTTTGAAATTCAAGAATCCCCGTACCAAATCCCTGTTTTGCCCCGAAATCTCTCCCCTTTAGGGCCGAAGACCTGACGGGAATTTCTGATATCCCTGACGTTGACCCACTGAAATTGCGCCATGGGGACCAATAATTAAATAAATAATAATTTCTTTTTATACAACTGAAAATAAAACAATGAAAACATAAATAATAATAAAAACTCTCACTCTACGGTACCTCCCCTCTAGCAAAGTCTGAATTTCGGGAAACTTTCGAATAGTAAAGTGAAATTTAACCATATTATATAAAACAGTGCTCTGCGTACTAAGTACGGTTGCATACTGAAGAAATTTTGCAAAGAATCATTTATCTATCTCCGCAATGTTGAAGTGCATATTAGAATTTTTTTTGTTTTTTGTTTTGTTTGTCGATAGAGATTAGAATCTAATTAGCAACGTTGAAGTCCATATATTGCAAGTTAAGGTTTGAAATCAAATTTATAACACTGTGCATGTTTTGATTTTTAGGTTGATTATTTGTTAACTGGTATTTTCTAGCACTTGAGAATTGTCAATGGTTGGCAATATTTAAACATGTGGGAGTTTTTATCCTGTTTGAAAACTTGAATTTGGAAGATGACCCACTTGCCCTTCATCCTTCTTTGATGATTTTCTTGGATATTTGGTTGGGAACATGCGAGTCTCATGTCCAGCAAAACCAATTGGTTGGGCTGTGGGTTTGCTATTGTCACATCTTCACTAAACAACAATCGATGCTGGATATTACACCCTGAGTTGAAGCACAAAGTTTGAGAACAAGCCTTCAAGAGACTACAAGGGCTCACAAACCAAATCACATACAAACAAAAACCATGTTGCTGCTTCCACATCAATTGATGGGCTGATAAACTTCACAGCCAATCCGGCTGACTTGATAAATGAGTTCTCAGCCTATCTTCAAACCAAAAAAGGAAGCACATGCAAAGTATTGACTGGTGGAAATCAAACTGCTCTCCTTGGGCAGTTTGCAGGATTCTTAGCTGAGTCTAATCGTGTACCTCAAGGAGATATTCCAGGTATTATGTGTGCTCTTTCAACTGCTCTAAATGTTAGTCATTCTCATGATTTTTGGATTATAGACTCAGGTGCCACTGATCACATGACAAATCAATATTCAAAGCTATACAATTTTGAAAGCTACACTAAACCATCACTAGTTTCTATAGCAAATCGTAGAGGTGTACCCGTTCTAGGTAGAGGGAAAGTTAAACTGATTTCAGATAGTGTTGAGTCCACAGCATTATATGTTCCATCCTTCCCTTTTCAATTGTTGTCCGTAGGAAGGATTACAAATTCTCTCAACTGTCGTGCAATTTTCTCCCATCACAATGCTGTTTTTCAGGATCTAGCCACCAAGAAGCTGATTGGTGAATGTCACTACCTAAATGGGATGTACTATTTTTCAAAGCACCTTAATGTTCCAAAGGGGTTCCAAGTCAGTTCAAATCTAAAACATCAGTTGTGGCACCAATGTCTAGCACATCCCTCAGAATTTTTTTTTGGTCTACTTTGTTCCCTAGTTTATGCAAATCCTCACTTGTATGTGAAATTTGTCATTTGTCAAAATTTACTAGACTTCCATTTAACTCTTCCATATCTAGAGCTAGCAAGTTTTTTGAGATGGTGCACTCCGATGTTTGGGGACCTGCACCTCTAGTGTCTTTTGATGGTTATAGGTACTACGTTACTTTTGTTGATGATTTTTCAAGAGTCACTTGGTTGTACCTCCTAAAATTCAAAAGTGAAGTCATGGATGCTTTCAAGAATTTTCATAATCTTGTCATGAACCATTTTTCATCTCAAATTCACACACTAAGGTCTGATAATGGCACTGAATATACATCCAAAAATATGACTAACTATTTGAGCACACATGGCATTATACATCAAACAAGTTGTGTAGGTACTCCTGAACAAAATGGAATTGCCGAAAGGAAGAATAGAGACCCACTTGAGAAAACCAGGGCTCTAATGTTACAAATGAATGTGCCTAAGAGGTTTCGGTCTCAAGGAGTTCTTGCAGCCACCTACCTCATCAACAGACTGCCTAGTCGTGTTCTGGATTCAATATCACCAGCCATATGAGGTCAATTTATGGATTGAAACAATATCCACGTGCTTGGTATGCCAAGCTGAGCTCTGTACTTGAAAAGTTTGGTTTCAAGAGAAGTCATGTTGATTCATCCTTGTTTGTTCGAATTGGATCAGTTGGCAAATTGGTTGTTCTAATCTATGTTGATGATATTATCATCACAGGTGATAATATTGATGAGATTAACACTCTTAATCATTCTCTTCATCAGACATTTGCCATTAAAGACTTAGGAGTGTTAAAATACTTCCTTGGGATTGAAATGGCTACTTCTCCTAAGGGAATGTTTTTAAGTCAACGGTATTATATGTGATTGACTTGCTTCAAGAAGTGAAGATGATGGATTGCAAACCGACTCGTACCCCTCTTGATAGCAATTGAAGTTGGACTTGGAAGGAGAGCCTCTCAGTGATATAAGTTACTACCAAAGACTCGTGGGTAAGCTTATATATCTCACCATTACTAGACCGGATATAACTTACGCCGTCAATCTTGTAAGCCAATTCATGCATGCACCTATTGAGGCTCATTTAAATGTTGTTAAAAGGATTCTAAGATACCTCAAGGGCTCCATTGGTCGGGAATTATCATGAAGAACAATGGCCATACTCAAATCATGGCATACAATGATGCTGACTGGGCATGGAATGCTATTGATAGAAAATCCACTACTTGCTACTGCACGTTTGTTGGAGGAAACATCGTGACATGGAAGAGCAAAAAGCAAAATGTAATTGCTCGGTCAAGTGCGGAAGCTAAGTATAGAGCCATGGCTTCCACTGCATGTGAACTAATTTGGCTTAAGGGCCTCATCTCAGACTTGGGTTTTTCAAGCAACAAACCTATTGTCTCTTTTTTGTGACAATCAGGCAGCTGTGCATATTGCCTCCAATCCCGTGTTCCATGAACGCACCAAACACATTGAAGTTGACTGTCACTATGTTCGTGAACAAGTTCAGTCCAAGGTAATTCAAACCACATTCACTCGAAGCCATGATCAACTTGCTGACGTTTTCACCAAGTCTCTTGCTTTCATTCAGTTTCAACGCTTGCTTTCCAAGCTTGGATCAATTAATATCCTTGATCCAGCTTGAGGGGGAGTATTGGTAGCTGCTAGCTATGATTAGCTTGGTGGCTGCTAGTTGTGATTGGCTGGTGGTTGTCTCATTTCCTTATTTTAGGGGATGTGTTGTAATTAAAGTTTTCCTATAATTAGGGGCTAAAGTTAAGGGTTGGTGTGTGTTGGCCGACAACCCCTAGACTACCTTTGTAATCTTGTAGACAAAACGTAATGAGAAAACATATTCTCCCTGTCATTTTCAATAATTTCCAAGATCGGTTTCTGCGGGTTCTTCTTCATCAGATAAGCTTTTTTATTTGCAATCTTGTTTGTCTCATATTGCCTTCTTCCTCTTTCTTTGGTTAGTGTCTGTGTTTGTTGCCTATGAACACCTGCAAGATTTTCGTCAAGTATGCCTATGAACACCTGCAAGTTGCTCATAGCACTTAATACAGTGGGCTTCTTGCGGAAGCCCATCTGTATATTTTCACAATAGGGAGGTCCTTGCGAGAGCTCCCTTTTGTGTGATTTCTTGAAATTTCTCTAACACCAGAGACATGAATTCTTCAATTATTTTTTGAGAATGATGAATTTCTTTTGCCTGCAGTAGTCTCATGAGACTTCTTTGACAGTAAGGACATGGAGGAATTTCGCAGTGCACATTCTCAAAGCCTTTATGGTAGACAACAGCAGAAGGGGACTTTGAACTTTGTTAGGAAATCTATCATCAATTTGGTGCACCATGATTGTTATTTTATAGGTCGACTTCTGTATGGTGCTCAGGAAATGCCATTTGCAGAGGCTTGTTTAATTAAACTTCGCATAAGATGTTTGAGTTTTGAGCCGCAAGGGAATATACTGCACAGAGAAACATGATGAAATTTTCTAGAGAAGAAATAAACTTTATACCTTGCCTTTCTTATGCCCTTTTCTTTCTCTTCCTCCTCAATCGGAATCCCAACAGCCTCTTTGTTTTCTCTCCGAACTTTTGCCTTCTTTTCTGCAACATTTTTTTTTTGTCTCTGGATTTTTGCAGGACCCTAGTCTTCTCTTGCTTCAGTATCTATTTCTGCAGCCCTTTGGTTTCTTTCTACTCCTACTTTTTGCCTATGCCCTTCTTTGCGGCCCTTCGGTTCCCCTCTGTGTTTTCTCTCCTGCCTTTGTTTTTTTTTTTTTTTTTTTTTTTTTTGGTTCATGCCTTTTTATAGCGAAGTTAATTATCGGGCCGGGCTCGGGGACAGGGATGCTAATACCATCCTCGGCCCGTACCCAACGGAGAATTTTAAAATTCAGGAATTCCCGTATGTAATCCCTCTTTTGTCCTGAAATCTCTCCTTGTTAGGGCCTAGGACTTGACGGGAATTTCTGCTATCCCTAACATTGACCCATTGAAATTGTGCCATGTGGACCAATAATTAAATAAATAATAATTTCTTTTTATACAAATGAAAATAAAACAATGAAAACATAAATAATAATAAAAACTCTCTCTCTACTCTACCTCTACTCTAGCAAAGTTTGAATTTCGGGAAACTTCCGGATAGTAAAGTGAAATTTAACCATATTATATAGAACAGTGCTTTGTGTACTAAGTATGGTTGCATACTAGAGAAATTTTTCCAAGAATCACGTATCTATCTCCGCAATGTTGAATCAAATATTAGAATCTTTTTTTTTTTTTATTGATATAGATTAGAATCTATCTCCGCAAGTAAATGCTACCACTAACACTTGAACCATGGATAACAAAAGGACAACCCTCTTCACATACTACTCTTATTTTGTTACGGTCATTATTCATAAATATCAACTCCCTTCCACAATTAATGGAGCATATCCTCAAAGCTTTTCTAAACAACTCGGCAGTTGCAAACTTGAAACCTATTTTGAAATCTGGGTTTGCCATATCAATTTCAGGTCTGAAATCTTCACCTTTTGGCATCCTATTCTTCTTCCTTCTTAGTTCACCTACTGCATCATCTTCACTTGAAGACCTATTTGGGCAGGTAAGCGTAGATGACTCTTCTCCATTGTCTGACTCATCATTTTCCTCTGCATTAGGATCATTGTCAATGTAACTATAATCCACATAACCTTCAAACCACTTATCATCCTTCTTCAATAAGTCAATCTCTTCATCACTCTGTGCATAGTCACTGTCTTCAAAGTCTGGATCACTGCTATTATCATCCTCAGAATAAGAATATTCTTGATCACTGCTATCATTCCCCACTTGGCTTGGAGTCAGGCTCACTACTTTCAAGTACAAAACTATCACCCTACTATTGCTTTTAGGTACCTTGCTCGTACAAGCTAAAAGTGAACTATCTGATATTATTTGAATGAGTCTACCAGTTCCAAACTCTTCACCATAAAAACTAACATCATACCCATCGTCATATTCCAAATCTTTAGCCATTCCGAATAGCTCTAACATAGACATATAGTCAACCTCACAATCATCAAACCAACTGACTTCACCACCCAAATAAGATCATTCATTGTCCTTTATATTTTTAACTAGTTTACCTCTATGGAAAAACTTAAATATGACAACCTCATCAGCATTTTTATCTGTGCAAGAGGAAGATTCACTTAACAAATGGACAAAGGTAACAACAGACAAAACAATGACCACACAAGGATAATACAAGGAACACACAAGGACCACATAAGGTGTATTGGGGCCAGCACAGAGTAAAAAAGTATATGAAAAAACAGAAAAAAAAACTCCAGCAACACACCAGACTAGGAACACGCAAGGACCACACAATGACCACACCATGACCAGCACAGAGTCAACAAGTATACAAAAACAAAAAAATAACCTAACAGCAGTTCAATGCACATGCCAAAATCAAGAAAATCAAGTGAGAATGGGTCCACTTACATATGGGTTGACAACCTCCAGATTCTCTAAGCACCACCATCTTCGCACTTTCTAGCCTTAAAGTCTAATGCCTGTAGCATCCCACATCGACCAACGGAGAGAGGATGATGTGCCTTATATGTACATGCCCGCCTCCATCTAGCATGAGGCCTTTTGGGAGCTCACTGGCTTCGGAGTCATAGGAACTCCGAAGTTAAGCGAGTTGGGGCTAGAGCAATCCCAAGATGGGTGACCCACTGGGAAGTTACTCGTGAGCTCCCAGAAACAAAACCATGAGGGCAGGGAAGGGGGCCCGAAGCGGACAATATCGTGCTACGGCGGAGCCGATCCCAGGATGTGACAATTTGGTATCAGAGCCACTCTGCCGTGTGGTGCGAGTGTGCCGACGAAGACGTCAGGCCCCTAAAGGGGGGTGGATTGTAACATCCCACATCGACCAACGGAGAGAGGTTGATGTGCCTTATATGTACATGCCCGCCTCCATCTAGCACGAGGCTTTTTGGGTGCTCATTGACTTCGGAGTCATAGGAACTCCGAAGTTAAGCGAGTTGGGGCTAGAATAATCCCAGAATGGGTGACCCACTGAAAAGTTGCTCGTGAGCTCCCAGAAACAAAACCATGAGGGAAGAGAGGGGGGCTCGAAGCGGACAATATCGTGCTACGGCGGAGCCGATCCCGGGATGTGACAACGCCAAACAATGATTTCTTCTCCAAATTCTCCCAAAATCGAAGGCAACCTCAGATTTTCACAAACCCTAAGCCCTCTTCTTCAATTTCCCCTTCTCACCCAATTTCCCTCTTTATTAGAACTGAGAAACCTTTATTCGAAGAGGTTAAATGTTAAAACGAAGTGGGGTCCAACGTTCGTAACGGAATGTCTAAAAAACTAATGTAACGAGTAACGTGAAACGGTTTTTAAAAGGTTGGGAGGTACTTTGAGACGTTTGCAAACACATGTGGTAATCTGAGACAAATTTGAAAGCACAGGAGACACTTACATAATTAAGCCTAATACAAAATAAAACAATGGAAACATAAATAATAAAATATTTTAAATAATAAAAAAATCTCTCTACTGTACCTCCACCCTAACGCAGATGCCTCCACCACCCTTTACCACCTCTGCTGCGACCCAGCACCACCACTCCCTCCCAGCCCCACCCTCCCAATAGCTTCGACCTCCACCAAGCCACCCCTTCCCTCACCGTCTCTCTCTCTCTCTCTCTTCGCCTGTTTATTACAAGATAAGGCTTAAGTATATGTTTCTCTGAATAATTGTAGGAAATTACGAGCTGTATCTTTTGTTCTCATGCTATTGCTACTTTTTTTTTTCTGTTTATGAAGCGTGGGTCATTTATAATTTTCTGTCGCTGTGCTTGGCATGGGTTGGTGGCCCAGGATCTGTTGTCTTAAGTTTAACTGGTAGGATTCTAAAGCCTTAGTGGATTCTGATGACATGTTACCTCTGTGAGTTCACAATCTATGCTTAATTTGCCAATATCTGCAAGCCAGGAATTTCTGGTGCAAGAAAAATCACAGAATTCTATTCTTACTTGAGATTTCTTTTTCTCTCAAGTTGAAATATATGTGAACTATTTTCTAATGTTAGCAGTGGTTTTGGTCTTTTATGTATTACTTGTGATTACCTTGTTTTTATTTACACGGATAAAAGCAGGGATCACTACATAATAGGCAGAGGCCTGCATAACTAAGGAGATCTCTGGAAAATATGGGGGTTTCTTATATAACAATATGTGATAATGTGTATTTATGAGATGATTGTTTGATGAACTCATACGCTTAAAACTGTCAATGCAGGGGTTTTATACGTACGTGCAAGCAAGGCTGTTTGCAGTTTGTGATACTGAAGCTCGTATTAGCTGCCGTTACACTCATACTTTACCCAAAAGGGAAATATGCAGATGGAAATTTCTGTCCAAATCAGTCGTACCTGTATCTCACTATTATCTATACAATCTCATACACGATGGCTCTTTATGCTTTGGCAATATTTTATGCGTCTTGCAGAGATCTGCTTCAGCCTTTCAATCCAGTTCTGAAGTTTATTATAATCAAATCTGTCATTTTCCTCACTTATTGGCAGGTAAACATATGTCTCACTTTATTAGTAGCAATATTTGGTGTATTGTGTGTTAGCAATTTGCACTACGTTGTATATCACATGCTCATGCATTAAGAGCAAAAGATGTAGAATGTTTTTTCCCCCCTTTGGTTTTCTGCTGATAGGTTGGTCCAAGTTGCAAACTTATTTAGTTCGTTTCTGACTCTTATTGTCTACCTTTTAGGGTGTGTTGGTTTTCCTTGTCGCCAAATCTGGATTAATAAAGAATGCAGAGGATGCTACTCAATATCAAAATTTCATAATATGTGTTGAGATGCTAATTGCTGCTGCTGGTCATCTATATGCATTTCCCTACAAGGAGTATGCTGGTGGAAATATTGGTGAGCCTCGAGGTCTGACTGGAAGCCCTGCACATGCCTTAAAATTGAATGACTTTTACCATGACACAGTCCACCAGGTGAGCCCTTCAAATTGTTCTTTCTGCCATGGCCTGGCATAGGTGGTTATCCTTTTCTTTTGATCAGGCAAAGAGGAACGAAACATCCAATTTGAGATAAAAACGCATGGTTCTAACAGTGACCTTGGTGCCATCAGCTTAGTTCTGAATTCTTGTGCAAGCAGATAAATTCGTGAAAATGTTGTGGGGGTTTGTTTTGTGGCCTAGGATATCACTGGACAGAAGACTGTGATGGACAAGTTCACCCGGATTGAAACCCATTGATCACCCCCAATATTTGGCACTGATGAATTTGGCTGGTGTTCTGAGTGGAATCCATCAATGACGAAGTTAACTGGGTGGAAACGAGAGGAGGTAATGGATAAAATGTTGTTTGGGGAGGTTTTTGGGATCAACAAGGCCTGTTGTCGTCTGAAGAGTCAGGAAGCTTTCGTAAATCTTGGTGTTGTACTTAACCATGCCATGACAGGTCAGGTATCCGAAAAGGTTCCTTTTGGTTTCTGTGCTCGCAGTGGAAAGCACATAGAATGCCTGTTGTGTGTGAGCAAGAAATTGGACAGTGAGGGCTCAGTCACAGGGGTGTTTTGCTTCTTGCAACTTGCTAGCCCAGAGCAACAAGAAGCACTCCATGTCCAGCGCTTATGAGAACAAACCGCTGTGAAGAGATTGAAAGAATTGTCTTCTGTTAAAAAGAAGATCCGGAATCCTTTATCTGGCAAATATTTTCTCAGAAATTGATGGAGGGTACTGAATTGGGAGCAGAGCAAAAACAGCTTCTGCATACTAGTGCCCAGTGCCAATACAAACTCAACAAAATACTGGATGACTCGGATCTTGATACCATCATTGACGGGTAAGATGAGTTCTAGTTGGTTAAGAGTGACTTCTTTTTTTCCTTTTCACCTCACATTAACACAGCTACACAGAATCAGATAATTAGTTTATAGTAGCTCAGATTCTGTGAAAAAACTTACATGCTGGCACATTTAAACATGAACACATTCTTTTCTGTAGAAGCTATTGATTTTGACCCCCATATTCTCTCTCTGTAGAAAATATATCTAAACCATGTTGTAGTATTGCTATCAAGTTACGTGATGATATTTTGATAATTATAGTGATAAGAATAGAGGGTATAAAGACTGCAAAAGAAAGGGGAGTAGTTCTTGTTTATTTGTTCATTCTGACTGTGGTCTTAACAATTCTCTGTTTTGTAATCCCTTGACAGCTACTTGGACTTGGAAATGGTTGAGTTCACTTTGCATGAATTGCCTCAGTCAAGTCATGATTAAGAGCAACGCCAGGAGTATCCGGATTGTCCATGATGTAGCAGAAGAGATCATGAATGGGACCTTATATGGCGGTAGTCTTGGGCTTCAACAAGTGTTAGCTGATTTCTTAGCCGTATCAATTAATGTTATGCCAAACGGAGGCCAGCTTACTATTGCAGCCAATTTGAGGAGCAAGAGTGGTCAACTGAGGAGCAGTGGCGGACGGATGCACATAAGAGCAAGAGTGGTCAAGTGACCCCTGCAACCTCGAAACGCCCGCCTGGTCCCAAAATTAAGTAGACTGTCATGCAAAATGGTAGCTATCACTTGTATGTCAAAATGGGTGCTACTTTAAAATCAAGAAACGAGCTTTAAATTCTACCCACACAAAAATAAAAATGAGAGATGAGGAACAAGTTGTTACGTAAAATTAGTATTAGCTTTTCTGGTTACAATTAGACCACAATGTGCCTTAATTTTGTAGGTACAAATAGAGCATCAAGGTTTAAGAAATAGAATGGTAGCCTTTAGCAAGTGATCCAATTTATATGTTGTGTTGTGTTGTGGCGTACACCTTGTTCGTCAAACTTAGCTCAACCGATCTCACTCATTTTACCTCTTTTTTTTTTTTTTTTTTTTTTTTTTTTTTTTTTTTTTTCAGGGGTGGGCGGGCTGTGCAATTTTCTGGTTGAGTAAGTAGCAAAGAAAAGTAATCGATCACATTTTGGACGCTTTTCAAATGCATTTTAAACACCTGTCTCTCCCCATGATTCGATTCTCAAAATTTCTCACAATGCTAGCTCTTATATATGCATAGAACATGGTTAGGTGTAGAATTTAGTGGGGGTTGACAATAATTAGCACCCATTTTGACATACTAGTTATAAAATCTAATTGTGATACTTGCTAGATCACAATAGGAAACATGAAATTGTTTTGTTTGGTTTTTTTCACCTTTTTTATATTTTGTATTGTAGCTACCAATAATGCTTTTACCAGTTACATGGCAATGCATTCAAAGATGTTTTGATATACTTCTATTATGTGATTGTGTAGGTTTGATTATCCTTTGTTATTGAAATGATTGATTGAGGTTCTGATTCTTATATTTGACGAGGCAAGGTGATGCAGTCCCAAGCGTTGGGGACTACCCCTGTTCTTGGCAGAGGAACAGATGTAATGTAAGAACAATTTTCATTGCCCCTAGTGCCTCTGCATTGCATAAGGCCCTCGGATTTGGGGAGGTTCTCCTAAATGAATCCCATCTTACATCCATTGCAAGACCTCTGGCAAGCCTTTTTATGCAATAACCCATCAATTAACGGGCAGTTTGATCATTGACTAAAAGCCCGTGAAGCCTTATGAAGTCCCTATGACTGCACTGCTGCTGGGGCCCTGCAGTCATACAAGCTTGCAGCTAAAGCAATTGCCCGATTGCAGTCTTTGCCTAGTGGGAGCATGGAGAGGCTTTGTGGTACAATGGTCCAAGAGGTTTTTGAACTCACCGGTTATGACAGGGTGATGATGGCCTATAAATTTCATGATGATGATGATGATCATGGAGAAGTGGTCTATGAAATTACGAAGCCTGGCCTGGAGAGCCATATCTGGGTTTGCATTTATGAAGAAGCACGCGGCTCAGGTGGGAACTCCTTTTTGCGAACCCCTATTTGCGGCTCCATCTCAGCCATCAAAGTGATCTCAATGGCTGGAGAGAAAAAGAGAGCTTACAATAGAAATGGTTAAAATATTTGGGTATTTAATTGTAAATTATTTGTGAAAATCATTATCTTTTTGTACATATTGTCGATTTAGCAAGTGAAGGAGTTGAGTCTTATTCAATCTGTCTCCACCGATAATAGCTCTGTCAATGAGTTGTCGAGCTGCCATTGTGCTGCTGGTTTTGCATCAGTGGATTTTATTATTTGGAACTTAATAACTGAGACCAAAGGTAGTCTTTTCCTGTACCTCAGACTGCTTACTGAAATGATTTGTAGGTTGTTTTTGTAATTTATTTTGATGCCTAAGGACCCATATTTTATTGCAGGTTGTGCAAATTCCATGCGGTGGATGGAGTCGTCCTCATTCCTATTATCTTGGTGATGTACCAGAAATAAAGAACTGCTTTTCATATGTCAAGGTTCGTGCCAATCTACTTAGAATTGGTAATCTCAGAAGAACAAATAAAATCAAATAAGCATTGTGGAAAGGTATATCCACGGAGTAGGTCAAAAGTATTTTTTATCATCTGAAAATACACATCCATAAAATGCATGATATGAGTTCCTTTAGTTTTGTGTCGTGAATTGCTTTGTGAATTGTTTTGCTGCTAAGCGCATCTTTCTATCTTTTGTTAATAATTGATCATATGTTTCATTATTTGTTTACTTTGAAAAGATAAGGTTCCATTTAAATTTTATCTTAACTCTGCACTATATTTCTTTGATTTATTAGGATGAAATCATTTATATTCATAGGCAGTGGGTGCTTGATGGTGAAAGGAAGATACTCTCCAGGAATTTGCATATGCAATTCCATGGGGGTGAGATGCATTCCCTATGCTTTGTCCCATAAAGATTTCAACCTGGGGTATATGGGAAGCACAACCTCTTCTCTACATCTAGTTGGATTGCAACTGGGTGTGAAGATAGAACTGTGAGGTTGACTAGGTGTGATTATAATTATTAGCTATTTAATATTTGAAATTTAAAAATAAAATTGAAAAGGGAAAAATAGTTGAATTTATTGTATAATATAATTGAATGTATTTACACTTTTGTTAACCTTGAGAACTGAGCTGACAGTATACATGCATGTTGTTGCCTATATTTAATTAACATATGAACCCGCCTGGGTGGCAAAACTGAGTGATTTATCAAGTGCTTATGTAAGACTAGCTAATTGTCTAATGATCACTTAGGTATATGCCAGGTGTTGAGAAATTGGGGGAAAAAAAAAAAAAAAAAAAAAAAAAAAAAAAAAAAAAAAAAAAAAAAAAAAAAAAAAAAAAAAAAAAAAAAAAAAAAAAAAAAAAAAAAAAAAAAAAAAAAAAAAAAAAAAAAAAAAAAAAAAAAAAAAAAAAAAAAAAAAAAAAAAAAAAAAAAAAAAAAAAAAAAAAAAAAAAAAAAAAAAAAAAAAAAAAAAAAAAAAAAAAAAAAAAAAAAAAAAAAAAAAAAAAAAAAAAAAAAAAAAAAAAAAAAAAAAAAAAAAAAAAAAAAAAAAAAAAAAAAAAAAAAAAAAAAAAAAAAAAAAAAAAAAAAAAAAAAAAAAAAAAAAAAAAAAAAAAAAAAAAAAAAAAAAAAAAAAAAAAAAAAAAAAAAAAAAAAAAAAAAAAAAATCCCATAATCACCACTATGAAAATACTGAATTTGTAAAACTCCAGTGTATCATGAAGTAATGGCTTGGATGGAGTTCAAAACTTCTAAATTATAGTCAAAATATGCTGCATGCTTCATAACTATGCTGAGCAGCTGAATTTTCATAGCAGTCAATCTTCCACGCTTAAGACTGAGGTTGTGTGTATTGACAAGTTCCGAAGACATATGACTTTCCGCCTGCTGTGAAGACCAAAGTAAATCGTCTCTTGGGAGGTGAATGGCAAGGGCAAGCACAAAAATGGCATGTCCTTCTTCCTTCACATGCACACACTTCATGAATTAAAAACAATATCCATTCTTCTAAGACCTGCCTTCTTAAGCTTGCAAGTATGTAATGTTGTATTCTCAGCACATTAAGAGACAATTTCCTCATTGTAATTGCAGATCTTTATTAATGTGATTGTCATTGCATGTACTCTGCTGTTTCTCCTTATATGATCATGTTATTGAGGATGTGTATATTCTGTTTTTCTACGAACTCCTGACATGTTTAGTGGCTCACTCTGGTGCCTGGGGCATAACCACAAGTGCTTTGAGCCATCTGGGGACTTATGGGACATGAAAATGAAATGTCTTTGTATGTTTCAACTGAATTATAGAATTGATATTGAGCTTGCTTACCATGTATATTCAGTTACATCAGGCTTCTTCTCTCGGTGGAAAATTAATGTGCTTCCTTTGCTTATATAGATCTGTAATTTTTCTCCGAATGGATGGAAATAAGAGATGCAAAAGTTTCTGCTGCTGCTGCTTAACAATGAATTTGGGCACTTGACAGGTTTCTTATGAGATTCACAAAAGATGAGAGTGAAATCAACTTAGCCAATGGGGCAGCTGATCCAGAATTTGCAGAGTGGAAATGTGCGAGCCCTGAAGAAGTTATTGAGCAGGTGTGCTGAAAAATAATCCTTCCGGTTAATTTAATTGAATCATTGTGTTTTGTGGACATAATCAGATATGGGTGGTTACTAATCACAGGCAGTGGACTACAAGAGGCCAACATATGAGGAAGTTATCAGGACCTTCCAGTCCTACTTCGACGGCAGTGCTTTATCGACAAAGTGTAAATCCACAAAATGGTGAATGTTGTTGTTGGTGTGCGTCTTGTGTGGTTATGTTCACCTTCTTAACTCATTTTACCGACTGAATTTGGATCAACTAGAACTGCTGCTTATTGTAAATGATAATGAGAACTTCAAATTAGATCTTTGTGTTGTTATAACAGTAAAATCTATGTGGAATTACTTGAAAGGTCAGGGAAAAAAAAAAATCTCATAATGGAAGTTGGACAATTCTGTGTCTTCCCTCTTAGACTGTTATTTAGGTGCAGTTACTTTCCTTGCCAGTGAAGTAGCTCTTGGTTTTTTATTCTTGGAGGTGGTGACCTACAAATTCGGTTTTTCGAATTTTCTGATTTTGGTTTGTTGTGGATTGTAGGTTCTTTGCTTGGGGATTGTGCTATCCAATTAAGTTGGGGGTTTTGTTTGGTTCTGGAAAAAAAGGTTAAGTAAAAAATGTTTAAATATTCTGCTTTTGTTGGTTTTGGTATGTTAAATTAATTGGAAATCAGGTGTAGATGTGAAATTAGATGTAGAGGCATGGCCGTATATAATCTAGATAAGGGAGTGAGGGAGACTCAGATGAGATATGTGATTTGGTCATATGTAATGTTTGAATGAGGCTTTTGTTTTGTTTGATTTAATTTGATAATTGAGTGGATTAAATTTGTTGAGGAAGTGTTTCATTTAATTCTTGTTTGCGCAGGGGCTAAGTTGGGGCTGTTTGTTGGAAGGTTAGGAAAAAAAGAACCTCCTAATCGAACCTGCCCAGTCTTGGTGATATGCATGTGAATTTTATTCGTTGCTGACAATTTCTAACAGTTTTGTATTTTATCCTTACGGATTTGGTTAAGTGGTGGACTTTTGACAAATTTATCTTTGCTAACAGATTTGTGTTCTTTTCATATACTGGTTGTTAACAGGAATTGGCTTGCTTATTTGCAATTGTATCTTTGCTTCTTCTAATATTCATTTTTTAAGTTTTCTGTTTTACTTAGTCTGAAGAGTCTAATGCAGAGCAAATCCTCTGTTTTACTTTTTAGTTTTATCTCTCATTTGATTTTGTTTTATGCTTGTTCATTTGAGCTCTAGGCTTAATCAAATTCCAACTCCCTCTAACTTATTAGTATCAGATAAACAATGTTGCTTTACCAAGTGTTGAAAAAACTGTAATTTTCTGTTGTGTTTCGTATACTAAAAGTTCACGCTGATTATGAATCATCGTGTATACATTTTCTCTCCCTCCCTTACATCTTACATCTCCCCTTTCATTATTCTATCGTATTTTTTATGATCTGGTTTGGTTCCTTTTGGTTCTATAGAACATTCAAGCGTGTGCGATTTTCTTCTTATTCCCTTTGGTTAAGTCTTCCAATGAGTGGTTCTCTTTTAAGGATGTGCAGGTGTATGTTTCTATGTAGTGGTTGTTAATTCTGCACCTATCTAGCAAAAATTATGGATGAAGTTCTATTCAAACTTTGGTTTTATTAGCCAAGTACCAGTTCATTGATGAATTGGTAGTGTCTACAGTGACAATGAAATAATTTTGGTGTCTTTTTATTTTCAGGGTAATGATCAATGTGTTAGACCCAAAGGTATACGTCATTTTAGTAATCAAATGTTCATATATTGTAAGAAAGTGTCCGTCGCCAAATGCATTTTTCCTTGTAGTCTGACATGTAAGCTTTTCAATGTTGGTGTTGTAGCCTATATGCTATTTCTTTTCCAGCTTTTTAATGTGGGACAGTTTGAAGTTTGGACTATAAATGATGTATTTTGAAATACGATGACTTTATTTTTATTTTTATTTTTATTTGGGATTACAAGAGATTACTTGCAGGGGAACAAAAATATGCATTTGGTACATTGCTTGCTTTAATTTGTCTATAATTCTTAAAACTGATGCCTTAAAAAGTTGATGCTATTTGGGACAAATGAATACATATAATTCTTCAAATTTATGCCTTAAAAATATGAGACATCACAAACCTAGATTCGACTTAAGTGCATTACACATATGGTATCACCATTAGTAAAGTGGCGAAGTTATAACTGTAAATAAGCATCAGGTATAACATTATCTTGTTGTTTTTACCTCTTAAGACATGAGGAAATATATAATTAGTGTAGTAAATCTTGTTAAAAGGCATCGAAAATATGTATATAACATTCAATTGTTTTCAATAATACCAATAAGTGAATTTTAAGATCATCTTTTCCCTTTAAATAAAATCGTAATATCTCAACCCATGAACAACATACCTATTTTCCTTTACTCACTTTGTAATTAAGACTTATTGATGGGAATATTGTGGGAATTGTATTGTGTAGAAATTTCTAAAAACTCTACAACCAAACTTTGAGAGTATAAATCACCTAGCATGCCATGTCTAATATGAAATCAAAGTAAGAGCGGAAGCATTAAATAAACTAGGGATTCATGCAAGTCTCATTTGATCCCAACCTTTATAAGTTTATGAAAGTGTGCACCAAGAACTCTCTAAATCCTATTTGAAAGAAAGATAAGATGTTCATACCCTTGGAGCAAATCTTGAAACCAAGAATGGTGTTCAAGTAGAGGGAGTGGTCCCTTTGTTGTTGGCTCTTCCTTTGATGTTGATTCTCCACCTTGTAGTTCTCCAAATAGGTACAAAGATATGCACCTCCCCAAAGCTCTTCACCACAGATTGAATGGGATGAGAGAATGAGTAGACAAGTGAAGAGTGGTGCTAGCACCTTCACTTGGTGTGATAGATTCAAGGGGTTAGGGAGAGAGACCTTGATGTTTTCTCTCTTCCAATTTCACCAACTTGAAAAACCCTAGGATGATAGGATTCTATAGCTACACACTTATAGGATCAAAAATGTCACAAGAGTGACAAAATTGCCCCCAAGCCCTGGTGTAGCCACACCCCCCTTTTGTGTGTCATCTTTTGCTATCTTGGTCCAACACATTAATCCTATAATGTGTCACATATGTGCCTAAGTCCATATGGTCAAATCCCTTTTGAATTTCCAAGTCATATGGAACCTTTAATTAAAGTTTCATAACTTTAATTGAATAATTAAATTAATCTAATCAATTTAATTACTCTAGTAACGTGACTAATTCAATCACTCACTTGTCTAATGAGTGTTGGTCCCGGTCATCCTTAGTTGACCGTGTCAAGTGTCGGGTCAATCGTTTGACCTTTGACTTTTGAGATTGACCTTTGACTTTCAGATTGACTTTGACAAAGTCACAAAATCATTCATTCTCTTCATAATTTCCTAATCGATTCCCTTTCTGTGTGCGATCTTATAGGTTCTAATTAGCGAGGTAGTGGGTATGAATGATTCGCTCTAAATCAAGTGTGAATATTGTATCCCTCCATACAATTCTCCATATTGGCAAAGTCTAATTATAATTAGTCCTTACAGGGCTTCCATAAGCCATGAGTGATACCTAGCAGTATGTCATGGCTACCCAAACTAAAAATAACTCATTTAGAGAACCTAGTCAGTTTGTAATTACAATGCAATTTGATCATTCTCTAATTCAATACTCTATGTCATATTCTCGGGATATGGTAAACTTGTGTCAAAATCCTGTTCACCCCGTTTCGTGTTTACTCCTATGATGGAAGGGGCAAAGTTCCCCCAAAAAAAAAAAAAAAAAAAAAAAAAAAAAAAAAAAAAAAAAAAAAAAAAAAAAAAAAAAAAAAAAAAAAAAAAAAAAAAAAAAAAAAAAAAAAAAAAAAAAAAAAAAAAAAAAAAAAAAAAAAAAAAAAAAAAAAAAAAAAAAAAAAAAAAAAAAAAAAAAAAAAAAAAAAAAAAAAAAAAAAAAAAAAAAAAAAAAAAAAAAAAAAAAAAAAAAAAAAAAAAAAAAAAAAAAAAAAAAAAAAAAAAAAAAAAAAAAAAAAAAAAAAAAAAAAAAAAAAAAAAAAAAAAAAAAAAAAAAAAAAAAAAAAAAAAAAAAAAAAAAAAAAAAAAAAAAAAAAAAAAAAAAAAAAAAAAAAAAAAAAAAAAAAAAAAAAAAAAAAAAAAAAACTACTACAAAAAAGGAAAACCACGACGGGAATTCACCGTCGTGTATTCTGTTTTCAAATGGTCGTGGAATCCACCGACATCTTTTCCATAACCAAACCACGACGGTGAATAACCGTCGTTGTTAAAATACAAAAACGTCATCAAAAATAAAAACCGACGTCTTTGTGCTGCAAAAGACATAAAAAAACAGTCGAGGATGAGAATAGACGACCAACTCCAACAAAAACAACGTCGTTAAAAGGAAACAGATGACAAATATAAATACGACGTCTTTACAATCATAATAGACGACGTTATTGACACCTACTACGTCACAACATTTCACACAACCGTCGTAAAATAAATTTTCCACTTCGATTTTTCTATGAATTATGACGTGGAAAGAGATGTCAGGGTCATTACTTACGACCCATTATTTACAGAGACGACGTTGAATTTGATAAATAACGTCGGTTCCAAATAAATGAGAGCCGTATTACAGAATTTATACGTCATATTTTGAAAATAAACGACGTGGAAAAAATGATGGGTCATTAATTACGACACAGTAATTTATAAGGACGACGTTGTCGTCTATATACAACGTCGGTACCATGAAAAAGACCGTCGTGTTTAATAATTTATACGTCTTCATTAAAAAATTAACGTCGTCTAATTCATAAATCTTAACGTCGACAAATTTAATGGACTTCAAATACCGTCGTGAATTCATCCTTTTCCACTTCGTTTATGAAAGAACATGCGACGTGGTAAATTCATGACGACGTCGTCTTTTGTAACGTTCAGGTTAAAGTTCTCGTCTTTTAGACGTCGGTGTTATGGGATTGGAGTCGTGTTATTTGAATTACATGGCGGTTCTTTATGCTTGTCCGACGTGTTATCCTGGATAACTGTTTCACAATAGCGTCGTGGTTCTTCATTGTTACTTTGCTTTAAGACGTCGGTAAATATATTGCGGTCGTTGAATGCTCCAAAACGTCGTTATTTATTAGAACAGACGTTTGTTTTTCACATTTTTATCAAAACCGTCGTGTTTGTAATCTGGAACCAGTAATTTTTGTACTGATTGTTTTGTGGCCAAAACCTGTATAATGAAAGTGAAGAAATCACATTACAATATATTACAAAATTAATGTCATACACTGCCAATTACATAAAGCATCATTCAACCCATATATCTTCACACCCATCTCGAATATTTTGACTCCCTAACTCAACCACCACTTCATCAAATGTGTCAACATTTGGCATCCCCCTAGTAAATGGCTCACACTCAATTCTCACATCACCTAAGACATCATCACCAATAACATCATTATATTCTCTATTAGGCATTGATAACACTACCGACCAACCACGATGCATCGGGTCGTCAACAAAAAATACTTGTTTGACTTGAGAAGCCAAAACAAATTGGTCATTCCTATGTCCAATTTTACTCAAATCTACAAGGGTAAATCCAAGTTCGTCCACTACAAGACCAGAAGTATTATCAATCCAATCACACCTAAAGACTGGGATTGTAAACTTTTGGTAGTCAAGGTCCCAAATTTCTTGAATGACACCATAGAAACCCATATTTGAGAGAATTGGGTTTTTATCCTTGGCACTAGCAACTTGCATAGTATGTGCAAGTAAATAAACTCCACTATTTTGAGTTGTCCGCACATCATCTTGTGCCTTGATGTTGAATTTAATACCTTTAATGAGATAGCTCCTATATAATGGCACTGCCATGTTTGGACCAGCTGCTAGCCACCTTAAATTTTCTGATACGCCATGATTGTCCTCATTAAGTTCACTTTGAACCTGCAAATTAATCATAACTTAATTCAATCTAACATAGAAAGAAGAAAATTAAAAGTCCAATATGTTATTCAATAACATATACCTTGAAGCGTAGCCATTGAATGAAAGTGCTATTGTGCTTATCCTGCAGCCACTTTGTTCTCTTTCTAAATTTTGGATAAGCGGTCGGATGTGGATCATATGTTGCCTACATGACCACACAAAATTCAAGTATTACGGTCCCAAACATATAAGATAAACATAAGAAATAATTTAAAATGGAAACTTAAAGAATAAAACTCATACGTACTCGATATAAGGTAGGACTTCCTCCGTATTCTCCAAGACATATAGATTGCTTGGTTCAACAGGTCCCGATCAACTACCCACTGGCAACCTGATAATGGCTTTGAAACTCCCATCTTTTGGCTTGGAAGGCACTCCAACTGTACACATCATATAAATGCTCGTACAAAACTCTCAGCTTCTTCAGCTATATACCGCTCAGCAATGCAACCTTCGGGACGAGTACGATTCTGAACATACCCCTTTAGCACTTTCATATATCTTTCAAACGGATACATCCATCTAAAATATACTGGCCCACACAGACGAACTTCTCTGACAAGTGTACTACTAGATGAACCATGATATCAAAGAATTAAGGGGGAAAGTACTTCTCAACAAACACAAAGTAACTACTACATCTTCTTCCAACTTATCTACTTGGAAACATCACAGGTCTTTGCACATATAGCATTGAAGAAGAAGCACAAACGAGTTATTGCATACCTTGCAGGCTTCTCCAAAACAGAACGAATTGCCACAGGGAGCAATTGTTGAATTAAGGTATGACAATCATGTGATTTAAGGCCAAGAAGTCTTGAATCTTGTAAAGATACAAGATTTTTTATATTTGAAGAATAACCTTCAGGGACCTTCATACCATAGAAAGAATTGCAAACCTCTCTCTTCTCTGCTCTTGACAAATTCCAAGGCCCGGGAGGCAAACGAGTACGTCTTTCTCCATACTCGGGTTGCAAATCAGTTTTGACCCCCATGTTCAATAAATCTAATGAGCAGCAATCCCATCTTTATTTTTTCCAGGGATCTCCAGCAATGTACCAATGATACTATCGCAAACATTTTCTCAATGTGCATAACATCTAGGACATGCCTCACAGGAAGGTATTTCCAATACTCGAGATCAAAGAATATTGATTTCTTCTTCCAACAAACTCTGTCACCATCTTCAACCATATGCAGCACTTCTTCTCCGGTTAATGGCTCAGGAGGCGTGCCATATTCAGGTTTCCCATTAAAAGCTGCACGTTGCCTCCTATATGGATGATTGATCGGTAACCATTTTCTATGCCCAATGTAACAAATTTTGTGGCCATTTTTCAACCTGTGACTAGGTGTATCATCGCCGCATATTGGACAAGCTTTATATCCTTTAACAACACAACCAGATAAGTTTCCATAGGCGGGGAAATCATTAATTGTCCACATTAATGCAGCTCTGAGTGTAAAGTATTCTCCATTATGTGCATCATACACTCCTCCAATCCCATCCCACAAAGATTTTAAATCATCAATCAAAGGCTCCAAGTAGACGTCTATATCATTTCCGGGCTGTTTAGGACCGGAAATCAATAAGGTCAACATCATGAACTTTCGTTTCATGCACAGCCATGGAGGGAGATTATATGTAACTAAGATAACTGGCCAGCAACTATATCTGCTACTTAGAGAACTGTGGGGATTGAATCCATCAGATGAAAGAGCCAATCTCAAGTTTCTCGGCTCATTACCAAACTCGGGCCATTTATCATCAAGAAGTTTCCAAGACGGGGAATCCGCTGGATGAGACATATAACCGTCAATTGATTTTCTAGCAGCATGCCAAGTCAAACTCTTAGCGGTCTCATGTGATCGAAACATCCTTTTAAACCTTGGAATTGGAGGAAAATACCACACCACCTTCGCTGGCACACCCTCTTTCAAGATTGAATCTTTGCCTTCCTTCCACCTTGAGATACCACAATTAGGACAATGAGTTAAATCCTCATACTCCTTCCTATACAAGATGCAATCATTGGGGCATGCGTGCATTTTCTCATAACTCAGCCCCAATGCACACAAAGTCTTTTTTGCCTCATACATAGAGGCCGGTATTGTATTTCCTTCTGGAAGCAAATCGCCTTGAAGTATCAATAATTCTGTAAAACAGACATCACTCATCCCATATTTTGCCTTCAAATTATACAACTTCACTAATGCCGATAACTTCGTGTACTTTCTACAACCAGGGTACAATGGTTGATCTCCATCCCCAATCACATTGGCAAACTCATAAGGATCAGATCCAAAATCACCAAAATCATTATCATCCATCTCTATTTCTTCAGACACAAAACTGTACCTACTATGGTCATCATCTTCTTCAACATTTCTACTAGCATTAGTAGCTGCTTCCCAAGGTTCTCCGTGAAATGTCCAATTCTTATAGCTTTGGTCAACTCCATTAAAGTATAAGTGATCCCTTATAATTCCAACCCCAAACAATTTCAAATTAACACATTTAACACATGGACAACGGATATGTGTGGTAGTTAGAAGATTTTCTACAGAAAAGTTCAAAAATGCTTCCACCCCTAACTCATATGCCTTCGATCTTCTATCCGAGTGCATCCATGACTTATCCATCTCCGACACTATACCCTATTATATATAATAAAGTGAAAAGACAAGCAATGACCATCACTATAGCAGATTATATAAAGTCTAATAGCAAGTAATATACAACAGACGACGGTTTTTAAACAAAAACAGACGTATTTGACATATATAGACGACGGATTTTACGTCGTCTAATTATAACCACGACGGTAGTTAAATAACACCGTCGTGTATAAGTAATAAAAACGACGGTTTAAAGTAAAAACCGTCGTCGTATGCCTGAAAACGCGTCGATATCCAGTTTATTTTCAAGATCCCAAAACCCTATTAAGAACACAACATAGACATGAAACCAAGCAAGAAACCAACATATACATGAAACCAACATATACTAAGCATGAAAACAATAAATCCATTCCCAATTCAACATAACAGAGAGTGATTAAAAGATCCGACAAAATGAAATCCATTCCATATTCAACATAACAGAGAGTGATCAAGAAAACATTAAACAGAAAATCCATGAACCCATACCTCCAACAACATTATTAACAGATCGCAAAACATATACCTAAAACCCTTTAACAAAACAACGTAATATATCATTCAATGAATTTACAAGGGGAAGAGAGGGTTTGTACTTACAGGTTGGCAGAGCTCACAGATTATGACCAAATTGGATTTGACACAGCCTGGCCCAACTTTGAATTAGAGATGAAGTGAGAGAGCGAAATGTTATGTTGCGCGAAATCTGAAAATTTTAGGGTTCAGGGTTAGAAGTATAAAAATAAGAGCCAAATCTGAAAATTTTAGGTCCCGCGAATATTTTAAGAAAGCGCGCTTTTTAAAACATCGACCGAAAAACAAGCGTCGTTAAAATTTAACATTAAACATGACGCTTATTACATTAAGGACGTCGTGGTAAAACTATGTACCACGCAAAATCAAAAAAGGCGTTAAAACTATGAAAAACCACGGCGGGGTTAAGTAACTAACGACGTTGTAAAATAATAAACGACTTACTGTAAACAAACGTCGTTTAAAAAGAAACCACGTCGGATTTTTCACCCATACGACGTAAACTCAATATTCCACGACTCAATCACCGTCGTTAAAAGTAATACCCTAAACTTTAAAACCATAAAATATATATTTGTAAAATTTAATTTTATAAAATTGTTTATGGTTTTACATCCTAATATATAACAAGCATAAACCCTAAACCCCAAAATTATACTTTAACCCATAAACCCTAATAAATAACAACCCCTAAACCCCACACCTAAACCCTAAACCATCAAACTATATAAGTGATGCTATGACTCATCAAACAATTTTATTTTGGTTGGTCATTTTAAACTTTTATTACACAAACTGCATTTTTTTGGGGTTTAGGGGGAAGAAAATATATCAATGACTTCATAGGAGTTGAAGTTGAATTTTTTGAATTTATTTTAAATTTATTTTTAAAAATTTTGAATTAAAAATAATAAATATTCTTATCAACAACAAACCACGGCGGGGTTAAGTAACTAACGACGTTGTAAAATAATAAACGACTAACAGGTAACAAAACGTCGTTTAAAAAAGAAACCACGTCGGATTTTTCACCATACGACGTAAACTCAATATTCCACGACTCAATCACCCGTCGTTAAAAGTAATACCCTAAACTTTAAAACCATAAATTATATATTGTAAAATTTAATTTTATAAAATTGTTTATGGTTTTACATCCTAATAATAACAAGCATAAACCCTAAACCCCAAAATTATACTTTAACCATAAACCCTAATAAATAACAACCCTAAACCCCAACCCTAAACCCTAAACCATCAAATATATAAGTGATGCTATGACACATAACAACAATTTTATTTTGGTTGGTCATTTTAAAACTTTTATTACACAAACTGCATTTTTTGGGGTTTAGGGGGAAGAAAATATCTCAATGACTTCATAGGAGTTGAAGTTGAATTTTGAATTTATTTTAATTTATTTTTAAAATTTTGAATTAAAAAATAATAAAATATTCTTATATCAACAACAAACCACGGCGGGGTTAAGTAACTAACGACGTTGTAAAAATAATAAACGACTAAAAGGTAACAAAACGTCGTTTAAAAAAAAACCACGTCGGATTTTTCACCATACGACGTAAACTCAATATTCCACGACTCAATCACCGTCGTTAAAAGTAATACCCTAAACTTTAAAACCATAAATTATATATTTGTAAAATTTAATTTTATAAAATTGTTTATGGTTTTACATCCTAATAAATAACAAACATAAACCCTAAACCCCAAAAATTATACTTTAACCATAAAACCCTAATAAATAACAACCCTAAACCCCAAACCCTAAACCCTAAACCATCAAACTATATAAGTGATGCTATGACTCATCAAAACAATTTTTTTGGTTGGTCATTTTAAACTTTTATTACACAAACTGCATTTTTTTTGGGGTTTTAGGGGGAAGAAAATATATCAATGACTTCATAGGAGTTGAAGTTGAATTTTTGAATTTATTTTAAATTTATTTTTAAAATTTTGAATTAAAAATAATAAATATTCTTATATCAACAACAAACCACGACGTTGTAAATAATAATAAACGACTCACATGTAAAAAGGACGTCGTTTTAAAGAGAAACCAGGGCGGATGTTTCACCATCTGACGTAAAATAGATATTCCACGACCTAATCACCGTCGTTAAAAGGTATTAACCTAAACCCTAATGAACGACTTACTTGTTCAAAAGGACGTCTTTTAAAAACGAAACCATGGCGAAATTTCATCAAAACGACGTCCCCATGTACGTCCCATCTGTCTAAATATCATTTTACGTCGGGTTTTTTACATAATTATGTCGTTGGAAAGTTATTACACGTCGGTTACGCAATTTGTTTTTTCTTTATATATATGAAAACCTCAGCAAATTTTCAGGGAAAAAAAGGATGTATATTATAGACAAAATTTGTACATTATATATTATAGACAAAATTAGTACATATAAAATATCAAGTGTTCCAAAAATCCTCTAATCCATATGAAGGCAAACAAACTCTGCCCATTCTTTCCTGACTTCATCAATGGCTGCTTGGGGGTATGGCGCTTGATCTTTTCCCTTGGCAAACTGCAATCCATAAACAATGATTATTAAGCTTTACAAAATAAAAAGAAATTCAGACACAGACGACGTTTTTTTTCATAACCGACGTAGTCTATCGATTCAACGACGGTAATTTTAAATGACCGTCGTTGATAATACAAAAAACCACATAAAATGTTTCTGAAAATTTTATTTCTTACCTTCTTCTCAAACTCCAAGGAAAGATCCATGATGATGTCCCTCATGAAGCGCATCACATAATACCCGCATTCGACACTGCTGGGTTGCTTTGGTGTGCCTGGCAGAGTTTTCCAAATTGGTGCTTTACGGCCTGGTCTGCCTATGTGGGAATTATAAATTTTTAAAGCACTGTTCACGATGTTTTTGCCCTCCTCATCAACCACACGATTTCCAGGCAGAGGATCCAGAAAATAGACGGTTTCCCTCTTTGCCCTCACAATCAGCAAGACCCAATGACGGCTGCACAAAATAAAATAAAAAACGACGGTTAATATAAAAAGTCAGCACCAGAAAACAAACGACGTTATTTATAAAAACCGACGTATTATATAGTTTCACACGACGTAATAACTTAATCATCGACGTCATTATAAATTTATCACGACGGTAATTAACTACCGACGTGGTTAGTTGTTTCAAACGACTCAATAAATAAATAACCGACGTGGTTAGATGTTTCAAACGACACAGAATTAGTTAAACAGTTTTATAAGTGTTCAGTTAGTGAAAATCATACAAACAAAATCCTTTTAAGGAGACTAACCCTGGATTGTAAGGCATCATGAAAATCTGTTCACCATCTGTTTTCTGAAGTCGACTGGCTACAATTCGTGATCTGTCAGTTAGTGACCCAGCGTTGGCACTAACTTGAGCAGGGTCGATAAAGCCAACCATGCTGCACATATTTGCTTCTCTCAAAAGATCATATAAGCACCTAAATATATAAAACAAACGACGGTTATTTATACACAAACGACGTATTATACAATTTCACACGACGAACTGAAATAGAAACAGACGTGATAACTAATTTATCACGACGGTAAAAAAGAACGACGTGGTTAGTGGTTTAAAACGACGCAATAATTAAACAACCGACGTCTTATGATATAATGTTTGATATTTGATTAGGACAAACCTCATATATACTGCAACCACAGTAGCCCCAATTTCTTCCATGCCTGCAAACTGTGTAATATCTTCATGCAAGACGAAGGTACCTCGATCTGCACCAAACACCTCCTTCTCAATGTTGAAGGTCATGATCTTCCCCTGTGGCTTTAGTGTAGTTTCCACATAACCACAAAGGGATTGTAAGGAAGATGGCACCTCCACATTTGAATAATCAACTACTTCATTACCCTGTTTAAAGAAATAAAGCAAAATAAAATGACGTGGTAATTCATTAAAACGACGGTTTAAATTAAAAAACGTCGTCTGATTATAATTTAAACGACGGTAATTAAATACCGTCGTTTTAGATTATTTATTACGTCGTAGAAAATAAATTCCGACGTCTAATGTGAAAACAAACGACGGTTTAAAGAAAAATATCGACGTCTGAAATGTGAAAAACAAATTAAAAAGGCAAAGTTATGAGAATATACCTCCTCGTCATGCTTTTCTTCATCTTGTTTTTCTTCTTTCTTCTCTTCAACATTTGTGTCTTCCTCTTTGCCTTCATCTTTATTCTCTTTTTTTCTTCCTTCTTCCCTTCATCTTTTTTTTCTCCCATCTTCTGTTCATCTTTATTTCTTCTTTCTTCTCTTCATCTTGATTATCTAAAGCCCCCAGATTTCTGTTTTAAATAATAAAGAAATATATATATAAGACAGATTGTACAAGAGTAAAAAAATTAAACCAAAACGTCGTGGTAAGGCATAACATAAGACGGTATGTAAGAATTATGGACGTCTTAAAATTATTAAACGATGGTAAATAATAAACGTCGTGGTAATTTATATTACGTCGTTAAGGACAAAAACCGTCGTCTAAAAGCCACAAAGTACGACGTCTAATGGCGTGTAAAACAAGTAAACTAAATACGACGTGGTATTTAAATAAACACGACGGGTTATTTATAAAATCGTCGTGGTATGGTTTTAAAACGACGGGTTTATTCATAATAACGACGTCTAATGTTTAAAAAAAAACAGAGAATTCAAAGTTCAGATATGTTACCGTTTGTTCCTGCTGTTCCCCATTTCTGGCAGTATCATCCTCTAAATGTAGGGATCTCACTTCAGCCCCAGAACAGCTTGCTTTATCAGACATTGGATTCTTGGGACTTTGTTGTAGACCTTGGTTTTGACAGGGGCTAGTTTTCGGTTTAAGCATGCTTGGATCAAAATTGGGGATGAGGTGGGAAAGCTGACTTAGTAAATGTTCCCTCTCAGCCTCTACTAATTGTTTGGTTCTAGCTTCCATCTTCTTAGTCTCTTCTTGAAGGACAATTCTTACACTTTCCTTCAATTGATCAGCAAACTTTACCCTTTGTGGTCTAGGTAAATTGAAGAATTGCCTAGGGGAAATCCCAGCACCTACCCCTCTTACTCTCCCTGGATGCTCGGGACCCAAAGCCAAGGTCAACACATCATTACTGCCAGTTATACTCAGACTGCCTTCAGCCACTTGTTTTTGCAATTCATCCTAAAACAAAGACATAAAAAAAGTCAGCACAAGAAAATACACGACGGTTATTTATAAACAAACGACGCATTATATAATTTCACACGACGCACCAATATAGAAATCGACGTTATAATATATTTATAACGACGTTAATTAAAACCGACGTGGTTAGTTGTTTAAAACGACGCAATAAATAAACCACCGACGTCTTATGCTGTAATTACAGAAAACAGAGTTGTGATTCCAGATTTAGATCTTTCACGACGTTTTTGAAAACATTTCGACGTAGTAATAACATTAACACGGAAAAAATTAACCACCGACGTCTTATGCTATAATTACAGAAAACAGAGTTGTGATTCCAGATTTAGATCTTTCACGACGTTTTTTAAAATATTTTGACGTAGTAAAATCATTCACACGACGGAAAAATATAACATAAGACGTAATAAGAATTCTACCCAGTTTAATAAAAATTTAAAACAGAGTGTGTAGGCTTACAATTAATTTTGCTTTCTCTGCCACCTTTGGATCCGGGATGTTACCATGTTTGTCCTGTCTAGCTTTCTTCCATAAGGTAGATCGATCAATTTCTACCCCAGGCATGGTTTCCTCCAATTGATCCTCCAAACCAGCATATCCTTTTCGAGACAATCGATGATTGTACTCAAGTTTCTCCCTAATCTGTGCATGTTGAGAATGCACAGACTCAAATTCTTTGGATAACCTTGAAGCTACAAAGGCATCCCATTCTGCTTTCTCTATGAATTTATATACTTCAGGGGGTTGGCTTAATTTCTCCCTCTCCTTGATGTATGGAAGGATATAATGCCTCGTCAGTGTAGACTTGAAATCCTTCCATTTCTTGGCAGCAGAAGATAACACCGAGGTCTTGCCCCCTTGACCTACCACAAAAGCCATGTCAACGGCTTCCCAAATCTGCTCCTTTATATCATTGGGGATTTCAGCCCATTTCTTGTCCACAAGTGGGACTCTGGAGCGTGCCAACACACCAATGTAGGACTGCATCTCAGTATGTGCAGGGCCACATCCTTTCCCCCTTTTATTGTACTCAACAACTGGCTTGATTTTCTGCAATTTTCTCTTCACAACACGAGGCATTGTGCTCATACCTCGACCTGACTTTGAATCCTCAGAAATTGTTGTCGTGCTGCTTGGTTCTTTCTCAGCAGATGAAACAAACTTCATCTTCTTCAAGGGCTTGTCTTGAGGAGTTACCATTCCAAGCTCCTTACCTCCATTTTTTTTGGAGCCAGAGTACTTACTTTGGTCTTGAGAAACCATGGTTACAGAATAAACAAACCTGCAAGTGAAAATATTTCGTGAAAAAAATTAGAACACAAACGACGGTTATTTATAAACTACGACGTATGATAAGATTTTACACGACGTAATAACATAACATCAGACGTAATAAATGTTTAAAGAAGAACAATATAAATGTTTAAACAACGACGAAACAATATTAAATAAGACGTAATAAGAACTTATTACGGCGATATTTACACGACGTCGTGATATTCATATTAACACGACGTAAATATTAATATAACGTCGTGTTATGGATATTCACACGACGTGAATAATAAGCTACCGTCGTATTTATAAGAAACCAAAACATTTTTCTTTCTTTGTGAATGTTTGATTGCAGGTTTAATTTCTCTAAAACATGGTTTTTGTTTTTCCTAATTTGATAAAATACAAAGAAAAAAAGCTTTGGCATCTTTTTATAGACGACGGTATCTTAGTATAACGTCGTGGTATGAACATTCACACGGCGTCAATAATAAGATACCGTCGTCTATATAAGATACCAAACCTTACTTTCTTTGTCTCTGTATTTTATCAAATTAGGAAAAACGAAAACCATGGTTTAGAGAAATCGAACCTGCAACTAAACAAGCAAATAAAAAATTGACCGTCATTTTAAAAACAACTTAGATCAATTTTAAGACGACGCTAGGACGACTGACGAACCGTCGTGGTCTACATATTTAACCACGTAAATAAAAAGCTACCGTCGTCTTATTTAGTTGAATTAGTTATGTTCAAAGTTGAAACTTTCCCTCTCTGTCTGTGTATTTTATCAAACTTGGAAAGAATAAAAATGATTTTCGCCAGAAAAAAGGTAAAAAGATTTTCAAAACAAAAACAGTATGAGCATGCAAAATAGCAACAAAAATAGTGAGAAATGAAAGCTTACCTTTTGCGTGCAATGAAAGCTTTCTCTCGGATTTTGGTGTTTAAGTTCAGAGGCGACGACGAAGACAAGAGGAAGACGATGAGATACTCTGACAGTGCTCTGACAAGGAAAAAAGACGAAAAGTTTTCTCTGGGAGATTGAAATGTTTTCTCGGGTTTGGAAACAGTGCATGTGTAAGTCAGGTAGACGAAAAGTTGTATATGTATACAAACCGTTTCATAGTAATAAGACGGCGGTTTACATAGAACGACGACGTATTAATAGACAAACTACGACGCTAATTTGAACTTATGACGTGGTACATAAATACGACAGTGGTGTTGTAGGTACCGCCGTAGTAAACTCCTAAATAAAAGTCGATAACTCAATATCTCGCGTCATGGTAGAAATATTTAACACGACGGTTGTTTTAAATTTACGACGTTTATTTTATAATATACGTCGTTTTATTGTAATATACCGACGTGGATAACACTAAACTAAAACGACGTATTATTTTTTCCACGACGTGGATTCGTTTTTAAACGTCGTTATGTGTAATATAACCGACGTGGATTTTATTTTTTTTATTATAAATATAATTTTTTTCCCCTTTTTCTTATAGTTTATTTTTCAAAAACAGTGCCTTATAGAATTTATAAATAAACCTAATCCTAGACATGTATTTATAAAAAAACCCAAGCACTATTTAAACATAGAAACACACCCAAAATCAACCCCAAAGTCAACTTTTTGGGTGTGTTTATAAATGGGTTTTGAGTGTGTGTAATGATGGGTTTTGGGTGTGTTTATAAAGTGTTTTGGGTGTTGGGTTTTTTTATAATTTCAACCTCCATTTTGGGGTGTTTTAGTGAAACTCCCTAATTTTTTCCCGAGGAAATTAATGTTCTAGAATTTGTAAAGTTTCTTTTCTAGGTGACTGATTTAAATCAAATAAAAATATAAAACAACGACTGTTTTTGTTATACCGTCGTTGTTTCTTGTCGTCTTAAGTAAGAATAAAACGACGTAATGTATTTGTTACCGACGAGGATTGTTTTTGTTAAACGTCGTTATGTGTAATATAACCGACGTGGATTTGGTTTTTTAATTATAAATAGGGTTTTTTTTCCACGGGTTCTTTCAGTTTTAGTATTCGATTAGGGTTTCAATTCTTCTTGCCCCTTTCTCTGTCTCACCTCATCTCTTGGGAGGCAATTGTTTGAATGTTGGTTATCTGTGGCTGATTGCAAATCACCAATTTTCAATAAATTGTCTCTCTGATTGCAAATCTGTGGCTGCCGTCGTGAAGTTTTAGGAGGCGATTGTTTGGATGTGAATGTGTATGTGCGTTTGTGTAGATACACAAACGCACATACATCATTCACTTCCAAAAAATTGTCTCTCTGATTGCAAATCTGTGGCTGCCGTCGTGAAATTTTAGGAGGCAATTGTTTGGATGTTGATGTGTGCGTGCGTTTGTGTAGATACACAAACGCACACATATCATTAACTTCCAAAAAATTGTCTCTCTGATTGCAAATCTGAGGCTGCCGTCGTCAAATTTCAGAAGCAATTTTTTGGATGTTAATGTGTATGTGCGTTTGTGTATCTCAAAGACACAAATACACATACATCATTAACCTCTAAAATATTGTCTTTCTGGTAAGATTATGATGAGCAACAGAGTTCCATCTTGTAAGATTTCCTAACCCTTGTGATCTCAGAATAATCTGATTATGTCGGCGGTTTTCTATATAAACCGTCGTGGTTATTTCAATTCTTGTCGTTAGGTAGATCTACCGACGTAGGATAACAAAATCGAAGAAATAAATTGTTAAAAAAAATTCTTATTCAGACGACGGTTTAAATATAATTTATGACGTATAAAGTGGACAAATACGACGTTAAATTCTATAATACGTCGTTATATGAAAACCCCAACTTGGTAAGATTTAAAGATGTCGTCGTAGAAATACGAGAAAGACGTCGTTATATTTACCTTTGCCGTAGTTGTACATTAATTTAATACGGCGGTATTTTGTATTTTACCGCCGTGGATTTATTTGTAATTATACGTCGCCTTATACGAAAACTTGGTCGTGTTAATTTCTGGGTAAAAACGACGGCTTTTTGTGAAACCGTCATCTTTACTTTCTACATCGGTCGGTTCATAACTTCCGCCGTTATTTGTTGGCTATGATTTTACCTCTTGAAAATCCTATTTCAATAAGACGTCGGTTTTTTAATTAAGTACGTCGTGTTTTTGGAACAGCCATTTGAAACTCCATTTTTTAGTTGTCTAATGTGTTATTACACGGCGGTTTTATAAAACCGTCGTCTTTTAAAAAACAACGACGGTTTTCACTTAGACCGTCGTGTTTTTCTGGTCATCTTTTTCACTTTTTGTAGTAGTGAACTCCCTACAACTATTACATTAGCCTTATTTATAGGCTTTACAAGAATTGGGCACTAAGGCTACTTGGTCCAAAAGTAAAGTAATTAACTATAGAATCATACATAAATAATAAAAGACATCCTAAAACAACCTAAATAAGAAAATAACAATATATCATGAAATAACTAATTAAATGGTAAATATTTATCTTAATCCACCCATATGCTCCTGCATCAGGTTCAGATTTAAGACAACTGTAATAACAACTCTCGCACTTCTCCAGCCACTCTGCACCATCCTCATCCCCCATCGCCTCTCTCTCTCTCATCGACCCAACACGCCTTCCTCCACCCAAAGTCACACCCACCCACCACCCAAAATCCCACCTTCATTTATTGGCATCCAAAGTCCCCCAAGCCAAAGTATGACCCCGACTCAGAAGTTGAATTCAAGTTTTGTTTTTTGTTTTTTTGGTCATCATGCTTTAAACATTTAATTTTACTTTGGAAAAACAAAACCTACCTTAATTTCGACATGGAATAGCGTGTCGACCCTTCACAACTTCAAAATTGACCCTGCAAGCTTCAAGCGTTATTTGCATATAATTTGCAAAATTTTAAACCAAATGGCCCACAAATCATTACTTTGGGCTTTGCACCATAATGTCTTTTATTTAAAATTATTACATTTGTTGGGGGAGCACAAATGGGAGTCACCACTTCTACAATTTATAATTATTTTATTTTATGCCTTTCTCTTTCTTCATTTATCATTACATGCAATATATGTCAAATTGTCATGTAAGTTATCAAATTTTAATTTTATAATTTATATTTGACATTTCCCTTGTAGATGCTTTAAGATTACAACTCAAGCAAGAAGCCTTTTTCACAAGGGCGGAGCCAATTAAAGAAAAACTTAGTTACAGCGTGGATATCACTGTTTTACTATCCCTGACCTATAATGTTATGCCACGTGGAAGTGTTGTCACGAGTGTTACTGTGTCAAAGCGTTATTGACCGGGGATAGCAGAATAGTTCTTTCCCCATTTCAAGGCTAAAAGTGGTTGTGACCCCAAATTTTCAAAAACTCCTTTGCGCTTTATATAAAACTTGACAATTTGTGTGCAATTCATATATATAAAAAAATGTCAGCTATTGCTTCCCCTTAAATATATAGGCTCTAGCTCTGCCATTGCTTCTTCAGTACTCACGTTCTCAAGTAATCCTTTCGCTACTCCGTCAATTTTCTTATATCAGAGATTGTGGTTTATAATTGAAAATAAATCAAATCGGGACACTAAATGGCATAGTTAGAGGTATAAACGTATATAATATTATGAAAGTACAGAAGATACAAGTAAAAATTCGAATCTTGAGTAACATGTGCGAAATATCCGACACTTGATGAGAATGTCTCACTGCGAAATATCATGAATTCAAAATCGGAACAAGACAATGTATATAGGAGAAACAAAGCTGTTATTCGACTCTAATTAACTAGGGAGAAGTCGTAGCTTAGTTATGCTTGACCCGCAGGTGATCTAAGCAAGGTTTCGTGAGGGCAGCAGGGCTTGCTTGAAGCTCCATGAATTTCTCATATGTCATCCCAATGTATTTTGGGGTTTGGCCTTCTCTCTCTAACAACTCTGGGATTGGTAAAGCTGGTGTGTCCAGTGAGGGTCCATGGGGCACAGCTATTGATATCCTTGTAGCTTTGTTGTTCACAACAGCCCTATGCCATATGCTCTTGTACTTGTCGTTTGTCAAAATCTGCCACAAAAAATTAACCATACACATAAATAATCGGTACCATTAATTTATGAAAATAAGTAGAGAATTATTAGATTGTAATTCTTAGATAAGATGGGTTTTAGATTTAAAAATGTTGGGTGTTATTTTGGTACCTGCATTTGGTCACCAATGTTAACAATAAAAGTTCCCGGAGCAGCATTCACCAACACCCATTGGTCTTTGTGCTTGACTTCAAGGCCACCCATCTCATTTTGGATGAGAAGGGTCACCAGTCCGTGATCAGTATGAGGAGGAATGCCGATCGCTTTATCGGGCTGTGGGCACGCCGGGTAGTAATTCGCTGCCAGAATTTGTAAGCCACGGTCCCAGTTCATGGCCTTTGCAATGTAGTCAGCCTCCAACCCTAAGCTCTCTGATATTCCCTTCAATATTTCTGTGGCTACTTCTCGGGTTCGTTTGCTGAACTCCAGTGAAACCTCGCTGTATCCAGCAGGTTTGTAGAGTGAGTTGAACTCAGGGTGGGCTATGACCTTGAGGAAATCCCTCCAGAGATGAACTTTTTCAATGTCGACGTTGAAGCTGGTGCCGCACTTGATTGGATCCAACAGGTTCCTTGTTTGGAACTCCTTCTTCTCCTCCTCCGGCAGATCAAAGAATCTATGACACGTGTCGATCATTGATTGCATCAGATTCTCTGGTACACCGTGGTTGGTCACCTAATAATTCCCATATATATAATTTATGCTTAATTAGTTTGACAAATACTTTGTTGATATTATAAGGTAAACATAAGTCTTTGTCTAACAACATAAGTCCTGTTACTATAAACAAATTAAGGTACATACCTGGAAGAAGCCCCATTCCTCGCAAGCTCTGCGCAGCTCCTGGATCACTTTTGCTCGTTGATCAGGAGATCCCGACGTGAGAAGGGCAAAATCAATGATGGGGATTGAATGCTCTGGGTCGTTTGCATCGCCTTGTTCATTAGGATTTTTGGTATAGGTGTACTCAGAAGGTACAAAAGTGAAGGAAGCTGAGTCAGCTAGTGTTTTGATGCTTGCTACTTTGGGTACTTCATGGCCATTAGATGCCTCCATTGAAGTAACTGTAGGTGCCATTGAGAGGAGAGAGAAAGAGAGAGAGAGAGAAAAAGAGGTGGGACTGAGCCTTTGAGAGTGATATTTCTATCTTTGAGTGAGAGAGAAGGTGTTGGGCAGTTGTGGAGGTATTTAGAGAAAAGGAATGGGTATTTATAGAACAGGATGTACTGATTTTACACGTGGAGGATTTCTACTTGGGGCCTGTTATTTTAATGTTGCCCCACACCACAAGGTCTAGAAATTTTACAGAAATAAGTTGGCCAACGCTGACCAAGTTCCAAAATCTTGTCAATGCAGAATAAATAAATATATATTTTGTACTTAAACCTGTATGTTCCGATGAGTATTTTGTTGCTTTTTTATTTTTTGGTTGTAATTTCTTAGGTAGAATGGTCAAAGTAAATTTTAACATAGGACAAAAACGCGTATATCGAAGGAAACGTTTTTGTGTATATTTCAAATTGGACGTTTTTGTCGTACGATTGTTGAGTAACAGATGCTTTAGGAATCGGTTTTGTGAAAACGTTAACCTTTATAATCCCCCTATCTGTTTTTTTCCCTTGAACTTTTAAAAAAAAATTAATAAATAAAAATCGAACTCTTGTTGTACATGAAATTTAGATACCCTAACGTTTCATATAGGCTAAATTGTCTTGAGGGAGCAAAATTCTAGAAAGTGTCTATTTGAAAAAGACAAATTATGCTAGCAATCTTCTCTCTAACCTTCTCCTTTGGACCTTCTTCTTTTTTTGCTTGACATGTGTCATTCTTTTTACACTTAAAACAATGTCATTAATATATTATTCAATCTAACTTTTGCTTTCCAAGTTTACCCTTATTAAATGTATTCAATTTATCCCAAAAAAATTCACAACTATCTTACCATCTTATTAATTTTTTTTCTAACGTCAATTATTTTTTTTAAAGAAAACATCTGATTTTAGAGAGGAAATGTCCCCCTTTAACTTAACAACAAGGGTTTAGATAGAAAAAGAAAAAGAAAAAAGTAAAAAAAAAAAAAACAGCATTTCATCTTTTTTGAAAAAAGCAGACATTTTCTTTTAAAAAAATAATTGACGTTTGAAAAAAATTTAATAAGATGGTAAGAAAGTTATGGATAAATTGAATACATTTAATAAGGGTAAACTTGGAAAGAAAAGTTAACTTGTATAACATATTAGTGACATTGTTTTAAGTGTAAGGAGAATGACACATGTCAAGCAAAAAATGGATAAGATCCAAAGGAGAAGGTTAGAGAGAAGATTGCTAGCATTCCCCTATTGTTATTGTGATGACTTTCCTTACAGTCTATGTCCTTTGTAATTTTTAGTTTTATTTAATAAAATTCTATCGTTTTTTAATCAAAAAACTCTTACATGATATAACTTTCAAAACAATGAATTATTATATCTTATGACCATTTTCAAACATGAAAAAAAATGATGCAATCCTATATGTGTATATAAACTTTTGAATGGGAATGTGTGTTGGATTCTTCCACCTTCATTTTGCAAAGTAAACAATATTTAGGAGAAGAATTTTTCTTAAGAAACTTCCTCCATAGATTAGTTCACAATGCACGTATACACTTGCGTACAAATTAAATCTAAAACATTTTCCTTGTTTCAAAATGGGTAACTTTTAGAATGTTATACGAAATCTAACCACAAAATGGTGATCCTTCTTTTGAACTTCTAATTCTCAAGCAATTTCAACTGTCCTCCTGCGTTTGTTAGTTCACATGAATTTAAGTCAATCAAATAGCCCCATTTATTGGACTTATAAGACGAGAAAACCAACCTACCAACAAAAAAAAACAAAACAATTAACGTCTAAAAAGAACCCTTTTCCAAATGCTAATAACAAAAAAAATAACATACAATTATCATTTAAAAAAAATATAGTTTTGATGCGTTAAAATTGATAATTCCATAAATTTACACATTTATGTACTCTTTATACTTAGTTTTTGTAGGGGAATTTGATTTAAAAAGGACTTATTACTTTATTGTCTCAATTTTTAGCTTTCCAGAGCAAGTAATTTGTTTTCAACGGAAATATGACTTTTTGATACAGTTTTAGTACGAGACCAGTTGGATATGAAAGCTAAGATCTTGAATATGATTGTGAAAATTTTCTAGAATTTTCGGAGCAGCCAATGAGAGTAGTCTTTGAAGTTAAGTCAGCATAAGGTGCAATCCCATCAAAACTGTGTTGTGGGGAAGAATGACTATTTGAAGACTTTCCTGATTTTTTCTCAAGGCGTGCAATATATGGCTGGAAAGATAAGACAAGGACCTACAATTTACATATGTTTTCCGAATTTTCTTGGATGAGGAACAACCCCAAACGTGCATGCAAAGTAATTGACGTGTTATCCCAATCCAAGTAGGAAGAGGAGTCAATTACTTACCCATTTTGGATTTGTTTTAATTACGTTTTTCATTATTTTTGGGCTGCTGTAAAAGCACAGCTAGGGTAGGAATAGACATGTGGTGTTTTATTTAAGCATGAGAAACAACTCCCTTGTTAGGGAGACATTCAAAAACTAGGAGAAATTGGAGACGCCGAAAGAGTACCGCAATTGGCTAATTAAGTTTTATTGTTTCTTCCTTATCTTTTTACTTATGCTGAATTCTATGATTATGTGTAACTAATTTTCTTTTTCTAGGGCATGATGTAGCCAGTATGATAATTTAGTTTTCTAATTTTACCTATCTATTGATTGCCGTTTGATTTTGGATTCTTAATCACTGTGTTTAATAACTTGGTTGATTATTTGATGCTTGATCACCATCTAGACTTTTAATTGAGTTAATCCGATGCAAATTATAGTAAATACCATACTTAATTTGAGGCTTGCTTCTTGTGATTAGGATTTGTAATTCGTCTAGGGTAATCCTAGAGTTTACATGCTTGTTGGGGTTTTCACTAATCTTAATGAGTTTCTATGTATTGATATTTGGCCTAAATATCATAGGCGAATTGCATGTAGGAATATACGAGTTAGTCTAAATACCATAGGTAATTCATGAAAATGAAAACTAAGCGGCGACATCAAATGGTTAGTTAAGAGGTAGATAATAAGAGGCTAGATCGGATTACTAGTGGTGAATTCATTGTTCTAGTGCTTTTATCAATTTGAATTTCTCATCTTTGTGTTTCGTGACTTTCTACTTGTTTTGTCTTTTAATTTCGTTGGTAATTAAATCATCCTTTCAAAAACCCCTTTCTTGTTTACATGAGTATGCTACGTGTTTAATTTCTTGTTTATATAATTAGAGTAGTTAAAGTATTTTGTGAAGTAAATTAGGTTAGACTAATTGAAAGTTGAATTCAATCCTCGTGTATTTGCCATACTATATTACGATTGACCTTGTGCACTTGCAAGTATAATTTGTGTTTAGACTAATCTTTATAATCTCCATTTTTCAAGTTGTCTAAAGTTCACAACAAAAAACAATTAATAGCACTCCAAAAAAGGTATCTAGTGAGATCACCTACATGAGAACATTACATGAGAACACTATTAGATCTTATCTAACGGCTGCGTGAAAAGCAATTGTAAGTGAAACTATTGTATTAGAACGAGGCCTTCTTCTCTCTCCTCCCTCCAAAACGTCACCTCCAAAACATATGTCCCCTCCAAACCAGTTGTTCACTTTATTCAATTAGGAGGCCTTTTTTTTTATAAACTTTGATTGATGAAGAACACTAACACTGAAGAGACAACGCCCCTGTAATTCCTTATTCGCTTTGAAGAAGAACACTGAAGAGTGCCCTCATTTTTCTGGCTTTCTCATTCAGGCGAAAAAAGCAATATTGGATTTTATATTTTCATCTTTGTAGTTTGGTCTTTTTGGTCGGAACATTCATCAATTCTTGAGCAACGTCGAAACTGGCGTTGAGTTGGAAACCGGTGACCGCGACCATTGTAGTTTTGTTCTCTTGGTTTTGAAATCCTTGAGCACAGTCAAAACAGGGATTGAGGAAGATGAAAAGTTGTTGGGTTTGACATCCATATCTAAAAGGGCGATATTGTCATATTTGTTGAAATTTTGAGCTATTCTCCAAATCCTTTTCCAAGAACAGTGACAACCAACTTGAAGCGATACATTCCCAAAAACAGAAGCTTTGTGCTTTCAGACGAAATTGTGCCAAAGTGAGCCACACAATTACCCTGCCGAGGTTGGTGAACCACTTCGCCAATGTCCAATTGAGTTGCTTGAAGTTGAATATCGTCCACCATATTCCTAATATTGTTCCATGTCTCCCCACCAGCTTTTAAGAAATTGACCACCTCCTGGGAATCTGTAGCCAATATGAATCCATTCAAGCCTAATTCAACAGCCCACCAAATATATCATCCAAGCCTTGAAAAACTTAATTATTATAACACTGTTATCATAGTTTTTTTCTTCTAAAAATCATAAAGCAAAGATAATAACAATATTTCACACGTCATTGAAATTAAAAAAATAATGCAAATGGTTCTTTTTGGGGTTTTTTTTTCTTCTTCTTCAATTTATAGGTTTTAGTGTTTATTTATAAAATCATTTCAAGAAATGGGGTTCATTATAAATTTCTCTAATCGCTATTCAGCACCTTGGAATCCTTTTAGTTACACTAGCTATATATGATCTGTTTTGGTGCATAACTCTTTTCTGAATAAAAGACATTTCTTTGGGAGCTGACTTCAAATATACAAGTATATATACGAATTACAACATTCATATGCTCTCACTAAGAGCATGTATGAACTCCTAGTGAAGAATCACGCAACTAAGGTGCCGATTGAATATTGGTAAATTTTCACTTGTGACCAAATACAACATCAAGTTGAATTAATCAAGAGAGAATCACGCACACTTTATGAGATGCGCAATTTATATTTATCGAATTAAAATAGAGTGATGTATATAAATCAAAGAATTAGAGCATGTGGTTACGGATCACAGAGTCGGAGGTTCCAATACCATGTATATCAGGATTTATATGGAACTTACCATGTATTTGGAATCAACGTGTCTCTTTTACTCCAGTGTTGGTGTGCTGTTAGATGGGGACAGACGGCAATTTATTTATTCATCTCTTCCCATGACTCTTAGTATTTAATTTATTTAATTTGAATGTCAGGTGGTTCATCAACATTCAATAAGAAATGACTAAAATAGTCACGTATTGACACAATTCAATGAAAATATTATTTAGAGAAAAATCAAGCAATTGAAGCCCAGCTCGGTCCTATTTTGAGTCCACATTCCTCCACTATGGTTTCAATTAAACAAAAAAACAATTCCATAACATGCGCCCACAATTCTACCAAATTATAATGAATATTGTTGGTTTAAATTATGTAGTTAGGTATCATCATCAAAGATTTGATAGCCTGAAAACAATTTGGATTGGATTATGTCTAATCTTTCTAGGACTAAGTACAGAAGAATTATGTCTAATACAATATTTAAACCCATATAACAGCAATTTCAATTAATTAAATTCTTTAATTATGTGTAGTACTAAACACATCATTTAATCATGGGGAATCAAACCTAGAACCCTTAGTGTAGCAGAAAAACTTGTATGAAATGAGGATAGCATTATTTTGCTTTCCCCAACCAATCACAAACTGTCACGTAAAAAGTTATCACGTGTGACATGCCATGATTAGCCGGAGATAGCAAAAAAATGTGCTATCCCCGTTTCACACAAGTGTTTCTCCTAGTGCAAAGGTAAATGCTCTTAAGCACTTGAGCATACAAGTCCCTTGAGTGCCAAAAACATCATTAGATTACTGTTATCATTTCAAATCCAATTCAGCCCAATGTAATCTAATTCAACCTCATAATCCAATCCAATTAAAATCCCCAAACACAAATATATTGAAAAAATTAATTGTTTGATGATAATGTCAGCCCATCCTCATGAGACAATTAATAAAGCATCATCATTAGTCGGCAATAATCTTCGTAAATCACCCAAAACATGGACAAAAGATTAAACTAGTCAAACACCTTGTGGGAAGACGAATTTTGACAACCAATCAGAAACTAAAACGTGGAAAAACGAATTCATTAGGTCAAATAATTGTGCTAATTAAATCCTATTTAATTAGCCAATTATCCTTATTTAAGATAGGAATATCTCCCTAAATCAAAGATTCGATTTCCACCAAATCTCCTTGATATTATCGTGTCATCTCATTTAAGGAAAAGAATAATTCATATCAATAGGGAATTATTCTCCACAAACCCTACCAAAGATGAAGGCTCTATATAAATATGGCATCTCACCACACATGAGGTAATTCCAAAAAAAATAGCAAAGCTCATGCTACTCTCTTTCTTATCCCTTTCTCACGGCTCCGCGCTCTGATCCCACTTCCCGACGCACGCGCCTCCTCCTTTCACATAGAGGAAAACTTCATCCTTTAATCAAATCTGCATCTCCTTGAGACCATTTACTAACTTAGGCATAAGAGGGCATTTGGCCAACATCTCCTGGGTGTTCTCCGTTGATGGCATTTATTTTGCAGGTTTGTGGAAGAAGAAGATCGAGATAGAAGAGATGATCATCCGTGATATTCTCCTCATAATTTTTTTTTGTACAAACAAATTGGTACTTTTATTGAGAGATTTGAGATATACTCAAAGTGTTTCTCTCGAATCCAAACCTAAGGAAATTGATTTCCTTCCTTTCATCATTCATCCGAAGCTTTCCGAACAACCGTGTCCGGAAGCGTAATCACGAGGATCAAGGCCACCCTAACTATCCAATTCGCCAAGAGTCTGAGCCATTCCCAAGGGACAACACCGAAAGCATTTTGAGGTGTGAGCCCGAGCCCGACCTCACGGTCCAACAGTCGAAGCCACTGCTCTTTGTCATGACCCGTGGCCGGGGCTAACATCCCATCTCACCACCACCATGGAAGTGAGCACAGCTCCAGCACATGGCCTTATGGTCAAGACCACGGCTCCATCTCATGGCCACACGGCCGAGCCCGAAAATCACCCTCACTGTCGAATCTGGAGTTCACCTCCACAGTGGCACTACTATACTCGGTGGTACCACCGCTCACGCCAATCTTGCTGCCACCGCCAAATATGGCCCCGTCTTGGACCAAATGCATCAGTTCCCTCATTTGCCTCCGCGCTTGACGTTCACGATTCTCGAGCACACCTCCAACGATGGGCAAATGCACTGGTAGACGACACGAGAGGTCCTAAGAAAGTCGAGTAAGAACCAACATGCAAGGAGGAGGACAAGAGTGTGCAAACTAGCATGCAGGCATGTCACTAGCATCCACAAGTCATGACCAAAGTAGGTCAAGTATCCGTTCAAGATTAGGCCCATGAACTAATGTCCACTCAATGCTGGGGGCATAGTCTGATGTCCATGCCTGCTTGGGCGCTCAAGGAAGTGTTCATTTGAGCTTAGACCCATGAGAAGGCCATCCCCGTAGCCCACCTCATGGAGAGCATCAAGGAGGACGCTCACCGACTAGCACCGAAAGGGTAAATTCTAGGCTACATGCCACAACAAAATCATTCACAAACTCAATCCACTAATACGCTGCGCCGGCAGGGTAGCCAATGAGAACAACACTCTTTTGCTAATGAGGAGGTTGACTAATGACACCAACGCCATAGAAACCCTTGGCAAGAACCGCAAGAGTTACGAGTCTAGGATGTTGAGAAGCTCATGAATGATCAACTCCGAGACCTAAAATCGAAGGAGACTTGGAAGACACCCTTGCGCAAAGAGGTAGACTAAGTGAATTTCTCGCCGTTCAACGATGAAATTAAGCAAGCAGCTCCACCAAGGTGGTTTCTAGACTCTTACCTTTAGACCATTCAAAGGGGATTCCGATCCCAAAAACCATCTTAAGCATTTTAGGAGTATCATGATACTCTATAAAGGCAACGATACACTTTGAAACAGTCTCGACAAATGATTTCGCTGGCAAGTTTTGTGACCATAACCTTGTCGCCACAACAAACATGTTGGTTGTGATATTACAATGTATATTATAGTAGTGTAAGAAGTGTGATGATGGTGGTTAATTCTTCATCGAATGATGGTGTTGCTTCTTTGGTTTCTCCATCGAAGGATGGTGGTGGTGGTTTGGTTTCTCATTTTTGTCCTAAATATTTTTTAGCTTATTTTTAATAACCTAAGGCCTTGTTTGTTATGAATGATTGTTTTGGCATAAACTATACTTAGAGACTGTCCTCGATTGGCTGAGCTTGATTTAAGCTGAATAAGACTTATCCGATGTTTGATGTAATACTAGACTAAAAGCTGTATAATGTTAAAATAACATAAATAATACATGTGTCACTTCAAATTTTAAATTTTCACTCAAATGCATCAATCAACCAAAATGTTGAGCCATTTCTAAAAATTATTTTTATTAATATCTTATCCATAAAAAAATATATAATAAAAAATATATATTACCTAAAATCTTAAATGAAAAAATTAAAACAAACCCAACCATCGGTTATAAAATAAAAAACAAAAAAAACACCACCCCCATCTAGCCCAACCCCAATTACCTTCACGTTACCATCCATCCCCAATGTCCTTTTTTTTGGGCTTCTTTCTCTCTCTCTCTCTCTCTCTCTCTCTCTCTCTCTCTCTCTCTCTCTCTCTCTCTCACTAGTTCATGGTTGGTGGTGGTTTGATTTTTTGTGTGTACTACAGTTTCAAGCTTATATAGAGTTATATTTGAACTAATATATATCGCAGCAGCTGCTTAAGTATTAATGTCTTTTTCATGGGGTTTTAAGGGGTCACAACCATTACAGGCTTATATGTGGCTCCGCCCCTTAATGGTGGGATGGGGTTTAATGAGGTATGGATGTTGGTATTACTGGTGTAGATAGAGTTTCACTGGGTGGTGGTGACAGTGGGGTTTGGGGCAAAAGGGGGTTATTTTTTGCTCCCCCCTTTCCACATGCGTTTTATTGTCCCCCTCTAAGAAGTTGTTTTTGGTGGGGCCAACATTAACAATCCCCATTTAAAACTATAATCAATCAAAAACAAACATGGGTTAAAATTTTATCCAAGCCAATTCGGGCTTATCCGGTGTAAGGATTATATATATATATATATATATAGAGAGAGAGAGAGAGAGAGAGAGAGAGAGAGAGAGAGATGATAACAACTGTACCCTTTCTGATGAGGAGCATAGCTAATGAAAACACACTTTTATGCTTGGGGATCTAGTTTGCTTCGTTGGTGATCATGTAAGTGTACAAATACAACACAGCCGAAAATCTGAGGTTCCAGGTTTGGGGTGGGAGGTATTTGCATATGGTGGTGAAGTGTTTGAAGTGGTGTTTGAAAATTTAAGATACTGGAGGGAATCCGATTAATAAGGTAAGTTGCAAAAAGGACAGCTTCTCCCCAAAAAGGCCGAGGCATATTGGCACCAAAGAGATAGGCACAAACTACTTCCAATAAATGTCTGTTCTTTCTTTCAGCCACTCCATTTTGGTGGGGAGTGTATGGGCATGAAAGTTTATGTATGATGCCATGATCTTGTAAGAACTTGTTAAGATCATGGTTGAGAAATTTTCTGCCATTGTTAGAACGGAGAACTTGGATTCAGGCCTGAAATTGTGTTTTCACCATTTTATGGAACTATTGAAACTTTAAACTGATTTCCCCTTTAGTTTTGAGAAAGGAAACGCAAGTCATGCGTGTGCAATCATCTATAAACGTGACAAACTATTGAGCTCCTACCAGAGTGGCAATTTTAGCAGGTCCCCAAATATCAGAATGAACAAGAGAAAACGGAACCAAACTCTTATTTGAACTTAATGGGAACGGGACAAGATGGCTCTTAGCCAATTCACACGTATCACATTGGAAGCTGGAAATATCAAGAATAAAAAATAATGATGGAAACAACTTCTTCAAATAATGAACGAAGCATGCCCAAGACGTTTATGTCACAACCAAACTTTGTCTCTCTCTCCCTCAGAACGAGTTCCTCTTGTTGTGAAAGCTTGACCTACCTTGGTCTCATTATTCGGTGCCCAGTCCAAGTAGTAGAGTTTGCCCCACCTAGTACCACAACCAATCGTCTTTCCCATGAGGATGTCATGAAAAACACAATGATTCGGCCAAAATGTTATAGTACACCCCGAAGTAATAGTAAGTTGTGCAACATACAACAAGTTATGGTCCAAGGATGGAACAAGCAACCCAGAATCTAGATGTAGGGAATTAGAGAGAGATAAAGAGCCCTCCCCAACTACAAGGGAGGGGGTACCATTAGCATTAGACACCACCGATGAAGTGGATGATATGCAACTAATAAGTTGGCCAAGACCAAATGTCATGTGATCCGTAGCACCCGAGTCAATAATTCATGTGGACTTTTTAGAGGGTGTATGAAAAACAGAACTTTTGGTGGTGGCGATAGAAGCACCAGTCCGAGTAGCCGGGTCAGTAGGATTGACCACATGCTTTTGTGAGTCTGCAAGAAGTGAGAGAATCGTAAGGGGTCCTAACATCACAGTAGAAGTAAGATGTATATGAGAATGTGAGGAATTAATTTGAGGAATTTGATGTAGGAATTTGATTTGAGAGGTATGTGTATAAGATTTGAGGGTATGTATTTAGGGATTTGATAAGAGGATTTGAGGGATTTGGATTTGAGGAATTTAAATATGAGGAATTTGACTTAAGGTTTAGAGACAACCTAGAATCGATTGCTTTGATACCGTGCTAAACTATGAATATGGTTTGAATTCTTTAGGTTAAGTTTTATTCTTCTCCATTATGAGGTATATATAAGAGTTTACATGAGAGCTTTACAAAGAAATAGATATAGTAACCAATTGGGGATAATATCTCCTAATTATACAATGATTTGTCAACTATATAAAATAAGAAAGTAAATCCCTTAATAACTCAAGGAAATAAATCTCCTTGATTAATTAGGAAGACTCACGTCAACAAAAATTGCCCCTGCAAGCTTCAAGCATTATTTGCATATAATTTTCAACTTTTTAAACCAAATGGCCCACAAAGCATTACTTTGGGTGTTGTACCGTCATGACTTTTATTTGAAATTATTATATTTGTCAAAGGAGCACAAATGAGAGTCACCACTTCTACAATTTATCGTTATTTTATTTTATGCCTTTCTCTTTCTTCATTTATCATTACTTTATTGATTGCTTATTTTACTAAAGACAAAAGACATATCGGGCGAAATGAAATTGTGCAATATATGTCAAATTGCCACGTAAGCCATCAAATTTCAATTTAATGTTTTATATTTGACATTTCCCTTGGACATACTCTAAGATTACAACTCAAGCAAGAAGCCATTTTCACAAGGGCGGAGCCACATAATTCAAGAAAAACTTAGTTACAACGTGGGTGACATTGTTTTGCTATCCCGGGTCTGTAATGCTATGTCACATGGAAGTGTTATCACGCGTATCACTGTGTCAAAGCGTTATTGACCGGGGATAGCAAAACAGTGTTTTTCCCATTTCAAGGCTAGAAGTGGTTGTGACCCCCAATTTTCAAAAACTCCTTTACGTTTTATATAAAACTTGACAATTTGTGTGCAATTTTTATTTATTTTTTAAAATGTAAATTTGTGCCCTTTACCCTAAACCCATTGCTTCTTAAGTACTCACGTTCTCAAGTAATCCTTTCGCTATCCCGTCAATTTTCTTATACCAAAGATTGTAGTTTATAATTGAAAATAAATTAAATCGGGACACTAAATGGCATAGGGTCTTCGAATCGCATATATAATATTATGAAAGTACAGAAGATACAAGTAAAAATTTGAATCTCGAGGTACATGTGCTAGGGTTATCCGATACTTGACGAGAATGTCTCACTGCGAAATATCATGAATACAGAATCGGAACAAGACAATGTATAGGAGCAACAAAGCTCTTATTCACGGCAATAAGAGGACTCTAATGAATATGCATATATGTGTAGGCTGTAGCTTCAGTTTTGTTTGACCCGCAGGTGATCTAAGCAAGGTTTCCTGACGCCAGCAGGGCTTGCTTGAAGCTCCATGAATTTCTCATATGTCATTCCAATGTATTTTGGGGCTTGGCCTTCTCTCTCTAACAACTCTGGGATTGGTAAAGCTGGTGTGTCCAGTGAGGGTCCATGGGGAACAGCTATTGATATCCTTGTAGCTTTGTTGTTCACAACAGCCCTATGCCATATACTCTTGTACTTGTCGTTTGTCAAAATCTGCCACGAAAAATTAACCATACACATAAATAATCGGTACCATTAATTTATGAAAATAAGTAGAGAATTATTAGATTGTAATTCTTAGATAAGATGGGTTTTGGATTAAAAAAAAGTTGGGTGTTATTTTGGTACCTGCATTTGGTCACCAATGTTAACAACAAAAGCTCCGGGGAGCAGCATTCACCAACACCCATTGGTCTTTGTGCTTGACTTCAAGGCCACCCATCTCATTCTGGATGAGGAGGGTCACCAGTCCGTGATCGGTATGAGGAGGAATGCCGATGGCTTTATCAGGCTGTGGGCACGCCGGGTAGTAATTCGCTGCCAGAATTTGTAAGCCACGGTCCCAGTTCATGGCCTTTGCTATGTAGTCAGCCTCCAACCCTAAGCTCTCTGATATTCCCTTCAATATTTCTGTGGCTACTTCTCGGGTTCGTTTGCTGAACTCCAGTGAAACCTCGCTGTATCCAGCAGGTTTGTAGAGTGAGTTGAACTCAGGGTGGGCTATGACCTTGAGGAAATCCCTCCAGAGATGAACTTTTTCAATGTCGACGTTGAAGCTGGTGCCGCACTTGATTGGATCCAACAGGTTCCTTGTTTGGAACTCCTTCTTCTCCTCCTCCGGCAGATCAAAGAATCTATGACACGCGTCGATCATTGATTGCATCAGATTCTCTGGTACACCGTGGTTGGTCACCTAATAATTCCCATATATATAATTTATGCTTAATTAGCTTTCATCATGAGAGTTGTAGATACAGTTTGACAAATACTTTGTTGATATTATAAGGTAAACATAAGTCTTTGTCTAACAACATAAGTCCTGTTACTATAAACAAATTAAGGTACATACCTGGAAGAAGCCCCATTCCTCGCAAGCTCTGCGCAGCTCCTGGATCACTTTTGCTCGTTGATCAGGAGATCCCGACGTGAGAAGGGCAAAATCAATGATGGGGATTGAATGCTCCGGGTCGTTTGCATCGCCTTGTTCATTAGGATTTTTGGTATAGGTGTACTCAGAAGGTACAAAAGTGAAGGAAGCTGAGTCAGCTAGTGTTTTGATGCTTGCTACTTTGGGTACTTCATGGCCATTAGATGCCTCCATTGAAGTAACTGTTGGTGCCATTGAGAGGAGAGAGAGAAAGAGAGAAAAAGAGGTGGGACTGAGCCTTTGAGAGTGATATTTCTGTATATCTTTGAGTGAGAGAGAAGGTGTAGGGCAGTTGTGGAGGTATTTAGAGAAAAGGAATGGGTATTTATAGAACAGGATGTACTGATTTTACACGTGGAGGATTTCTACTCGGGGCCTGTTATTTTAATGTTGCCCCACACCACAAGGTCTAGAAATTTTACAGAAATAAGTTGGCCAACGCTGACCAAGTTCCAAAATCTGTAGTTAAACCTGTATGTTCAGATGAATTAATAAATCTACTGTTGAGTGCTTTTACCGGCAGCGGATGCTTCTGCAACGCGTTTTTCTGCATATATTTTTTTTTTTGGGTTTTTTGTAATGAGAAAGTATCGGTATTTTTAGGTAGAATGGTCAAAGTAAATTTTAACATAGGACAATAACGCGTATATCAAGGGAAACGTTTTTGTGTATATTTCAAATTGGACATTTTTGTCGTACGATTGTTGACTAGTTGGGTGTTGGATTTAATCGGATATCCACCTTTAAGTTTGTAAAAGATTTTTTAGTTTCAACACTGGTTGCTAATTCATTTTGGTTGGTAGGTTCACATTCTTCATGTAGCAGTTCATGTGGCACATCCAACTGTCACACATACTCTCACGTCATTTAATAATAATTGTCAATATATTAGGGGCAAAAGACAACGCATTTGAGGAGCGTGTGTTGAAAGTATCACTTCAAGTTATGTAAGTTTAAGCGCAAGAGCTTAAAATATTTGCCTTTTCACGTTTCTAATTAATTTGATATTGAATGCTCACATTCTAATATATAAAAAATTGAATCTAGAATTTATATAATTGAACCAAGAAAATGAGAGTGACGAGATTGATGTTGGAGAGATGAGAGAAAATTTGAGGGAACATGTATAAAATAAATAATTTAGACTATGATTCTTTTTTTGAGAAGAAGATCAATTCCATTAATATCTGAATAACATCACAGAAGAACCTGCATGACAACAATGGCCTCATTAAAACCTTATTAGGAAATCCAAAGCAAGGAAAGAGTACTACACATACAACAGACCAACAAAAGAATCCAGACAAAACCAGAATCACATAATAGACCCCTCTAAAATAAATCTACCCCGCCCTCAAAGAAGACCTCCTATGTAAACATAATCCTTTGTACAACGCAAGACTTGTTCAACATGCAATGGGCAAAACCAAAAGAACACTGAGATGAACAAGCACGGGAACAAAACACAAAGAAACAAACTGAAGGAAAACAAAACCCAACAAAGGAGCACAGCAACACCTCTCAGGTTTTGTCAAAGAAGACCTTCTATGTAAACATAGTCCTTTGTACAATACGAGATTTGTTCAGCATGCAGTGGGCAGAAACAAAGGAACACCAATACAAACAAACCACATAAACAAAACACAAAGAAACACACAAAAGTACAATGAATTAGACTGTGATTTGCTTAGCTCCCTTTATTTTTTTTTTTTTTTTTTTTTTTTTTTTTTTTTTTTATTTATAGAAGTTAAAACATCGAATACATAAATAAATGCTCTGAACTACTTAAGCTACAAACCTCTTGCACATTACAGTAAAAAAAAAATTCTAGAAAGTGGAAGCACCTCAAGTTTTACAGAAGTTAAACTTTAAAAAGCTATTAAATAAAATGCATCGAATAGATAAAATATTTTTATTTACGAAAGGCATGCTTGTACTTGATCGGAAAATTACAAAATGTTCATAATGGCTTTCACTTTGGATTTTGACTATTGCACCAGCCAGTACAAGTGCCCAATTACTACTCACCTACAAAGGCCCCATTTTCCTCGAGGTCAATAAAGGTCGTCCTGATGATATTTTCAAACACCCAATTAATCAAAACAAGCCAGCCAAGAGAAAAATATAATTAAGGATCAGAAACGCCAAAAAAATCTATTAAAAAAAATACACACACACACAATGGAATATATGATCTGTGCGTATTAACTTTTTTAGGAATTTGTGTGATTGGGTCCCCATGGGTAGGTAACAGATGCTTTAGGAATCGGTTTTGTGAAAACGTTAATCCTCATAATCCCCCTATCTGTTTTTATCCTTGAACTTTTTCAAAAAAATTAATAAGTAAAAATCGAACTCTTGTTGTACATGTGGGAAAGAATGTTCGGTCCTTGAAATTTAGATGCCCTAACGTTTCTTATACACTAAATTGTCTTGAGGGAGCAAAATTTTAGAAAGTGCCTATCTGAAATCGACAAGTTATCATATTGTTATTGGGATGACGCCCTTTAAAATATGTTTCCTTTGTACTCTTTATTCTTATTTAATAAAATTCTATCGCCTTTTTATTTAAAAAAATATTACATGATATAAGTTTCAAAACAATAAATTATTACATTGTTATATATCTGATGACCATTTTCAAACATGAACAAAAATGATGCAATCCTATATGTGTCTAGAAACTTTTGAATGGGAATGTGTATTTCATTTCGCAAAGTAAACAACATTTAGGAAGAAGAATTTTTCTTATGAAAGAAAAGAGTACATGAAAGTTCCTCCACAGATTAGTGCACAATTAATGAGCGTATACACTTGCGTGTGACTTCTAGAACGTTATCCGAAACCATGACATAATGTGAAACCAATTCTAACCACAAAATGGTGATACTTCTTTTGAACTTCTAATTCTCAAGCGATTTCTACTGTCCTCTTGCGTTTGTGGGTTGACAGGAACAGGAATTTATCAATCAACCAGCCCCATTTATTGGACTATAAGACGAGAAAACCAGCCTACAATTATCATTAACCAAAAAAAAAAATAATAACGGCTAAAAAGAACCCTTTTCCAAATACAAAAAAAAAAAAAAAAAAAAAAAAAAAAAAAAAAAAAATGCGTTAAAAACAATTATTAGCACTCTAAAAAGGTATTTTGCACTCATCTCTTATATAAACAAAAGGGGGAAATTGTGTTTGGAATTATGGATTGAATACCATTATCACACACCAAAAAGGGGTTGTTCATATCGGGGTGTTCATATGGGTGTGGTAATGAGATTTTTAAGATAAAAACCCTCGCTTGAAAAAATATATTAAAAAAAACCCGACAATACCGAAGAGAAGCACCACTAAAAGATATTTACTACAAATGACACTGAATATATACATGACAACCAAATAAATAATAAATAAAACCCTTCCATGGGAAAGAAAAATTGTTAAAATGTGTTTTGAGTTTAGTTTTTTTTGTTTTTTTGTTTTGGTCAATATTTAGAAGGGAGGGTTCAATTTTCGTATTACCATTTTCTATGTGCCCTCCTGTTTACTTCTTATTCTAGCCAATTTAGTCAAGCAAAGTTTTCATTTTCAATCACTTAGCAAGAAAAAAATATTTAAACATGTGTGTTCAGTTAAAATTAATAAAAATATATATATATATTATTTAAAAACTTGAGAACTTGAATTAATAACAAAAAACAAACCATTAAAAGATACAATCTACTATTTTGTCCTTTGGATGTGGTGGGGGTGCCTTTTTCTTAAAAGCAGTCACCTCGAGTTGTCCTACGGTGTCCTTTTTGTGTAGAAAAGAGAAAAATGTGAAAACAAAATATGCGGTTGGTAAGTGGATTCAAAGAGGTTGGAGATATTAGACAAAAAAAAGAAAAAAAAAAAAAAAAAGGGGGTTGGAGATAAGGAACAGAGAAGAAAATGGCAATTCACGTGTTTTGAATAATATTATTAGAGTGCTTCTATTTTGACTTATGCCCTAATTTTCCGTCTCACCCACTATATAAATTTGAAAAAGCACGCTTTTATCTTTCCACCAACTATTATTCCTAAAATACCAATTATCTTTTCATTCATCAAGTAAATCATTGACAGGACCCGACCCAAATTCCACTTTGGAATCTGCGTCAAACCCTATACATATCCAACACCTGTTAGGTGCCAAACACACTTGACCAAATTTCCTTTAAACTAAAACCAAAAAATTCTTTTAAGGTTTGACTTCTGCCCAAAAATCGGCTGAGTCTCTCCTGTAAATTGCTTGTTTCCCAAAATTTACACCTGTACAAAATGCAATTCATATATCTACAAGCGTTCAACATGAACAATATTAGAACACACACAATTCAACATCAAATCTGTGTGGCATCAGGCCTTACAGAGATCCTAGGGCAATATCAAATCCTACTAATTAATTTAATTTACAAAAATAGTACGAGTACAGTAGAATATCCTAGATAATGTAAGTGGATGAGTGGTGGGTGATGAATGCCCAGTGGTGGTGCTCCAGTACTCGATTATTGCCTAGGGGCGCAAAACATTAAAGCGTTTGTGGACAAAAGAAAGTTTTGCAAAATATAATATCAACATACTATTAAAAACCATTTGAAAACTCATTTAATCCATGTTCTATATTCGTACGAAAATCAAGCATGCATATTATATTCATATAACCATTCATGCATTCAATCAATTCATCAAAACCATTTGCAAGCATTCAAAAATAATAATTTCTTTCCACCTAGGTGTACCCTTCATAAATTCGTTAATTCCATGATTTTTCTATTTATTTCCCACATTATACCGTCAATTCCAAGTGTCACATAGGCGACACCTCATCGCAGAACTCCGAACACAAAGTTAACCTGAGCTGCATTCCTCATCAAAAAATTATTTGGAGTCTTTGCACTAAACTGGGATCTTGAACTCTAAGAAAGTGTCTTAAAGCATAGAATGTGGAAGGGTTTCTCAGACCCTGCACATTCAAATCCATTAGGCTCATTGAAATTGACACATTTCAATCCATTAGAGCATGCAAATTTGACTCATTTATCACCAGGTTACGAGAAGAAGTTCCACAATATAGTTTATTTGGTCTACTAAATATTATTAAATTTCCTAAAATATTTGAATTATTTTTTCTTTAGTAAATTTGGCTTACACTCTTCAAATTCAACTTACTTTACCTGCAACCCTTCACTTTTTGTTCCTATAAATAATACCCAATTTTTATAAGTAAAAACCCGTGACTAGGATCCAACTCATCAAGTTACCTTATTAAGCTCAATATCTGATCCTATTTACTTTTCAATGTGTAATGGGGTGATGTTTTAATTTTTGGTTCCCCAATTTATTGTGGTGATTCCCTCTAAAAATTTTGTCTGCAATTAATTATCCGTTTTATTATTAAAATTCATTAATGTAGTCAACAATTTGTTGGCCAAAAAAGTCTGTTTTCCTTATTGCCTTTTTGAAATTTTGTTCCATCTTTCCCGAATAATAATTACCTATTTTAGAACTTGGATTTCATTTATTGTACCTAGTTTTTTCATGGATAATAATCTACCTATTTTTTTATTATAAATTATTGTGTACCTATTTTTCTGTAATAATCTACCTATTATTATTTTATTATAAATTATTGTGCACCTATTTTTCTATAATTTAGTTTTTTCATGGATAATAATCTACCTATTATTTTTTTATTACAAATTATTGTGTATCTATGTTTTCTATAAATTATTATGTACCTATTTTTCTGTAATAATCTACCTATTATTTTCAATAAATTATTGTGTATCTATATTTTCTATAAATAATCATGTACCTATTTTCTGTAAATTTTTTGGTAAATAATATACCTATATTTTTATACGTATATATTTATATTTATATTTTTCATAGGTACATTATTGGATATGTAATTTACATATATATTTACATATATATATTTTTAGTTTGCAATTTTTAGGGCAATATGTTAATGTTAGAGAGAATAGTAACCAAAAGAAATGGGGTGATTAATATGCTATTAATAGAGAGTATTAATTACAGTTATGGTAGTTAATAAAATGCTTGAAATAAATTATAAATAAAATATGAAGTTTAGCGGCAATGATGTAAAAACGTAGGAATACTATGACCTCTTATATCCTACTGGTCATTTAAATTTGAAATTGGTTTTACATATAGATTTATAGAATGGGTATATGTCTAGGAAATAAAAAATGCAGGGACCTATTGGACAAGCCCTTTTTTCTACTTCTTGGATTTGAATTGTTCATGGTATATGGTTCATGGTTTTTGAAGAAGTATCTGGTTTTCTTAACAACAATATGCATGAGAATGTTCCAATTATACATGTCTTAGAGCAGGTGGCCTTGAGTCATTGCAGTCTTAAACATAGATAGAAGGTGTCTCAGAAGCATCAGAAGGGAAATGAAATGTAACTTTACACGTTATTTTCTTCATTTCAGCAACTTGACGCCAGCCCTTTCGTCAGAAGCAGAAACTTGACGTGCATCCCACACGTGCATGTTATTACATTAACTTTGTTTAATGTAAGCAGTAGGGCCCACACGTGCACGGTGCATCCCAAGAAAGATTCAATTTGTTCTAATTTTATATATAAATTGTTGGCTGTCAGACCTTCCAGAATTCTAAAAACAAAATCGGATAATAAGTCATACTTTTATAGAACATAACTACTCATATTATCTTTTTTTAATTCTAAAAAGAAAAGAAAAAAGAAAAAAGAAAACCAATTGGCATATGCGTGAACATGTGTCAAGGGGCTATCATATATAAAACTTATAAACAAACAGGATGCAAAATTAGTGACCCCGTTCAAACTTTGCCATAATAATTTTAAAGACCTAAATATATGCCTTATCATGATAATATATAACCCTACTTCTGAAGAGAGCTCACTTACTTTGAGATTCGACAAGTTTTCAATGGTCTCGTATCATATTATTCGGATTGTGACTAGGAAGTTGACGTAATCACACTAATTGCAAAAGTGACTTTCATTTTGCCATACTAGGTTCCGTTTAGAAAATGAATTCCTTGTTGCTTCTGCAATGCATTTTATGTGCACGATAGATCAGCTGGGTACAGGACTGGCCTTTAATGGGGGAATAGCGTTGAAATAATATAAGAAATGCAGAACCATTTTTTGACTAATTTTGTTGCGGTCAGTTTTGTGGTACTTCCAAAATACACATTTTCAGGGTTAGGTAAACCACAATTTATTTTGGGTACACGAAAGTCGCCATTAGTCTTTATTTTTCTTCTTTCTTTTTGATGTCTCGTGCGAACTAAAAGCGTAGGGTCCTATCACAAGAGATCTTAATCCTTAACCCAATATGTGGTGTTCACATGACGTACTTGAATATTTACCCGTATCCCTTACTCAATACGTGGTGTTAACGAGTTAGGCTTGAATAATTGACTCCACCGTGAATTTGGCTGCATGTGTGGCTCATTATGTGGTAGTCATACATAAGAAATAAAGATAATATATATTGAATGGGATCCACTACAACTACCACTCAAATCTTGGAATCTTTAAATGGTATCGGTTAAGTTTGGGAGAATATCGGTGTTGCTAGTAGTGGGCTGTTGGTCTGTCTATTTGAAAACTTAACACAGACTCGCTTTTGTGACTCTCTCTTGAAGAACCAAGGATATGAAAGTAAAACCCCTAAGCTTACTTCACCATTATAGTTTCACATCAGTTTCTTGTAATTTTCTATAATTTGCATTTAGAACTCTATTAGAAGCCAAATATCTTCTACTATCATGAAGAAGATATCAATGGGACAGATATCTTACTACCATTGGGACAAAAGGCTTCTGTTTCTTCTTTTTAAATTTATCATTTTGGGGTCATTTAGAAGAAGATATCAACATATGTGGCCGTAATCCAATAGTATTCTTTAATTTCTCATAAAAAAAAGGACTCTACAAGACTGTATAGATTATTCCTGGAAGGTATTGGAAAATAAAATACAACTCTTTTTACAAAACACAAGTTCCGTCATAAGCCAATCTCGTCCATACTTTAACCTCACTACCCCAAATCAATTCCCAGTTTCTTAATTTTATGTATGACCAACGAAAAATTAATCGAATATTTCTCCAATATGAAATTAATGTTGAACAATTTTGATTTTGATTTTTTATTTTCTTCTTATTATTATTACGAGCAACATCAACAAGAATAAATATAACGACACATCGCGAGAGTACTTGTTCTACCACGAAAGCTAGAACCACTGATATTATTAATTTTTTGACTAATCATCAAATAGATAATTATTCGTCAGAACTAAACTAAATAGTATGGTTAAAGTACTGTATCTATTATGACTGGCTCTTTCCAAATATTTCTTTTCGCCTTCTTAGTTTGTTGTCAAACCATTGTTTTTCACAACATTATTGTTTCATATTGGAATAGAGTTTGGATTTGACAGACGAGTTTACTTTTGCATAGAAGAACTTTGATTTGTGAATCAACCGATGGAATGCGTATGGAATACGGAATCTCTATTATAAACGTGATTCGTGAAAGAATAATGACATATTTACTTTATCTAAAATATGTATTACAAATATTTCAAATTCTGACTTCTTTTCCGTTTACTAACACTTACGAAATCAAAAAATATGTGGGCCTCAATTTACAATATGTAATCCACAATTTATGAAAAAACTGAAATTATATTAATTGAGGGTAGTTGATCTCATACCTATTCCCATAATCCCATACATATTTTCGATTTTCCCAATTCACGAGTAATCCTCATTCCAAATAAGTAAATGACGTAACCGCTTACAAAGTGGCATAGCATCCAAAGATATACGATTGGATCAAACTAAAAACAAAAAGTTATAGGAATTTAAAAGAAATAAAGTTCAAGGAATTTGACAAGTGCCAAAACTCTATTTGTTGTGAGGAGGAGATTTTAAGGAGCCAAGATTTTTCCTTTCAATAACTAGGGACTGTGGACAGCCAAACCAGCAGATGATGTTAGGTCAGAAGTAGCTTATGCTGAGAGCCTTCTGGGCAAGTGACCTTCCCCAATGCTATTTCCACATTCTCCATTGTGGATTTTGTAGAGCACTTCTAGAGCTCGTGGGTACTTTATGCATGCGAGTTGAGGACCAAAATATGATCTGCGACCCCTTAAGCTTTTGCTTGATTTTCTAGCTTCGAGACTTCTCTCATGGAAAATTTTCATTCACCAAATAGTCAATAATGGAATCTTGCCAGTTGGGGTTGTCATCGATCTGCATCATATCCAGATGCTCTGCTTCTTCAATGCTTGGTTGATCAAGGTATTTGACTTGGACTTTTGGTGAAAAATAGATGTTTAAACAATCTAAAATATGAAAAAAAAAATAGTCGTTAACTTGTTACACCTAAATATAAATCGAGCTTAAAAATCAAATCCACGTTTTCTCGCTGCGTGTATTCATCGTGGATGTTCTAGAAGGCCTTTAATTATGGCCGACACTTTTAAAAGATATTTGACATCGTGTTAAAGTTGAGATACCTGCCTCCTCGAAGTAGCTATAAATAGGAACCACTTCTTTAATTTACAACCACTCAACACACTTTCGCGTCCTTCCCAATTTACATCTTGTAATAGATCATCTTCTGAGTTAAGTTTTAAGCGAAGGCTCCACTTGCTGTTGCACAAACCATGGACACATTGAAAAGTAACAAGCATCAAATCACTTGCTGAATCCCCTGCCCTCAACTCAGTTCCTTCCACATATGCCTTCAACATAAACCCCAACGAAGAAGCAGATCCAAACGATCCTGAATTCACAATTCCCATTGTTGATATGTCTCTTCTCACCTCAGGGGTCTCCTGATCAACGGTCAAAAATCATTCACGACCTCAGAAAAATTTGTCAAGAATGGGGCTTCTTCATAGTAATTTTGATCTACATATATTATATCTACAGCAGTTATATTACAAACTTAATAATTGATTGACAATTTATTAACCATTGCGATGCAATTTTAATTCCAGGCCATTAACCATGGAGTGCCAGAGAGCCTCATGAAGGCGATGATTGACGCTTGTCATGGATTTTTCACTCTTCCTGACAAGGAGAAGCAGGAGTTTAAATCGGGTAACGATGTGCTAGAGATGTTCGAGTATGGTACCAGCTTTAATCCGGCCACGGATAAAGTCCTCCTGTGGAGGGACTTCTTCAAGGTGAGAGTACATCCAGAGTTCTACTCCCTCTACAAACCGAGTTGCTTCAGTGAGATATCAAGGGAGTTCAGCAAGAGAAGCCGAGAGGTTGCATTGGAGATAACAAGAGCAATCTCAGAAAGCCTGGGATTGGAGCCAAACTACATATACGACGCAATGAACATGGATCGTGGCTTGCAAATGCTGGCCGCCAACTACTACCCCACCATGCCCTCAGCCAGAACATGCAATTGGTATACCACATCACACTGATCATGGCCTAATCACTCTCCTCATCCAGAATGAGATGAATGGCCTCCAAGTTGAGCACAACGGGAAATGGCTCACTGTCGATGGCCCTACCAACTGTTTCTTTGTTAACCTTGCTGACCAGATGCAGGTAATTTTATTTTTATTTATCGCACATTAAACAACTTCAAGAAGAAGCAAAAGAGTAGGCTAACCTCATTTGCCTTGCCACATCAGCATTTTCATGCTCCAAGGAAAGAGGGAAATGGGTAGAGTCTTATCTTGGTTGCCTATTCTTTTTCTCTGTAAGATTGCTTTCTGCATTTGGAAACTTGGGTCATATGCATCAATCGCATGTTTGACGATTCAAGTTTGATTCAATTCATGGTTTTCAACAGATTCTTACTAACGGCAAATACAAGAGTGTGATGCATCGGGCCACCTTGAACAACAAAGCTACACGAATCTCTATCGCCATACCACATGGACCATCTGTGGATACAATTATTGCCCCAGCTCCAGAGTTAATGGAAAAAGAAGGTGAAGCTCCTAAATACCTTGCAATGAACTATAAGGAATATATAAAACTTCAACGAAGTGGCAAGATCTACATGAAGTATACCTTTGATCACATACGAGCCTAAGCATTTTGCTTCAACGACACTTCAACTATAATGAAAGAGCTGCAGCATCTTTTTTCTTTTTTTTTTTCTTTTTTTTTTTTGTCCTGTCTTTTTATTTTTTCTTTCAGTTGGACTATGCTCCAACAATTAATGATTATTTATGCTTGATAATCGCCAGGGCTTTCCAATATAAGATATTTCTAGAAATGGGGTTCATTATAAATTTCTCTAATCGCTCCTTGGAATCCTTTTAGTTTACACACTATTATCCGTTTTGGTGCATAACTCTTCTCTGAACAAAAGTCCTTTCTTTGGAGCAGACTTCATATGATCTTCACTAAGAGAATGTATGAACTCCTAGTCAAGATCACGCAATTAAGTTGCTGATCGAATATTGATAAATTTTCACCTGTGACCAAATACAACGTCAAGATGAATTGATCGAGAGAAAATCACACACACTTTACGAAATGCACAATTTATATTTATCGAGTCAAAATAGAGTGAGGTATATAAATTAGAGGATTAGATCCTGTGGTTACGGACTATAGAGTCGGAGGTTCCAACAGCGTGTAGGAAAATCATGATCGGAATAACGGACCAAAAATAACATCTGCTTGTTCTTTTAACATTGGAAATAAATAGTTTAATTAAATAGAACCTTCCATGACACTTGAGTCTCCTCATCAGATCTAGATGCCAGATATAGATTTTTGTTTTTTGTTTTTTTATAGACGGTAATATTTGAATGAGACTTCATGGCCATTAGATGCCTCCATTGAAGTAACTGTTGGTGCCATTGAGAGGAGAGAGAGAGAGAGAGAAAAAGAGGTGGGACTGAGCCTTTGAGAGTGATATTTCTGTATATCTTTGAGTGAGAGAGAAGGTGTTGGGCAGTTGTGGAGGTATTTAGAGAAAAGGAATGGGTATTTATAGAACAGGATGTACTGATTTTACACGTGGAGGATTTCTACTTGGGGCCTGTTATTTTAATGTTGCCCCACACCACAAGGTCTAGAAATTTTACAGAAATAAGTTGGCCAACGCTGACCAAGTTCCAAAATCTTGTCAATGCAGAATAAATAAATATATATTTTGTACTTAAACCTGTATGTTCCGATGAGTATTTTGTTGCTTTTTTATTTTTTGGTTGTAATTTCTTAGGTAGAATGGTCAAAGTAAATTTTAACATAGGACAAAAACGCGTATATCGAAGGAAACGTTTTTGTGTATATTTCAAATTGGACGTTTTTGTCGTACGATTGTTGAGTAACAGATGCTTTAGGAATCGGTTTTGTGAAAACGTTAATCCTTTATAATCCCCCCATCTGTTTTTTCCCTTGAACTTTTAAAAAAAAATTAATAAATAAAAATCGAACTCTTGTTGTACATGAAATTTAGATACCCTAACGTTTCATATAGGCTAAATTGTCTTGAGGGAGCAAAATTCTAGAAAGTGTCTATTTGAAAAAGACAAATTATGCTAGCAACCTTTTCTCTAACCTTCTCCTTTGGATCTTCTTCTTTTTTTGCTTGACATGTGTCATTCTTTTTACACTTAAAACAATGTCATTAATATATTATTCAATCTAACTTTTGCTTTCCAAGTTTACCCTTATTAAATGTATTCAATTTATCCCAAAAAAATTCACAACTATCTACCATCTTATTAATTTTTTTTCTAACGTCAATTATTTTTTTTAAAGAAAACATCTGATTTTAAGAGGAAATGTCCCCTTTTTTTTTTTTTTTTTTCTTTTTTACACAAAAAGAAGGTTTAGATAGAAAAAGAAAAAGAAAAATTTATAAAAAAAAAAAAAAAAAAAACAAACATTTCATCTTTTTTTGAAAAAAGCAGACATTTCTTTTTAAAAAAATAATTGACGTTTGAAAAAATTTAATAAGATGGTAAGAAAGTTATGGATAAATTGAATACATTTAATAAGGGTAAACTTGGAAAGAAAAGTTAACTTGTATAACATATTAGTGACATTGTTTTAAGTGTAAGGAGAATGACACATGTCAAGCAACAAATGGATAAGGTCAAAAGGAGAAGGTTAGAGAGAAGATTGCTAGCATTCCCCTATTGTTATTGTGATGACTTTCCTTACAGTCTATGTCCTTTGTAATTTTTAGTTTATTTAATAAAATTCTATCGTTTTTTAATCAAAAAACTCTTACATGATATAACTTTCAAAACAATGAATTATTATATCTTATGACCATTTTCAAACATGAAAAAAATGATGCAATCCTATATGTGTCTAGAACTTTTGAATGGGAATGTGTGTTGGATTCTTCCACCTTCATTTTGCAAAGTAAACAATATTTAGGAGAAGAATTTTTCTTAAGAAACTTCCTCCATAGATTAGTTCACAATGCACGTATACACTTGCGTACAAATTAAATCTAAAACATTTTCCTTGTTTCAAAATGGGTAACTTTTAGAATGTTATACCAAATCTAACCACAAAATGGTGATCCTTCTTTTGAACTTCTAATTCTCAAGCATTTCAACTGTCCTCCTGCGTTTGTTAGTTCACATGAATTTAAGTCAATCAAATAGCCCCCATTTATTGGACTTATAAGACGAGAAAACCAACCTACCAACAAAAAAAAACCAAACAATTAACGTCTAAAAAGAACCCTTTTCCAAATGCTAATAACAAAAAAAATAACATACAATTATCATTAAAAAAATATAGTTTTGATGCGTTAAAATTGATAATTCCATAAATTTACACATTTATGTACTCTTTATACTTAGTTTTTGTAGGAGAATTTGATTTAAAAAGGACTTATTACTTTATTGTCTCAATTTTTAGCTTTCCAAAGCAAGTAATTTGTTTTCAACGGAAATATGACTTTTTGATGCAGTTTTTGTACGAGACCAGTTGGATATGAAAGCTAAGATCTTGAATATGATTGTGAAAATTTTCTAGAATTTTCGGAGCAGCCAATGAGAGTAGTCTTTGAAGTTAAGTCAGCATAAGGTGCAATCCCGTCAAAACTGTGTTGTGGGGAAGAATGACTATTTGAAGACTTTCCTGATTTTTTCTCAAGGCGTGCAATATATGGCTGGAAAGATAAGACAAGGACCTACAATTTACATATGTTTTCCGAATTTTCTTGGAGAGGAACAACCCCAAACGTGCATGCAAAGTAATTGACGTGTTATCCCAATCCAAGTAGGAAGAGGAGTCAATTACTTACCCATTTTGAATTATGTTTTAATTAAGTTTTTCATTATTTTGGGCTGCTGTAAAAGCCCAGCTAGGGTAGGAATAGACATGTGGTGTTTTATTTAAGCATGAGAAACAACTCCCTTGTTAGGGAGACATTCAAAAACTAGGAGAAATTGGAGACGCCGGAAGAGTACCGCAATTGGCTAATTTAAGTTTTATTGTTTCTTCCTTATGTTTTTACTTATGCTGAATTCTATGATTATGTGTAACTAATTTCTTTTTCTAGGGCATGATGTAGCCAGTATGATAATTTAGTTTTCTAATTTTACCTATCTATTAATTGCCGTTTGATTTTGGATTCTTAATCACTGGTGTTTAATAACTTGGTTGATTATTTTGATGCTTGATCACCATCTAGACTTTTAATTGAGTTAATCTGATGCAAATTATAGAAAATACCATACTTAATTTGAGGCTTGCTTCTTGTGATTAGGATTTGTAATTCGTCTAGGGTAATCCTAGAGTTTACATGCTTGTTGGGGTTTTCACTAATCTTAATGAGTTTCTATGTGTTGATATTTGGCCTAAATATCATAGGCGAATTGCATGTAGGAATATACGAGTTAGTCTAAATACCATAGGTAATTCATGAAAATGAAAACTAAGCGGCGACATCAAATGGTTAGTTAAGAGGTAGATAATAAGAGGCTAGATCGGATTACTAGTGGTGAATTCATTGTTCTAGTGCTTTTATCAATTTGAATTTCTCATCTTTGTGTTTCGTGACTTTCTACTTGTTTTGTCTTTTAATTTCGTTGGTAATTAAATCATCCTTTCAAAAACCCCTTTCGTGTTTACATGAGTATGCTACGTGTTTAATTTCTTGTTTATATAATTAGAGTAGTTAAAGTATTTTGTGAAGTAAATTAGGTTAGACTAATTGAAAGTTGAATTCAATCCTCGTGTATTTGCCATACTATATTACGATTGACCTTGTGCACTTGCAAGTATAATTTGTGTTTAGACTAATCTTTATAATCTCCATTTTCAAGTTGTCTAAAGTTCACAACAAAAAACAATTAATAGCACTCCAAAAAAGGTATTTTGCACTCATCTCTTATGGGCAGTTATCTAGTGAGATCACCTACATGAGAACTTTACATGAGAACACTATTAGATCTTATCTAACGGCTGCGTGAAAAGCAATTGTAAGTGAAACTATTGTATTAGAACGAGGCCTTCTTCTCTCTCCTCCCTCCAAAACGTCACCTCCAAAACATATGTCCCCTCCAAACCAGTTGTTCACTTTATTCAATTAGGAGGCCTTTTTTTTATATAACTTTGATTGATGAAGAACACTAACACTGAAGAGACAACGCCCCTGTAATTCCTTATTTGCTTTGAAGAAGAACACTGAAGAGTGCCCTCATTTTTCTGGCTTTCTCATTCAGGCGAAAAAAGCAATATTGGATTTTATATTTTCATCTTTGTAGTTTGGTCTTTTTGGTCGGAACATTCATCAATTCTTGAACAACGTCGAAACTGGCGTTGAGTTTGAAACCGGTGACCGCGCACTACTACAAAAAGGAAAAACACGACGGGAATTCACCGTCGTGTATTCTGTTTTCAAATGGTCGTGGAATCCACCGACATCTTTTCCATAACCAAACCACGACGGTGAATAACCGTCGTTGTTAAAACAAAAACGTCATCAAAAATAAAAACCGACGTCTTTGTTCTGCAAAAAGACATAAAAAACAGTCGAGGATAAGAATAGACGACCAACTCCAACAAAAAAAAACGTCGTTAAAAAGGAAACAGATGACATATATTAACAACATGGCCGCAAGATAAACATACAACGACGAGAACTTAACTTTACGCCGTTAAATAAATATTTAACGACAAATATAAATACACGTCTTTACAATAATAATAAACGACGTTATTGACACCTACTACGTCACAACATTTCCCACAACCGTCGTAAAATAAATTTTCCACTTCGATTTTTCTATGAATTATGACGTGGAAATAGATGTCAGGGTCATTACTTACGACGCATGTATTTACAGAGACGACGTTGAATTGGATAAATAACGTCGGTTTCAAATAAATGAGAGCCGTATTACAATTTATACGTCATATTTTGAAAATAAACGACGTGGAAAAAATGATGGGGTCATTAATTACGACACAGTAATTTATAAGGACGACGTTGTCCTCTATATACAACGTCGGTACCATGAAAAAGACCGTCGTGTTTAATAATTTGTACGTCTTCATTTAAAAAATTGACGTCGTTAATGCATATATCTTAACGTCGACAAGTTTAATGGACTTCAAATACCGTCGTAAAATAATTTTCCACTTCGATTTTTCTATGAATTATGACGTGGAAATAGATGTCAGGGTTCATTAATTACGACGTATGTATTTACAGAGACGACGTTGAAATGAATAAACAACGTCGGTTCCAAATAAATGAGAGCCGTATTACAGAATTTATACGTCATATTTTGAAAATAAACGACGTGGAAAAAATGATGGGGTCATTAATTACGACACAGTAATTTATAAGGACGACGTTGTCGTCTATATACAACGTCGGTACCATGAAAAAGACCGTCGTGTTTAATAATTTATACGTCTTCATTAAAAAAATTAACGTCGTCTAGTTCATAAATCTTAACGTCGACAAATTTAATGGACTTCAAATACCGTCGTGAATTCATCCTTTTCCACTTCGTTTATGAAAGAACATGCGACGTGGTAAATTCATGACGACGTCGTCTTTTGTAACGTTCAGGTTAAAGTTCTCGTCTTTTAGACGTCGGTGTTATGGGATTGGAGTCGTGTTATTTTGAATTACATGGCGGTTCTTTATGCTTGTCCGACGTGTTATCCTGGATAACTGTTTCACAATAGCGTCGTGGTTCTTCATTGTTACTTTGCTTTAAGACGTCGGTAAATATATTGCGGTCGTTGAATGCTCCAAAACGTCGTTATTTATTAGAACAGACGTTTGTTTTTCACATTTTTATCAAAACCGTCGTGTTTTGTAATCTGGAACCAGTAATTTTTGTACTGATTGTTTTGTGGCCAAAACCTGTATAATGAAAGTGAAGAAATCACATTACAATATATTACAAAATTAATGTCATACACTGCCAATTACATAAAGCATCATTCAACCCATATATCTTCACACCCATCTCGAATATTTTGACTCCCTAACTCAACCACCACTTCATCAAATGTGTCAACATTTGGCATCCCCCTAGTAAATGGCTCACACTCAATTCTCACATCACCTAAGACATCATCACCAATAACATCATTATATTCTCTATTAGGCATTGATAACACTACCGACCAACCACGATGCATCGGGTCGTCAACAAAAAATACTTGTTTGACTTGAGAAGCCAAAACAAATTGGTCATTCCTATGTCCAATTTTACTCAAATCTACAAGGGTAAATCCAAGTTCGTCCACTACAAGACCAGAAGTATTATCAATCCAATCACACCTAAAGACTGGGATTGTAAACTTTTGGTAGTCAAGGTCCCAAATTTCTTGAATGACACCATAGAAACCCATATTTGAGAGAATTGGGTTTTTATCCTTGGCACTAGCAACTTGCATAGTATGTGCAAGTAAATAAACTCCACTATTTTGAGTTGTCCGCACATCATCTTGTGCCTTGATGTTGAATTTAATACCTTTAATGAGATAGCTCCTATATAATGGCACTGCCATGTTTGGACCAGCTGCTAGCCACCTTAAATTTTCTGATACGCCATGATTGTCTTCCTCATTAAGTTCACTTTGAACCTGCAAATTAATCATAACTTAATTCAATCTAACATAGAAAGAAGAAAATTAAAAGCCAATATGTTATTCAATAACATATACCTTGAAGCGTAGCCATGAATGAAAGTGCTATTGTGCTTATCCTGCAGCCACTTTGTTCTCTTTCTAAATTTTGGATAAAGCGGTCTGGATGTGGATCATATGTTGCCTACATGACACACAAAATTCAAGTATTACGGTCCCAAACATATAAGATAAACATAAGAAATAATTTAAAATGGAAACTTAAAGAATAAAATCATAGTACTCGATATAAGGTAGGACTTCCTCCGATTCTCCAAGACATATAGATGTGCTTGGTTCAACAGGTCCCGATTCAACTACGCTCACTGTGCAACCTGATAATGGCTTTGAAACTCCCATCTTTTGGCTTGAAGGCACTAACTTACTAACATCAGATAAATGCTCGGTACAAAATCTACAGCTTCTTCAGCTATATACCGCTCAGCAATGCAACCTTCGGGCGAGTACGATTTGAACATACCCCTTTAGCACTTTCATTATATCTTTCAAACGTACATCCATCTAAAATATACTGGCCCACACAGACGAACTTCTCTGACAAGATTACTACTAGATGAACCATGATATCAAAGAATGAAGGGGGAAAGTACTTCTCAAGCAAACACAAAGTAAACACTACATCTTCTTCCAACTTTATCTAGCTTGGAAACAATCAACAGTCTTTGCACATATAGCATTGAAGAAGAGCACAAACGAGTTATTGCATACCTTGCAGGCTTCTCCAAAACAGAACGAATTGCCACAGGGAGCAATTGTTGCATTAAGGTATGACAATCATGTGATTTAAGGCCAAGAAGTCTTGAATCTTGTAAAGATACAAGATTTTTTATATTTGAAGAATAACCTTCAGGGACCTTCATACCATAGAAAGAATTGCAAACCTCTCTCTTCTCTGCTCTTGACAAATTCCAAGGCCCGGGAGGCAAACGAGTACGTCTTTCTCCATACTCGGGTTGCAAATCAGTTTTGACCCCCATGTTCAATAAATCTAATCGAGCAGCAATCCCATCTTTATTTTTTCCAGGGATCTCCAGCAATGTACCAATGATACTATCGCAAACGTTCTTCTCAATGTGCATAACATCTAGGACATGCCTCACAGGAAGGTATTTCCAATACTCGAGATCAAAGAATATTGATTTCTTCTTCCAACAAACTCTGTCACCATCTTCAACCATATGCAGCACTTCTTCTCCGGTTAATGGCTCAGGAGGCGTGCCATATTCAGGTTTCCCATTAAAAGCTGCACGTTGCCTCCTATATGGATGATTGATCGGTAACCATTTTCTATGCCCAATGTAACAAATTTTGTGGCCATTTTTCAACCTGTGACTAGGTGTATCATCGCCGCATATTGGACAAGCTTTATATCCTTTAACAACACAACCAGATAAGTTTCCATAGGCGGGGAAATCATTAATTGTCCACATTAATGCAGCTCTGAGTGTAAAGTATTCTCCATTATGTGCATCATACACTCCTCCAATCCCATCCCACAAAGATTTTAAATCATCAATCAAAGGCTCCAAGTAGACGTCTATATCATTTCCGGGCTGTTTAGGACCGGAAATCAATAAGGTCAACATCATGAACTTTCGTTTCATGCACAGCCATGGAGGGAGATTATATGTAACTAAGATAACTGGCCAGCAACTATATCTGCTACTTAGAGAACTGTGGGGATTGAATCCATCAGATGAAAGAGCCAATCTCAAGTTTCTCGGCTCATTACCAAACTCGGGCCATTTATCATCAAGAAGTTTCCAAGACGGGGAATCCGCTGGATGAGACATATAACCGTCAATTGATTTTCTAGCAGCATGCCAAGTCAAACTCTTAGCGGTCTCATGTGATCGAAACATCCTTTTAAACCTTGGAATTGGAGGAAAATACCACACCACCTTCGCTGGCACACCCTCTTTCAAGATTGAATCTTTGCCTTCCTTCCACCTTGAGATACCACAATTAGGACAATGAGTTAAATCCTCATACTCCTTCCTATACAAGATGCAATCATTGGGGCATGCGTGCATTTTCTCATAACTCAGCCCCAATGCACACAAAGTCTTTTTTGCCTCATACATAGAGGCCGGTATTGTATTTCCGTCTGGAAGCAAATCGCCTTGAAGTATCAATAATTCTGTAAAACAGACATCACTCATCCCATATTTTGCCTTCAAATTATACAACTTCACTAATGCCGATAACTTCGTGTACTTTCTACAACCAGGGTACAATGGTTGATCTCCATCCCCAATCACATTGGCAAACTCATAAGGATCAGATCCAAAATCACCAAAATCATTATCATCCATCTCTATTTCTTCAGACACAAAACTGTACCTACTATGGTCATCATCTTCTTCAACATTTCTACTAGCATTAGTAGCTGCTTCCCAAGGTTCTCCGTGAAATGTCCAATTCTTATAGCTTTGGTCAACTCCATTAAAGTATAAGTGATCCCTTATAATTCCAACCCCAAACAATTTCAAATTAACACATTTAACACATGGACAACGGATATGTGTGGTAGTTAGAAGATTTTCTACAGAAAAGTTCAAAAATGCTTCCACCCCTAACTCATATGCCTTCGATCTTCTATCCGAGTGCATCCATGACTTATCCATCTCCGACACTATACCCTATTATATATAATAAAGTGAAAAGACAAGCAATGACCATCACTATAGCAGATTACATAAAGTCTAATAGCAAGTAATATACAACAGAGACGACGGTTTTTAAACAAAAACAGACGTATTTGACATATATAGACGACGGATTTTACGTCGTCTAATTGTAACCACGACGGTAGTTAAATAACACCGTCGTGTATAAGTAATAAAAACGACGGTTTAAAGTAAAAACCGTCGTCGTATGCCTGAAAACGCGTCGATATCCAGTTTATTTTCAAGATCCCAAAACCCTATTAAGAACACAACATAGACATGAAACCAAGCAAGAAACCAACATATACATGAAACCAACATATACTAAGCATGAAAACAATAAATCCATTCCCAATTCAACATAACAGAGAGTGATTAAAAGATCCGACAAAATGAAATCCATTCCATATTCAACATAACAGAGAGTGATCAAGAAAACATTAAACAGAAAATCCATGAACCCATACCTCCAACAACATTATTAACAGATCGCAAAACATATACCTAAAACCCTTTAACAAAACAACGTAATATATCATTCAATGAATTTACAAGGGGAAGAGAGGGTTTGTACTTACAGGTTGGCAGAGCTCACAGATTATGACCAAATTGGATTTGACACAGCCTGGCCCAACTTTGAATTAGAGATGAAGTGAGAGAGCGAAATGTTATGTTGCGCGAAATCAGAAAATTTTAGGGTTCAGGGTTAGAAGTATAAAAATAAGAGCCAAATCTGAAAATTTTAGGTCCCGCGAATATTTTAAGAAAGCGCGCTTTTTAAAACATCGACCGAAAATACAAGCGTCGTTAAAATTTAACATTAAAGATGACGCTTATTACATTAAGGACGTCGTGGTAAAACTATGTACCACGCAAAATCAAAAAAGGCGTTAAAACTATGAAAAACCACGGCGGGGTTAAGTAACTAACGACGTTGTAAAAAAAAAAAAAAAAAAAAAAAAAAAAAAAAAAAAAAAAAAAAAAAAAAAAAAAAAAAAAAAAAAAAAAAAAAAAAAAAAAAAAAAAAAAAAAAAAAAAAAAAAAAAAAAAAAAAAAAAAAAAAAAAAAAAAAAAAAAAAAAAAAAAAAAAAAAAAAAAAAAAAAAAAAAAAAAAAAAAAAAAAAAAAAAAAAAAAAAAAAAAAAAAAAAAAAAAAAAAAAAAAAAAAAAAAAAAAAAAAAAAAAAAAAAAAAAAAAAAAAAAAAAAAAAAAAAAAAAAAAAAAAAAAAAAAAAAAAAAAAAAAAAAAAAAAAAAAAAAAAAAAAAAAAAAAAAAAAAAAAAAAAAAAAAAAAAAAAAAAAAAAAAAAAAAAAAAAAAAAAAAAAAAAAAAAAAACTAAAAAGAAAAAGAAAAAACAACCCACCCTACCCAAATCTGCTCTTCCCCGACCACCATACCCAGAACGCATCCCCTCCATTTTCCTCACCCAGCACAGATCCTCAATAACTTGATGGCCTCACAAGAGGCTGAATTCCAAAGATTTTGGTCCATTATATCCTAAATAAACGTTCTATATCAAACAAATTCTAGTGATGAATGAATAATGGTTCAATGAATCACTTAGAAGAGAGAGATTGCGATATGCAAATTAATGTGACAAACAATATCCCAACAGCCACCACCACCACCACCTACTCCACCCTCTAAACTAATTTTTCTCATCCACCACATCTGGGATGGGTGTGCTGACAATATATATCCAATTCAAAGGAATGCAAGTCTACATCAAGCTTTGCAAGCTACCTCATCTGAGCTCAATTGATCAATTGTCTTGTAAATTGGTATTGAGATGGATTGCAGAGGATGATGTTGCCGGAAAAGAGGAGGGGGGATGGGTGGGCTGAGAGAATCGGGTGGTGGCTTGGTTGAGATGTTGACTGGTCATGTAGTTGAGGTGAGGTGGTGTTGAAGTGGGGGTGATACCTCGGTGGGCGGGGGGAAAAAAAGGAGAGAGAGAGAGAGTAGAGGACGAGAGACAGACTAGGTTTTTATTGTTGTTTTTTAATTCTTAAATTTTATTTAAAGTATCTTTTATTTAAATCCAAGTGGCACTATAATATTCGATATATGAGCTCCACATACATGTCAATAAACTAACAAATTTGAATAAGTTCACTGGGGCATTTTGAATAAGAAGCCCATTGTGGTGATTTCTTATGAGCCATGCTCATATTGAAGTTTCCCATCACTTCTTTTGGGCAATTTTCTCAATCAAATCCTTCTCCCAAAACCCGCTCTCTGACACTGCTCATGTTCTTAAAATTTGGTTCTACATCGTATTTGACAAAGTTAACTGCAAATCACCCAATTTTTCTTTGGCAGGGTTGTTTTGGTTTATATGTTCCTTCTTATGCACATGTAGATCATTGGAAACCATGTTTTCCACAAACCCGTTATAGATTTTGTTCTTGCTTCAAGATTTTATGCAGTCACGAGGACACTTCTTTAGGTGGTGGTGGTGGTGGTAGGGTTCATTTAGGCTCCTGGGTTACTTTAGGGTTCTATTATGTTAGGTTTGTGGGCTTTGTTTGGAATTATGCTTAATTTTGATAATGTGGGCTAGTAGTTTCAATATGGCTTTTGTAAACTTTAGTTTTGTTTTTAGCATGTTCGTTAGTTGCCTTCTTGGGATTGGTGCTTTAGGTGTTATGTTGATGTCTTTGATTTTATTGTTGAAGTTTATCTAACAAAATTTCTCTTTAATAAAAAAATAAAAAACAAATATCGACCACCCATTTCTTTTCCTTAAAAATATCAAGGGCCTTTAGTTTGGGTTCATCCCCTTGTTCTTATATTTGGAATACGAAGAACCAGTGGCGAAGCCAGGATTTCATGTGTGTGGGGGCCTCTTACAAATTATAAAAAATAAAAATTTAAACTCATAATACATACAAAAAATAGTGTATATATATCACATATCAAGAATTATATTGCTTATTGGTTGCAATCATAATTGTTCTTGACAAAGGGATAGACAAATACATTCTAAACAAGAAAAATTGCAAGAGATAGACAAAAAGTAGCAATTTAGCAAATATCTTTAAAGCTTTCCCCCCCCATTAAACCCAATAGAAAGAAAAAAAAATCAAAATTTCCCAAATTAAAAACAACCTTAGGCCCCTTTATGCATTCATATCATACATGAAAAAATATTGACTAAGTATGAAAAATGGTTTTTTGGAATAATCATTTTCTCAAGATAATTTTTGGCGGCTTTTCTTCCTTACACATGAAATAAGAAAACTTGATTTTATGGGATTTTAGTATGAAGTATATATTGACTTAATGAGCCATTATTTTTAGCCTAAATCGTATTTTACACTAAAATCGATTTTTCATATTTTGATTTGGTGGGAATTTGATTTTCTAGTATTTTTATTTGAATCCAAATAGGGGGTACTTCCTTATTTACATTGTAAACTTAAGTAAATGTCTTTGTCATATGACTTTAAGTCAAATGACATTTACTTACATGTTGAAAATGGAAATAAGGTAATCTGTACACCTGGAGTGCATCACCACTAGTTGAGCAAGGGCGCAATTTGAACTACCTCCTTGTGCCTTAATAAGTCCGCCACAATACATGTGGGTACATATCAAAACGTAAAGTATTTGAAATAATATACATATACAAATACATAACAGTGTATTACTTTTAAAATATAAAAAAACTTGAGTGGGGGCGGGGGACCACACTGGTCCCAGTGTGGCTCCGCCCCTGCGAAGAACGATGGGTTCCAAAAAAAAAGATGATGGGTTGCAGGCACAACTTATCATCCTTGTGGCTCCAATATTTTCTTATTTGTAGGGTGAGAGAGTTAATTAAGGCCATATGTGATTGTCTCACTAGTTACATGTGGAAATGAAAATAAGAAAAAAAAATTGATTCACCACTACGAATTGTGCAATCACACCTTATCCTTTCCAATTAATCCCTTCATCTCTCTCAACTACTAATCTAGTTCTTGCAGATGTGCATCAAGGTTTACACTTTGACTTTTCTTATGCCATTAAAGTTGTAATTTTTGCAATTGAAAAAGAAATTTGTGTCTGGCATCAAAATAAAGTCTTGAAGAAATGTCTTGATTTTATAAATCCATTATGTGATTTCATTTTATTTGGCGGAAGGGAAACTTGTTCATTTCAAGCCAAAAACGTATTGAAAGACAGTAAACCCATAACACATGCAAAAATGCGACAAAAAAGATAGAATACAAATGAATAATTATAATAATCAATATGAAGAACCATGAGAAGACAATGAAGATTTAAAAAAGAAAAAAAAATCAAATTCAAGAACCCATTTATGGTAGAAGATTTAGTTTCCAGGCCATTTATTTTGTATTTGTGTGCTGGTCTTTTGCTCTTCTGCACTCCATGAAGAAAAAAAAGAGTTAATTGCACCTATGCAATCAAAGTTTTGGTCTTTGAAAGATAATCAGTTTATCTATGAACCGTTGACAAACAAGTTCATATGTTTTAAACCAAATCATTTATTTTATAAAACAACAATAATCAGTTTATTCAAGAACGATTAACGCTCTACAAACTCAAGTCATAATAATATATTACACAATGTTGTACTCACCTATTGTCTAAGCTACTCTCCTGATCCAAAAACTAAACTTTGAAACCCCACTGAGCATTCTACACTTCGATATACCTAAGAAACGAATAAAACTCAACTTAGTACATAAAAGTTGAATAACAATTTACCTCCCCGCTCAAATTTGGTTACACTAGCATGCAAATTGAGGTAAATCCCTCCTTAATTGAAGGAGGCTCACTGTTGGTAGTTGGTTAATTGAGAGAATTAAATGGTTTCATTTAATTCTCAAATTCTCATGGGAAAAGTTTATTGCAGGTCGTTGTTTGGTGGCAAGTTTATTTGGTTCCACTAAGCATGTTTAATTTCATCCACCTCATTTGAGTTATTTTTGGTGCCTTTTTTCGTCCACTATGCACTTGCATACATAGAGTGGTCTTGGCTTATTTTGGTGCATTGAGAAAATCAGTTGCTCCACCAGACCATAGTGAGAGAGAGAAAACAACTTCCTTGTGAGAAGAAAAGATAGCATAATAGAGATCCTCTTGAGTGTAAAAATCCAAGAGAGTGTTGCTTAGCTATTGTGTGATGCTGTACCATTGTAATCCCATTATTTTACGTAGTGGAAGAGTTTTGTAGCTGTTGTCTGTGGATGTAGGCATAGCCGAACCACGTTAAATTTGTGTGCCTTTCATTATCTGCTTGTTGTTTTATTTTCTGCATTTTATTACCATCCCAACAAGTGGTATCAGAGCACTTGGTTGGTGTATCATCATGGATGTTAACATAAGTCGGATGGTGAGCTTGAATGAGACCAACTATATGATATGGAAGGCAAAAATGGAGGACATACTGTACTGCAAAGATCTGTATGATCCAATAGAAAGTAACAAGCTGGAAAATATGTCCGAAGAAGATTGGAAGAAGCTGAACCGAAAAACCATTGGAGTTATTCAACAATGGCTTAATGAAAATGTTATTCAACATGTTTCAAAGGAGACCACATCAATTTCATTGTGGAAAAAGCTTGAAAGTTTATATGAAAGGAAGACATCAACGAATAAAGCTTTCTTAATCAGAAAGCTTGTTAATCTAAAGTTCAAAGAAGGAATTTTAGTTAGTGAACACCTGAATCAGATGCAGAGTATCGTCAATCAGCTTGCTTCAATGAATATGGTCCTAAAGGATGAATTACAAGCCCTTCCCTTCTCACTTTTCTCTATCTTTTGACATCACCTAACAACTAGTACTATATTTGTTGGACATCATATAGCTAGTACTCATGTGAGCATGCTTGAGAGGTTGGAGTTATTGCAAAACCTCTTGGGGCTCCAGAACACAACACAAAACAGTGAAAGAGCCATATCAACTTTGAATTTAAGCAGGATTTTCCCATGAATCCATCAAGTGTGGTCCAAGTGTCTAAAAGGAGGGCACTCTTAGTCTTTTGGCAGAGAAGGGAAGTAGATATTCTAGCAAGGCTTTTGCTCTTGTTCTTGCTTTTGCAAGGGATGGGTGGGTGGGTGGTTTCATAAAAAATCATATATAGAGAAGATTCTCGTAGCATTCATTATGTCCAACTCCCAAGCTTTGTCTCTCAATTTGATTGAATTGATTTGGATGACCACCTCATTTCACAACAAACCTAACCAATCCTAAATGAATAACTAGCTTATTATAAACTTCAAGATTTTAATAATTGGATGGGGGACCAAAGGTTCACCATCAACAATGTTGATCGATTAACGTATGGCCAACATACCCTGCCTACATATGCATTAAGATTACTATGCATGTGTGCATGGCCGGCATATCCCACATGCCTATTGAATTTGTTTAGCACTCATGATTTATGCTTGTCGCTATCTCCAGTAATGGACCCATCTGCCAATTCCAATTTTTCAATTAGATTTCGTTTCTTTTAGCAATTTACAATTCTATGAAAGAATTTTGTGTTTGCGTGCCCCTCTTTTGCCCACACCACCTTTGCTCTTTGTCTCCGCATAATCTCTATCAATTGTTGGAATTAATGCAGAAAGCAATGAAGTAGAGCCTGTCCGATGAGGTAGGGTGTGGCATGGGAAGCTGGCTTCTGATTTATCTTGGATTGCCTCTCGGGGGAAACCCTAGGAGCTTACCATTTTGGGTCACAGTTATCGAGAGAGTGGAACGAAGGTTAGAAGGATGGAGCAAGGCGTTGTTATCTCAAGGGGGAAGACTGACATTAATTCAAGCAGTGTTGAGTAGCCTACCAACTTACTATTTATCTTTATTTCGAATTCCTGCTAGTGTGGCAAAGCGCTTGGAGAAGATAATGAGGAACTTTCTGTGGGAGGGTGTTGAGGAAGGCAGGAAGGATCATTTGGTGAATTGGGAGGTAGTGTCCTTACCCAAGGAAAATGGGGGACTTGGGATAGGAAATCTAAGGAAACGTAATGAGGCCTTACTTGGGAAGTGGCTATGGAGATTCCAAAATGGGTTTCCAGCTGAATGGTTGGGATTCTAAAATAAAATCAAATGGGTCCAGCCAATGCCCATGGACAGAAATAATTAAAGGATTGGGATCTTTTGTTGCTGGTTGTCGTCTCAAGGTGGCAACGGTGAGAGAGTAAGATTTTGGGAAGATGTGTGGCCGGGAGATACAGCTTTGAGTGAAAGGGTTCCACGCCTTCTTCGAATCTCTCGTAAACAGAATGCCAAAATCGCAGATATCTGCATAGACATGAATTCCCTTCCGCTGAGCTGGGATTTTGGGTTTCGCAGGAACCTAAGGGATGAGGAAAATTGAAGAATTGTCTGCGCTGCTCTTAATATTGGAACATGTTGTGTTGGTTCAAAGCAGATGTGACACCAGATCATGGAATTTGGAGTCTTCAGGAATATTCTCTTGTAAATCCTTCTCTAGGCACCTGATGGTTAATCCCCCCACCCATCTCTCTTCTTTCCTTCCTCTGTAATTTGGCCAAAGCCCCTCCTATCGATAATATCGCTGAAATATCAAGACCGATATTTTCGTTCAAATTCAATCTGAAATGGTCAATATATCGCGATATTATCGATAAAATTAAAGAAAACTTACTTCATGCATGCTGGGGTTCGAACCCCTTCCCAATTCGAAGATCTACAGCCACTCAACCACCACGCGCAGTCATTACTTTGTGATAATAAGCTATGGAATTTGTATTTATAATGCTTGTGAGCTGTTTCTCAAAATAGAAATTAACATAATTACTTATTGTTTTATTTTGTTGTTCAGTTACTTAATTACTTAACATAATTTATTTCTTTTCTATTTAATCCATTTAATGTTATTGATTATTTTATTATTCATTATAAGTACTTACATTACTAAATTCCCCTTCAAATTGTTGCTTAATTACTTAAATTTCTATAATTATTTTCTTTATTTACTATTTAATTCTTCCTTGGATAAATTATTTATGTTCCTAGTTAATTTTCAATCTTCACTATTATTTTTTAAGCATGGTAAAGTGCCTAATTTTCATGAAAAATCAAGTTGGTTTACATCTTTAATTATTTTTCAATTTTTGATAAATAATAAATATAAGAACATGTTACCATGTCCAATGACGTTTGTGAAATAAGGTTACTCATGTATCTTACAATGCAATTTATAAAGTGTAAAATATTGTACTAAAAAATGATAAATAAATTACTAGGGGGTGTTTAATTCTCTTTCATTAATTACTCTAGATTTTCTAAGTCACAGAGTTTGTCAACTCGCAATATAATCAACTTAAATCACTCAAACCCACTATGCAATGCATTTCCTTCCAATTTTTTGTGTCAAAATAATAGATGATTGACTAAATAAACTTCTTCTAAAGTTTCATTAAAAATTTCCATGTATTTATGACAATTTCCGTAGTTTTTATTCAATTTTTATCGATATCGATATTTTCCCGATATTTCCATCGATATTTCCGTGTTTTTGAACCACCTATATTTCCGAAACTATCGATATTTAAGACCTTGCTTTTCTCTAACTGGTGTGTTCTGTGCAAAAAAGACAATGAAACTGTGGATCATCTGTTTTTGCTTTGTCTTATTGCCTCATCCCTGTGGGCTAAGTTATTTAAGGTGGCAGGGCGAACGCGGGGTAACTTCGCAACGTGTAATGCAGTGCTTGAAGCTAGATTGAATTTCTTTGGTGGTAAGAGGAAGGGTTCAGTGTTGGGAAATTGTGCCATGATGGCAATCTGTTGGGTAATTTGGGGGGAAAGGAATAGGAGAATCTTTGAGGATGTGGTTGGGGACGAGGTAGACCAGCTTTGGGATCGTATCCGAGTTTGGGCCTCACTTTGGCTTCTGTTTCAGCAGAGTTTAGGGAGATTAGTTTTCAGCTCATCCATCTAGATTGGAAAGCAGTAGTTTTGTGGTGTAGAGTTTTACCTCTCTATTTGTGTGGTGGCCTCCTTGGCCATTTTGTGTATTGTTGATGTTTTATTCTTTATTGAATAATATTGTTTCTTTTAAAATAAAAATAAAAATTATTTATGCTTGTAGAATATCTCGAGCTATTATAGACTTACCGAGTTTCAAAATGGGTTTGATTCTTTTGTTTTATAAAGGATTCTTGAAGTTTTCTAAGAAGTTATTTCAGTTGTTAAGACCATTTAACATATTTGTAGCATTGCTTTTAATTGTCATGTCATATAGAAGTTTTCCATTATTAGTGAGTTTAAGCTACATTATTACTACTTGGGTTTTTGGAAAGTTCTCAAGTTTTGAATTATGGAAGGTATGCGAAAACTAGGGGTTGCTACGTTCTTATTAAATATTTTCGAACTTTATTTGTGTCCAATCACTGAGTTTATCTCCTAGTTTATCCCTTGTTTTGTGGCCCTATGCTATTGGGTAGCTGTGGTCTGATTGTGCCACGTTTAGGCTCTCGCTCTCCGTTTCAGATTGTTGCCTTGATCTTGTAGGACTTTATCCTCGACCTATTTATCTAGTATTAGTGAGTTTGGTTAATTGAGTGTATGTGTTAATGTGCCCCCGAAATGTCTAGGGTAATTGTTTATGATGTATATGTTGAGCTGAGGGTCTGACTGTCAGATTGGGTTGTTGATGTGATGATAGTTGAGTATTCTGGATTCTATAGAAGAGTCTTTCTTGTACAAACATGCGTTTTTGTTATTTTCTTGATATTAAGTAAAGTTAAAATTTGTCTACCTGCAAGACTAGCTTGCAATGTGGTGGAACTTTTTAAATAAAACAAAGGATGGCTTATGCATTGTACCTAAGGATGCCAAGTTATCAGAAAATACTTAATTATTTTTCTTACTAACCTTTGTAAAATATATTTTGGTTAGAGTAAGATCTCGCAGGAATTGACACAACTAGTTATCACCCATGGTGAGGAGACTTCAGAGTTAAGGTTGCAAGCATATTTATCAGCAAGAGGTGTTGAGAGTCGTGGAACAATTCATGGTTACCACTAGTAAAAAATAACCCTAGCGCGACGAAAAATTCTTCATCGCTCAAAGTCACTTTGCGCGACGAAACTCAAAACTTCGCCGCTCAAAACCTTGCGCGACCAAATTTTGCGTGACGAAAAACAATTCGTCGCGCAAAGTGACTTTGCGCAACAAACTTTTGCACGACGACAATACATTGTCGCGCAAAGTCTTGCTTGACCAAATTTTGCGCGACAAAAAACAATTCGTCTCACAAAGCGACTTTGCGCGACAACAATACATCGTCGCGCAAAGTCCTTATAAAAATAAATAAAATAAAAAATTATTTTTTAAAATCTTTGCATGGCGTAATCCAAACATTTCGTTGCCTAAACCGATTTATTTTTGTTTTTTATTTTGTATGCATAACACTTAAGAAATTAAACAGCATATATATATTTTTATTAAGTAGCTTTAAATTTATTATTTTAGATCGGATCGGATTTTTGTTAGAAAAATATATTATTGTTGTTCGGATTGGGTTTTTGTTAGAAAATATATTTTTTAAATTGACGATCGAATTAGTTCATTGTATTCATATAGGGTCAAGGAGTGTAGCTGTAAAAAATCATCAAAATCGGAGTTAAAATATCCGTTAAACCGTGATTTTTCATTTATAACCGTCAAAAAGTTTTGTCCCATTACTTGATCTCTAAATGTTTATTTTTTTTCCGATTTGTGGCGTATATGATCTCGAAGTATAAACAAACAAGTTTGACGGTTGGATCGTTGAAACTAGTTTCGTAGAATGCATATGCCATCAAAACAATATATTCACTAACAATTAAGAGTTTATTTATACTTTTGTTAAATATAACATAAGATTTTATGGTATCCACTAGTGAAAATATTTTAAATTGAAGATCAAATTCAGTCATTGTATTCATATAGGGTAAAGGAGTGTAGCGGTAAAAAATCATCAAAATCGGAGTTAAAATAACCGTTAAATCATGATTTTTCATTTATAACTGTCGAAAAGTTTTGTCTCGTTACTTGATCTCTGAATGTTTATTTTTTCCGATTTTTGGTGTATGTGATCTCAAAGTATAAACAAACAAGTTTGACGGTTGGATCGTTGAAACTAGTTTTGTAGAATGCATATGCCATCAAAACAATATATTCACTAACAATTAAGAGTTTATTTATACTTTTGTTAAATATAACATAAGATTTTGTGGTATCCACTAGTGTAAATATTTTAAATTGACGATCGAATTAGTTCATTGTATTCATATAGGGTCAAGGAGTGTAGCTGTAAAAAATCATCAAAATCGGAGTTAAAATAACCGTTAAATCGTGATTTTTCATTTAGAACAGTCAAAATTTTTTGTCCCGTTACTTGATCTCTGAATGTTTATTTTTTCCGATTTTTGGCGTATATGATATCGAAGTATAAACAAATAAGTTTTACGGTTGGATCGTTGAAACTAGTTTTTTTGAATGCGTATGCCATCAAAACAATATATTCACTAACAATTAAGAGTTTATTTATATTTTTGTTAAATATAACATAAGATTTTGTGGTATCCACTATTGTAAATATTTTAAATTGATGATCGAATTAGTTCATTGTATTCATATAGGGTCAAGGAGTGTAGCTGTAAAAAAATCATCAAAATCGGAGTTAAAATAACGGTTAAATCGTGATTTTTCATTTGTAACCGTTGAAATTTTTTGTCCCGTTACTAGATCTCTGAATGTTTGTTTTTTGTGATTTTTGGGGTATACAATCTTGAAGTATATACAAACAAGTCTGACGGTTGGATCGTTGAATGGTGTGTGTATATATATATTTATTTACTTATTAAGTAGCTTTCAATTTATTTATTTTATACGTATAACACTTAAGAAATTGAATAGTATATACATTTATTAAGTAGCTTAAACCTTATTTATATTTTAAATAGTAAAATAAAATTATTTTATTTTTTATTATTCATAACAATTATTTTTATAAATATTGTGCTACGAACCAATTTTTCGTCTCTCAAAAGTTTGCGCGACCAACAGTTCGTCGCGCAAAACTCTAAAAATCTGGGTGGGTAACAAAAATGGGACGCGGGATTTAAATATATATTTTTTTTTTGACTTTGCGCGACCAATATATATTTTTCGTTGCGCAAAAATTTGGGCGGGTACCCAAAATTGGGATGCGGGAATTTTTTATTTTTTATTTTTTGACTTTGCGCGACCAATATACAATATTTGTCTCGCAAAACTTTGGGCAACCATATGTTTTCGCGCAAAACTTTGCGCGACCAATATTCCAATATTTTTCGTCGCGCAAAGTGATACGGTTTTTAAAACGAAAATAACTCATCCACCATTTTCTCAATGTCTTTCTCTATGATCTTTGCGCGATGGATTCTCCACGACCTTTGCGTGACCAAAGAAAAAACTTCGTCGCGCAAAGTCTTTCTTCACGATCTTTGCGTGACGGATTCTGCGTGACGAGGTTTCTGTCGCGCTGAAATTTGTGCGACTATAATGTATTTTGCGCGATGAAATCTCTTCGTCGCGCAAAGTGTAAAATGTAGTAGTGTACGGAAATATTGTGACACCAGATATGGTGCCTTGGGTGGTACAAACTCAACCAACTTCTTCATCTTGTCGATCACATAGAGGACGAGATTATGCTTGTTTGGAGTCTCAATTTTTAGAGCTGCAAGAAAATTATGAGAGACAACAGAAGGAGATGGAGAAGTTGAGGCATATGATATTATCCTCACATCAGCAACCATTCCAGCCACCTACACATCAACAGTCTTCCTCACAAGAGCAATCACCCTCCCAGTGGCAATGTTCATCCTCTCAGCAGCATTCATCCAACCAACATCGTTCTCCCTCCCAGCATCAGTCACCTTCCCAGCAGACTCCATCTTCACATCAGTATCCGACTTATTAGCATCATCCTTATTTATATCAGCCGCCATCTCATTTGTATTATCCCCAACCATACCATCCACAACTATATCACCCAATGCCTTATCCTCCTGGAGAATTTTCAGGGATGCTTCACGAAGAATTTTTGCAGGATTTATGTCTTCAGATCAGAGGGCTCATCGTCCTGAATCGAGTTAGGATATTTTGCTATTTTCTTCATACTATTGGGATCATTTTGAATTATTGCTACCTAATATTGTTTGGCTGGCTATATACGTTTGGGAATTATATAAATATATATATTTGATGTTCTGTGCATTTTATATTATACAATTAATTAATTTTTATTTATTTGAAGAATAATTTATATGTTGAATATAACAAATTAAAAACTAATTTTAAATAAATATGCTCCGATGAATTAATGACTTTGAAATGTATTAGGGGCACATGTATATGTCTCTACAACTAATTATTATTTATTATGAAATTAGAGGTAGTGGTGCAAATAAGCGCCCTTACTGTTAAAAAATTTATTAGAGGCACATAAATATTCGCTCCTAATATGTATTCTATGGTTCATTGCCAACGTGGCAACTGGAACAATAGGGGCGTTTTTAATAACCTTTCCGCCCCTATTAGTTTTTAGTGGCACTACTAATAGGGGCCTTTCCATTATCTGCCCCTCATATGATTAGCGGCAGATTTGTCTAGTTTTCCACCCCTATTTGAAGTAATAGGGGCAAATGTAATCGCCCATAACTCTTTCTTTTTTCGTAGTGAGAGAATCCAAGATTAATTACACATGTTGAGTTTAAAACATGATTATATTAATATAAATTCATGCATGTTACCTAATATTATTTGCACTTCTTCACGAGGCTTGGGAAAAGGATAGCCAGCTCCACGTTTTGGATACACAAATATTGCGCCATGAACTGTGGCTCCAGCCAGTGTCATTGTGTGCGTGCCACCAGATGGTTCCTTCTGTTATAAAAATATAGTTTTCCTTTTTTGTAAAGCCAAATGCAAAAACTTTTATATTATAAATAATTTATAAACAAATTGGAAAGCTTTTAAGGTACAATAAAATTGAAGAAAACAAAATAATAGGTAAGTAAATGCAAAATAAATAGTAAGTAAGAATGTGAGTTTGGTACAGTGAAGCATGTTAAAGACGTTGTCCTAAAGCCTTGTAGCCTCTCTACGTACAGGTACTGACAGTCTACAACTACAAGACTCCAAGATACGACTCCTTGTACACAAACTCAAGATCCGCTATGAGAATGTTCATAGACGGATATAGGTATCCAAGTCGATCACAGAACCATTGCCAAAATAATAAGGCTTATTAATGTACGTGCCCCATGTGCTTTCAAACTTGTCTCATGTTACCACCTGGGCTTTGAAATGTCTCAAAATACCCCCCCACACTTTTAAAATCGGTCTCACGTTACCCATTCCATCAGTATTATAGACGTTCCGTTAGGTGCTTTGGGCCCCACTTTGTTTTAATCCTTAACATTGGAGAATAAGGGTTTTTTCAACTTTAGAAAAGGGGAAAGGGGGTGTTTGGGTGAGAAGGGGAAATTTGGAGAAGAAGGCTAGGGCTTATCAAAATCTGAGGTGGGGTTCGAATTTTGGGAGAATCTGGAGAAGAAATCACTGTTTGGGCTGGGTTGCTGCTGCTGCTGCTTGTAATCTATACCCAGTTCCTAATCCTTGGCCTTGAAGATACAAACTACAAAGAACAATGATATATTTATATATCCCATTTGAAATAGATGAAAGCACATCAAGATACAAGCTCATGTCACCACTCCCTTCTAGATTGGATGGGGAAAGGAATGGAGAAATGAAGGGGGAAATAAAAATCTCCATCACATACAAGATGTTGCCCAGATAGGAAAGAGGCCAGGTGCTGGATTTTGTGGGTTTCTCCATGGAGTAAGACTTAGTTTTTCTTTCATAAGCCTATTATGTCCAAGCTTCCCTCCTGGAAGCCAAGTATCAATTGGGTGATCAAAACTCTGCCATATAACAACAGATGAATTAAATGCATATGTTATGACAAAGTTCCCAATGTCAAGTAGCATTGCTACGGTGGAATGAGAAACCGTTGACATAGAATGAGTTAACCAAATTTCAGTTTTGGATTGGAACAGTAGGGTTAAGTTTCCATTTTGGAAGAGTTGCAATGTTGAAGATGATGTATCAGAAACAGGTTAGTTTCTGTTTGCCACCCAAACTACTGTTTTCGGGGGTAGTTTTTTTGTACCATATCCCAATATAATAGTTTTGACAGTTACCTGGTGTGAAGAAACCCAGCTCAAAAATGCCACTTGGAGAGGTAATTGTCTGGTTCCCAGAAAGAGATTGGCTTGCGTAGATAACATGAGACGCCATGGAGATACAAGCATGGAAGGTTAAACACACTACTACAAAAAACACTTTGCGCGACGAAATAAGTTTGTTGTGCAAAGTACAATTTCGTCGCGCAAACCCAGCGCGACGAAATTTTCGTGCGCATGATCCGTCGCTCAAAACTTGTGAAGAAAGGGTTTGCGCGATGAAAAATATTCTTCGTTGCGCAAAGTAACTTTGTGCGATGAATCTTAACGTCGCGCAAATCTACCTTGAGCGACGAAAAATATTGGTTGCACAAAGTTTTGCACGACGAAACCAACATTGGTCGTGCAAAGTTTTGCACGACGAAAAAGTACTGGTAGCGCAAAGTTTTGCGCAACAAAAAGTATTGGTCACCCAAAGTTTTGCGCGACGAAAAATATTGGTCGCGTAAAGGCTAAAAAAAATTCAAAAATTCAAAAAAAAATGCATTTTCGCCTTTGTCAAAACATTTTAAGATGGACACAATATCAATATCAGATTTTCTATGAGCTTCTTCAATAATTAGACCACCATGGTATGAATTGAACAACCCCCAAAACGGTGTTTGCCGAAAGAGCTCAACATGTGACTCCTTCACATTTTCTCTTATTCGCTCCATTACACGATGAAACTTCAACACGTCTGACCTGTACTCCAGGTTTGCAAACTCTTTCTTAGCCATGAGGATGCTACAAAGAACAAAGAAAAATTCATATCACAATCTGCGTGTAAAAAATCTGTCTATTCAATTTCTCAACTTGCCATCAGACTTTGTCATAATATTGTCGACTATAGGTAAAATGACGATAGGTAAAATGACAGATAGGTAAAAACAACACCCCAAAAAGCATATTGTTTCAATTGAATCATGGAATATTGATTTGGTACAACCAATATATCTTTGGCAGAACCTATATATCCCATGACAGAATCTATACATCTGATAGTATGAAATGCATTATCTCTACATTAGTATTAGTTTAGGTATTTCCCAGATAGTATGAAACCCAGAAACCCAGAAAGTTAGAAACAAAGAAAATATCTCCTCAATTTCTCAATTCACCACGTTTGATACCCAATCTCTGATTGACATTTGACAATTGTGTGCCCAATGTTAGAGACCCAATTCCTATTTGTTGACAATAGGTAAAATGACGACTTCATACCAAACCAAACGCAAAAAACAACAAAACACAAAGCAGATTATTGAAATTGAAATACATAAATTAAAAATACCTGTACGTGAGGAACTGCACTCCAGCAACCCAATGTCAGAAGACCCAATCCCTATTTTGTCAACAATTGATTTCTTGCTTTTGAACATCAGGTTCCTATCATTTTCATACCCAAAAAACTCTACATTATTGCAGCAAGAAATCTGCAATGACTGGACGGAAATCTGGAGCGATTTGGACGGAATGAGCATGATTTTAGGAAATAACCATGAAAGCTGGGATGTCTCAGACGTGCTAAATTGTGACCATCGAACCTTCTGAGTATCTGTAATATTCAAACCTAATCTGAAACCCCAACAATTCTGCATTGAAGAAGCAAGGAATCAATAGAGATTGGGTTCAAAGGAGAATAAACTGTTTGTAGCAACGTGAAATCTGGGATATGTTTAAGATAATTTCCTTTTCTATCTCGATGACAACTGTGGTAAATGGATTCAGATTATGACGTGAATTATTATTTACCCAATTCAAGGGATAAGGGGCAATATTGGAACAAAATATGAGGGTGAAAAAATTTAAAAAAAATTATATCAGAAAATATTAAAAAAGGAATGTAATCCTATGTGGCATAACAGTCAAAGGACTTGTATCAAAGTCACCAAATCCGAGGATTAAAACCAACTTCTTAATGGGAAATTGGATCTATATCAACTTTTCTAAAAAAAGTTACTTGAAGAAAACATGCATGTATATACCACCCAATTATAATGGGTTGATGCTTGGCAGTGAATTAGGAAGACAAGTAGCAATGACAAAATCTGCAGGGGAGAGTTCCTCTTTCTGACCTCGATCATGTTCTTCTACTGCTCTTGCTTAGTTACATTTGAGAACATACTCTAGCTTGTTGAATTTATAGAAGTTATAATTGAAAGAAGTTAAATGAGAAATGAGTTTCTAAATTAGTGAATTATCAATAAAGATAGTAGGTCTCTAATTCCTTAAGTGAAGTGAGTTTGCTAACATGGAAAAGATGTATATGGACAATGACACGCATTTGAATGAAATGTTTTATCGCTAGAAGTTAATCTTAATTAATGAGGGCCCTTAGATTACAACACTCAATGACGGCCATTTAGATGTTGTGCATTTACCCGCATTTCGCAACATTTAAGCCATCCTAATGATCTAATCGTTTAAGACAAGACACATGGCACATAAGCAAACTTCGAAAAAATTAATAAATATATAATAACTTAATTCAATTTAAAATTCAAAAAATTCAAAATTCAAGATTGAAAAAGGATGCAACTCTCCCTCCCCACCCTTATCCCCGCCACCCATACCCAACCCGAAGCCACCCTGGCCATCATACAATACAAGCCCCATTTCTCTCTCTTTCTCTCCCTCTCACACACAAATTGATCCGACAACCATAAAATAAGAAGGGTGTGAATACAAATGCAAAATACAAATCAAACTGATTGTTGAATTTTGGGGATACAGTTTCTGGTCAATTGAGTATATTGAGAAAGGGGCAGTGAGTGGAGAGGTTTATTCAGTGGATATATACAATTCCAATTTGATACTTTCAAAATCATAATCTAGGTGGATCAAAGATCAATCAAAGGCAGCATTAACATTCACTCAGAGATTTTAAGCATCCTTCCTAATTGTAATTAATTTGTAATTAAGATGTGGATCCAAAGCAAGTAATTTGCGTTTCTATTTTTATGCTGATTTTTTCACTCTCCTTTTCTCAACTTACACTCTCCTTTGTTTTTTATTATTTTTTTAAAATTTTTGTTCTTTCTCTTTCCTATTTTACCATTGGTAACATGGCAAGTTACATATGCACTTTGGTGTTGATGCGTAAAAAAATAATAAAGAATTCTTTAAAAATAATATTTTTTAACCAAAAATAATAATATCCCAAACCCCAGCACACTCTTTCCCTTCTCCCTTACGCAACCACCCTCCCATCTTCTCTCTCCCCCTCTCTCTATTTCCCCTCTTTATTCGACAACAACCGAGCCCACCCCTCCTCATTTTCTCTCTTTCCCCCTCTTTCTTCATCAACCATCCAGGTTTTTTAAAAAAGTTTTCGGGTTTGAATATGGCTATCGGTGGGGCGATAAGGGAGTTTGTGGGTGGCTGAATTGGGGCAGCAATGGCTATCGGTGGGTGGGTAGCTGTGTGGGGTGTGACGTGGGGGCGGGCTGAGAAAGCTATAATTGGCTTAGCTGAATCACAGAGTGTAAAGCTCCTTACTTGAAGTGAAAAGCTTCAGACCCGAGCATTAGAGATTTCTCTTTGTTAGCACTTAGCAGAAATGTTACAAGGAAGGACAACAAGTTAGAGACTTTCGAGAATTCGGTGGGAATATTAATGTTGCTTTTGGAGATGAAAAAGAGAAAGTTGGATTCAGGAGATGAAAAATAAAATTTTGGTTTTTGAATTTGCAGAGAAGGGGGTAGAGAAAAGGAGTTGAGGGAGAGTGAGCCATTGATGTTGTTGGGGCTAGGGGCTAGTGCAGTGGTGGATGGTGTGGGTGGTAGTAGGGCGGTAGGGTTGTAGTGCAGAGATGGGAGAAGGAGGGGGTTGACAAAAAGAGGGGGTTGTTGGGGCTGGGGAAAATATTTCGTTTTTGTTTTGTAATCTTCTGGGAGCAACCTTATTTGGAGGAGAAAAACTTCCCTGTCGCAGTGATTCCACCATCAACATCCACATCAGTATCCCAAACCAATCCAATTCTGACAGTTGGCCACAGATTTAAACATATTTTATGCCTATTTTCTTCCTCCTCTCATCGGCATCCCTCTCTCTCTCCTCCTTTCCTCTTTCAGTCCGTAAAAATCTGTAACTTTGTTCTTCTAATTCTTCTCCCTCTTCAGTCACTCCATCACCCACACATCATGTATTAATTTCCCCATTTTATCTCTAATATATTTAAACAAAGATGAAAAAGGATAATAGGTAGTGATAATGAAATGGCTGGTTCTTAGGGATTTGCCCCTCAATTCATTGAAAAAAAAAAGGCTGAATAAGGAGATGATAAGCTTTCTCCCAAACAACACCTTCAATGTTTCCTGACAAAATCGAAACAACACAATCTCTCTCAGCTCCACCATGTCTAATTTTCCAAAACTCCCCAATAGATAATAAATTTGAAGGAAAAAAAAAGTAAATTTAGGTTTTAGGCATAAAAAAATTTTCACTTTTGGAAAAAGCCAAGGCTTTTTCAAAAAAGACAGAAAAACCTCTCAACTTTCAAATCAAAGACATGCAAGTGTAAATGATTTCTTAGGAAATCCAAAAATAAATAAGGGCAAATTTGTCTATTTTGTCTTCTTTTACAAAATTTCTCTCTCCTTTGGGTTTTTCCAAAGTCTCCCAAAAAAAAAGGAAAGAGATTCCTCAGATTGGAAAAGAGACAATGACGCCGGATAAATTTTTTCTCCTCAAAACCGTACCGAGTTCTTCCACATATTCAAAGCCAACCCAATCTTTCTCAAGTCCATTTGGAGAGAGAACTGGGAAAGACGAATCAGGGGTGTGTGGTTGATGATGATGGGGAGAGAGAGAGAGAGAGAGAGAGAGAGAGAGAGAGATGCCAACGAGAGGAGGAAGAAAATAGGCATAAAATATGTTTAAATCTATGGCCAGCTGTCAGAATTGGATTGGTTTGGGATATTGATGTGGATGCTGATGGTGGAATCACTGTGACAGGGAAGTTTTTCTCCTCCAAATGAGGTTGCTCCCAAACGATTGTGGCCGCAAAAGATCTAAAACTTGCACAAGTATCTAGAATAAAATGGAAGTGTGGAACTAAACGGAAGCATCTAAGACCCGATTTTCACTTTTTACGGTCCATAAACTCCATCTATAAAATGACACTAAAACCCCTTTTTCGTTCGTTTATAAAATATTTGCTAAAATATGAATATGGTTTGAATGTATTATGTTGAATTATATTATTCTCCATAAAGAGGTATATATAGGAGTTTACATGAGTGCTTTACAAGGAAATAGATACAGTAATCCATTAGGATATTGCCTCCTAATTATACAAAGATTTGTCAACTAAATAAAATGGGAAATTAAATCCCTCAATTAATTAAGGAAATAAATCTCCTTGATTAATTAGGAGACTCATGTCAACACTCCTCCTCAAGTTGGTGCATATATGACACCAATGCCCAACTTGGTAAGTGAGTCATGAAATACTCTGCCACAAACAGCTTTTGTTAAGATATCTGCCAGTTGATCTTCTAATTTTACGAATGGTAGGCGGATGATCTTCTTCTCAATCTTCTCTTTGATAAAATGTCTATCCACTTCAACATGTTCGGTTTGATCATGTTGGGATGGATTATGGGCAATGTCAATGGCTGATTTGTTATCACAGTGTAACTCCATTGGCTTTCATGGCTTGAAACTCAATTCTGTCAATAGTCTTTTGATCCACAGTAGTTCACAAACTCCGTGAGCCATTCCTTGATACTCTGCTTCTGCACTAGACCGAGAAACTACATTTTCTTTTTTACTCCGCCAAGTGACTAGATTACCTCTTACAAAGGTAAAGTAACATGAAGTAGAGCGTCTATTAGTAATGGAGCTAGCCCAATCAGCATTTGTATATCCAACAACTTCGAGATCTCTATTTTTTGAGAACATTAATCCTTTCCCAGGTGCTGACTTTAAGTATCTTAAGATCCGATGGGACACACTGGGTGAATGCATAAACTGACTAACCACACTCACAACATATGCAATATTTGGTCTTGTGTTGGCTAAATATATCAACCTTCCAACAAGGCGTTGGTACTGTTCCTTATTGGTTGGTTCTTGATCCATGCCTTCACATAACTTGTGATTTATCTCGATGGGTGTATCAACAGGTTTGCATCCAAGCATTCCTGTTTCAGTGAGCAGATCTAATACATACTTCCTTTGAGACAGAAATATACCAGTTGTGGACCTGGCTACATCCATTCCTAGAATGTACTTCAGATCACCTAAATCCTTCATCTCAAATTCCTGAGACAAATACTTCTGCAGTTTCAGTTGCTCTCCTGTGTCGTTTCCAGTTACGACTATGTCATCCACATAAACAATCAATGCAGTAAGTCTTCTTCCATCACGCTTCAAGAATAAAGTGTGATCTACATTACTTTGTATATATCCAAAATTCTTCGTGGATTTAGTGAATCTGTCAAACCATGCTCTGGGGGATTGCTTTAACCCATATAATGACTTTTTGAGCTTGCAAACTTGACTTTCCTTGTCACGAGCTAAGTTACATCTTGGTGGTAAGTCCATATATACTTCTTCTTCCAAGTCTCCATGTAAGAATGCATTTTTTACATCAAACTGATGTAATGGCCAATCGAGATTTGCTGATAGAGACAGAAAGACTCCGATAGTTTTAATCTTGGCTACTAGGGCAAAGGTCTCTTGGTAGTCTATCCCATATCTTTGTGTGTACCCCTTCGCCACCAATCTAGCTATATATCTTTCAATAGATCCATCTGCTTTGAGTTTCACAGTATAAATCCACCTGCATCCCACTGTCTTCTTTCCATGAGGTAATGGCACGAGTTCCTATGTGTCATTCTTCTGGAGAGCTCCCATTTCTTCATTCATGGCTTCTTTCCATTTTGGGTCTTCTAGTGCTTCACTTACACTGTTGGGAACAAGTATGTCGACCAACTGTTTCACAAAGTGTACCTATGACTCTGATAATCTGCTGATGGATACATATTTGTTGATGGGATATTTTCCTTTGCCATTAAAATCTGCTTCGTAGTGTATTGGAGGTTTGCCACGGTTCTTCCTTTTTGGAATTTGATATGCAGGCTCTTTGCCTTCTGAAATCAAATTATCATGGTGATTGGTGTGGTATTGGAGCTGAAGAAGTCTCCGGAGTGGGCAAAATCTCATCAGTTTCCTCTCCTGAGTTGGACAGCAAATAAATGACAAATCAGGCTGAGGTTGATTTTCGGGTAGTGACCGGTCACTTCCAAGCTATGATCTGTCGTTTTCTGGTAGAGTCATTAGCGACCGGTCGCTTTCAACATGCGACTCGTCGCTTTCAGGCTGGGACAATTCTGGAGGAAAAAAAATTGAAAATTTGAGAAGTGTTGGTGTCGCAATGCTCCTCCTGTGCAGCTGAAAAGTATATGTCGTTTTCCCGGAACACAACATCCATAGAAGTATAGACTTTCTGACTAGGAGGATGATAACACCGGTATCCTTTCTGATGAGGTGCATAGCCAATGAAAACACACTTTTCGGCTCTGGATCCAATTTGCTTCATTAGTGAATATGTAAGTGGACAAATACAATACAGCCAAAAATCCAAGGTTCTAAGTTTGGGGTGAGAGGTGTTTGGATATGGTGGTGAAGTGTTTGAATTGGTGTTTGAAAATTTAGGATACTAGAGGGAATCCGATTGATAAGGTATGCTGCAGAGACGACGGCTTCGCCCCAAAATGATCGTGGCATACTGGCACCAAAGAGAGAGGCACGAACGACTTCCAATAAGTGTGTTCTTTCTTTCAGCGACCCCATTCTGTTGGGGAGTGTAAAGGCATGAGCTTTGATGTATGATGCCATGATCTTGTAAGAACTGGTTAAGATCATGGTTAAGAAATTCTCCGCCATTGTCAGAATGAAAACCCTGAATTCTGGCATGAAACTAAGTCTCCACCATTTGATAAAACTGTTGAAACCTGGAACTGACTTCCCCTTTTTGTTTTGCGAAGGGAAACTCAAGTCATGCATTTGCAATCATCTATAAATGTAACAAACCATTGCGCCCCTGCCGAAGTGGCAATTTTAGTAGGTCCCCAAACATCAGAATGAATAAGGGAAAACGGAACCAAACTCTGATTTGAACTTAATGGGAACGGGACACAATGGCTCTTAGCCAATTCACACGTATCACACTGGAAGCTAGAAACATCAAGACTGGAAAATAATGATGGAAACTACTTCTCAAGATAACTGAAAGAGGCATGCCCAAGACGTTTATGCCATAACCAAATTTTGTCTCTCTCCCCCTCAAGACGCGTTCCACTGGTTGTGAAAGCTTGACCACCCTTTACCTCACTATCCGGTGCCAGTCCAAGTAATAGAGTTATCGTCGTTCCTGTGAGGATGTCATGGAAAACACAATGATTCGGCCAAAATGTTACAGTACACCCCAAAGTAGTAGTAAGTTGTGCAACAGATAACAAGTTATGGTCTAAAGATGAAACAAGTAATACAGAATCCAGATGTAGGGAAGTAGAGAGAGATAGAGAGCCCTCCCCAACCACAGGGGAGGGGGTACCATTAGCATTAGACATCACCGATGAAGTGGATGATTTGCGATTAATAAGTTGGGCAGGATCAAATGTCATGTGATCCGTAGCGCCCGAGTCGATAATCTATGCGGAGTTTTTGGAGGACGTACGAAAAGTAGAACCTTTGGTGGTGGTGATAGAAGCAGGAGTCCGGGTAGCCGGGTCAGCAAGATTGACCGCATGCTTCTATAAGTCTGCAAGAAGATGGAGAATCGTAGGGGTTCCTGACATCGCAACGAAAGTAAGATGTGATATGAGAAGGTGAGGAATTTGATGTGAGGAAGTTGATGTATGAATTTGATGTAGGAATTGGATTTAAGAGGTATGTGTATAAGATTTGAGGGTATGTGTTTAGGGATTTGGATAAGAGGATTTGAGGACTTTAGATTTGAGGGATATGGATTTGGGGAAAATTATGAGGAATTTGATTTAGGGTTTTGGATTTGAATATGAGAAATTTGAGATAAGAGTTTAGAGACAACCTAGGATTGATTGCTCTGATACCATGCTAAAATATGAATGTGGTTTGAATGTATTAGGTTGAATTATATTCTTCTCCATAAGGAGGTATATATAGGAGTTTACATGACTGCTTTACAAGGAAATAGATACAGTAATCAATTAGGATAGTATCTCCTAATTATACAAAGATTTGTCAACTAAATAAAATGGGAAAGTAAATCCCTTAATTAATCAAGGAAATAAATCTCCTTGATTAAGTAGGAGACTCACGTCAACAACACTCTGTCTCTCTCGTCTCTCTCTCTATCTCCCTCTGTCTCGCAAGTAAACGCTGTTTCTAGGTGAAGATCGATACGCCAAGATGAGGTGTTCATAGCTCCTAGTTTCTTTTACTCTAGATTTTATTGCTAATTTTGTTCATTTTTCATTTTTGAGTTTCATGTGAAGCAGAGGATTTGAGCTAGGTTTTTTTTATTGTTTATTTTCTTTTTCTTTTTTTCCTGTTTGGTTGCTTAGAAAGTGAAGGAAAATGAATCATCTGTAAGTATGAGAACTTGACTCTGCCTATGGGGGATGGTCTATTTTGATTGTTGGGTTCAGTAGCTGGTATTTTCCTTGATTTCCTTTTCTTCACCTTTATGTATTTCTCCGCAACCAAACAAGAGAGGTCTAGGGTTTTAGTTATTATTAGCAAAAGGTGCCCGTGCAATGCTGCGGGTTTTAAAACCAAAGGCAATTTGTATTAAACATATGTCTGAAAATCAACCCAAAAAAGTAAAAAGAGCAAAGGGCAATATGGTCATTTTATTGTGCTGCCAAATAGGACAAAAAAGAACAAAGAACATAAGTAGGGGCAAAATTGTCATTTCACTATTGCGAATGGATACTTTACGAATAGTGAATTTTGGGATCAAAATCAACCCAAAAAAGTAAAAAGAGCAAAGGGCAATATGGTCATTTTACTATACCGCCGAATAGAACAAAAAAATAACAAAGAACATAAGTAGGGGCAAAACCGTCATTTCATTATTGCGAATGAATAGCCTATGAACAGTGAATTTTGGGATTCAGTTTTAGTAGATATATATATTTCTTCCCTGGAAATGGTCATTACATATGCTGTGATTTAACTGACTCTATTGGTCGAAATATGTTTTTTCTTATTTTCCATCTTTCTTTTTCTCTGCAACCAAACAAAGGGCTATGCTTTTATTTTTTCAAAACTGAATGTAGTGAGATTTGGGTGAAATTATACCAGACCCAAATGGGAAAGGGAATTTGTAAATTTAGATTTCTTATTTTTTTAGTAAATTTGGCTTACACCCTTCAAATTCAATTTGCCATACCTAAAACCCTTCACTTTTTGTTCCTATAAATAATACCCAATTTGTATAAGTAAAAACCCATGACTAGGATCCAACTCAATAAGTTACCTAATTAAGCATAAAATCTGATTTATTGTAATTTTCAAATTCCAAAAATACCCCCAACTAAGCCATTATTGCATTTTGTATATTAATATAGGAATCGATATGGAAACAGTTTTTAATTGGATTGTATATAATGACAGATGTTGAATTTGGAAAGATCTCCAAATGGTTGTAATGGATGTAGGAATTAATTTTGGAACATTTAAAAAAAAATTTATCAATAAATTCAAATTTGGGTAATCGGTTTGTTTAATAAAATGTTTATGTTATTTTCTTTTTATGAATTATACATGACTAATAATCCACTTTATAATTGTTTATGAATAAAACTGTACATACTAATTATGTTGAAAAAATAATGTACCTATTTTTTTTATGAAAAATATAATTTACCTAGTATGAAAAGTGTACATAATTATCTATTCCAATATACCTACATTATATGACATCCAATATACCTACATTAATTTTAATGTACTTACAATTAGGATTTAGGTATTATATGTCATCCGATGTACCTACCATTTGAATAATATACCTACTACGAATAAAGTACCTATTATTTATCTAAATAATGTACCTATTTTTTTCTATAAATAATATAGCCTTTTTTTTTCTGAATAAAGTACCTATTATTTATTTTATTAAAAGTAATTTTTTTTAAATGAACCTATTTTCTCTCTCCAAATAACTGACCTATTTTTTCCTCTAATAATGTACCTATCTTGCCTCTCCAAATAATGTACCTATACACATTTACAAGTATATTGTAAAATAATTTACCTATGGGTAAATAATGTACCTATATTTTATATAAATTATTGTGTACCTATTTTTAATTATGAAAAATATACGCAATTACAAAGTAACTGACTTTTTTTTTTTTGGGGTAAATAATATACCTATATTTTATATGTATATATTTATATTATATTTTTCATATGTACATTATTGGATATGTAATTTATATATATATTTTTGCAATTTTAGGGGGCGAGATGTGAGAGGGAATGACAACTAAAAAAAATGGGGTGATTGATATGATATTAATAGGGAGTATATTAATTACAATTATGGTAGTTAATGAAATGCTTGAAATAAATTATAAATAAAATATGAAGTTTAGTGGCAACGATGTAAAAACATAGAAATACTACGACCTCTTATATCATACTGGTCATTTAAATTTGAAATTGGGTTTTACACATAGATTTATAGAGTGATGGGTATATGTCTAGAAAATAGAAAATGTAGGGATCTATATTGGACAAACCCTTATTTTTTCTGTCCGTATCTTTTGTACGATACGATGATGCATATACAGAACACTTATTCAATGAATGCAACTATGTTTAATATTGCACTTGTACATTGCTTTTCCATTTTTGTTTTGTTTACTCCTTTAACTCTTGTTTCTATATTATTTTTGTTTTTCGTGCTTAAACTGCCATATTGGTGAATAGTTGTGCAGGAACGCTTGGTTAGTGTAGGCTCTAGTAGCTACAAGCTTTGGCTTGATGAATGCTAGTCTGATTTGTCTTACAGTACTTGCTTCAAGAAGTGAACTATAATGCTAATTTTGTAGTTATTGATACTGCTATATACATGGGTTTCCATTTTCTTAAATGATCTTACCATTTAAGACATGACACATGGCACATAAGCAAACTTTTAAAAAATTAATAAAAAATTTAATAACTTAATTCAATTTAAAATTCAAAAAATTCAAAATTCAAGATTAAAAAAGAAGGCATGCAACTCTCCCTCCCACCTTTATCCCCGCCATCCATACCCAATCCAAAGCCATCATGCAAGCCGCCATCTAAGCCCTAAGGTGCCGTTTTATGCAGGCGTACGGACCCCTTGACATAGATGCCCACTTTTCAATCGACACTTAAATGTAAAGGCCTAGCAGCGACTAAGGATAATGTCTTATCTTCCCATCCATGCTTACCAGAGGTGCCCTCAATTGGTTTTACCGTTTGGAGGTAGTTACGGTAGATTCATTTAATTAGTTAAAGCAATGTTTTATTAACTATTTTATGATCAGATTGATTGTCTTTACTCTGCCGATGATCTGTATACCATGTGACAATGAAATTAAGAAACATTGAGGGAATATACCGCTCGATTCAGCCACGACTACTCTTGGCCTCCGAGCATTGCATTTCCGATACATGGTCCACAAGTGGAAATTCATTCATCAAAATCGAAATCGGACGGTACCCTAAGGTTTATAGGATTAGTTGGGAACCTATCACTTTTAGTGAAGAAGAGGAGAAAGGTGTCATCTTCCTTCATGATGATCCCATGATCATTCGAGCGGAAATGACCGATTTCGATGTGGGATGCATCCTAATGGACACTGATAGTTTGGTCAACGTCCTCTTTGTTGATGCTTTCAAGGAACTAGGGATTTAAGGACCAATCCATCGATCAGTAGATCACCCCTCTCCTTAGTTTCTCAGGAGATGTCGTTCAGCTAGTGTGTAGTGTAAGACTGCCACTCGCCTTCGGCACAGCACCATGAAAGGCAGAAGTTTAAGCCGTCTATACTTCCATGTAAGCCATTTTTGCCTAATCTTCTTTAACCTACAAGAGGGGGACATAATGGGAAATCTCTAGCTCTTCTTCACTAACGATAATGAACTTTGCCCATATCATCTTTCATTCATGGTTTGGCATGTGGTTAAGTAGCCTAATTAATTAATAAACTTTTCATCATTAAGAAACTTTAATCATTCACATGACTACAATGGCCGCCAAATCGATTCACTAGATGCATTTATTAAGAAATTGGCATTGTAGGATAAATCAAATGCCAATTATATATGAAGGTTTCCTAGTCTTTCTTTTTTGGTCAAAGTTTCCTAGTATTTTTTGTTCTTTTATGTCAACGTTTCCTAGGCTATTCTAAAGTTTCCTAAAAGATTTAAATTATGAAAGATATATGTAAGTCCATGCTAGACTTTTTTAGGAGATTTAAATTCTGAAAGCTATATAAGGCAAAGCTAGACTTTTGGGAGAGCCGTGTAGAGAGGAGGAGTTGCATAGAGGGCAAGACGCCTGTACGTATGTAGAGTTTCTTGTTCTTTCTCTTGTATGACTTTAATTTTCTTTTATGAGTCAGGAGAAAAATTACAATCATGAAAAAATTACAAGATGGGCCGTGAAGCATCCGATCCGATCCAATCGGATAGGCCCATAGTTTTGTTTTGACTTTAGCATTAGGCTTATCTTCTTTGTTATTTCGCTTTGGGATCTGTAGGGTTCTTAAGTCTAGTGTAATGAGGTAGCTTATAGTTGCTTTGCTCAGATTTACATAACGACAACGTCATTTCTCTATTAATCTCATACAAAGACTTGGAAGTTGGAATTCGATTCTGACAAAACAACATGCAAACTGAACTGGAAGGTTGTGGGGATATGAAACCGAACTGGTTGGCGAGGCTCAGACTCCCAATGGCCGGAAATTAGCACATGTAGAGTCCTCCACAATTTTTGAGAAGTCGGTATACCCCTCACAAAATGTCATCAGCGGTCCTTCGCATGTAGGCAGGTAGCTTGCACCTAGCAACCATGACCCTTGCTTTTTGCCCTCGTCACACTATAGAGGTACAAAAATTGTTCATAAGATGGTTCCTTGTGTTCGGCAAGGTCGAAGGCGATCATAGGTATGAGCAAAGCTATCCCAAAATTCGGGTTAAATTAGAGGCAAGGTGCATAGAAAATTTGCGCCAGGATCTTCTTAACCAAAGGCTTCAACGGCAATCGAAACCCCAACTTGAGAACACAACAAAAAAATATAGTAAATTGAGGTTAGACCCATAAAATTCATTTTAAATCACCTACAACCCTTTCCTTTAGTTATCTATTTAAAATACCCAATTTTTTCAATTAATACCCGATGACTAGGATCCAACTAAGCAAGTTACCTAATATAACTTAAAATTTGATTTATTGTATTTTTCGGATTCCAAACTACCCCATGTTAATGTGTTATGGGGGATGTAACTAATGACACTCGTTGGATTTGGAAAGATCTACAAATAGTTGTAATGGATGTAGGAACTAATTTAGAAACTTATTTGAAATTAAATATTAAATTTCACATTATAGTATTAGTAATCTACTTTACGACTAGTAATCTATTTTTGAATTAATGGTGTTTTCCTTCTATGAATTACGACTAGTAATCTATTTAAAGTATTAGTAATTTAAATTCAATATTAAATTTAGGAATCAATGTTGTTTTCTTTTTATGAATTATACGACTAGTATTCTTTTTTAATTACAGTTTTATGAATAATAGTGTACATTCTAATTATGTTGAAAAATAATTTGATCATCTATTTATTGTTTTGTTTTCAAAGGAGGGATTACTTAACTTTGGAGGGATTACTTAACTATTCTATTTCCAAAGGAATCCGCATATTCACCGAATCATGGTTTCGATACTTGGCATAGATTTTTGCCAACTCCATTGTCGTTATCATATTCGAATCTAGATAGTCAGCACCAAACAATGGCCCATGAGGGCGCCTCTGAGGTATCTGTGAAACCCCATATTTATAAAATTATATAATTTGAAGATTTAATATTTTCCATTTAATTTATAAATTATATATGTGTGCAATTTTCACTATTAGTTTTCATATATATATATATATATAAACCCATATTATTTGCATGGCAGTGTGTAAGTTGAGGTCAATCTTAGTTTATTTTGATAGATATTTAAGTTGAGTGATAGATTTGGACAAACCTTTTTATCATAAATTATATTGTATTTTATTGAAAACTTAAGAGTTAAGGCTTACAAGATATATTTGGTATTAGCATGAGGTGTTGGATTAAGAGTATTGTAGCTAGAGATGGTGCCACCATTCTTGCTAGGTGGCGGAACATGCAAAGATTGAAGATAACCTCAAGTTGTTGTTATCCTATATTATTGCCGCCAAGAGTATTAACTAGGGGTGGGCATCTCATCCAAATTATTCGCGTACCGACGGTCGGTTTGGTTTGGTTTGGTTAAATAATTATTTTTTAATTTTAATTATTCCGATCCAATCCGTACCAAAATGTTTGGTTTGGTTAACGGAAATAAAATTCCTAACCCGACGGAAACTCGTACCGATCCGATATTTATACTTATTTTATTATTTAAATACAAAACAATAAACCAAAGGTAAATACAATCAGCATTTTGTATCACTCCTTTATCACCACTGTATCACTGCTTTATCACCATTTTATCACTGTTTTATCATCATTTTATCACTGCTTTATCACCACTGTATTACTTCTTTATCACCATTGTATAACTTACCTGGGTACTGTAGCACTTTTTGGTCAGAGAGGAATTTATGAACTTCCTATGTTTTCCAATTTCGACCTTTATCCCATTTTTTATCTGTAACTTTTCAACTGTGGATCCAAATTTTATGTTCTTTATATGGTTGGATTTAGCATGAAAAACTACAGAACCTAACGCAGAACAATTGTCAAAATCATTTACATAAATGTAGAGAATTCAATAAAAAGTACACTCAAAGGTTCAAACAACAAACATAAGTGGCTCCATGTACATCTTGAGTACATATTGAATGATATAGTGACTAAGTTATTTGATTTCACACTTGGATGAATTAGACTATTGGATTTTTATATTTTACAAGGATAATTTGGTGTATTTGTTCAAGAACTTATGTTATGTGAAAATATTATAAATTGTATTTTTATCAATAGGTTTTTATTACGGTACTACTGGCGTACCGGCCAATCCAAATCGAATATTAGGTTAACTGATCCGAAGTCTTTGGTTTGGTTAACGAAAGAGAAAATGGTCTACCGAAGTCATTGGTTTGGTTAACGGAAGAGCCTTCTACGGTTCTGAACCGATCCGCACCCAGGCAAAGTATTAACCAATGAGGGATTTCTTGTTGCCTACTTCTACTACTATAAATAGGAGTCTACATTTACAAATGGTTTACTACATCTATAGAAAGGCATGCATAGTTTGCATGAGAAACAAGAGACAAATAGTGGTAGAGAGAAACAGAAAGAGAGAGTGGTAATAATATTCTTGGAGGAGTTAGAGGTCGAAGCTTCTGTTTTCTTAAGTTGGAGCTAGCTTTGGAAATGAGGTAGGGTTTCTTGGTGACCTTTTACAAAGATTGATCTAATTAAATTTCGTGAGCAATATATTATTGATGATATTATTATTGATATTGGGTGTTTAAGTGTTGTTAATTATCATTATATCATTTTATTAATATTGACATGATCATATGTTATCAGTGATGGCTGGAATTCTTAGGTTGATAAAGAAAGGATGAAAAATAGGGTAATGGGAAGGATCTTTTGTGTAGTTGAGTCTAACTATTGTAGGAACCAAGTCCAGGCGAGCCCGTGTGCACAGTAGACTAGGAAATCAGCGGTATAATGTCGATTGGGTGATTTGGTCTTGGAGATTAATGGTGTAGACAAGAAAACTAACAAAAGGGGAATCATGGGATGATTGAAATGAGTGTTAGTTCATATAAATGAGCATTCGAGACCAAGTGGTATAAGCATGGTATGAGACATGCAGGTCTGCTTGTCCAGTTATATGAATTAACGGAAGTAGATGAAGAGCATTCATGCATTATTATTATTAATGTGATATTTGGATGTGTGATTGCATGTCACTTAATTTAGTTATATCAATCTGCTATGATAAGGTCTCATGTCCCTACTGAGCGGTGGTTGCTCATCTCTCACCCTGTTTAATTTTTCAGATGAATTAGTGGGTAAGACAATGGCTAAACCAGTTGAGGCTGAATTAGATAAGAATGATAGTGTTTTATTTATTTCTTGTAAAGTTGTAAGATTTTGTAGCTATTTTTATAAGATAAGTTTATTTTAAACCCATGTTTCGGCATCTTTTTATTTTATTTTAGTTTTTATTTTCTCACGCACCAAGCGCGGGGTTTCCACTTCCCCCGGGTCCGGGGCGTGACAGTATCCTTTTGTTGCCACTAGCAACCACAACCACAACTTATAGCGGCATCGGCACTGAAGATGATTCGGCAGTCACGTCCATGCGACTAGAATTTGAAGTCTCTGATTGGTAACTTGCATGCCGATTGGGCACCTATGTATAATTCATCAAAAACTCGTAGTATTGGCCAGCGTCGATGACTCTACCGCTGAATAGAACGATAACCAAAAGCTATTGTGGGATGACCTTCATCCACAATCTTGAGATCGGTACCCCCATTATATTGATCTTTAAAGCTATTTATGCTTTCATGGAAGCCATTCGCCTAATCTTCTTTAACCTACAAAAGGGGGACATAATGGGAAATCTCTGGCTCTTCTTCACTAATGGTAATGAACTTTGTTCTTATCATCTTTCATTCATGTTTTGGCATGTAGTTAATTAGCCTAATTTATTAATAAAATTTTCGTCATTAAGAAACTTTGATCATTCACATGACTACAAAGGCGACCAAACTGATTCACTATATGCATTTATTAAGAAATTGGCATTGGAGGATAAATCAATTTCCAATTCTACATGCAGGTTTCCTAGTCTTTCTTTTTTGGTCAAAGTTTCTTAGTATATTTTGTTATTTTATGTGAAAGTTTCCTAGGCTATTCTAAAGTTTCCTGAAAGATTTAAATTCTGAAAGCTATATGTAAGGCAATGCTAGACTTTGTTTGGAGATTTAAATTCTGAAAGCTATATATATAAAGCAAAGCTAGAATTTTGGGATAGCCTTGTTTACTCTTCTAATTATGTCTAGCTAAAACCCAATGATGTCTAGTTAAACTCCTTAGTTAGGGTTAACCATGACACCCTAGTTTAATTTTCTTATACAATCAATCTTTATGCAACTAAGGTTAGAGCTAAATCTGTTTAAGTTCGGTTAGTTTTTTTATTATATCTTTTTGTCTACAATTACTGTATGTTCGACCTTGTGAGTATAACTTATCTATAGATTCGTACAGTTGCGATTTTTTGTTCTATAAAAATAAATTAGTAGGGTTGTGAAAAAGTCGCCATGATAAAAAGTACGAATTCAACTGATAGAAGTGGCAAGAATTTGATTTTTAAATTTTCTTTTACGGGCTAGGAGAAAAACGACAATCATGAAAAAATAACAAGATGGTCGTGAAGCATCCAATCTAATCGGTTGGGCCCATAATTTTGTTTTGAGTTTAGCGTTAGGCTTATCATCTTCGTTATTTCATTTTGGGTTGGTATAAGGTTCTTAAGTCTAGTGTATTGAGGTAGCTTATAGTTGCTTTGCTCAGATTTACATAACGACACTGTCGTTTTTCTACTAATCTCATACGAAGACTTGGAAGTTGGAATTCAATTCTGAAAAAACAACAACAAACCGAACTGGAAGGTTGTGGGGATAATTCAACTGGTTGGTGAGGCTCAGACTCCCAATGGCCGGAAATTAGCACACGCCAATTCCTCCACAATTTATGAGAAGTCGGTATACCCCTCAAAATGTCGTCGGTCCTTTGCATGTAGGCAGGTAGCCTGCACCTAGCAACCATGACTCTTGCTTTTTGCCCTCGTCACACTATAGAGGTACAAAAATTGTTCATAAGATGGTTCCTCATGTTCGGCAAGGCCGAAGGCAATCATAGGTATGAGCAAAGCTATCCCAAAATTCGAGTTAAATTGGAGGCAAGACGCATAGCCAATTTGCGCCCGGATCCTCTTAACTGAAGGCTTGAATGGTAATTGAAACCCCAACTTGAAAATGCAGTAAAAAAAATTCAACCTCGCCGTTGTGGGGATTACTTAACTATTCTGTTTCCAAAAGAATCCACATATTCACCGAATCATGATTTCGATACTTGGCATAGATTTTTGCCAACTCCATTGTCGTCATCATATTCGAATCTAGATAGTCAGCACCAAACAATGGCCCATGAGGTCGCCTCTGAGGTTGCCACTAACAACCACAACTTATAGCGTCATCAGCACTGAAGATGATTCGATAGCCATGTCCACGCGACCAGAAGTTAAAGTCTCCAATTGGTAACTTGCATGCCGATCAAGCACCTATGTATCATTCATAAAAAATTCGCAGTATTTGGTAGCGTCAGAGACTCCACCATTAATAAGAAATTTTGATCATTCACATGACTACAATGGTGGCCAAATTGATTCACTAGATGCATTTATTAAGAAATTGGCATTGTAGTAAGGCGATGCTAGACTTTTTTTGGATATTTAAATTCTGAAAGCTATATTTATGAGGCAAAGCTAGACTTTTGGGAGAGCCGTGTAGAACGAAGGAGTCGAATAAAGGGCAAGACGCCAGTACGTATGTATAGTTTTCTTGTTCTTCCTCTCATATGACTTTAATTTTCTTTTACGAGTCAGGAGAAAAATAGCAATCAAGTGAAAAATAACAAGATGGGCCGTGAAGCATCCGATCCAATTAGATAGGCCCATACTTTTGTTTTGACTTTAGCGTTAGGCTTATCTTCTTTGTTGTTTCGTTTTGGGATGGTGTAGGGGTCTAGTGTAGTGAGGTAGCTTATAGTTGCTTTGCTCAGATTTACATAACGACACCGAAATTTCTCCATTAATCTCATACAAAGACTTGGAAGTTGGAATTCGATTCCGACAAAACGAGCAAGCTGAACTGGAAGGTTGTGGGGATATGAAGCCGAACTGGTTGGTGAGGCTCAAACTCCCAATGGCCGAAAATTAGCACATGCCGAATCCTCCATAATTTTTGAGAAGTCGGTATACCCCTCACAAAATGTCATTGGTCCTTCGCATGTAGGCAGGTAGCCTGCACCTAGCAACCACGTCACATTATAGAGAAAAAAAATTGTTCATAAGATGGCTCCCCATCATAGGTATGAACACAGCTATCCCAAAATTGGGTTAAATTGGAGGCAAGGCGCATTGCCAATCTGCTCCAGGATCCTCTTAACCGAAGGCTTCAACGGCAATCGAAACCTCAACTTGAAAACGCAATAAAAAATACAACCTCCCCATTGGAGGGATTACTTAACTATTCTGTTTCCAAAGGAATCCGCATATTCACCGAATCATGGTTTTGATACTTGGCACAGATTTTTGCCAACTCTATTGTCGTCATCGTATTCGGATTTAGATAGTCAGCACCAAACAATGGCCCATAAGGCCGCCTCTGAGGTATCCTCTGGATGCCACTAGCAACCACAACCACAACTTATAGCAGCATTGGCACTGAAGATGATACGGCAGCCAAGTCCATGCGACCAGAAGTTGAAGTCTCCGGTTGGTGACTTGCATGCCGATCAGGCACCTATGTATCATTCATCAAAAACTTACAGTATTGGCTAGCCCCGGGGTCACCACCACTGAATAGAACAATAACCAAAGGCACTGCACCTTTGGTAGGTACTAAGTTAGCAGTGCAAGCTATTGTGGGATGACCTTCATCCACAATCTCGAGATCGGTACCCTCATTATATTGATCTTTAAAGCCGTCTATGCTTCCATGGAAGCCATTCGCCTAATCTTCTTTAACCTACAAAAAGGGGACATAATGGGAAATCTCTAGCTTTTCTTCACTAATGGTAATGAACTTTTCCTTTATCATCTTTCATTCATGTTTTGGCATATGGTTAATTAGCCTAATTAGTTAATAAACTTTTTATCATTAAGAAACTTTGATCATTCACATGACTACAACGACAACCAAACTAATTCACTAGATGTGCATTTATTAAGAAATTGGCATCGGAAAACAAATCAATTGCCAATTGTACAAGCAGGTTTCCTAGTCTTTCTTTTTTGGTCAAAATTTCCTAGTCTTTTTGGTTTTTTTTAATGTCAAAGTTTGCTAGTCAGTTCTAAAGTTTCCTGAAAATTTATATTTTGAAAGCCTATATATAAGGCCATATTTGACTTTTTTCAGAAATTTAAATTCCGAAAGCTATATATATAAGGCCAACTAGACTTTTTTTTAGGGAGAGTTGTGTAAAGAGGAATCGCATAGAGAGTACGCAGCACGCCAGTACGTATGTAGAGTTGTCTTATTCTTTCTCTTGTATGTAGACTTTTTTCGTTTGTAGATCTGTCAACGTTTAACGTCCATAGGGGGATAGTGGGGTCAAATGTGCCATCAATTGGGGTAGGGTTTGGCGTCCCTAATGGGGCAAAGGATGATGCGTCATCTACCGAAATGGGTGTGAGCAAATAGATGAAGTTGGCAACTGCTTTCCCTCTGACTGATCATGAAGCCTAGAAATTTGTTGGAGGATACGCCTAACGTGCACTTTGTAGGATTGAGAAGCATGTCCTATACTTTTGGATCAAACTTAGAAGTCATTCTGTCTTCAATATTGTGAGCCCTTCAATAGAGGAGAGATCTATCTGCAAGGAGAAGGAAAAGAACAATGCTGGGATCTTAGGAACCGGTGTGGTGCCAGCCACAAGCCCTTCAATGCTCAAGTAAGCCGAAGGAGAAAGAGAGTAAGTAATTGGACAAAGTAAGGTTACTAGTGCCAAGTTACTATTACCTGGTGCATTGAGGGCAAGAGCTCTATTATTGGGGTGGGGCACCTTGGGTTGTTATTTTGATGTGGGATTGTGGGCGTCGCCTAAGAGGCAACCATGTGTCCAAGGGAGGTAGTGATACCATAGGTGCCTTCATAATCCAGATCAGCTGGTATTTATAACTCTTTCAAGCTGTTTCTCAAAATAGAAAATAATTACTTATTATTCTATATTGTTGATCAAATATTTAATTACTTAATATAATTTATTTCTTTCCTATTTAATCCATTTAATGCTATTGATTATTTTATTATTCATTATAAGTACTTACATTACTAAATTCTCCTTCAAATTGTTGCTTAATTACTTAAATCTCTATAATCATTTTCTTTATTCCTATTTAATTCTTCATTGGTTAACTTTATTTATGTTCTTAGTTCATTTTAAATCTTCACTATTATTTTTTAAGCATGGTAAAGTGCTTAATTTTCATGACAAATCAAGTTGGTTTACATCTTTAATTATTTTTCAGTTTTTGATAAATAATAAATATAAGAACGTGTACCATGTCATGATGTCCAGTGAATAACGTGAAATAAAGTTACTCATGTATCTCACCATGCAATTTATAAAGTGTAAAATATTGTAGTGAAAATGATAATAAATTACTAGAGGGTGTTTAATTTTCTTTCATTAATTACTCTAGAGTTTGTCAGCTCGCAATATAATAAACTTAAATCATTCAAATGTACTATGCAATGCATTTCCTTCCAATCTTTTGTGTTAAAATAATAGATGATCGACTTTTTATAAAGTTTCATTAAAAATTTCCGTGTATCTATCACAATTTCCGTGGTTTTTATCCAATTTTTATTGATATTGATAGTTTCCCGATATTTCCATCGATATTTCCGTGTTTTTGAACCGCCGATATTTCGGAAACCCTCGATATTTGAGACCTTGCTCCCAACGCCTTCAATTTTTTTTTCCCATCTTCTTCTTCCTTCAGTCCTCCTGCTTCTTCCTCTATCACTCTGCAATTTTTTTCCTCTTCTTCCTCTTTTGTGCATCTCTCTTTTTTTTTTTTTTTTTTTTTTTTTTTTTTTTTTTTTTTTTTTTCTCCATCTCTCTTCTCTTCCTTCTTCTCCTTCTTCCCGCTCTCCCTTGAAGACCAGTCGTTGTCTGGCCTTATCCTTTTCATGGGCTACTATTTCATTGTAGGGGTTTTTTTTTAAGGGAGCTTTAGTTTTAAAACACAATATAGTTTACTAATTTGGAAGATAGCAATACAATTTCATCTGATCAGCATAAGGCCAAAGACCAAAATATAGTACCTAATTTTACAAAAATATCATTAAAAAATATCAAAATTACACACAACGCCACTCCTTCTAAGGCAAGCATACTATGCCACACGTCCACATCCAGCCAACTGCTACCGCTGGCCAGCCATCGCCAGACGCCTGTCGACGGCCACCTGCACCTCTACCGCTGACTACTTGCCGCCGACCGACTGCGACTGCCCCTCACCAACCTGCCATCATATGTAGGGGACCAACTCCGTTGCACTTATTCACCTTTAAAAAAAAAAAATTGTGTCATTAAAGAGACTCAAACTTTGACCCTCAAAGGAGAATGGCTCACTCACAAACCACTACACCAAATTATGAAGATTTCACTATTTTTGAAATTAAAAACATGGATTTAAAGGCTCCACTAAAGAACCCTATCTATTATCATCTAAATAATGCCACCAAGTAATTTTCAGTTGAAGAGAAGCTATCACTCTAATACATTCATAAACGAACTCAAAACACAAAAAAGTAGCCACAGTTCAGATCTCAAAACAATACCGCCGAAATTGAACAAAAAATATCAAGAAAAGTCCATTTCCAAGTAATTCAATCGCATAACATCAAAACTAGACCTCATCAGAATAAAAAACAACACAATAATTAGCATAGGTTCTGAATTACCATAGGAAACGAAGATCTATTAGGTCAAGTCACCAAAATCACAGGAAGAGCCTTTGAGCTTTGCGAATCCGCCGACGTCAATCCTCTGATTGCTTCTGAGGGACCGGAAAACACCTTCTCCGCCAGCAATCTTGACGCATGATGAGACATCGTCGTCATCGATTGCTTCTCCGCCAGAAAAAGAAAGAAGACGCCTTCTCCACTGTCGATCCTCCTATTGATTCTCCGCCGGAAAATGCCTTCTTCTGGCGCTTTGCAGTGACCTTAGCCATGGTCATTGTTGGTATGAGTATGGTCATTAAAATCGTTGGTGGTGGTTGCAACCTCGTGTTCTCTGTTTGGGATTGAATCAAAACTAGAGCGTGATCTAGCTCCTATATAAAATATAAAGGGTAAAAATGTTATTTCAAATACAAATTAAACAAACTCAAAGAGCACCTGATTAGGCCCACTGGCTTTTAACAAAATAAAAGTTATAACTCATCCACCATATCCAAAACAAAAATTTCTCAAAAAAAAAAAAAAAAACAAAACAAAAATAGGTAATGTAATCATATGCTAATTACTAAAGTTTTTTTTTTGTCACTATTTTTTTTTTTTTTTTTTTTTTTTTTTTTTTTTAACATTTAAGACTAAGTTGGAAAATCAGCCCTGGGCTAGAGCCCAACCGAGCCTCTTCGTAGTTCCGCCCTTAATCCCTTACCTTTCTTCTTTCACACTTTCTAATCCAACTTCTTTCATCGTTCTATCTTCTCCTTCTTCTCCTTTCAATCTCGGAATTATCAATCCTTGGTATGTTGTTAGTTCATCTTGCCTTTCTCTGTTTCTCTGTAATCTTATATTCCTAACTCAAATATTCATATCTGAACCGCATTTCCCCTTAGAAAGGTAAATGTTTTGTTTTCTGAAGTTTTCATGTGGGTTTAATTTCAGGAATGGTTTTGGATTTTATTTATGTGTGGGTTTTATTTATGAGACTCAACTGGAAAGCTTCCATCTCTCAACCTTCGATTGAAATCCCTTTCATATCAGAGTTTTTTATATGTGAAGCCCAACCGACGCCGACATTGTTCACATAAATCTGATTGTCTCTTTGACAACCATATGAAAGCCCAACCAACAACGACGTCAACGCCGTCAGTCTGAACCTTCATGTGTTCAAACGATGTTGGCCTAGATCCTGTTATCTTTGTCTTTGGTTTAGTGTTTGAAGAACATTTGTTTTCTGCATATGTAGCTGGACTATGTCTGGAATTTTTTCTTTTGGTTTCTTGTTCTTAAGTTTCTTGGTTTGAATTATTTGGTTAAAGTTTCAACTCTTTATGGAAGGATTATTATATATATATATATATAATATGGGTCTTGACTCATATTTTTTCAGCTTTGATTGTGATTTCAACAAAGAATTGGATGATGGGTATTTTGGTTTGAGTGTTGTAATTTGGTTTTCAGTAAGGGATTTGGATTTCAGCTAAAAATAAAAATAAAAAGGACTTGGAAATTATTATAATTGTGAAAAATATAATACACAAATATAACACAAATAATAATGGAAAGGATTTCTATTTAAAAAAAAGGATAATGAAACGATGTTGGACAGCGCAGTCAAATAAAATAAAATAATAAAATATAAATATAGTTTGATTAGACGTGATGTGGGGCCCACTTTGGAGCAATAGGATGGTCAACACAATTTGTTACGAAATGGTGTTTTAATCGTGACAAAACCCGATAGTTACAACCACAAAAGTCACGGGATCAAAACTTGTAAGTGCACCGTTACTAATGGCTTTAGTCACGAATATTCGTGACTAATACTACCAAAAGTCACGAAAAAAAAAGTGATTGTTGTGTGTTTTTATTGTAGTGAGACCACGTATGTAAAAGCACATACATTCACAGATTTGGTCAAATTATAATCAATAATATTTTTTAGTGGAGATTTATGTGTGCTTGCTGCTGCTGCTGGTGACTGTTGTTTTACTTTACTTTTCGTCAAAAACGTTTTCTTGCTTGTTATTAGAATTTGTGATGAAAGGGACAGCTTTTGTTTTGTGTGGCGCCTCTTGCCATAAAACGTTTTCTTGCTTGTTATTGAGAAGCAAATGTTGTTACACAGACTTGCTAGGTTTGGTTTAAGTAATGACGATAGTTTGGTTTGAGGTGCCTTTAATTTTATTCAGGATGTTTTGTTATGTAATCTTTAGAATAATACTAGTCTTACCATATTTTTTATACCACAATTTTATACCACATGATGTGGCGGCTGATGTGTATATACCACATCATGTAAAATACTAGTTTCTGTTTTTCTAATTTTATTTATTAAAATACACTTTATTCATTTAATTGATATGTCATATGATATGGACATGCCACATCATGTGGTATAGAAATATGGGATAATAATGTGGTAAGTGTAGCATTACTCAATTCTTTAAGTCGGAGGGAGCATGTTTGTTTTTTGTTATAATTCTTTTATTTATTAATAACGATAAAATATAGAAAGGGCTTTTTTTTAGCATAAGGGATCTAATTAAGATGAATGTTTTCGCATTATAGATCTAAGGTGATTTGCTTTTCATATGAAATGCTGAAAGCGAACCTGATACTTTCATTTTTCAATTAAAAAAACAGTGCTGAAATTAAATAAGGTCAGGCATTTTTTGGCAAATTATAATAAACCATTAAGTGTCTCCCAAATCACGTGTAAGAGACACAATAATTTATGGTGAATCCAAGTCTATATAGAAAGAAGATAAAAACCATCATATTAATGAAAAGAGAAGGCGCCAGCTTGGTGTCAATGCTGACATCATCAACTTTCGGGCAATAGCATGAGCTCAATTTGCCTTTGGGCTTGCCTGAATCGATAGCCCCCACCATTTTCCCAGGATGCTCTAGCGCGCTGGAAGAGCCAAACGGCCCAGTCCCTCTTCTGCCAGGGCCAGCCCAAAGAGCTGGAAATTCTCTTAGTATTTCACTCTCAGAAAACTTCAATAATGGTCAAGGCCCGACAAAGAAGAAAATAAGAAGAGCTTGGAAGCTAACACCACTTGACATTTGTAGTAGAGTGGGACCTCAAGTTGCTTAATGCTTCCATGCTCATGCTGACGCGTGGTTGACCTAATAAGGCAGAAAGATGCAATTGTGGATGAGTAGTGATTTTTCACTCCAATTTTATCCACTTACACTCCATTTTATAACTAAAATGATGCTGAGAAAGATTGAGGTCAGTTGATTTTGAGCTTGACCAAATTTCTAACCAATTTTGACCAAATTGTTGCCTATCAGCAATAACCTGATTTTATTATTATTATTTTTTTGAATACAAGTGATAGTGAAAACAACAAGAGGAGGGGGTTTTTCATACTATCAAAGAGACACGAAGGTTCGAACATGAGACTAATGAATTGCAAAGATTTTCAAATGTGCAGCCATCAATAGGAGCCTATAACAACAGGGTATTGCTAAGAAAAGACATGCACCATTGTTGTAAATTTTTAGAACCTTAACATGATTTGCAAGATTCTTTGATATGAGAACGCAGCTTTTCTTTATTTATGAAAAAGATAGTAGGAAACTTATTAAATTACATCTGTATGATATGGATGATGGAAAAATCATCACAACGCCCTTCTCAATCCCAATCCACACATCCCTAAATTCACAATTCAAAGCATGTCAAGCTAGGAGTAGTGTGAGCAACTCATAACCTGTATGCATGCCTATATAATTACACCCCACACATTCTGAGTCCCAAACCCAAAACTATCTAACAATTACAAACAATGGAGCTCAAGAAGTAACCAAATGCAAGTGACAGCCATGGAATGAAGTGGAGAGATTTCGTGCCTGCTGGTGCTTCCTTGTAGAAAAACTCTAGCAGTCCAACTAGAGTGAACATGTCAGCAATTCCAAAGATAGCATATTGGAAGGAATGCCAAAAGAGACTTATGGGCTTTGTTATGTGCTTGTGGACTTGGCTTTTTCTCTTCACTTCAACAATGCAAGCCAAAAGAGACTTATGGGCTTTGTTATGTGCTTGTGGACTTAGTTTTTTATCTTCACTTCAACAATGCCGGCTACAGCCATGAAATTGTAGATAGGACTAGTCCAACACCGATGCATTGAAGCTGCATGTTGCCTGCAGGATGGTTTGTGATCTTTATAGCGAAAGGAATGAAGAAGAACAAGTAGATTGGGATGAGCATGGACATGAAAAGGAGAGGGATGACAGGAATTGATGGCCCCGGAAACTCAAAAGAGCCCATATAGCGGTTCATGGCATTCCCTTGTTGGACTGAGAATGTTTGGAGTTGTGCTAAACAAGTGTTCATTAATTATGATGGTGCTGAACAGAATGGGCAACATTCTTGTTAGGACCTTGACTTCTTCCACTTGTGTTACTGTGCAAACCACCCATTGTTGGGGCTCGGTGTCTTTGCCAAGTATGGCTGCTTCGTCTAGAAACCTGGTCAAAATTAATAGGCATATGCAGTAATTAATTACCTCATCTCTGTGAAATTTTGTTTAGTACTGTAAGCTACAATGTGACAAGCATTTTCCAAAAGGTGCAGTGATCTGCTTAATTGGTACCCTTTGAAGTCAAAAACTTTTATTAAAAGCTTCCAAAAACTCCACATCCTTTTTCACCCCTCAAATTAACAAACATATATATCATGGTCAACACGTCAACTTCAAAAGGGAAACCCTCCCACGTTAACAGAAACTTTGATAGAAACTTGTCATTGTATTCTCAAGGTGCTTCTTGATTTTCTGTTGAAGAATCTTGGCATGCCGTTTGGTGAGTCTTGCACTACTACAAAAAAGGCCAAAGACGACGGGAATTCACCGTCGTGTATTCGGTTTTCAAACCGTCGTGAAATCGACCGACATCTATTTGGGTGTCAAACTACGACGGCTTTTCACCGTCGTTGTTTATCCATAACGACGACGGTTTTTAAAGAAAATCGTCGTTGTTTAGAGGTAAAGATCGTTAATTATATGAGGAAAGACGACTGTTTTTAATAAAACTGTCGTGTATTGTATGTAAAGATGACGATTTTTTATAAAAACCGTCGTGGATTGTTTATAAAGACGTCATCTTTACGTACAATAGACGACGGTTTTTTTATAAAAAGCGTCATCTTTATGTACAATCGACGACGGTTTTTTTTTATAAAAAGCGTCATCTTTACGTACAATACACGACGGTTTTTTTTATATAAAAAGCGTCATTTTGACATATATAGACGACGGTTTTTTTAATAAAAAGCGTCATTTTTACATACAATAGAGGACGGTTTTTTTTATAAAAAGCGTCGTCTTTACATACAATAGAGGACAGTATTTTTATAAAAAGCGTCGTCTTTACTTACAATAAACGACGGTATTTTATAAAAAGCGTCGTCTTTACTTACAATAGACGACGGTATTTTTTATAAAAAGCGTCATCTTTACATACAATAGACGACGGTTTTTATAAAAGACGTCATCTTTATGTACAATAATGTTTTTTTGATTTCCTATGATGCTATACAATGATTTTAACTAGAAAACCAACCATAATGCTTTATTAATGAATATATAATAGTTTCTTTCATAAAACTTGAAGATTCAATAGTTATTACATAGTTAACCAATCTTTAATATACAACAAACATAATTCCTAACAAGACCTACGTACTCCTAATCCAAGCATTCCTCATCCAAACATACAAATGATGCACAACTGAAGTCTCCTCCATCATCCCTGTAAATAAATCAAAATGACAAAGAGAGAAAAAAAGAAGAAGCTAAGATTATAAACATAAAAAATTAGGTGGAAGAGAAATTTTACCATTGGTCTATATTTCCATAGAAAACTTGTAAAATGAGCATAAAAAAGACCATCAAGAACCTGCAAATTTTCAACAACAAAAAACATACGACTCACATAGAAAACCTACAAAAGAAAAAGTTATAAATCTGCAAGTTTCCTCCTCATCTCCTGATAACCAAATCAGAAAATCTAAAAAGAAACTAGAAAAAAAATGTAAACAAATAAGACAAATCAAGATAGACAAAATCTGAAATTAGGGAGACAAAGAACATACCAAAAACGCAAAGAGACTAAGACCTCAACCAGCTTTGATTCTCAAATACAAAATATCCCTCTACATCTTATGGATTTGCTAAGACCTCAATCTCTCAACTCCTTCATTGATATCGATTTTTTGATGATTTTGTAAAGAGTTTCATGAGGGTGTTTTAGAGAGTGCAAGAGGGTTTCAAGGAGGGAGAGATAAGGTTTTCAGAGACGGGAGAAAATCTGAAAATTTGTCGAGCGCGAATTCACTTAAGTATACTTTTTTTAGCGTGTTTTAAAAGACGACGCTTGTTAATGAGAGATAAGATTTTCAAAGACGGGTGAAAATTTGAAAATTTGTCGAGCGTGAATTCACTTAAGCGGCCATTTTTTAGCGTGTTTTAAAAGACGACGCCTTTTTTTAAAAAAAATTGTCATCTTTACATATAATAGACGACGGTTTTTTTATAAAAAGCGTCATCTTTACATATAATAGACGACGGTTTTTATAAAAAGCGTCATCTTTACATACAATAGACGACGGGTTTTTATAAAAAGCGTCATCTTTACGTACAATAGACGACGGTTTTATAAAAAGCGTCATCTTTACATACAATAGACGATTTTTTACCGCTACACTCCTTGACCCTATATGAATACAATGATTGAATTTGATCTTCAATTTAAAATATTTACACTAGTGGATACCACAAAATCTTATGTTATATTTAACGAAAGTATAAATAAACTCTTAATTGTTAGTGAATATTTTTTTTTATGGCATACGCATTTTAAGAAACTAGTTTCAACGATCCAACCGTCAAAATTGTTTGTTTATACTTCGAGATCATTTACGCCAAAAATCGGAAAAAATAAACATTCAGAGATCAAGTAATGGGACAAAAAAATTCGACGGTTATAAATGAAAAATCATGATTTAACGGTTATTTTAACTCCGATTTTGATGATTTTTTACCACTACACTCCTTGACCCTATATGAATACAATGACTGAATTTGATCTTCAATTTAAAATATTTACACTAGTGGATACCACAAAATCTTATGTTATATTTAACGAAAGTATAGATAAACTCTTAATTGTTAGACGACGGTTTTTTTTATAAAAAGCGTCATCTTTACGTACAATAGACGACGGTTTTTTTTTATAAAAAGCGTAATCTTTACTTACAATAGACGACGGTTTTTTTTAAAAAAAACGTCATCTTTACATACAATAAACGACGGTTTTTTAAAAAGCGTCATCTTTACAGACAATAGACGACGGTTTTTATAAAAAGCGTCATCTTTACATATAATAGACAACTTTTTTTTATATAAAAGCATCATCTTTACATACAATAGACGACGGTTTTTATAAAAAGCGTCATCTTTACATACAATAGACGACGATTTATAAAAAGAGTCATCTTTACATACAATAGACGACGGTTTTTATAAAAAGCGTCATCTTCACATTCGATAGACGACGGTTTTTATAAAAAGCGTCATCTTTACATATAATAGACGACGGTTTTCATAAAAAGCGTCATCTTTACAATAGACATTTTATTTTATAATAAGGATCTTTACATAAATAGACATTTTTTTTTATAAAAAGCGTCATCTTTACATACAATAGACGACGGTTTTTATAAAAAGCGTCATCTTTACATATAATAGACGACGATTTTTATAAAAAGCGTCATCTTTACTTACAATAGACGACGGTTTTTATAAAAAAGCGTCATCTTTACATATAATAGACGACCTTTTTTTTATTTATAAAAAGCGTCATCTTTACATATAGTAGACAACTTTTTTTATAAAAAGCATCATCTTTACATACAATAGACGACGGTTTTTATAAAAAGCGTCATCTTTACGTACAATAGACGACGACTTATAAAAAGAGTCATCTTTACATACAATAGACGACGGTTTTTATAAAAAGCGTCATCTTTACATACGATAGACGACGATTTTTATAAAAAGCGTCATCTTTACATATAGTAGACGACGGTTTTTATAAAAAGCGTCATCTTTACATATAATAGACGACGGTTTTTTTTTATAAAAAGCGTCGTCTTTACATACAATAGACGACGGTTTTTATCAAAACAACCACGTCTTTACCAAAAAAATGACACTTGATTTTTAAAAGACGACGCTTGTGATACCTGCTGTCGTTGTTTTTTGGTCAGATTTTAACTCTGAACAAAACCTTTTTAATAAGATGATGCTTTTTTATTTGTGTGCGTCGTTATAAAAAAATATTCAACAGTACCTCCGGTTTTTAGTTGTTTAAGTCACTTATTCACGACGGTTTTTTGTTATCGTCGTCTTTTTAAATACAACGACGGTTTTTTCTTCTACCGTCGTCTTTTTCTGGTCGTCTTTTTCACTTTTTGTAGTAGTGTTGTTTGAATATATTTGGCATGCATTAATGTGAGTTTATTGGACATTATTGGTGAACTTTAAGCATGAGTTAATGTAATGTCTCACCTGAACTGATCAGTGTGTGCAATTTTTTCTTCAGTATAATTTGACTCTTTTTATTGATCTCATAAAGTTCTTGAGGGCTCCCTGGCTGTGGCAAACGTCTATTTTTTATGGCAACGACGACAACCTGACAAATCATTTAAACAGCATAGGCATCTTAGTAATTAATCAAGTGTGTGTGGTAATTGTGTTTGCACATGTAATTAAGTTTGAGAGAGTTTGATTAGAGAGAGAGACCTGAATGATCTTTATTCATGTGATTAATTGCAAGTGGACAATATTGCTCAAATTAATATTGTGGTAAATAAAGTATTGTTCCAACAAGGATCAAGTTAATCTATTAAATACTAGAGTGATTTATTTCTAATTATATTTGAATTAAATAATAAGAGAATTATGATGATTAAAATCTAAATAAGAAAGTAAAATAAGGGTAAGTAAATAATGTAAAAGATGAAACCAGGGATGATAAAGCACTAGGACACCGATTCCACCTAGTTAATCCCACCCAAATCCTTCTAGTTTGTTAATCCTAATTTACCTAACGTGTTGATAATTGTTTTCCCTTACCTCACCAATACTCTCTTCCGAGTTGTATTAGTTATGTTCTTTACCGTCAACCTACTTTATTGTTAGTTATGGATTTAGATGGCTAAGAACCCATAAGATTTGTGGAAAACATTAAAGACTACACAAACCATAACCTAATCTTCCGAGTTAACCTACCTGTCCTTTGGTATTCATTCATACACATTTTCTACTTTCTGCTTGGTGGCTCTCATGGCACTATTTGTTGTCGCTTTTGCCATGTTCTTTGGCAACTCTAGTGCTGATCTTGACTTGCTTCAAGACATTTGTGTTGTCGACCTCGCTGCTGTTACACTTCTTGAACTTTTTTCTTCTTCTTCGTCAACCCCTTCATCTTTGTTTCTAATGTTTCAGTATTAGTGCTAGAAATGAACACATAAATTCACGTAAAAAGATCTAAAGGAGCATCCAACTCTTTCTTTTTCTCCTCAATTTCTTCAAAGTTAACCCTGTTTATTTTCCCTTTAGTAACTGTTTCTGGAGTTTCAAGTTGAATGATTTGTAGAAAGATTGTTTGATGTTTCTTTCTTTTCTTAAGATTATAATTGTTGCAACTTGCAACTATGTCAATATTCTAGTTGGCTATGGTTACCTTTTCCTTAATTTAATTTTGTTGTTTTATCTTACTTTTACTTTTCACTATAATTTTGTTAAGCTTAGTAATAATGACCTTATTTGGCCCCATCTAAAACACTTGAAGCTGATTAAGAAAACCCAATTCATGATTTTTGGAAATTAAGTAGAGAATTTAGTAGAAGTTTTGCTTGATCCTAAGTGAATTGTGAAGAATAAACAAGGGTGAAAGTCAATGGATTAGTCTGTAAGGATGCAAAAAATGCAACAATAAAGGACTTTTTTACCGCTAGCCTAGCCAAGTCGCCTCACCAACAACATCTTTGACTCATTGGTGACTGGAACCAATATGCTCAACGTCCCCGGCCTCAACACCCTCGGCGTCTAGCCAAGTCGCCTCACCAACAACATCTTTGACTCATTGGTGACTGGAACCAATATGCTCAACGTCCCCGGCCTCAACACCCTCGGCGTCTCACTGGCTCAAATCAACTATGCCCACCTCACAAGCACCCGAAGCTACATAAATTGTGTATGTGCTTGAAGGTGAATTGGAAGTTAGATTCATAACCACAACAAACAAGCTCATCTCTAAGACCATTAAAAAAGGTGAAGTCTTTGTGTTCCCAAAAAGGTTGGTTCACGTCCAGAAGAATAATGGGAAAGTGCCTACTGCTATGATAATGGATTTAACTCTCAGCTGCAAGGTACCTTGAACATTTCTCTCACATTATTTTGTTAGAAATATGCCCTAAAGCCAAACAAATAATGTTGGTTTTTGGATATTTCACAATCATTAATGGGCAAGATCGTTGTTTTCAACCATGATATTTGGTATATTATCATAACAGTAAAACAAGTCTTTGGAATATGAAATAATATGACATATATGCAATGAGATTGGATATATGGAGACCTCTCATACTTCCAGCTTATTTCCTAAATGTTCCCAGTCGTAAGATTATCAATTGGGCTTTGATCATCCACAAAAACCGATACACACTATATTCGCTCAATTGGGAGAATGACTAGTCTCAAGTCATTACATGTAGAAACACTAAGATAAGTGTGTAGGTTCTTATAGGGACAAGTACATTGAACGCGATCAAACAACCACGAGTTCTAGAATGGAATTTTTTACTCACATGTCAAACTAGAACTCATAAATTTCAATGGTACAAACTAATCCTTAGACCAAAGATACCACAGTTGTCTTGTGACTATGTTGTTTGTCTTTGAGGCACTATACAGTTATGTTATAAAAGACATAACCAGAAGGTGTTTATCGGGACTCTCAACAAAGTCATGGAGGCAAATGAATGTACAACAAGAGATCTCTACTCTCAATATAAAGAGAGAATACTCATAGGATATGATTGATCAAATCTTTGCGCAAAGTAGTGAATAAGATTTGAAAGAAGAAATCTTCAAATTTTACCAGGATAATTATATAAGGAATAATTCACATTAAGATATTTGACATAAGATTCCATGATTTAATAATGTGAACAAGGAGTATTGTACAAGAGAATGATTCAATTGCACAGTCATTCCAATTTGAATAGGTTCTTCACTATATCATATTTACCTCGGATAAACATGATATGCTGCTAGGCATCAACCATGGTTTGTGGGAGTCATGAAATGTTCAATCATAATTGACCTTCACTAATAGGAAGAATTAAATAGTGAGATTTAATTCACAAGTCAACTCAGAGGAGTTGAGTCAACCCACTATCTTGCTAAAAGGAACCTATGACACCAAGAAATGTGATTAGAGGAACAAAGGAAGAGAAAAAAAGTCTGAGGTCAAAAGTCAATGGTCAATTGTCAAAAGTCAAAGTCCAAATGTTTGACCAAGTCAAATAGTGAGACTAATTGTAATTTAATGGTGAAGTTATAATTTATAATTAAGAGTTAATTATGTAATTAACTTTGACAATTAGAATTGGATTGAGCTTTAATTCAATTAAAGATAAAAGGGCAAAATGCCCAAATACCTATTGGGCCCAAGAATAAGTGTTGTATGATAACGCATATTCATGAGACCCAAAAGAAAGCCCATAAACCCATGGCCAAACAAGGAGGGAGAGAGTCTTTCCTCACTTGTGTGTCTTTTCCTATTTAAGCCACACTATGACATTTCCAAGCTAGGATTTTTGACCTCCATAACTTTGAAGTGTAGATGTTGTAGGTGAGATTTTTGTCCCTTCATTTTTTACCAAAAATTGGTCCAATCAAGAGTGAGTCTAGCACCTCAAACCTCTTGGTTGAACTTCTCTCCATCTCTCTTTGCATTTTGGTGTAGTGAACTAGAGGGCTCCTATTTTGGTGCCTCTTGGTTGAAGAACTTTCACAACATCAAGGAGGATTGAAGGCCTTTCCACAAGGTGATCATTCTTGATTTTTCCAAGAAAATGCTACAAGGGTAAACACTCATCCTTTCTTCCCTTTTTATTTTGTGCACAAAGAGATTAGATCCAAAGATACTTGGGGTAAATGAAATAGGATTAGCTAATCAACAAGATTAAACAAAATGATTCTGCCATTATAAATGTTTTTTTATGTATATGTTGTTGCTAAAATTCATTTTAAAATCCATGAGATGCATGTATTCGCCACCACATCAACCATGCCAGATCACGTATTGACCCAGAGATTCACCAAGGAGGTTAAGAAAATCAAGTCAAGGCTTGCTCCCAACGCCTAGAGTTTTTTAATTTCTATGTGTTTTGTGTCAGTTTTACACTTTGATGGGATTGTGCCATAGTTCATATTCATAAGAAGGCATTGTATTTTCTTTCTTTCATAGTCCAAATTTGTTTGCATGCTTTAGTTGATTTGGTGGTTCTTGCAAAATTGTTTATATGTTGTAATTGTGTTTTTTGTTCTTTTAGTAGTTCCTAATAATACACTTAATTCTTCAAAAAGCTGTCTCGATGAGTTACCTAATTTGAAATGGTAACCTTAGTCTTGGTTTATTTCGTCCACTTTCTAACATGAAATTCACCAACTTTTATGAATTATTTTCAAATTTCTGTTCAGTTAACCCAGTTCTTATTCTTCTAGCATGCAAAGACTAGTCCCCTCTGTATTAAAAAAAAATTTAACTTTTTTCGGAAATTGAAATTATGCAAAAATAACTGTTACTTCTTAAGGGATCCAAGCACCAAGCTATAAATAAATTTTTGTATGTTCCGGGTAAGACACACCAACCCCAAAAAATAATTGAAAAGCCCATCCAATTCAAAATATTTTAAGGACACATACAATAATAGAGAGAATAATTAGTAGAGTTGGGAGAGATTAGATGGAGAATATATTTTCTTTAAGGAAATATGACACAAAGAGGACCACTCAATTCTCATCACAACAAACGATGAAATAACAAGATGATTCAATATGTTGTTGGATATTTGTGTTTACAAATTTTGTGGGAATGATTTAAGGAACAAGTGTTTAAGAAGGAATGGTAATGAGAGGATGAAAGATGCTTCAAGGTGTGTATGAATCTATCTTTCATAGTGTATTTGCCCTTACAACTTGTGTCCAAGGAGGTTAAGCAAATAAGCAATGTCGATTCAATGAAGCTTGGCCTAAACTATATGTTGTCAGTGTCTTGCACAACCAAAGACAACTCCAAAGACACTTTAGAATGGTAACAAGGATACTTTAGAGGCCAAATTTGCAGAAAATAACCTCTATAGGTTTTACTTTGTAAAACTAGATGGAGAATAGTTGGAATTGAACTTTGATCTTTCTTAGATCTTTCCTATATCTCTTGAATATAATTTCATGTAATTGTTCGAGTATAATCATCTATATTTATAGAGGAATTGATATCTTTTCTAAATTGGTTTAACTCATAATCCAGAAAATATACAACTCTTGAATTGTACCTATTTATCAAGAGGGTACAACTTCAATAAGGACATTTGTCTTCATGAAAGAAAGTATATTTATGTTTAAATCATGTATATGATGAATGTGTATTTATGTTTAAATGATGTATATGAAGAGTTTCTAAGGATCATATACGTGATTCAAACACTTAGGCATCAAGAGGCACACAACATAATTGAACATGTGCTTCAAAATCGCACCTTCTATATTAACCGACAGGTTGTTTTTCCTCAATGACCGGTCACTTCATTTGTAATGCAGTTAAATATGTATGAAATGGGAACATCACATTTGTATTAACCTTTACTTTCAAGCAGCAACGTATCCCCTCGTTTGTGATTCCGCATGTTGGAATCACCAAGGACTGCAGTCCATTTTTTTGTACATAGGTTAAGTATGTCAAGGAAATCCTTCCATTCTTCAAGTTGTAATCACAAGTTACCAAACACAAACAGTAACAATAGAAATAGTTTACCATGGATAAGCAACAAACCACTTTACAACTACCACATTTACATGACTCATAGTTGATCTAGTTATTAGTCAAGATATTTTGCTAACTCCACTCCCACAAGTTCCTTTTTCATCCTTATGAAAAGAAAATCCAAGGTATTCTATAATCTACAGATTAATCACTTCCAATAAATTTTAGATTCATACATTAAGCTAAAATATGATTATTATACAGTCGTTGAGTGGAATGATAACTCGCAAGTGCATGAGCCAATTAAATAATATAGCACGTGCGAGGTTGTTCCTACGAGGATTGAGAAGTTCAAAGTAGTTATGAACTTTGATTACCCAATTCAAAAACAATGAGTTATAGCTAAAGCAAACATAATTTTAAAACAAGATTTTAAAATGTTTTGAGAGGTTTGAGTTGAGTGCATGAAATGAAAATAACATAAAACTAAATAAGCAAACAAAGAAGGGCAAGGCATAAACAATGATTTTTGGGGTTAAAATAGTTTTAAACAACTAGGTAATCAAACTCCATCAAACACAACTTAACTAGTTCATGAGTTTGGGGTACCCATGTAAGTTTCAATTTCATCATATTGACGGATCCCTTAAGATTCAAAAACTCTATGAGTTTGAGGTTTCCATCTGGGTCTTATCAATCCCTTTGACAATGGCATTCCCCTAATCCGTCAAAGTCACTTCCTCATCTACCTTGATGAGCTATGCATCAGCAAACTCTAGCCATATCGTCTTTGTATACATTGTCTCCTTCTCTCCAGTACCTTTGTATTTCTTGTGGCCAAAAGCAATGTTTTAAATAGTGCTTGCATCACAAGCTATATTGCAAGCCATGTTGTGTCACGATCCTGAATTTCTACATAGCTGCCAACCATGGCGATGAGCCTATATAGCGAACGCTATCATGTGGACAATCTTCGAGATGCAGACGACGAGGTGACACTGTGAAGAGGACAAGGAAGAAGACTCACAAAGAAGATGACATAGAGTTTTGGTTCTGCCTTAATATGGGCCAGTAAAGCACGACAAAACTCTTTCGTCCATACTTATGGGCCATATAACAAAACCATTTTTGCCCTTCGCCCATGTCCATTAAATGTTAATATTTTTTTAATTACTTATAAAGAGTTACAATATGAGTTTTTATTGTATATAACTATAATATTTATATTCCCGAAAAGCGTACATGGCAACGTGTTGATGCTTACGTGACCCAATAACTTACATAATTTGTGATGTGATATGTGATCACGATTTAAAACATTGTCTTGGAATGATGAGGTCAAAAGGTTTCTCAGGGCCATTAATTAGCGTCAACAACACTCCACGCTGTTCAACGATCGCAGGTTGTCTTGGACATACTGGATCAATTATCATCTTATTTATTATCTTTAAATTCATATTTCCTATTGTTCCGCTAACAGTGAGGACATAACAAGTAGCAAGAAGGCATTATATGTTATTAGGCATTGATCATAACTGCTTTTGTGCATCGTAGCTAAAACAGATTAGTGTCTTACCTGCCCAAGAATGAATTGTATTAAAGCTTCAAATTTAATACCTTTAAGCACAATTCCTTGAATATTTGGAAAACGAGGATTATCCCATCCATTAACCTTCTCATTTTCAACGAACCACAAAAGCGTGCGCTTACTAAGAAGTGTATAAACCATGTTCAACCAACTAAATTCATATATATGCACTTTTCGCAGTCCCATATCCTCTTCCCATGATGAGGAATTGGATTGCAATGATGATAAACTACGTCCTGAAGAGATTTGTTTGGATCCTACATACCTAGCTTCCCATGGACACAACATTGCAGACTTCTATCATAATCAGCAATAATTTCCTTTCATATTTTTGGATTCTCCTCTACATTGTTGTTTCTACATTTTGATTCAATGACATCCATCATTTCCTTCTGCATCTCCTTACGTGGTGTATCATCAACATATGCTTTACCTTGCTGAATCAAATTCTTAGCCATTCCCATCAACTGAGGGAAGTAATCTGAAGTATAGGTAACCATTTCATATTTGATATCCAAAGTCTAAAGATTGTCCACAAACTCATTGCTCTCTTTAGCAAGATTTGTATCAGCAAATTGCACAATAAGTTGACCCTTATACCTTTGAGAAAAATACAAATATGAAATATAGGTAACCATTTCATATTTGATATCCGAAGTCTATAGATTGTCCACAAACTCATTGCTCTCTTTAGCAAGATTTGTATCAGCAAATTGCACAATAAGTTGACCCTTATACCTTTGAGAAAAATACAAATTCAACAAAGCTACTTTTGAGTGCTTAACATGAAGAAAGCCACTAGGTTTAGGCGCAAATCTTAGTCGAACCTTTCCTATCTCAACTTTAGGGAGATATACTTCAAATGTTGGTCTGATTCCTGCTTTACCTTTCTCATATACATCTCTATTTACAGTCTTTTGATTGTTGATTCACTTGAGTGCCTTTTATTTAGTTGATGTTGGATTTCCTAAGCATCTTTTCCTAACGAAGGTAGCTGTGACTTCATTCAGGGCATCATCATATTCCGCTAATAGTACATCGAATAACTGACAAAGGTTTTTGTACTTTTCTGACTTCCACAAACTTCCCCATCTTTGCCCAGTTTTTGCAAACCAGAGAGTTTTAATTAAGGGTATCTAAACAACACTTCCATTTATGTCATATGAATGTTTACATAAAGAAATTTCAGTAATTCATAGTTTGAGATCTATCCTTCAATTTGTAATTCTTCATATAACCATGCCAAATAAAGATAAGTGATAGGCTTTTTAGTACCTGCGCAAACAGGGTTAAAACTCCTACAAAACTTGCAAGAATGACAAGGTTATTGTAGTATAAATGATTCAAGCAAGGTCGTTCTCCGCAGGGATTATTAAATAACTCGTAGCAACCAAATTCTAATTAATTATTGCAAAAGAGAAAGTTGAGATGTTTGATTTGAAGACCTTAAATTAAAAGGAATTTAACTAATAAAAATAAGGCAATATGCAAAATTAAAGCTAAGAGCAAGAGAAGAAGTTGTGTTTTTAGAAATCAAATTAATAAAGCACTAGGGATCCGCCGTCACCTTAACAATTCTATATAGTTCCCCCAATTACTTATGACCTATACATGCATATTTCGAAGGTTAGGTATTCCTAATATATGCCTACTTGGACCCCCAACATAGAGCGTATATCACACATGCAATCCGTCTGTGGTATTCAGATCAAATCTAAACATACATGACTCATTAAGTTCTGTGAAACCTTTTGAAAAACCATGCAACCCTTAAGACGTGGTATTCATCATAAGTGAACTTGCACATATTAATCACAAGAAGCCTTCGTCAATTTCAGGGACCGACCTCCGACCAAAACTGCATCAAATTACTTTTCTAAACATCCTAATGGTGATCAAGCATCAAGACACTTAGATAGTTTAACCCAGTGATGAATAATTCGAAAACCTGCATGCATATAATCATAAGCAAATTGGACAGAAACTACATATTCTTGCTAAGGCTCGTGGCCTCACCCTAGCAAAAGAGAGTTAGTTACGCATGTTCACAATTGAAATCCAAGAAAATATCATTAAGAAGAATAAGAATGAAAACACCTGAAAGTCGCGAAAATCCAAAACCCTAGCAATTGCTCCAAAAGCCAAAAAGAAGTAAAAAGGGAGTCGTCTAAATTGCTGTGAAAAGGAGCTTAAATACCTCCTAAAACCTAGCTACCCAATCCCCACAAGGAAACTAAGTTAAAATAAAATAAGACTAGGAAATAAAGTCCAAATTGGATTAGGAGAATCTGCCAATAATCTGGTCAGCCACGTTTTGGTCTCAAATCTCCTCCAAATCTGGCCCAAGATAGCTCGTTTTAAAGATAAAAATATTCCGAACACTTCTCCAGAAGGCCATGAACCCATCCGAGGTCATCTTGGGCTCCAAAAACGCAATACAAGCCCAAAACGTCACTATTCCAGCACAGTGCACTGCTCCTTCATTTATTCACCAGGAAATCATCGCTTGGTGGAAAAGTCTGATATTTTGATACGATCAAGCTAAGTGGCTCACGAACGTCCTCCAACTGGAATTACTCCAAAATTCGTCCATTTGATTATGTTTTGCTCCAGAGGAAGTCGAAAGTCCTATATTGGAAATATAATTCAAAGTATCAAAATTCTTCCAAAATATTAACCAAAATATACTAAGAATGAGGCTAAATATATAATATAAAATCGACTCATCAAAATACCCCCAAACTTAGCTTTTTGCTTGTCCTCAAGCAAAACAAGACTCAAACAAAAATAAAAGCTTAACAAACTAAACATTTGGCTATCACTTTAACCAGAACAAAATTTCCACCTTCAAGTTGCAATCCATAGCAAATTTTAAAAACTAGAACATCTGTTCAATAGATTCAACTAATCCCACCACAGAGTCTAAGCTATTTAGAATCAATTAGAAAAAATTCACAAACTTCCTTCGGTGTAAAGTGAACCATCATAGTTAAGGAAACTCGACTAAAACCTTTATCTCTCATCCTTTTTATTCAAACTTCACACACTTCACACATTTTTTCTTTTTTTCTTTTCAGTAACAGTAGCGGTTGTGCAATGTTGGTTCCCTTAAGCTTTCGATCCACCCCATGTAGCGAGCTTTAAGTCAATGACTCCCAAACCACTAAGGCTTTAGGGCACTAGGTGTAGAACACCCCTAAAGACTTATTAACTCAAGCTGGAAAGGCTACGAAACCAACTAACCACCCTGCCTCATGCCAAAACTCTACCGTTTGTCTCGAGAATCACTGCTGATTAGGCAGGACTGGCCCGGTTACTAGCAAAGCTTCGGGTGAGGCAATTATTACTTTATAACACATACTAACTTTATTTTTATGAAGAACAAAAATTAAAACACACTTAGACAAAAAGTAAGTATTTCAATCTCACTCCCCAAAACCATGTTGGTGTGATGTGCAAATTTCAAAGTATAATTCATGAATTAGTGTCTAAGCAACAATAAACAGAAAAGACTCTACTGTGGGATTGATTTTCACCATGTCCATTCGTTCTAATGTTTAAAATAATTTATGGATATGAACTTAAAAACGAAAATTTTAAACAAGACCCAACAAATTAAAAATATAAATTTCTTTATTTTCCCACCCCCAAACTTAAATCACACGTTGTCCTCAAGGTGTGGAAAATAAATAGATGTGACAACAAAAATAAAGAAAATACCCTAAGAGAGAAAAATACATAAATAAATAAATAAAAATTAAAAAGAAATAAAGAAATAAAAACAATAAGAACAAAAAACAAGAAAACGAACACACCTGGGAGGTTTCGAACGCAGGACCAGTAGCTGGGAATTGCCGAGCGCACTGACCAACACGGACAAGGGCAGACTTGTGTCAAGTCCAAGCAATTTCGACAACATAATTGGTGTAGCCGCAGCGGGTGTCATGTGGACAGATCTAATTGCATCTCTGTTGGTTGCGAGAAAACTGGAGGTTGTAGACCCATTCATCTCAACGCTCTCACTTCTTCAGTTCGCTCAGAAAACGCAGGTTTGCGCTCTCGCCCTTCTTCATTTTTCTCAAGAACGCAAGGGCCTTATCTCTCTGTGGGGTGGAATTATCTGATGCACTTGAATCTCTATATGTTTTTTTTTGAATTTCTTGACTCCTCAATTTCAGATATATCTCCATCCATGTCACCAGATGCTAACCTGTTCCAAGATGAAAGCAAGTTGAATCCGAACCAGAGTCCATTCTCCACCAGTAAGGACCCCAGATCGGTGCATCTTGTAGGTATGATTTCGAACCCTAGAATATAAATTACGCCATCTGTTTGATTCCCAACCCAAATTGGAAATGACACCAGCTATGGGATGCTCCACTTGAATTGTCAAAGAATTGGAATCCCATGTGGCCAAGCTTGAAGTTGAGATTGGTGACTTCAAAAAGCTGCTGGAGAAGAACGTTGTCTAATGGGATTTCGTCCAAAAAGAACATTGAGTCACCCAAGAACCACTTGACCACTAATCTTGCAAGGATGATTTCAAGATCCAATATCCATTCGAAGGTAAGATTAATTCCAGAATTTGTTTTGGGTCCTGATTTGGGAGCTGTGGTTGATGTATAGATGAGTGTGTATAATTTCGACATGTGCACAGTGTAGGAAAGTTGCAGATCCAAGAGACGGCAGTCAGCACACAAGCTCAAAGGACAAAACAGCACAAAGCCCTGAGGACCCCCAATCCGTGCATCTCATAGGTATAATTTCGAATCCCTGCAAATTTGTGTTGTTGGAAATTTGGTAGACTTGCTGCTGGGTGCAGGATTCCAGCCTAGGATTTTTCTGCATTTGATGTGTGCTGCTGAATGTTGTGTCGGTCCCTGTGTAGACTTGCTGCTGGGTGCAGGATTCCAGCCTAGGATTTTTCTGCATTTGATGTGTGCTGCTGAATGTTGTGTCTTTCCCAGTGTAGACTTGCTGCTGGGTGCAGGATTCCAGCATAGGATTTGTCTGCTTTTGATGTTGGCTGCTGATTGTTGTATCCTGCATTGAATCAATGATGTGTTATGAGTAGAAAGAGAATAAAAACATCTAGTTAAAGAAATTTTTTTTTTTTTTTTTTTTTTTTTTTTTTTTTTTTGAATTAAAAGGAGTAAAGAGTATAGAAAAATTGGGTTGCCTCCCAATGAGCGCTTTATTTTAAGTCTGTAGCTAGACTTTGCAGAAGCCTGGTGGTCAAATCACTGGTTCCTTCAGAGTCAGTGACTCGCGTGCAATATCGAAGGGTGACTCCAAATATGGTTTCAGCCTGTGACCGTTCACTTTGAATGTGTTGCCATTAATTTCACTTGTAATATCAACCGCCCCATGAGGATAAACCTTAGTAACCAAATATGGGCCATTCCAACGAGACTTTAACTTCCCTGGAAACAACTTCAACCTTGAACTGAATAACAAAACTTTTTGCCCTGGATGAAAATTCTTTCTGAGAATCTGATTGTCATGAAATGCCTTGGTTTTTTCTTTGTAAATGCGCGAGCTCTCATAAGCATCATTACGAATTTCCTCAAGCTCATTAATCTGCAATTTACGTTTTTCTCCAGCAGAATCATAAGAAAAATTCAACTCTTTAATAGCCCAAAATGCCTTATGCTCTAGCTCCATAGGTAAATGACAAGCCTTACCATAAACCAGCCGAAATGGGGACATCCCAATTGGGCCTTTAAATGCTGTTCTGTACGCCCAGAGAGCATCACTCAATTTCAAACTCCAGTCTTTTCGAGTCGAGCTAACTGTTTTTTCAAGAATTCGCTTGATTTCTCTATTTGAAACTTCAACCTGTCCTGATGTTTGTGGATGATAAGGAGTAGCAACACGATGGGTGATCCCATACTTAGCTAGCAACGTAGCAAACGATCTATTGACAAAGTGCTTACCCCCATCACTTAGAATGACACGCGGTGTTCCAAATCGTGGAAAAATTACCCCCTGGAGGAATTTCAGAACAACTGATCCTTGATTGGTTGGTGCTGCAATTGCCTCGACCCATTTAGAAACATATTCAACAGCCACCAAAATATACTGATTGCCATGGGACATTGGGAATGGTCCCATGAAATCAATACCCCAAACATCAAACAATTCAACAACTAATATACTTTGTTGTGGCATTTCGTTTCTTTTGGACTGATTACCCACCCTTTGACAACGATCACAAGATCTACACCAACTATTAGCATCCCTGAAGAGAGTAGGCCAAAACAATCCACTCTGCAAGATTTTAGCTGCTGTCCGTTTAGGGCCAAAATGTCCCCCACAAGCATACTGATGTGCAAACTTTAAAACACTTTCATGCTCTTCTTCTGGAATACACCTGCGAATAACTTGGTCGGAACAATATTTGTATAAATATGGTTCATCCCAAAATAATACTTTGCTTCTGCCAAAAATTTCTTTTTCTGCTGGAAAGTAAAATCTGGATGAAGTACCCCTCTAGCCAAATAATTAACTAAATCAGCAAACCATGGTGAAATGATATGGGCAGCAAACAGCTGTTCATCCGGAAAACTTTCATTTAAAGGCAGCAAGTCATCTTCAGCAGAAATTGGCACAATCAACCTGGACAAATGATCAGCCACAACATTTTCACTACCCTTCTTATCCCTGATTTCTAAGTCAAACTCTTGCAGTAAAAGAATCCAACGAATTAATCGAGGCTTAGCGTCTTTCTTCGACAACAAATACTTCAAAGCTGCATGATCTGTGTAAACAATCACCTTAGCCCCAACTAAGTAAGACCGAAATTTTTCTAATGCAAAAACAACTGCCAACAATTCCTTCTCTGTGGTCGCATAGTTTAGCTGTGCGTCATTGAGAGTTCGACTAGCATAATGAATGACTTGGGGAAGCTTATCTTTCCGCTGTCCAAGAACCGCTCCTACTGCGTAATCTGAAGCATCACACATCAATTCGAAAGGTAAACTCCAATTAGGTGCTGCAATAATGGGTGCTGTAGTGAGGAGTGTCTTTAACTTGTTGAAAGCCTCCAAACAAGCATCATCAAAGACAAAAGGAGCATCCTTAGCCAACAAATTACACAATGGTCGGCTAATCTTGGAGAAATCCTTGATAAACCGTCTGTAAAACCCAGCATGACCAAGAAAAGATCGAACACTTTTAACAGCTGTCGGTGGTGGCAGCTTTGCAATTACATCAATTTTGGCCTTATCAACCTCAATACCCCTGTTAGAAATCAAGTGGCCTAGGACAATCCCCTGCTTAACCATGAAATGACACTTTTCCCAATTTAAAACAAGGTTTGTCTTAATGCATCTGTCAAGAACTAAGGATAAATTGTTCAAACATTCATCAAAAGAATCCCCAAAAACAGAAAAGTCATCCATAAACACTTCAACTACCTGTTCAACCAATCCGGAAAATATGCTCATCATGCATCGTTGAAACGTTGCAGGAGCATTGCACAAACCAAAGGGCATTCTTCGATATGCAAAAGTCCCAAAAGGACATGTAAAGGTTGTCTTCTCTTGATCTTCAGGTGCAACTGGAATCTGGTTGTACCCTGAATATCCATCCAAGAAACAATAGAACGCACGACCAGCCAACCTTTCCAACATTTGATCAGTGAAAGGCAATGGAAAATGATCCTTTCTAGTGCCCGTATTGATCTTTCTGTAATCAACACACATACGCCACCCAGTAGTCAAACGTGTAGGCACAAGTTCATTATTGTCATTCTTCACAACTGTAATTCCAGAACGCTTGGGCACCACTTGAGTTGCACTAACCCACTTACTATCTGAAATGGGATAGATCATCCCAGCATCTAGAAGCTTCATAACCTCAGTACGAACAACTTCTTTCATAATTGGATTCAAACGACGTTGAGCATCAATGGTGGGCTTTACTCCATCTTCCATCAGAATTCGGTGCATGCAAATTGTAGGGCTGATCCCTTTAATGTCTGCTATAGTCCAACCGATTGCATCTTGATAATTTCTTAAAATACGCAGCAATTTTTCTTCTTCTGTTGATGATAAGTCAGCAGCTATAATAACTGGCAGCGAAGAATTTGCACCCAGATAAGCGTATTTCAAGTGTCCTGGCAGTACTTTTAAGTCCAGTTTAGGTGGCTGTACTTTAGAGGGCTGCAATGGTTTTTTCGGTTCCCCTAAACTCTCAAAAACGTGCCTCCAACGGGGGTGTAGAAAAGGAACACTTTCCAAAGCTGAAACATACTCAAAAACCTCTTCATCTTCAGTGTTTCTATTCTCCAACCCATGCAACACCTTTAACAATGGATCTGATGTCAAACGGGGCATAATTTCAGCATGCATTAAGCTGTCTAACATGTCAACACGCATACAATCTTGCACATCAGTTGGCCTTTTGGTTATTTCGAATAAACTGAAAACAACGGACTGATCTTGCACTCTAAGTGTAAGTGTTCCAGCCTCAACATCAATTAAGGTTCGAGCAGTAGCCATGAATGGACGCCCCAAAATAATCGGTGTTTGCATATCTTCATCCATATCCAAGACCACAAAATCTGCAGGAAGGTAGAGATTATCCACTTTAATAATGAGGTCTTCAATAATTCCCCTAGGGTAAGCAACTGAACGGTCCGCCAGTTGTAGAATAACTGATGTAGGCTTGATTTCTCCTTGTCCTAGTCTCTGAAAAACAGAAAAAGGCATTAAATTAATACTGGCACCCAAATCAATTAAAGCACGTTTAAAATTAGAATTTCCAATTGTGCATGAAATTGTAAAACTCCCTGGGTCTTGTTTCTTTGGAGGCAGTTTGTGTAATAAAACTGCGCTGCACTGTTCTGTAAGAATAACTTTTTCAAAATCCACGAGCTTCTTTTTCTTTGTGCAAACATCCTTTAAAAACTTGGCATAAGATGGAATGTTCTTAATTGCATCAATCAATGGGAGATTGATCTGAACTTTGGCCAACGTCTTCATAAAATCTGTCAACTGTTGATCTTTAACTTTGGGCTTCAACCTTTCGGGATAAGGCATTGGAGGCACATAAACACGTTCTGCAGTTTCTGCAGCAATTTTTGCACTGTTTTCAGATCTGCCCATAGACTCTGTAGAATCTGTAACAATATCAGATTCTGCAAAATTTCCTGAATCTGTTTGTGGCTGTGATGCTGCCTGCGAATTTCCACACTCTATTGTCATAACTTTTACCCGAACGTAGAACTCGAACTGCCTTACAATCTGCGCCTCCCCTTGGATTATGTTCCGTTTGGCTAGGAAATGTACCTGGTGCTCTTTCTGAAACTTGGAATGCAATCTGCCCCATTTGTTTTTCTATGTTTTTCACTGTTGCCTGCAGATTTTGGAATTCTTGACTGGTGGCATTTGCTAATTTTTCAATTGCAACCTCCCAAGCAGCCTTAGGCGCAGCAGTTTGCTGTACCTGTTGTTGAAATTGTGGCCTTGCAGGCTGATCTCTGTCCCACTTAAAATTGGGATGATCTCTCCAACCCGGGTTGTAAACATTTGAATACGGGTCATATCGTGGACGCTGAAAATTATTAAATGCATTAACTTGTTCCGCTGCAAATTCCGGATAAGCATCTTTATGCGGACAGCTCAAAAAATCATGGGTTGTCACATTGCAAATGCTACAGGCAGCTGGTAAAGGTTGCTGTACAGCAACCTGTGAACCTGGAATTCTTTGTAATAACATGTCAAATTTTGCATCAAATCTTTCAAGCTTTTTCTCCATTTTTTCAATTTGTGCCGACATATATGGAGAACCATTAGATATCTCAAAAACAGACCTTGATTGTGGCTGCTCAACTGCCCATTGCTGTGTATCTGCTGCCATTTTTTCAAATAATAAACAAGCCTCTTGTGCATTTTTATCCTTGTATGATCCTCCGCATGAAGCGTTGACAAGAGTTTTTGTTGTCATATTTAACCCTCTGAAAAATATATGCACTTGATCCGTACTGCTAATACTAGAATGTGGACATTTTCTATTCAACTCTTTAAACCGTTCCCACGCCTCATGAAACTCTTCATTTGGTTTTTGGGCAAAAGATAAAATTTGAGTTCTCATGTCGAGAGTCTTTGAAGCTGGATAATATTTGTTTAAGAATTTTTCACTGAGTTGGTTCCAAGTGCTAATGCTTCCAGATGGAAGTGTGAGGAGCCATCTCCTTGCTTGATCTTTCAATGTGTAAGGAAATAGACGAAGCTTAATAGATTCAGCTGAGAATCCTTTCACCAAAATATTCTTGCATCCCATTAAAAATTCTGCAATGTGCATGTTAGGATCATCGGTTGATAACCCATGAAATGTAGGTAAAATACTCAACATGTGATGCTTGATTTCGAATGTAGACCCTTCTTCCACTGCTGGATATGTAATGCAACCTGGTATGTTAGTGGCATGAGCTGTTAAAGAATTACCCAAAGGATCACCAGCCTCTGGAATAACAAAAGCCATTGTTTCTGTACTGTGCAGGTCCTCAGAATATAAAGACTGCAGAAAAGTTCCTTGCAGTGAAGGAACCCGCAGCAAATTTTGCTCCCTGTGTCTCCTCCTTAAAGATTGCTCAGGAAAAGAGTGAGAGAAGCAAAGCTATACCTAAAAGACTTGACTAGATTTCTATTTCGGCAATGGAGAAAAAGAGTAATTAACGAATAAACTTCAAGTTCCCAAATAGTCATCTAAAAATGTTTGCTGGATCAGTTGGGTGTTCAACCGAGAAAGGTTTTTGTACCTTTTTTACTTCGACAAACTTCCCCATCTTTGCCTAGTTTGTGCAAACCATAAAGTGTTAATTAAGCGTATCCAAACAATACTTCCATTTATGTAATATGAATGTTTACATAAAGAAATTTCAGTAATCCATAGTTTGAGACCTATCATTCAGTTTGTAATTCATCACATAACCACGCCAAATAAAGATAAGAATTAAATAGGTAAAAAGAGTGAGAAAAGCAAAGCTATACCTAAAAGACTTAACTAGATTTCTATTTCGGCAATGGAGAAAAAGAGTAATTAACAAATAAACTTCAACTTCCCAAATAGTCATCCAAAAATGTCTGCTGGATCAGTTGGGTGTTCAACCGAGAAAGGTTTTTGTACCTTTTTTACTTCGACAAACTTCCCCATCTTTGCCTAGTTGTGCAAACCATAAAGTGTTAATTAAGCGTATCCAAACAACACTTCCATTTATGTAATATGAATGTTTACATAAAGAAATTTCAGTAATCCATAGTTTGAGACCTATCATTCAGTTTGTAATTCATCACATAACCACGCCAAATAAAGATAATAATTAAATAGGTAAAAAGAGTGAGAAAAGCAAAGCTATACCTACAAGACCTGACCAGATTTCTATATTGGTAATGGAGAAAAAGAGTAATCAACGAATAAACTTCAACTTCCCAAATAGTCATCCAAAAATGTTTGCTGGATCGGTTGGGTGTTCAATCGAGAAATGTTTTTGTACTTTTTTGACTTCCACAAACTTCCCCATCTTTGACCAGTTTTTGCAAACCATAGAGTGTTAATTAAGCGTATCCGAACAACACTTCCATTTATGTCATATAAATCTTAGGGTTCGTTAATGGGCCGGGTCGGGCCGGACTGGCCTTTAAAAAGGAGAGAGAAAATATTGGGCCGGGTTTTTTTTATAAAATTCAAAGCCTAGGACCGACCCATGGTCTGGGCTTGAGAAAGAGCATCGGGCCGGGCCAGGTTAAGGCCAACGAGCTGGGCCTAAACGGGCCTACTTCATTAAAAAAAAAATCACAAACTTAATCATAAGGGCATTTTAGTCCAAGTTTGAGATTAAACTCACTTAATTCCAATATTTTCACATCAAACCAAATTCATAAAACACCCAATAAAATCACACAATTTAATAAGATTTTCCACAAAAATAATAAAACCAACTATTATTTTTGAGGTTATTACATAATTAGAACGTAATATGTTTTAAAAAATAATAAGTATCAAAAAAATATTTTTTTTAAAGGATGGTATGATTAAATATGCAAATATTTGGTGATGTGTTCAAGAAAAGCATGATTACATTTGGTTGTACGATTATGTTTCGCGATATGATTATATTTGGTTATGTGATATGTTGATCATCTTATTTATATATATATATATATATATAATTGTTGAATTAATAATTGACACAAATTAATATGCTAATCATCCAATCATAAACTAGGAATGAGTAAAGAAGGGTAAATGAAATGAAACAAATTATATATGTGATTTAAGTGATATAATCCTAAACCCAAACTCTTACTTATACATAATTATATATGTACGTGGACCTAATGGGCCGGGCTTTTGTGGGTGGGCCGGGCCGGGCTTTCTTGGGATTAATCGGGGTTAGGCTATAAACACCTAAGCCCAAGCCTACCCCAGCCAAGGCGGGCTGGGCCATCTCAAAGCCCATAATGGGCCAAGCCGGGCTTTTTTACGATGGACAGGAAGGGCCCTCATTGGCCCACGAGCCCTCGGGCCAAATGATGAGGCCTAATGAATGTTTACATTAAGAAATTTCAGTAACCCATAGTTTGAGATCTATCCTTCAATTTGTAATTCTTCACATAACCATGCCAAATAAAGATAAGAATTAAAGAGGTAAAAAGAGTGAGAGAAGCAAAGCGATACCTACAAGGCCTGACTAGATTTCTATATCGGCAATGGAGAAAAAGAGTAATCAACGAATAAACTTCGGCTTCCCAAATAGTCATCCAAAAATGTTTGCTGGATCGGTTGGGTGTTCAACCAAGAAAGGTTTTTGTACTTTTTTGACTTCCACAAACTTCCCCATCTTTGCCCAATTTTTGCAAACCATAGAGTGTTAATTAAGCATATCCAAACAACACTTCCATTTATGTCATATGAATGTTTACATAAAAAATTTCAGTAATCCATAGTTTGAGACCTATCATTCAGTTTGTAATTCATCACATAACCACGCCAAATAAAGATAAGAATTAAAGAGGTAAAAAGAGTGAGAGAAGCAAAGCGATACCTACAAGGCCTGACTAGATTTCTATATCGGCAATGGAGAAAAAGAGTAATCAACGAATAAACTTCAGCTTCCCAAATAGTCATCCAAAAATGTTTGCTGGATCGGTTGGGTGTTCAACCAAGAAAGGTTTTTGTACTTTTTTGACTTCCACAAACTTCCCCATCTTTGCCCAGTTTTTGCAAACCATAGAGTGTTAATTAAGCGTATCCGAACAACACTTCCATTTATGTCATATAAATCTTAGGGTTCGTTAATGGGCCGGGCCGGGCCGGACTGGCCTTTAAAGAGGAGAGAGAAAATACTGGGCCGGGTTTTTTTATAAAATTCAAAGCCTAGGACCGACCCATGGTCTGGGCTTGAGAAAGACCATCGGGCCGAGCCAGGTTAAGGCCAACGAGCTGGGCCTAAACGGGCCTACTTCATTAAAAAAAAATCACAAACTTAATCATAAGGGCATTTTAGTCCAAGTTTGAGATTAAACTCACTTAATTCCAATATTTTCACATCAAACCAAATTCATAAAACACCCAATAAAATCACACAATTTAATAAGATTTTCCACAAAAATAATAAAACCAACTATTATTTTTGAGGTTATTACATAATTAGAACGTAATATGTTTTAAAAAATAATAAGTATCAAAAAAATATTTTTTTTAAAGGATGGTATGATTAAATATGCAAATATTTGGTGATGTGTTCAAGAAAAGCGTGATTACATTTGGTTGTACGATTATGTTTCGCGATATGATTATATTTGGTTATGTGATATGTTGATCATCTTATTTATATATATATATATATATATATATAATTGTTGAATTAATAATTGACACAAATTAATATGCTAATCATCCAATCATAAACTAGGAATGAGTAAAGAAGGGTAAATGAAATGAAACAAATTATATATGTGATTTAAGTGATATAATCCTAAACCCAAACTCTTACTTATACATAATTATATATGTATGTGGACCTAATGGGCCGGGCTTTTGTGGGCGGGCCGGGCCGGGCTTTCTTGGGATTAATCGGGTTAGGCCTATGGGCGGGTTAGGCTATAAACACCTAAGCCCAAGCCTAGCCCAGCCCAAGGCGGGCTGGGCCATCTCAAAGCCCATAATGGGCCAAGCCGGGCTTTTTTACGATGGACAGGAAGGGCCCTCATTGGCCCACGAGCCCTCGGGCCAAATGATGAGGCCTAATGAATGTTTACATTAAGAAATTTCAGTAACCCATAGTTTGAGATCTATCCTTCAATTTGTAATTCTTCACATAACCATGCCAAATAAAGATAAGAATTAAAGAGGTAAAAAGAGTGAGAGAAGCAAAGCGATACCTACAAGGCCTGACTAGATTTCTATATCGGCAATGGAGAAAAAGAGTAATCAACGAATAAACTTCGGCTTCCCAAATAGTCATCCAAAAATGTTTGCTGGATCGGTTGGGTGTTCAACCAAGAAAGGTTTTTGTACTTTTTTGACTTCCACAAACTTCCCCATCTTTGCCCAATTTTTGCAAACCATAGAGTGTTAATTAAGCATATCCAAACAACACTTCCATTTATGTCATATGAATGTTTACATAAAAAATTTCAGTAATCCATAGTTTGAGACCTATCATTCAGTTTGTAATTCATCACATAACCACGCCAAATAAAGATAAGAATTAAAGAGGTAAAAAGAGTGAGAGAAGCAAAGCGATACCTACAAGGCCTGACTAGATTTCTATATCGGCAATGGAGAAAAAGAGTAATCAACGAATAAACTTCAGCTTCCCAAATAGTCATCCAAAAATGTTTGCTGGATCGGTTGGGTGTTCAACCAAGAAAGGTTTTTGTACTTTTTTGACTTCCACAAACTTCCCCATCTTTGCCCAGTTTTTGCAAACCATAGAGTGTTAATTAAGCGTATCCGAACAACACTTCCATTTATGTCATATAAATCTTAGGGTTCGTTAATGGGCCGGGCCGGGCCGGACTGGCCTTTAAAGAGGAGAGAGAAAATACTGGGCCGGGTTTTTTTATAAAATTCAAAGCCTAGGACCGACCCATGGTCTGGGCTTGAGAAAGACCATCGGGCCGAGCCAGGTTAAGGCCAACGAGCTGGGCCTAAACGGGCCTACTTCATTAAAAAAAAATCACAAACTTAATCATAAGGGCATTTTAGTCCAAGTTTGAGATTAAACTCACTTAATTCCAATATTTTCACATCAAACCAAATTCATAAAACACCCCAATAAAATCACACAATTTAATAAGATTTTCCACAAAAATAATAAAACCAACTATTATTTTTGAGGTTATTACATAATTAGAACGTAATATGTTTTAAAAAATAATAAGTATCAAAAAAATATTTTTTTAAAGGATGGTATGATTAAATATGCAAATATTTGGTGATGTGTTCAAGAAAAGCGTGATTACATTTGGTTGTACGATTATGTTTCGCGATATGATTATATTTGGTTATGTGATATGTTGATCATCTTATTTATATATATATATATATATATATAATTGTTGAATTAATAATTGACACAAATTAATATGCTAATCATCCAATCATAAACTAGGAATGAGTAAAGAAGGGTAAATGAAATGAAACAAATTATATATGTGATTTAAGTGATATAATCCTAAACCCAAACTCTTACTTATACATAATTATATATGTATGTGGACCTAATGGGCCGGGCTTTTGTGGGCGGGCCGGGCCGGGCTTTCTTGGGATTAATCGGGTTAGGCCTATGGGCCGGGTTAGGCTATAAACACCTAAGCCCAAGCCTAGCCCAGCCCAAGGCGGGCTGGGCCATCTCAAAGCCCATAATGGGCCAAGCCGGGCTTTTTTACGATGGACAGGAAGGGCCCTCATTGGCCCACGAGCCCTCGGGCCAAATGATGAGGCCTAATGAATGTTTACATTAAGAAATTTCAGTAACCCATAGTTTGAGATCTATCCTTCAATTTGTAATTCTTCACATAACCATGCCAAATAAAGATAAGAATTAAAGAGGTAAAAAGAGTGAGAGAAGCAAAGCGATACCTACAAGGCCTGACTAGATTTCTATATCGGCAATGGAGAAAAAGAGTAATCAACGAATAAACTTCGGCTTCCCAAATAGTCATCCAAAAATGTTTGCTGGATCGGTTGGGTGTTCAACCAAGAAAGGTTTTTGTACTTTTTTGACTTCCACAAACTTCCCCATCTTTGCCCAATTTTTGCAAACCATAGAGTGTTAATTAAGCATATCCAAACAACACTTCCATTTATGTCATATGAATGTTTACATAAAAAATTTCAGTAATCCATAGTTTGAGACCTATCATTCAGTTTGTAATTCATCACATAACCACGCCAAATAAAGATAAGAATTAAAGAGGTAAAAAGAGTGAGAGAAGCAAAGCGATACCTACAAGGCCTGACTAGATTTCTATATCGGCAATGGAGAAAAAGAGTAATCAACGAATAAACTTCAGCTTCCCAAATAGTCATCCAAAAATGTTTGCTGGATCGGTTGGGTGTTCAACCAAGAAAGGTTTTTGTACTTTTTTGACTTCCACAAACTTCCCCATCTTTGCCCAGTTTTTGCAAACCATAGAGTGTTAATTAAGCGTATCCGAACAACACTTCCATTTATGTCATATAAATCTTAGGGTTCGTTAATGGGCCGGGCCGGGCCGGACTGGCCTTTAAAGAGGAGAGAGAAAATACTGGGCCGGGTTTTTTTTATAAAATTCAAAGCCTAGGACCGACCCATGGTCTGGGCTTGAGAAAGACCATCGGGCCGAGCCAGGTTAAGGCCAACGAGCTGGGCCTAAACGGGCCTACTTCATTAAAAAAAAATCACAAACTTAATCATAAGGGCATTTTAGTCCAAGTTTGAGATTAAACTCACTTAATTCCAATATTTTCACATCAAACCAAATTCATAAAACACCCAATAAAATCACACAATTTAATAAGATTTTCCACAAAAATAATAAAACCAACTATTATTTTTGAGGTTATTACATAATTAGAACGTAATATGTTTTAAAAAATAATAAGTATCAAAAAAATATTTTTTTTAAAGGATGGTATGATTAAATATGCAAATATTTGGTGATGTGTTCAAGAAAAGCGTGATTACATTTGGTTGTACGATTATGTTTCGCGATATGATTATATTTGGTTATGTGATATGTTGATCATCTTATTTATATATATATATATATATATATAATTGTTGAATTAATAATTGACACAAATTAATATGCTAATCATCCAATCATAAACTAGGAATGAGTAAAGAAGGGTAAATGAAATGAAACAAATTATATATGTGATTTAAGTGATATAATCCTAAACCCAAACTCTTACTTATACATAATTATATATGTATGTGGACCTAATGGGCCGGGCTTTTGTGGGCGGGCCGGGCCGGGCTTTCTTGGGATTAATCGGGTTAGGCCTATGGGCCGGGTTAGGCTATAAACACCTAAGCCCAAGCCTAGCCCAGCCCAAGGCGGGCTGGGCCATCTCAAAGCCCATAATGGGCCAAGCCGGGCTTTTTTACGATGGACAGGAAGGGCCCTCATTGGCCCACGAGCCCTCGGGCCAAATGATGAGGCCTAATGAATGTTTACATTAAGAAATTTCAGTAACCCATAGTTTGAGATCTATCCTTCAATTTGTAATTCTTCACATAACCATGCCAAATAAAGATAAGAATTAAAGAGGTAAAAAGAGTGAGAGAAGCAAAGCGATACCTACAAGGCCTGACTAGATTTCTATATCGGCAATGGAGAAAAAGAGTAATCAACGAATAAACTTCGGCTTCCCAAATAGTCATCCAAAAATGTTTGCTGGATCGGTTGGGTGTTCAACCAAGAAAGGTTTTTGTACTTTTTTGACTTCCACAAACTTCCCCATCTTTGCCCAATTTTTGCAAACCATAGAGTGTTAATTAAGCATATCCAAACAACACTTCCATTTATGTCATATGAATGTTTACATAAAAAATTTCAGTAATCCATAGTTTGAGACCTATCATTCAGTTTGTAATTCATCACATAACCACGCCAAATAAAGATAAGAATTAAAGAGGTAAAAAGAGTGAGAGAAGCAAAGCGATACCTACAAGGCCTGACTAGATTTCTATATCGGCAATGGAGAAAAAGAGTAATCAACGAATAAACTTCAGCTTCCCAAATAGTCATCCAAAAATGTTTGCTGGATCGGTTGGGTGTTCAACCAAGAAAGGTTTTTGTACTTTTTTGACTTCCACAAACTTCCCCATCTTTGCCCAGTTTTTGCAAACCATAGAGTGTTAATTAAGCGTATCCGAACAACACTTCCATTTATGTCATATAAATCTTAGGGTTCGTTAATGGGCCGGGCCGGGCCGGACTGGCCTTTAAAGAGGAGAGAGAAAATACTGGGCCGGGTTTTTTTATAAAATTCAAAGCCTAGGACCGACCCATGGTCTGGGCTTGAGAAAGACCATCGGGCCGAGCCAGGTTAAGGCCAACGAGCTGGGCCTAAACGGGCCTACTTCATTAAAAAAAAAATCACAAACTTAATCATAAGGGCATTTTAGTCCAAGTTTGAGATTAAACTCACTTAATTCCAATATTTTCACATCAAACCAAATTCATAAAACACCCAATAAAATCACACAATTTAATAAGATTTTCCACAAAAATAATAAAACCAACTATTATTTTTGAGGTTATTACATAATTAGAACGTAATATGTTTTAAAAAATAATAAGTATCAAAAAAATATTTTTTTTAAAGGATGGTATGATTAAATATGCAAATATTTGGTGATGTGTTCAAGAAAAGCGTGATTACATTTGGTTGTACGATTATGTTTCGCGATATGATTATATTTGGTTATGTGATATGTTGATCATCTTATTTATATATATATATATATATATATAATTGTTGAATTAATAATTGACACAAATTAATATGCTAATCATCCAATCATAAACTAGGAATGAGTAAAGAAGGGTAAATGAAATGAAACAAATTATATATGTGATTTAAGTGATATAATCCTAAACCCAAACTCTTACTTATACATAATTATATATGTATGTGGACCTAATGGGCCGGGCTTTTGTGGGCGGGCCGGGCCGGGCTTTCTTGGGATTAATCGGGTTAGGCCTATGGGCCGGGTTAGGCTATAAACACCTAAGCCCAAGCCTAGCCCAGCCCAAGGCGGGCTGGGCCATCTCAAAGCCCATAATGGGCCAAGCCGGGCTTTTTTACGATGGACAGGAAGGGCCCTCATTGGCCCACGAGCCCTCGGGCCAAATGATGAGGCCTAATGAATGTTTACATTAAGAAATTTCAGTAACCCATAGTTTGAGATCTATCCTTCAATTTGTAATTCTTCAAAAAAAAAAAAAAAAAAAAAAAAAAAAAAAAAAAAAAAAAAAAAAAAAAAAAAAAAAAAAAAAAAAAAAAAAAAAAAAAAAAAAAAAAAAAAAAAAAAAAAAAAAAAAAAAAAAAAAAAAAAAAAAAAAAAAAAAAAAAAAAAAAAAAAAAAAAAAAAAAAAAAAAAAAAAAAAAAAAAAAAAAAAAAAAAAAAAAAAAAAAAAAAAAAAAAAAAAAAAAAAAAAAAAAAAAAAAAAAAAAAAAAAAAAAAAAAAAAAAAAAAAAAAAAAAAAAAAAAAAAAAAAAAAAAAAAAAAAAAAAAAAAAAAAAAAAAAAAAAAAAAAAAAAAAAAAAAAAAAAAAAAAAAAAAAAAAAAAAAAAAAAAAAAAAAAAAAAAAAAAAAAAAAAAAAAAACTAAAAGAAAAAGAAAAACAACCCACCCTACCCAAATCTGCTCTTCCCCGACCACCATATCCAGAACGCATCCCCTCCATTTTCCTCACCCAGCACAGATCCTCAATAACTTGATGGCCTCACAAGAGGCTGAATTCCAAAGATTTTGGTCCATTATATCCTAAATAAACGTTCTATATCAAACAAATTCTAGTGATGAATGAATAATGGTTCAATGAATCACTTAGAAGAGAGAGATTGCGATATGCAAATTAATGTGACAAACAATATCCCAACAGCCACCACCACCACCACCTACTCCACCCTCTAAACTAATTTTTCTCATCCACCACATCTGGGGATGGGTGTGCTGACAATATATCCAATTCAAAGGAATGCAAGTCTACATCAAGCTTTGCAAGCTACCTCATCTGAGCTCAATTGATCAATTGTCTTGTAAATTGGTATTGAGATGGATTGCAGAGGATGATGTTGCCGGAAAAGAGGAGGGGGGATGGGTGGGCTGAGAGAATCGGGGTGGTGGCTTGGTTGAGATGTTGACTGGTCATGTAGTTGAGGTGAGGTGGTGTTGAAGTGGGGGTGATACCTCGGTGGGCGGGGGGAAAAAAAGGAGAGAGAGAGAGAGTAGAGGACGAGAGACAGACTAGGTTTTTATTGTTGTTTTTTAATTCTTAAATTTTATTTAAAGTATCTTTTATTTAAATCCAAGTGGCACTATAATATTCGATATATGAGCTCCACATACATGTCAATAAACTAACAAATTTGAATAAGTTCACTGGGGCATTTTGAATAAGAAGCCCATTGTGGTGATTTCTTATGAGCCATGCTCATATTGAAGTTTCCCATCACTTCTTTTGGGCAATTTTCTCAATCAAATCCTTCTCCCAAAACCCGCTCTCTGACACTGCTCATGTTCTTAAAATTTGGTTCTACATCGTATTTGACAAAGTTAACTGCAAATCACCCAATTTTTCTTTGGCAGGGTTGTTTTGGTTTATATGTTCCTTCTTATGCACATGTAGATCATTGGAAACCATGTTTTCCACAAACCCGTTATAGATTTTGTTCTTGCTTCAAGATTTTATGCAGTCACGAGGACACTTCTTTAGGTGGTGGTGGTGGTGGTAGGGTTCATTTAGGCTCCTGGGTTACTTTAGGGTTCTATTATGTTAGGTTTGTGGGCTTTGTTTGGAATTATGCTTAATTTTGATAATGTGGGCTAGTAGTTTCAATATGGCTTTTGTAAACTTTAGTTTTGTTTTTAGCATGTTCGTTAGTTGCCTTCTTGGGATTGGTGCTTTAGGTGTTATGTTGATGTCTTTGATTTTATTGTTGAAGTTTATCTAACAAAATTTCTCTTTAATAAAAAAATAAAAAACAAATATCGACCACCCATTTCTTTTCCTTAAAAATATCAAGGGCCTTTAGTTTGGGTTCATCCCCTTGTTCTTATATTTGGAATACGAAGAACCAGTGGCGAAGCCAGGATTTCATGTGTGTGGGGGCCTCTTACAAATTATAAAAAATAAAAATTTAAACTCATAATACATACAAAAAATAGTGTATATATATCACATATCAAGAATTATATTGCTTATTGGTTGCAATCATAATTGTTCTTGACAAAGGGATAGACAAATACATTCTAAACAAGAAAAATTGCAAGAGATAGACAAAAAGTAGCAATTTAGCAAATATCTTTAAAGCTTTCCCCCCCCCATTAAACCCAATAGAAAGAAAAAAAAATCAAAATTTCCCAAATTAAAAACAACCTTAGGCCCCTTTATGCATTCATATCATACATGAAAAAATATTGACTAAGTATGAAAAATGGTTTTTTGGAATAATCATTTTCTCAAGATAATTTTTGGCGGCTTTTCTTCCTTACACATGAAATAAGAAAACTTGATTTTATGGGATTTTAGTATGAAGTATATATTGACTTAATGAGCCATTATTTTTAGCCTAAATCGTATTTTACACTAAAATCGATTTTTCATATTTTGATTTGGTGGGAATTTGATTTTCTAGTATTTTTATTTGAATCCAAATAGGGGGTACTTCCTTATTTACATTGTAAACTTAAGTAAATGTCTTTGTCCTTTGACTTTAATTTATTGACATTTACTTACATGTTGAAAATGGAAATAAGGTAATCTGTACACCTGGAGTGCATCACCACTAGTTGAGCAAGGGCGCAATTTGAACTACCTCCTTGTGCCTTAATAAGTCCGCCACAATACATGTGGGTACATATCAAAACGTAAAGTATTTGAAATAATATACATATACAAATACATAACAGTGTATTACTTTTAAAATATAAAAAAACTTGAGTGGGGGCGGGGGACCACACTGGTCCCAGTGTGGCTCCGCCCCTGCGAAGAACGATGGGTTCCAAAAAAAAAGATGATGGGTTGCAGGCACAACTTATCATCCTTGTGGCTCCAATATTTTCTTATTTGTAGGGTGAGAGAGTTAATTAAGGCCATATGTGATTGTCTCACTAGTTACATGTGGAAATGAAAATAAGAAAAAAAAATTGATTCACCACTACGAATTGTGCAATCACACCTTATCCTTTCCAATTAATCCCTTCATCTCTCTCAACTACTAATCTAGTTCTTGCAGATGTGCATCAAGTTTACACTTTGACTTTTCTTATGCCATTAAAGTTGTAATTTTTGCAATTGAAAAAGAAATTTGTGTCTGGCATCAAAATAAAGTCTTGAAGAAATGTCTTGATTTTATAAATCCATTATGTGATTTCATTTTATTTGGCGGAAGGGAAACTTGTTCATTTCAAGCCAAAAACGTATTGAAAGACAGTAAACCCATAACACATGCAAAAATGCGACAAAAAAGATAGAATACAAATGAATAATTATAATAATCAATATGAAGAACCATGAGAAGACAATGAAGATTTAAAAAAGAAAAAAAAATCAAATTCAAGAACCCATTTATGGTAGAAGATTTAGTTTCCAGGCCATTTATTTTGTATTTGTGTGCTGGTCTTTTGCTCTTCTGCACTCCATGAAGAAAAAAAAGAGTTAATTGCACCTATGCAATCAAAGTTTTGGTCTTTGAAAGATAATCAGTTTATCTATGAACCGTTGACAAACAAGTTCATATGTTTTAAACCAAATCATTTATTTTATAAAACAACAATAATCAGTTTATTCAAGAACGATTAACGCTCTACAAACTCAAGTCATAATAATATATTACACAATGTTGTACTCACCTATTGTCTAAGCTACTCTCCTGATCCAAAAACTAAACTTTGAAACCCCACTGAGCATTCTACACTTCGATATACCTAAGAAACGAATAAAACTCAACTTAGTACATAAAAGTTGAATAACAATTTACCTCCCCGCTCAAATTTGGTTACACTAGCATGCAAATTGAGGTAAATCCCTCCTTAATTGAAGGAGGCTCACTGTTGGTAGTTGGTTAATTGAGAGAATTAAATGGTTTCATTTAATTCTCAAATTCTCATGGGAAAAGTTTATTGCAGGTCGTTGTTTGGTGGCAAGTTTATTTGGTTCCACTAAGCATGTTTAATTCATCCACCTCATTTGAGTTATTTTTGGTGCCTTTTTTCGTCCACTATGCACTTGCATACATAGAGTGGTCTTGGTTATTTTGGTGCATTGAGAAAATCAGTTGCTCCACCAGACCATAGTGAGAGAGAGAAAACAACTTCCTTGTGAGAAGAAAAGATAGCATAATAGAGATCCTCTTGAGTGTAAAAATCCAAGAGAGTGTTGCTTAGCTATTGTGTGATGCTGTACCATTGTAATCCCATTATTTTACGTAGTGGAAGAGTTTTGTAGCTGTTGTCTGTGGATGTAGGCATAGCCGAACCACGTTAACCACGTTAAATTTGTGTGCCTTTCATTATCTGCTTGTTGTTTTATTTTCTGCATTTTATTACCATCCTAACAAGTGGTATCAGAGCACTTGGTTGGTGTATCATCATGGATGTTAACATAAGTCGGATGGTGAGCTTGAATGAGACCAACTATATGATATGGAAGGAAAAATGGAGGACATACTGTACTGCAAAGATCTGTATGATCCAATAGAAAGTAACAAGCTGGAAAATATGTCCGAAGAAGATTGGAAGAAGCTGAACCGAAAAACCATTGGAGTTATTCAACAATGGCTTAATGAAAATGTTATTCAACATGTTTCAAAGGAGACCACATCAATTTCATTGTGGAAAAAGCTTGAAAGTTTATATGAAAGGAAGACATCAACGAATAAAGCTTTCTTAATCAGAAAGCTTGTTAATCTAAAGTTCAAAGAAGGAATTTTAGTTAGTGAACACCTGAATCAGATGCAGAGTATCGTCAATCAGCTTGCTTCAATGAATATGGTCCTAAAGGATGAATTACAAGCCCTTCCCTTCTCACTTTTCTCTATCTTTTGACATCACCTAACAACTAGTACTATATTTGTTGGACATCATATAGCTAGTACTCATGTGAGCATGCTTGAGAGGTTGGAGTTATTGCAAAACCTCTTGGGGCTCCAGAACACAACACAAAACAGTGAAAGAGCCATATCAACTTTGAATTTAAGCAGGATTTTCCCATGAATCCATCAAGTGTGGTCCAAGTGTCTAAAAGGAGGGCACTCTTAGTCTTTTGGCAGAGAAGGGAAGTAGATATTCTAGCAAGGCTTTTGCTCTTGTTCTTGCTTTTGCAAGGGATGGGTGGGTGGGTGGTTTCATAAAAAATCATATATAGAGAAGATTCTCGTAGCATTCATTATGTCCAACTCCCAAGCTTTGTCTCTCAATTTGATTGAATTGATTTGGATGACCACCTCATTTCACAACAAACCTAACCAATCCTAAATGAATAACTAGCTTATTATAAACTTCAAGATTTTAATAATTGGATGGGGGACCAAAGGTTCACCATCAACAATGTTGATCGATTAACGTATGGCCAACATACCCTGCCTACATATGCATTAAGATTACTATGCATGTGTGCATGGCCGGCATATCCCACATGCCTATTGAATTTGTTTAGCACTCATGATTTATGCTTGTCGCTATCTCCAGTAATGGACCCATCTGCCAATTCCAATTTTTCAATTAGATTTCGTTTCTTTTAGCAATTTACAATTCTATGAAAGAATTTTGTGTTTGCGTGCCCCTCTTTTGCCCACACCACCTTTGCTCTTTGTCTCCGCATAATCTCTATCAATTGTTGGAATTAATGCAGAAAGCAATGAAGTAGAGCCTGTCCGATGAGGTAGGGTGTGGCATGGGAAGCTGGCTTCTGATTTATCTTGGATTGCCTCTCGGGGGAAACCCTAGGAGCTTACCATTTTGGGTCACAGTTATCGAGAGAGTGGAACGAAGGTTAGAAGGATGGAGCAAGGCGTTGTTATCTCAAGGGGGAAGACTGACATTAATTCAAGCAGTGTTGAGTAGCCTACCAACTTACTATTTATCTTTATTTCGAATTCCTGCTAGTGTGGCAAAGCGCTTGGAGAAGATAATGAGGAACTTTCTGTGGGAGGGTGTTGAGGAAGGCAGGAAGGATCATTTGGTGAATTGGGAGGTAGTGTCCTTACCCAAGGAAAATGGGGGACTTGGGATAGGAAATCTAAGGAAACGTAATGAGGCCTTACTTGGGAAGTGGCTATGGAGATTCCAAAATGGGTTTCCAGCTGAATGGTTGGGATTCTAAAATAAAATCAAATGGGTCCAGCCAATGCCCATGGACAGAAATAATTAAAGGATTGGGATCTTTTGTTGCTGGTTGTCGTCTCAAGGTGGCAACGGTGAGAGAGTAAGATTTTGGGAAGATGTGTGGCCGGGAGATACAGCTTTGAGTGAAAGGGTTCCACGCCTTCTTCGAATCTCTCGTAAACAGAATGCCAAAATCGCAGATATCTGCATAGACATGAATTCCCTTCCGCTGAGCTGGGATTTTGGGTTTCGCAGGAACCTAAGGGATGAGGAAAATTGAAGAATTGTCTGCGCTGCTCTTAATATTGGAACATGTTGTGTTGGTTCAAAGCAGATGTGACACCAGATCATGGAATTTGGAGTCTTCAGGAATATTCTCTTGTAAATCCTTCTCTAGGCACCTGATGGTTAATCCCCCCACCCATCTCTCTTCTTTCCTTCCTCTGTAATTTGGCCAAAGCCCCTCCTATCGATAATATCGCTGAAATATCAAGACCGATATTTTCGTTCAAATTCAATCTGAAATGGTCAATATATCGCGATATTATCGATAAAATTAAAGAAAACTTACTTCATGCATGCTGGGGTTCGAACCCCTTCCCAATTCGAAGATCTACAGCCACTCAACCACCACGCGCAGTCATTACTTTGTGATAATAAGCTATGGAATTTGTATTTATAATGCTTGTGAGCTGTTTCTCAAAATAGAAATTAACATAATTACTTATTGTTTTATTTTGTTGTTCAGTTACTTAATTACTTAACATAATTTATTTCTTTTCTATTTAATCCATTTAATGTTATTGATTATTTTATTATTCATTATAAGTACTTACATTACTAAATTCCCCTTCAAATTGTTGCTTAATTACTTAAATTTCTATAATTATTTTCTTTATTTACTATTTAATTCTTCCTTGGATAAATTATTTATGTTCCTAGTTAATTTTCAATCTTCACTATTATTTTTTAAGCATGGTAAAGTGCCTAATTTTCATGAAAAATCAAGTTGGTTTACATCTTTAATTATTTTTCAATTTTTGATAAATAATAAATATAAGAACATGTTACCATGTCCAATGACGTTTGTGAAATAAGGTTACTCATGTATCTTACAATGCAATTTATAAAGTGTAAAATATTGTACTAAAAAATGATAAATAAATTACTAGGGGGTGTTTAATTCTCTTTCATTAATTACTCTAGATTTTCTAAGTCACAGAGTTTGTCAACTCGCAATATAATCAACTTAAATCACTCAAACCCACTATGCAATGCATTTCCTTCCAATTTTTTGTGTCAAAATAATAGATGATTGACTAAATAAACTTCTTCTAAAGTTTCATTAAAAATTTCCATGTATTTATGACAATTTCCGTAGTTTTTATTCAATTTTTATCGATATCGATATTTTCCCGATATTTCCATCGATATTTCCGTGTTTTTGAACCACCTATATTTCCGAAACTATCGATATTTAAGACCTTGCTTTTCTCTAACTGGTGTGTTCTGTGCAAAAAAGACAATGAAACTGTGGATCATCTGTTTTTGCTTTGTCTTATTGCCTCATCCCTGTGGGCTAAGTTATTTAAGGTGGCAGGGCGAACGCGGGGTAACTTCGCAACGTGTAATGCAGTGCTTGAAGCTAGATTGAATTTCTTTGGTGGTAAGAGGAAGGGTTCAGTGTTGGGAAATTGTGCCATGATGGCAATCTGTTGGGTAATTTGGGGGGAAAGGAATAGGAGAATCTTTGAGGATGTGGTTGGGGACGAGGTAGACCAACTTTGGGATCGTATCCGAGTTTGGGCCTCACTTTGGCTTCTGTTTCAGCAGAGTTTAGGGAGATTAGTTTTCAGCTCATCCATCTAGATTGGAAAGCAGTAGTTTTGTGGTGTAGAGTTTTACCTCTCTATTTGTGTGGTGGCCTCCTTGGCCATTTTGTGTATTGTTGATGTTTTATTCTTTATTGAATAATATTGTTTCTTTTAAAATAAAAATAAAAATTATTTATGCTTGTAGAATATCTCGAGCTATTATAGACTTACCGAGTTTCAAAATGGGTTTGATTCTTTTGTTTTATAAAGGATTCTTGAAGTTTTCTAAGAAGTTATTTCAGTTGTTAAGACCATTTAACATATTTGTAGCATTGCTTTTAATTGTCATGTCATATAGAAGTTTTCCATTATTAGTGAGTTTAAGCTACATTATTACTACTTGGGTTTTTGGAAAGTTCTCAAGTTTTGAATTATGGAAGGTATGCGAAAACTAGGGGTTGCTACGTTCTTATTAAATATTTTCGAACTTTATTTGTGTCCAATCACTGAGTTTATCTCCTAGTTTATCCCTTGTTTTGTGGCCCTATGCTATTGGGTAGCTGTGGTCTGATTGTGCCACGTTTAGGCTCTCGCTCTCCGTTTCAGATTGTTGCCTTGATCTTGTAGGACTTTATCCTCGACCTATTTATCTAGTATTAGTGAGTTTGGTTAATTGAGTGTATGTGTTAATGTGCCCCCGAAATGTCTAGGGTAATTGTTTATGATGTATATGTTGAGCTGAGGGTCTGACTGTCAGATTGGGTTGTTGATGTGATGATAGTTGAGTATTCTGGATTCTATAGAAGAGTCTTTCTTGTACAAACATGCGTTTTTGTTATTTTCTTGATATTAAGTAAAGTTAAATTTGTCTACCTGCAAGACTAGCTTGCAATGTGGTGGAACTTTTTAAATAAAACAAAGGATGGCTTATGCATTGTACCTAAGGATGCCAAGTTATCAGAAAATACTTAATTATTTTTCTTACTAACCTTTGTAAAATATATTTTGGTTAGAGTAAGATCTCGCAGGAATTGACACAACTAGTTATCACCCATGGTGAGGAGACTTCAGAGTTAAGGTTGCAAGCATATTTATCAGCAAGAGGTGTTGAGAGTCGTGGAACAATTCATGGTTACCACTAGTAAAAAATAACCCTAGCGCGACGAAAAATTCTTCATCGCTCAAAGTCACTTTGCGCGACGAAACTCAAAACTTCGCCGCTCAAAACCTTGCGCGACCAAATTTTGCGTGACGAAAAACAATTCGTCGCGCAAAGTGACTTTGCGCAACAAACTTTTGCACGACGACAATACATTGTCGCGCAAAGTCTTGCTTGACCAAATTTTGCGCGACAAAAAACAATTCGTCTCACAAAGCGACTTTGCGCGACAACAATACATCGTCGCGCAAAGTCCTTATAAAAATAAATAAAATAAAAAATTATTTTTTAAAATCTTTGCATGGCGTAATCCAAACATTTCGTTGCCTAAACCGATTTATTTTTGTTTTTTATTTTGTATGCATAACACTTAAGAAATTAAACAGCATATATATATTTTTATTAAGTAGCTTTAAATTTATTATTTTAGATCGGATCGGATTTTTGTTAGAAAAATATATTATTGTTGTTCGGATTGGGTTTTTGTTAGAAAATATATTTTTTAAATTGACGATCGAATTAGTTCATTGTATTCATATAGGGTCAAGGAGTGTAGCTGTAAAAAATCATCAAAATCGGAGTTAAAATATCCGTTAAACCGTGATTTTTCATTTATAACCGTCAAAAAGTTTTGTCCCATTACTTGATCTCTAAATGTTAATTTTTTTCGGATTTGTGGCGTATATGATCTCGAAGTATAAACAAACAAGTTTGACGGTTGGATCGTTGAAACTAGTTTCGTAGAATGCATATGCCATCAAAACAATATATTCACTAACAATTAAGAGTTTATTTATACTTTTGTTAAATATAACATAAGATTTTATGGTATCCACTAGTGAAAATATTTTAAATTGAAGATCAAATTCAGTCATTGTATTCATATAGGGTAAAGGAGTGTAGCGGTAAAAAATCATCAAAATCGGAGTTAAAATAACCGTTAAATCATGATTTTTCATTTATAACTGTCGAAAAGTTTTGTCTCGTTACTTGATCTCTGAATGTTTATTTTTTCCGATTTTTGGTGTATGTGATCTCAAAGTATAAACAAACAAGTTTGACGGTTGGATCGTTGAAACTAGTTTTGTAGAATGCATATGCCATCAAAACAATATATTCACTAACAATTAAGAGTTTATTTATACTTTTGTTAAATATAACATAAGATTTTGTGGTATCCACTAGTGTAAATATTTTAAATTGACGATCGAATTAGTTCATTGTATTCATATAGGGTCAAGGAGTGTAGCTGTAAAAAATCATCAAAATCGGAGTTAAAATAACCGTTAAATCGTGATTTTTCATTTAGAACAGTCAAAATTTTTGTCCCGTTACTTGATCTCTGAATGTTTATTTTTTCCGATTTTTGGCGTATATGATATCGAAGTATAAACAAATAAGTTTTACGGTTGGATCGTTGAAACTAGTTTTTTTGAATGCGTATGCCATCAAAACAATATATTCACTAACAATTAAGAGTTTATTTATATTTTTGTTAAATATAACATAAGATTTTGTGGTATCCACTATTGTAAATATTTTAAATTGATGATCGAATTAGTTCATTGTATTCATATAGGGTCAAGGAGTGTAGCTGTAAAAAAATCATCAAAATCGGAGTTAAAATAACGGTTAAATCGTGATTTTTCATTTGTAACCGTTGAAATTTTTTGTCCCGTTACTAGATCTCTGAATGTTTGTTTTTTGTGATTTTTGGGGTATACAATCTTGAAGTATATACAAACAAGTCTGACGGTTGGATCGTTGAATGGTGTGTGTATATATATATATTTATTTACTTATTAAGTAGCTTTCAATTTATTTATTTTATACGTATAACACTTAAGAAATTGAATAGTATATACATTTATTAAGTAGCTTAAACCTTATTTATATTTTAAATAGTAAAATAAAATTATTTTATTTTTTATTATTCATAACAATTATTTTTATAAATATTGTGCTACGAACCAATTTTTCGTCTCTCAAAAGTTTGCGCGACCAACAGTTCGTCGCGCAAAACTCTAAAAATCTGGGTGGGTAACAAAAATGGGACGCGGGATTTATATATTTTTTTTTTTTTTTGACTTTGCGCGACCAATATATATTTTCGTCGCGCAAAAATTTGGGCGGGTACCCAAAATTGGGACGCGGGAATTTTTATTTTTTATTTTTTGACTTTGCGCGACCAATATACTAATATTTGTCTCGCAAAACTTTGGGCAACCAATATGTTTCGTCGCGCAAAACTTTGCGCGACCAATATTCCAATATTTTTCGTCGCGCAAAGTGATACGGTTTTTAAAACGAAAATAACTCATCCACCATTTTCTCAATGTCTTTCTCTATGATCTTTGCGCGATGGATTCTCCACGACCTTTGCGTGACCAAAGAAAAAACTTCGTCGCGCAAAGTCTTTCTTCACGATCTTTGCGCGACGGATTCTGCGTGACGAGGTTTCTGTCGCGCTGAAATTTGTGCGACTATAATGTATTTTGCGCGATGAAATCTCTTCGTCGCGCAAAGTGTAAAATGTAGTAGTGTACGGAAATATTGTGACACCAGATATGGTGCCTTGGGTGGTACAAACTCAACCAACTTCTTCATCTTGTCGATCACATAGAGGACGAGATTATGCTTGTTTGGAGTCTCAATTTTTAGAGCTGCAAGAAAATTATGAGAGACAACAGAAGGAGATGGAGAAGTTGAGGCATATGATATTATCCTCACATCAGCAACCATTCCAGCCACCTACACATCAACAGTCTTCCTCACAAGAGCAATCACCCTCCCAGTGGCAATGTTCATCCTCTCAGCAGCATTCATCCAACCAACATCGTTCTCCCTCCCAGCATCAGTCACCTTCCCAGCAGACTCCATCTTCACATCAGTATCCGACTTATTAGCATCATCCTTATTTATATCAGCCGCCATCTCATTTGTATTATCCCCAACCATACCATCCACAACTATATCACCCAATGCCTTATCCTCCTGGAGAATTTTCAGGGATGCTTCACGAAGAATTTTTGCAGGATTTTATGTCTTCAGATCAGAGGGCTCATCGTCCTGAATCGAGTTAGGATATTTTGCTATTTTCTTCATACTATTGGGATCATTTTGAATTATTGCTACCTAATATTGTTTGGCTGGCTATATACGTTTGGGAATTATATAAATATATATATTTGATGTTCTGTGCATTTTATATTATACAATTAATTAATTTTTATTTATTTGAAGAATAATTTATATGTTGAATATAACAAATTAAAAACTAATTTTAAATAAATATGCTCCGATGAATTAATGACTTTGAAATGTATTAGGGGCACATGTATATGTCTCTACAACTAATTATTATTTATTATGAAATTAGAGGTAGTGGTGCAAATAAGCGCCCTTACTGTTAAAAAATTTATTAGAGGCACATAAATATTCGCTCCTAATATGTATTCTATGGTTCATTGCCAACGTGGCAACTGGAACAATAGGGGCGTTTTTAATAACCTTTCCGCCCCTATTAGTTTTTAGTGGCACTACTAATAGGGGCCTTTCCATTATCTGCCCCTCATATGATTAGCGGCAGATTTGTCTAGTTTTCCACCCCTATTTGAAGTAATAGGGGCAAATGTAATCGCCCATAACTCTTTCTTTTTTCGTAGTGAGAGAATCCAAGATTAATTACACATGTTGAGTTTAAAACATGATTATATTAATATAAATTCATGCATGTTACCTAATATTATTTGCACTTCTTCACGAGGCTTGGGAAAAGGATAGCCAGCTCCACGTTTTGGATACACAAATATTGCGCCATGAACTGTGGCTCCAGCCAGTGTCATTGTGTGCGTGCCACCAGATGGTTCCTTCTGTTATAAAAATATAGTTTTCCTTTTTGTAAAGCCAAATGCAAAAACTTTTATATTATAAATAATTTATAAACAAATTGGAAAGCTTTTAAGGTACAATAAAATTGAAGAAAACAAAATAATAGGTAAGTAAATGCAAAATAAATAGTAAGTAAGAATGTGAGTTTGGTACAGTGAAGCATGTTAAAGACGTTGTCCTAAAGCCCTTGTAGCCTCTCTACGTACAGGTACTGACAGTCTACAACTACAAGACTCCAAGATACGACTCCTTGTACACAAACTCAAGATCCGCTATGAGAATGTTCATAGACGGATATAGGTATCCAAGTCGATCACAGAACCATTGCCAAAATAATAAGGCTTATTAATGTACGTGCCCCATGTGCTTTCAAACTTGTCTCATGTTACCACCTGGGCTTTGAAATGTCTCAAAATACCCCCCCCACACTTTTAAAATCGGTCTCACGTTACCCATTCCATCAGTATTATAGACGTTCCGTTAGGTGCTTTGGGCCCCACTTTGTTTTAATCCTTAACATTGGAGAATAAGGGTTTTTTCAACTTTAGAAAAGGGGAAAGGGGGTGTTTGGGTGAGAAGGGGAAATTTGGAGAAGAAGGCTAGGGCTTATCAAAATCTGAGGTGGGGTTCGAATTTTGGGAGAATCTGGAGAAGAAATCACTGTTTGGGCTGGGTTGCTGCTGCTGCTGCTTGTAATCTATACCCAGTTCCTAATCCTTGGCCTTGAAGATACAAACTACAAAGAACAATGATATATTTATATATCCCATTTGAAATAGATGAAAGCACATCAAGATACAAGCTCATGTCACCACTCCCTTTCATAAGATCTAGATTGGATGGGGAAAGGAATGGAGAAATGAAGGGGGAAATAAAAATCTCCATCACATACAAGATGTTGCCCAGATAGGAAAGAGGCCAGGTGCTGGATTTTGTGGGTTTCTCCATGGAGTAAGACTTAGTTTTTCTTTCATAAGCCTATTATGTCCAAGCTTCCCTCCTGGAAGCCAAGTATCAATTGGGTGATCAAAACTCTGCCATATAACAACAGATGAATTAAATGCATATGTTATGACAAAGTTCCCAATGTCAAGTAGCATTGCTACGGTGGAATGAGAAACCGTTGACATAGAATGAGTTAACCAAATTTCAGTTTTGGATTGGAACAGTAGGGTTAAGTTTCCATTTTGGAAGAGTTGCAATGTTGAAGATGATGTATCAGAAACAGGTTAGTTTCTGTTTGCCACCCAAACTACTGTTTTCGGGGGTAGTTTTTTGTACCATATCCCAATATAATAGTTTTGACAGTTACCTGGTGTGAAGAAACCCAGCTCAAAAATGCCACTTGGAGAGGTAATTGTCTGGTTCCCAGAAAGAGATTGGCTTGCGTAGATAACATGAGACGCCATGGAGATACAAGCATGGAAGGTTAAACACACTACTACAAAAAACACTTTGCGCGACGAAATAAGTTTGTTGTGCAAAGTACAATTTCGTCGCGCAAACCCAGCGCGACGAAATTTTCGTGGGCATGATCCGTCGCTCAAAACTTGTGAAGAAAGGGTTTGCGCGATGAAAAATATTCTTCGTTGCGCAAAGTAACTTTGTGCGATGAATCTTAACGTCGCGCAAATCTACCTTGAGCGAAGAAAAATATTGGTTGCACAAAGTTTTGCACGACGAAACAACATTGGTCGTGCAAAGTTTTGCACGACGAAAAAGTACTGGTAGCGCAAAGTTTTGCGCAACAAAAAGTATTGGTCACCCAAAGTTTTGCGCGACGAAAAATATTGGTCGCGTAAAGGCTAAAAAAATTCAAAAATTCAAAAAAAAATGCATTTTCGCCTTTGTCAAAACATTTTAAGATGGACACAATATCAATATCAGATTTTCTATGAGCTTCTTCAATAATTAGACCACCATGGTATGAATTGAACAACCCCCAAAACGGTGTTTGCCGAAAGAGCTCAACATGTGACTCCTTCACATTTTCTCTTATTCGCTCCATTACACGATGAAACTTCAACACGTCTGACCTGTACTCCAGGTTTGCAAACTCTTTCTTAGCCATGAGGATGCTACAAAGAACAAAGAAAAATTCATATCACAATCTGCGTGTAAAAAATCTGTCTATTCAATTTCTCAACTTGCCATCAGACTTTGTCATAATATTGTCGACTATAGGTAAAATGACGATAGGTAAAATGACAGATAGGTAAAAACAACACCCCAAAAAGCATATTGTTTCAATTGAATCATGGAATATTGATTTGGTACAACCAATATATCTTTGGCAGAACCTATATATCCCATGACAGAATCTATACATCTGATAGTATGAAATGCATTATCTCTACATTAGTATTAGTTTAGGTATTTCCCAGATAGTATGAAACCCAGAAACCCAGAAAGTTAGAAACAAAGAAAATATCTCCTCAATTTCTCAATTCACCACGTTTGATACCCAATCTCTGATTGACATTTGACAATTGTGTGCCCAATGTTAGAGACCCAATTCCTATTTGTTGACAATAGGTAAAATGACGACTTCATACCAAACCAAACGCAAAAACAACAAAACACAAAGCAGATTATTGAAATTGAAATACATAAATTAAAAATACCTGTACGTGAGGAACTGCACTCCAGCAACCCAATGTCAGAAGACCCAATCCCTATTTTGTCAACAATTGATTTCTTGCTTTTGAACATCAGGTTCCTATCATTTTCATACCCAAAAAACTCTACATTATTGCAGCAAGAAATCTGCAGTGACTGGACGGAAATCTGGAGCGATTTGGACGGAATGAGCATGATTTTAGGAAATAACCATGAAAGCTGGGATGTCTCAGATGTCCTAAATTGTGACCATCGAACCTTCTGAGTATCTGTAATATTCAAACCTAATCTGAAACCCCAACAATTCTGCATTGAAGAAGCAAGGAATCAATAGAGATTGGGTTCAAAGGAGAATAACTGTTTGTAGCAACGTGAAATCTGGGATATGTTTAAGATAATTTCCTTTTCTATCTCGATGACAACTGTGGTAAATGGATTCAGATTATGACGTGAATTATTATTTACCCAATTCAAGGGATAAGGGGCAATATTGGAACAAAATATGAGGGTGAAAAAATTTAAAAAAAATTATATCAGAAAATATTAAAAAAGGAATGTAATCCTATGTGGCATAACAGTCAAAGGACTTGTATCAAAGTCACCAAATCCGAGGATTAAAACCAACTTCTTAATGGGAAATTGGATCTATATCAACTTTTCTAAAAAAAGTTACTTGAAGAAAACATGCATGTATATACCACCCAATTATAATGGGGTTGATGCTTGGCAGTGAATTAGGAAGACAAGTAGCAATGACAAAATCTGCAGGGGAGAGTTCCTCTTTCTGACCTCGATCATGTTCTTCTACTGCTCTTGCTTAGTTACATTTGAGAACATACTCTAGCTTGTTGAATTTATAGAAGTTATAATTGAAAGAAGTTAAATGAGAAATGAGTTTCTAAATTAGTGAATTATCAATAAAGATAGTAGGTCTCTAATTCCTTAAGTGAAGTGAGTTTGCTAACATGGAAAAGATGTATATGGACAATGACACGCATTTGAATGAAATGTTTTATCGCTAGAAGTTAATCTTAATTAATGAGGGCCCTTAGATTACAACACTCAATGACGGCCATTTAATGTTGTGCATTTACCCGCATTTCGCAACATTTAAGCCATCCTAATGATCTAATCGTTTAAGACAAGACACATGGCACATAAGCAAACTTCGAAAAAATTAATAAATATATAATAACTTAATTCAATTTAAAATTCAAAAAATTCAAAATTCAAGATTGAAAAAGGATGCAACTCTCCCTCCCCACCCTTATCCCCGCCACCCATACCCAACCCGAAGCCACCCTGGCCATCATACAATACAAGCCCCATTTCTCTCTCTTTCTCTCCCTCTCACACACAAATTGATCCGACAACCATAAAATAAGAAGGGTGTGAATACAAATGCAAAATACAAATCAAACTGATTGTTGAATTTTGGGGATACAGTTTCTGGTCAATTGAGTATATTGAGAAAGGGGCAGTGAGTGGAGAGGTTTATTCAGTGGATATATACAATTCCAATTTGATACTTTCAAAATCATAATCTAGGTGGATCAAAGATCAATCAAAGGCAGCATTAACATTCACTCAGAGATTTTAAGCATCCTTCCTAATTGTAATTAATTTGTAATTAAGATGTGGATCCAAAGCAAGTAATTTGCGTTTCTATTTTTATGCTGATTTTTTCACTCTCCTTTTCTCAACTTACACTCTCCTTTGTTTTTTATTATTTTTTTAAAATTTTTGTTCTTTCTCTTTCCTATTTTACCATTGGTAACATGGCAAGTTACATATGCACTTTGGTGTTGATGCGTAAAAAAATAATAAAGAATTCTTTAAAAATAATATTTTTAACCAAAAATAATAATATCCCAAACCCCAGCACACTCTTTCCCTTCTCCCTTACGCAACCACCCTCCCATCTTCTCTCTCCCCCTCTCTCTATTTCCCCTCTTTATTCGACAACAACCGAGCCCACCCCTCCTCATTTTCTCTCTTTCCCCCTCTTTCTTCATCAACCATCCAGGTTTTTTAAAAAAGTTTTCGGGTTTGAATATGGCTATCGGTGGGGCGATAAGGGAGTTTGTGGGTGGCTGAATTGGGGCAGCAATGGCTATCGGTGGGTGGGTAGCTGTGTGGGGTGTGACGTGGGGGCGGGCTGAGAAAGCTATAATTGGCTTAGCTGAATCACAGAGTGTAAAGCTCCTTACTTGAAGTGAAAAGCTTCAGACCCGAGCATTAGAGATTTCTCTTTGTTAGCACTTAGCAGAAATGTTACAAGGAAGGACAACAAGTTAGAGACTTTCGAGAATTCGGTGGGAATATTAATGTTGCTTTTGGAGATGAAAAAGAGAAAGTTGGATTCAGGAGATGAAAAATAAAATTTTGGTTTTTGAATTTGCAGAGAAGGGGGTAGAGAAAAGGAGTTGAGGGAGAGTGAGCCATTGATGTTGTTGGGGCTAGGGGCTAGTGCAGTGGTGGATGGTGTGGGTGGTAGTAGGGCGGTAGGGTTGTAGTGCAGAGATGGGAGAAGGAGGGGGTTGACAAAAAGAGGGGGTTGTTGGGGCTGGGGAAAATATTTCGTTTTTGTTTTGTAATCTTCTGGGAGCAACCTTATTTGGAGGAGAAAAACTTCCCTGTCGCAGTGATTCCACCATCAACATCCACATCAGTATCCCAAACCAATCCAATTCTGACAGTTGGCCACAGATTTAAACATATTTTATGCCTATTTTCTTCCTCCTCTCATCGGCATCCCTCTCTCTCTCCTCCTTTCCTCTTTCAGTCCGTAAAAATCTGTAACTTTGTTCTTCTAATTCTTCTCCCTCTTCAGTCACTCCATCACCCACACATCATGTATTAATTTCCCCATTTTATCTCTAATATATTTAAACAAAGATGAAAAAGGATAATAGGTAGTGATAATGAAATGGCTGGTTCTTAGGGATTTGCCCCTCAATTCATTGAAAAAAAAAAAGGCTGAATAAGGAGATGATAAGCTTTCTCCCAAACAACACCTTCAATGTTTCCTGACAAAATCGAAACAACACAATCTCTCTCAGCTCCACCATGTCTAATTTTCCAAAACTCCCCAATAGATAATAAATTTGAAGGAAAAAAAAAGTAAATTTAGGTTTTAGGCATAAAAAAATTTTCACTTTTGGAAAAAGCCAAGGCTTTTTCAAAAAAGACAGAAAAACCTCTCAACTTTCAAATCAAAGACATGCAAGTGTAAATGATTTCTTAGGAAATCCAAAAATAAATAAGGGCAAATTTGTCTATTTTGTCTTCTTTTACAAAATTTCTCTCTCCTTTGGGTTTTTCCAAAGTCTCCCAAAAAAAAAAGGAAAGAGATTCCTCAGATTGGAAAAGAGACAATGACGCCGGATAAATTTTTTCTCCTCAAAACCGTACCGAGTTCTTCCACATATTCAAAGCCAACCCAATCTTTCTCAAGTCCATTTGGAGAGAGAACTGGGAAAGACGAATCAGGGGTGTGTGGTTGATGATGATGGGGAGAGAGAGAGAGAGAGAGAGAGAGAGAGAGAGAGATGCCAACGAGAGGAGGAAGAAAATAGGCATAAAATATGTTTAAATCTATGGCCAGCTGTCAGAATTGGATTGGTTTGGGATATTGATGTGGATGCTGATGGTGGAATCACTGTGACAGGGAAGTTTTTCTCCTCCAAATGAGGTTGCTCCCAAACGATTGTGGCCGCAAAAGATCTAAAACTTGCACAAGTATCTAGAATAAAATGGAAGTGTGGAACTAAACGGAAGCATCTAAGACCCGATTTTCACTTTTTACGGTCCATAAACTCCATCTATAAAATGACACTAAAACCCCTTTTTCGTTCGTTTATAAAATATTTGCTAAAATATGAATATGGTTTGAATGTATTATGTTGAATTATATTATTCTCCATAAAGAGGTATATATAGGAGTTTACATGAGTGCTTTACAAGGAAATAGATACAGTAATCCATTAGGATATTGCCTCCTAATTATACAAAGATTTGTCAACTAAATAAAATGGGAAATTAAATCCCTCAATTAATTAAGGAAATAAATCTCCTTGATTAATTAGGAGACTCATGTCAACACTCCTCCTCAAGTTGGTGCATATATGACACCAATGCCCAACTTGGTAAGTGAGTCATGAAATACTCTGCCACAAACAGCTTTTGTTAAGATATCTGCCAGTTGATCTTCTAATTTTACGAATGGTAGGCGGATGATCTTCTTCTCAATCTTCTCTTTGATAAAATGTCTATCCACTTCAACATGTTCGGTTTGATCATGTTGGGATGGATTATGGGCAATGTCAATGGCTGATTTGTTATCACAGTGTAACTCCATTGGCTTTCATGGCTTGAAACTCAATTCTGTCAATAGTCTTTTGATCCACAGTAGTTCACAAACTCCGTGAGCCATTCCTTGATACTCTGCTTCTGCACTAGACCGAGAAACTACATTTTCTTTTTTACTCCGCCAAGTGACTAGATTACCTCTTACAAAGGTAAAGTAACATGAAGTAGAGCGTCTATTAGTAATGGAGCTAGCCCAATCAGCATTTGTATATCCAACAACTTCGAGATCTCTATTTTTTGAGAACATTAATCCTTTCCCAGGTGCTGACTTTAAGTATCTTAAGATCCGATGGGACACACTGGGTGAATGCATAAACTGACTAACCACACTCACAACATATGCAATATTTGGTCTTGTGTTGGCTAAATATATCAACCTTCCAACAAGGCGTTGGTACTGTTCCTTATTGGTTGGTTCTTGATCCATGCCTTCACATAACTTGTGATTTATCTCGATGGGTGTATCAACAGGTTTGCATCCAAGCATTCCTGTTTCAGTGAGCAGATCTAATACATACTTCCTTTGAGACAGAAATATACCAGTTGTGGACCTGGCTACATCCATTCCTAGAATGTACTTCAGATCACCTAAATCCTTCATCTCAAATTCCTGAGACAAATACTTCTGCAGTTTCAGTTGCTCTCCTGTGTCGTTTCCAGTTACGACTATGTCATCCACATAAACAATCAATGCAGTAAGTCTTCTTCCATCACGCTTCAAGAATAAAGTGTGATCTACATTACTTTGTATATATCCAAAATTCTTCGTGGATTTAGTGAATCTGTCAAACCATGCTCTGGGGGATTGCTTTAACCCATATAATGACTTTTGAGCTTGCAAACTTGACTTTCCTTGTCACGAGCTAAGTTACATCTTGGTGGTAAGTCCATATATACTTCTTCTTCCAAGTCTCCATGTAAGAATGCATTTTTTACATCAAACTGATGTAATGGCCAATCGAGATTTGCTGATAGAGACAGAAAGACTCCGATAGTTTTAATCTTGGCTACTAGGGCAAAGGTCTCTTGGTAGTCTATCCCATATCTTTGTGTGTACCCCTTCGCCACCAATCTAGCTATATATCTTTCAATAGATCCATCTGCTTTGAGTTTCACAGTATAAATCCACCTGCATCCCACTGTCTTCTTTCCATGAGGTAATGGCACGAGTTCCTATGTGTCATTCTTCTGGAGAGCTCCCATTTCTTCATTCATGGCTTCTTTCCATTTTGGGTCTTCTAGTGCTTCACTTACACTGTTGGGAACAAGTATGTCGACCAACTGTTTCACAAAGTGTACCTATGACTCTGATAATCTGCTGATGGATACATATTTGTTGATGGGATATTTTCCTTTGCCATTAAAATCTGCTTCGTAGTGTATTGGAGGTTTGCCACGGTTCTTCCTTTTTGGAATTTGATATGCAGGCTCTTTGCCTTCTGAAATCAAATTATCATGGTGATTGGTGTGGTATTGGAGCTGAAGAAGTCTCCGGAGTGGGCAAAATCTCATCAGTTTCCTCTCCTGAGTTGGACAGCAAATAAATGACAAATCAGGCTGAGGTTGATTTTCGGGTAGTGACCGGTCACTTCCAAGCTATGATCTGTCGTTTTCTGGTAGAGTCATTAGCGACCGGTCGCTTTCAACATGCGACTCGTCGCTTTCAGGCTGGGACAATTCTGGAGGAAAAAAAATTGAAAATTTGAGAAGTGTTGGTGTCGCAATGCTCCTCCTGTGCAGCTGAAAAGTATATGTCGTTTTCCCGGAACACAACATCCATAGAAGTATAGACTTTCTGACTAGGAGGATGATAACACCGGTATCCTTTCTGATGAGGTGCATAGCCAATGAAAACACACTTTTCGGCTCTGGATCCAATTTGCTTCATTAGTGAATATGTAAGTGGACAAATACAATACAGCCAAAAATCCAAGGTTCTAAGTTTGGGGTGAGAGGTGTTTGGATATGGTGGTGAAGTGTTTGAATTGGTGTTTGAAAATTTAGGATACTAGAGGGAATCCGATTGATAAGGTATGCTGCAGAGACGACGGCTTCGCCCCAAAATGATCGTGGCATACTGGCACCAAAGAGAGAGGCACGAACGACTTCCAATAAGTGTGTTCTTTCTTTCAGCGACCCCATTCTGTTGGGGAGTGTAAAGGCATGAGCTTTGATGTATGATGCCATGATCTTGTAAGAACTGGTTAAGATCATGGTTAAGAAATTCTCCGCCATTGTCAGAATGAAAACCCTGAATTCTGGCATGAAACTAAGTCTCCACCATTTGATAAAACTGTTGAAACCTGGAACTGACTTCCCCTTTTTGTTTTGCGAAGGGAAACTCAAGTCATGCATTTGCAATCATCTATAAATGTAACAAACCATTGCGCCCCTGCCGAAGTGGCAATTTTAGTAGGTCCCCAAACATCAGAATGAATAAGGGAAAACGGAACCAAACTCTGATTTGAACTTAATGGGAACGGGACACAATGGCTCTTAGCCAATTCACACGTATCACACTGGAAGCTAGAAACATCAAGACTGGAAAATAATGATGGAAACTACTTCTCAAGATAACTGAAAGAGGCATGCCCAAGACGTTTATGCCATAACCAAATTTTGTCTCTCTCCCCCTCAAGACGCGTTCCACTGGTTGTGAAAGCTTGACCACCCTTTACCTCACTATCCGGTGCCAGTCCAAGTAATAGAGTTATCGTCGTTCCTGTGAGGATGTCATGGAAAACACAATGATTCGGCCAAAATGTTACAGTACACCCCAAAGTAGTAGTAAGTTGTGCAACAGATAACAAGTTATGGTCTAAAGATGAAACAAGTAATACAGAATCCAGATGTAGGGAAGTAGAGAGAGATAGAGAGCCCTCCCCAACCACAGGGGAGGGGGTACCATTAGCATTAGACATCACCGATGAAGTGGATGATTTGCGATTAATAAGTTGGGCAGGATCAAATGTCATGTGATCCGTAGCGCCCGAGTCGATAATCTATGCGGAGTTTTTGGAGGACGTACGAAAAGTAGAACCTTTGGTGGTGGTGATAGAAGCAGGAGTCCGGGTAGCCGGGTCAGCAAGATTGACCGCATGCTTCTATAAGTCTGCAAGAAGATGGAGAATCGTAGGGGTTCCTGACATCGCAACGAAAGTAAGATGTGATATGAGAAGGTGAGGAATTTGATGTGAGGAAGTTGATGTATGAATTTGATGTAGGAATTGGATTTAAGAGGTATGTGTATAAGATTTGAGGGTATGTGTTTAGGGATTTGGATAAGAGGATTTGAGGACTTTAGATTTGAGGGATATGGATTTGGGGAAAATTATGAGGAATTTGATTTAGGGTTTTGGATTTGAATATGAGAAATTTGAGATAAGAGTTTAGAGACAACCTAGGATTGATTGCTCTGATACCATGCTAAAATATGAATGTGGTTTGAATGTATTAGGTTGAATTATATTCTTCTCCATAAGGAGGTATATATAGGAGTTTACATGACTGCTTTACAAGGAAATAGATACAGTAATCAATTAGGATAGTATCTCCTAATTATACAAAGATTTGTCAACTAAATAAAATGGGAAAGTAAATCCCTTAATTAATCAAGGAAATAAATCTCCTTGATTAAGTAGGAGACTCACGTCAACAACACTCTGTCTCTCTCGTCTCTCTCTCTATCTCCCTCTGTCTCGCAAGTAAACGCTGTTTCTAGGTGAAGATCGATACGCCAAGATGAGGTGTTCATAGCTCCTAGTTTCTTTTACTCTAGATTTTATTGCTAATTTTGTTCATTTTTCATTTTGAGTTTCATGTGAAGCAGAGGATTTGAGCTAGGTTTTTTTTATTGTTTATTTTCTTTTTCTTTTTTCCTGTTTGGTTGCTTAGAAAGTGAAGGAAAATGAATCATCTGTAAGTATGAGAACTTGACTCTGCCTATGGGGGATGGTCTATTTTGATTGTTGGGTTCAGTAGCTGGTATTTTCCTTGATTTCCTTTTCTTCACCTTTATGTATTTCTCCGCAACCAAACAAGAGAGGTCTAGGGTTTTAGTTATTATTAGCAAAAGGTGCCCGTGCAATGCTGCGGGTTTTAAAACCAAAGGCAATTTGTATTAAACATATGTCTGAAAATCAACCCAAAAAAGTAAAAAGAGCAAAGGGCAATATGGTCATTTTATTGTGCTGCCAAATAGGACAAAAAAGAACAAAGAACATAAGTAGGGGCAAAATTGTCATTTCACTATTGCGAATGGATACTTTACGAATAGTGAATTTTGGGATCAAAATCAACCCAAAAAAGTAAAAAGAGCAAAGGGCAATATGGTCATTTTACTATACCGCCGAATAGAACAAAAAAATAACAAAGAACATAAGTAGGGGCAAAACCGTCATTTCATTATTGCGAATGAATAGTCTATGAACAGTGAATTTTGGGATTCAGTTTTAGTAGATATATATATTTCTTCCCTGGAAATGGTCATTACATATGCTGTGATTTAACTGACTCTATTGGTCGAAATATGTTTTTTCTTATTTTCCATCTTTCTTTTTCTCTGCAACCAAACAAAGGGCTATGCTTTTATTTTTTCAAAACTGAATGTAGTGAGATTTGGGTGAAATTATACCAGACCCAAATGGGAAAGGGAATTTGTAAATTTAGATTTCTTATTTTTTTAGTAAATTTGGCTTACACCCTTCAAATTCAATTTGCCATACCTAAAACCCTTCACTTTTTGTTCCTATAAATAATACCCAATTTGTATAAGTAAAAACCCATGACTAGGATCCAACTCAATAAGTTACCTAATTAAGCATAAAATCTGATTTATTGTAATTTTCAAATTCCAAAAATACCCCCAACTAAGCCATTATTGCATTTTGTATATTAATATAGGAATCGATATGGAAACAGTTTTTAATTGGATTGTATATAATGACAGATGTTGAATTTGGAAAGATCTCCAAATGGTTGTAATGGATGTAGGAATTAATTTTGGAACATTTAAAAAAAAATTTATCAATAAATTCAAATTTGGGTAATCGGTTTGTTTAATAAAATGTTTATGTTATTTTCTTTTTATGAATTATACATGACTAATAATCCACTTTATAATTGTTTATGAATAAAACTGTACATACTAATTATGTTGAAAAAATAATGTACCTATTTTTTTATGAAAAATATAATTTACCTAGTATGAAAAGTGTACATAATTATCTATTCCAATATACCTACATTATATGACATCCAATATACCTACATTAATTTTAATGTACTTACAATTAGGATTTAGGTATTATATGTCATCCGATGTACCTACCATTTGAATAATATACCTACTACGAATAAAGTACCTATTATTTATCTAAATAATGTACCTATTTTTTTCTATAAATAATATAGCCTTTTTTTTTCTGAATAAAGTACCTATTATTTATTTTATTAAAAGTAATTTTTTTTAAATGAACCTATTTTCTCTCTCCAAATAACTGACCTATTTTTTCCTCTAATAATGTACCTATCTTGCCTCTCCAAATAATGTACCTATACACATTTACAAGTATATTGTAAAATAATTTACCTATGGGTAAATAATGTACCTATATTTTATATAAATTATGTGTACCTATTTTTAATTATGAAAAATATACGCAATTACAAAGTAACTGACTTTTTTTTTTGGGGTAAATAATATACCTATATTTTATATGTATATATTTATATTATATTTTTCATATGTACATTATTGGATATGTAATTTATATATATATTTTTGCAATTTTAGGGGGCGAGATGTGAGAGGGAATGACAACTAAAAAAAATGGGGTGATTGATATGATATTAATAGGGAGTATATTAATTACAATTATGGTAGTTAATGAAATGCTTGAAATAAATTATAAATAAAATATGAAGTTTAGTGGCAACGATGTAAAAACATAGAAATACTACGACCTCTTATATCATACTGGTCATTTAAATTTGAAATTGGGTTTTACACATAGATTTATAGAGTGATGGGTATATGTCTAGAAAATAGAAAATGTAGGGATCTATATTGGACAAACCCTTATTTTTTCTGTCCGTATCTTTTGTACGATACGATGATGCATATACAGAACACTTATTCAATGAATGCAACTATGTTTAATATTGCACTTGTACATTGCTTTTCCATTTTTGTTTTGTTTACTCCTTTAACTCTTGTTTCTATATTATTTTTGTTTTCGTGCTTAAACTGCCATATTGGTGAATAGTTGTGCAGGAACGCTTGGTTAGTGTAGGCTCTAGTAGCTACAAGCTTTGGCTTGATGAATGCTAGTCTGATTTGTCTTACAGTACTTGCTTCAAGAAGTGAACTATAATGCTAATTTTGTAGTTATTGATACTGCTATATACATGGGTTTCCATTTTCTTAAATGATCTTACCATTTAAGACATGACACATGGCACATAAGCAAACTTTTAAAAAATTAATAAAAAATTTAATAACTTAATTCAATTTAAAATTCAAAAAATTCAAAATTCAAGATTAAAAAAGAAGGCATGCAACTCTCCCTCCCACCTTTATCCCCGCCATCCATACCCAATCCAAAGCCATCATGCAAGCCGCCATCTAAGCCCTAAGGTGCCGTTTTATGCAGGCGTACGGACCCCTTGACATAGATGCCCACTTTTCAATCGACACTTAAATGTAAAGGCCTAGCAGCGACTAAGGATAATGTCTTATCTTCCCATCCATGCTTACCAGAGGTGCCCTCAATTGGTTTTACCGTTTGGAGGTAGTTACGGTAGATTCATTTAATTAGTTAAAGCAATGTTTTATTAACTATTTTATGATCAGATTGATTGTCTTTACTCTGCCGATGATCTGTATACCATGTGACAATGAAATTAAGAAACATTGAGGGAATATACCGCTCGATTCAGCCACGACTACTCTTGGCCTCCGAGCATTGCATTTCCGATACATGGTCCACAAGTGGAAATTCATTCATCAAAATCGAAATCGGACGGTACCCTAAGGTTTATAGGATTAGTTGGGAACCTATCACTTTTAGTGAAGAAGAGGAGAAAGGTGTCATCTTCCTTCATGATGATCCCATGATCATTCGAGCGGAAATGACCGATTTCGATGTGGGATGCATCCTAATGGACACTGATAGTTTGGTCAACGTCCTCTTTGTTGATGCTTTCAAGGAACTAGGGATTTAAGGACCAATCCATCGATCAGTAGATCACCCCTCTCCTTAGTTTCTCAGGAGATGTCGTTCAGCTAGTGTGTAGTGTAAGACTGCCACTCGCCTTCGGCACAGCACCATGAAAGGCAGAAGTTTAAGCCGTCTATACTTCCATGTAAGCCATTTTTGCCTAATCTTCTTTAACCTACAAGAGGGGGACATAATGGGAAATCTCTAGCTCTTCTTCACTAACGATAATGAACTTTGCCCATATCATCTTTCATTCATGGTTTGGCATGTGGTTAAGTAGCCTAATTAATTAATAAACTTTTCATCATTAAGAAACTTTAATCATTCACATGACTACAATGGCCGCCAAATCGATTCACTAGATGCATTTATTAAGAAATTGGCATTGTAGGATAAATCAAATGCCAATTATATATGAAGGTTTCCTAGTCTTTCTTTTTGGTCAAAGTTTCCTAGTATTTTTTGTTCTTTTATGTCAACGTTTCCTAGGCTATTCTAAAGTTTCCTAAAAGATTTAAATTATGAAAGATATATGTAAGTCCATGCTAGACTTTTTTAGGAGATTTAAATTCTGAAAGCTATATAAGGCAAAGCTAGACTTTTGGGAGAGCCGTGTAGAGAGGAGGAGTTGCATAGAGGGCAAGACGCCTGTACGTATGTAGAGTTTCTTGTTCTTTCTCTTGTATGACTTTAATTTTCTTTTATGAGTCAGGAGAAAAATTACAATCATGAAAAAATTACAAGATGGGCCGTGAAGCATCCGATCCGATCCAATCGGATAGGCCCATAGTTTTGTTTTGACTTTAGCATTAGGCTTATCTTCTTTGTTATTTCGCTTTGGGATCTGTAGGGTTCTTAAGTCTAGTGTAATGAGGTAGCTTATAGTTGCTTTGCTCAGATTTACATAACGACAACGTCATTTCTCTATTAATCTCATACAAAGACTTGGAAGTTGGAATTCGATTCTGACAAAACAACATGCAAACTGAACTGGAAGGTTGTGGGGATATGAAACCGAACTGGTTGGCGAGGCTCAGACTCCCAATGGCCGGAAATTAGCACATGTAGAGTCCTCCACAATTTTTGAGAAGTCGGTATACCCCTCACAAAATGTCATCAGCGGTCCTTCGCATGTAGGCAGGTAGCTTGCACCTAGCAACCATGACCCTTGCTTTTTGCCCTCGTCACACTATAGAGGTACAAAAATTGTTCATAAGATGGTTCCTTGTGTTCGGCAAGGTCGAAGGCGATCATAGGTATGAGCAAAGCTATCCCAAAATTCGGGTTAAATTAGAGGCAAGGTGCATAGAAAATTTGCGCCAGGATCTTCTTAACCAAAGGCTTCAACGGCAATCGAAACCCCAACTTGAGAACACAACAAAAAAATATAGTAAATTGAGGTTAGACCCATAAAATTCATTTTAAATCACCTACAACCCTTTCCTTTAGTTATCTATTTAAAATACCCAATTTTTTCAATTAATACCCGATGACTAGGATCCAACTAAGCAAGTTACCTAATATAACTTAAAATTTGATTTATTGTATTTTTCGGATTCCAAACTACCCCATGTTAATGTGTTATGGGGGATGTAACTAATGACACTCGTTGGATTTGGAAAGATCTACAAATAGTTGTAATGGATGTAGGAACTAATTTAGAAACTTATTTGAAATTAAATATTAAATTTCACATTATAGTATTAGTAATCTACTTTACGACTAGTAATCTATTTTTGAATTAATGGTGTTTTCCTTCTATGAATTACGACTAGTAATCTATTTAAAGTATTAGTAATTTAAATTCAATATTAAATTTAGGAATCAATGTTGTTTTCTTTTTATGAATTATACGACTAGTATTCTTTTTAATTACAGTTTTATGAATAATAGTGTACATTCTAATTATGTTGAAAAATAATTTGATCATCTATTTATTGTTTTGTTTTCAAAGGAGGGATTACTTAACTTTGGAGGGATTACTTAACTATTCTATTTCCAAAGGAATCCGCATATTCACCGAATCATGGTTTCGATACTTGGCATAGATTTTTGCCAACTCCATTGTCGTTATCATATTCGAATCTAGATAGTCAGCACCAAACAATGGCCCATGAGGGCGCCTCTGAGGTATCTGTGAAACCCCATATTTATAAAATTATATAATTTGAAGATTTAATATTTTCCATTTAATTTATAAATTATATATGTGTGCAATTTTCACTATTAGTTTTCATATATATATATATATATAAACCCATATTATTTGCATGGCAGTGTGTAAGTTGAGGTCAATCTTAGTTTATTTTGATAGATATTTAAGTTGAGTGATAGATTTGGACAAACCTTTTTATCATAAATTATATTGTATTTTATTGAAAACTTAAGAGTTAAGGCTTACAAGATATATTTGGTATTAGCATGAGGTGTTGGATTAAGAGTATTGTAGCTAGAGATGGTGCCACCATTCTTGCTAGGTGGCGGAACATGCAAAGATTGAAGATAACCTCAAGTTGTTGTTATCCTATATTATTGCCGCCAAGAGTATTAACTAGGGGTGGGCATCTCATCCAAATTATTCGCGTACCGACGGTCGGTTTGGTTTGGTTTGGTTAAATAATTATTTTTTAATTTTAATTATTCCGATCCAATCCGTACCAAAATGTTTGGTTTGGTTAACGGAAATAAAATTCCTAACCCGACGGAAACTCGTACCGATCCGATATTTATACTTATTTTATTATTTAAATACAAAACAATAAACCAAAGGTAAATACAATCAGCATTTTGTATCACTCCTTTATCACCACTGTATCACTGCTTTATCACCATTTTATCACTGTTTTATCATCATTTTATCACTGCTTTATCACCACTGTATTACTTCTTTATCACCATTGTATAACTTACCTGGGTACTGTAGCACTTTTTGGTCAGAGAGGAATTTATGAACTTCCTATGTTTTCCAATTTCGACCTTTATCCCATTTTTTATCTGTAACTTTTCAACTGTGGATCCAAATTTTATGTTCTTTATATGGTTGGATTTAGCATGAAAAACTACAGAACCTAACGCAGAACAATTGTCAAAATCATTTACATAAATGTAGAGAATTCAATAAAAAGTACACTCAAAGGTTCAAACAACAAACATAAGTGGCTCCATGTACATCTTGAGTACATATTGAATGATATAGTGACTAAGTTATTTGATTTCACACTTGGATGAATTAGACTATTGGATTTTTATATTTTACAAGGATAATTTGGTGTATTTGTTCAAGAACTTATGTTATGTGAAAATATTATAAATTGTATTTTTATCAATAGGTTTTTATTACGGTACTACTGGCGTACCGGCCAATCCAAATCGAATATTAGGTTAACTGATCCGAAGTCTTTGGTTTGGTTAACGAAAGAGAAAATGGTCTACCGAAGTCATTGGTTTGGTTAACGGAAGAGCCTTCTACGGTTCTGAACCGATCCGCACCCAGGCAAAGTATTAACCAATGAGGGATTTCTTGTTGCCTACTTCTACTACTATAAATAGGAGTCTACATTTACAAATGGTTTACTACATCTATAGAAAGGCATGCATAGTTTGCATGAGAAACAAGAGACAAATAGTGGTAGAGAGAAACAGAAAGAGAGAGTGGTAATAATATTCTTGGAGGAGTTAGAGGTCGAAGCTTCTGTTTTCTTAAGTTGGAGCTAGCTTTGGAAATGAGGTAGGGTTTCTTGGTGACCTTTTACAAAGATTGATCTAATTAAATTTCGTGAGCAATATATTATTGATGATATTATTATTGATATTGGGTGTTTAAGTGTTGTTAATTATCATTATATCATTTTATTAATATTGACATGATCATATGTTATCAGTGATGGCTGGAATTCTTAGGTTGATAAAGAAAGGATGAAAAATAGGGTAATGGGAAGGATCTTTTGTGTAGTTGAGTCTAACTATTGTAGGAACCAAGTCCAGGCGAGCCCGTGTGCACAGTAGACTAGGAAATCAGCGGTATAATGTCGATTGGGTGATTTGGTCTTGGAGATTAATGGTGTAGACAAGAAAACTAACAAAAGGGGAATCATGGGATGATTGAAATGAGTGTTAGTTCATATAAATGAGCATTCGAGACCAAGTGGTATAAGCATGGTATGAGACATGCAGGTCTGCTTGTCCAGTTATATGAATTAACGGAAGTAGATGAAGAGCATTCATGCATTATTATTATTAATGTGATATTTGGATGTGTGATTGCATGTCACTTAATTTAGTTATATCAATCTGCTATGATAAGGTCTCATGTCCCTACTGAGCGGTGGTTGCTCATCTCTCACCCTGTTTAATTTTTCAGATGAATTAGTGGGTAAGACAATGGCTAAACCAGTTGAGGCTGAATTAGATAAGAATGATAGTGTTTTATTTATTTCTTGTAAAGTTGTAAGATTTTGTAGCTATTTTTATAAGATAAGTTTATTTTAAACCCATGTTTCGGCATCTTTTTATTTTATTTTAGTTTTTATTTTCTCACGCACCAAGCGCGGGGTTTCCACTTCCCCCGGGTCCGGGGCGTGACAGTATCCTTTTGTTGCCACTAGCAACCACAACCACAACTTATAGCGGCATCGGCACTGAAGATGATTCGGCAGTCACGTCCATGCGACTAGAATTTGAAGTCTCTGATTGGTAACTTGCATGCCGATTGGGCACCTATGTATAATTCATCAAAAACTCGTAGTATTGGCCAGCGTCGATGACTCTACCGCTGAATAGAACGATAACCAAAAGCTATTGTGGGATGACCTTCATCCACAATCTTGAGATCGGTACCCCCATTATATTGATCTTTAAAGCTATTTATGCTTTCATGGAAGCCATTCGCCTAATCTTCTTTAACCTACAAAAGGGGGACATAATGGGAAATCTCTGGCTCTTCTTCACTAATGGTAATGAACTTTGTTCTTATCATCTTTCATTCATGTTTTGGCATGTAGTTAATTAGCCTAATTTATTAATAAAATTTTCGTCATTAAGAAACTTTGATCATTCACATGACTACAAAGGCGACCAAACTGATTCACTATATGCATTTATTAAGAAATTGGCATTGGAGGATAAATCAATTTCCAATTCTACATGCAGGTTTCCTAGTCTTTCTTTTTTGGTCAAAGTTTCTTAGTATATTTTGTTATTTTATGTGAAAGTTTCCTAGGCTATTCTAAAGTTTCCTGAAAGATTTAAATTCTGAAAGCTATATGTAAGGCAATGCTAGACTTTGTTTGGAGATTTAAATTCTGAAAGCTATATATATAAAGCAAAGCTAGAATTTTGGGATAGCCTTGTTTACTCTTCTAATTATGTCTAGCTAAAACCCAATGATGTCTAGTTAAACTCCTTAGTTAGGGTTAACCATGACACCCTAGTTTAATTTTCTTATACAATCAATCTTTATGCAACTAAGGTTAGAGCTAAATCTGTTTAAGTTCGGTTAGTTTTTTTATTATATCTTTTTGTCTACAATTACTGTATGTTCGACCTTGTGAGTATAACTTATCTATAGATTCGTACAGTTGCGATTTTTTGTTCTATAAAAATAAATTAGTAGGGTTGTGAAAAAGTCGCCATGATAAAAAGTACGAATTCAACTGATAGAAGTGGCAAGAATTTGATTTTTAAATTTTCTTTTACGGGCTAGGAGAAAAACGACAATCATGAAAAAATAACAAGATGGTCGTGAAGCATCCAATCTAATCGGTTGGGCCCATAATTTTGTTTTGAGTTTAGCGTTAGGCTTATCATCTTCGTTATTTCATTTTGGGTTGGTATAAGGTTCTTAAGTCTAGTGTATTGAGGTAGCTTATAGTTGCTTTGCTCAGATTTACATAACGACACTGTCGTTTTTCTACTAATCTCATACGAAGACTTGGAAGTTGGAATTCAATTCTGAAAAAACAACAACAAACCGAACTGGAAGGTTGTGGGGATAATTCAACTGGTTGGTGAGGCTCAGACTCCCAATGGCCGGAAATTAGCACACGCCAATTCCTCCACAATTTATGAGAAGTCGGTATACCCCTCAAAATGTCGTCGGTCCTTTGCATGTAGGCAGGTAGCCTGCACCTAGCAACCATGACTCTTGCTTTTTGCCCTCGTCACACTATAGAGGTACAAAAATTGTTCATAAGATGGTTCCTCATGTTCGGCAAGGCCGAAGGCAATCATAGGTATGAGCAAAGCTATCCCAAAATTCGAGTTAAATTGGAGGCAAGACGCATAGCCAATTTGCGCCCGGATCCTCTTAACTGAAGGCTTGAATGGTAATTGAAACCCCAACTTGAAAATGCAGTAAAAAAAATTCAACCTCGCCGTTGTGGGGATTACTTAACTATTCTGTTTCCAAAAGAATCCACATATTCACCGAATCATGATTTCGATACTTGGCATAGATTTTTGCCAACTCCATTGTCGTCATCATATTCGAATCTAGATAGTCAGCACCAAACAATGGCCCATGAGGTCGCCTCTGAGGTTGCCACTAACAACCACAACTTATAGCGTCATCAGCACTGAAGATGATTCGATAGCCATGTCCACGCGACCAGAAGTTAAAGTCTCCAATTGGTAACTTGCATGCCGATCAAGCACCTATGTATCATTCATAAAAAATTCGCAGTATTTGGTAGCGTCAGAGACTCCACCATTAATAAGAAATTTTGATCATTCACATGACTACAATGGTGGCCAAATTGATTCACTAGATGCATTTATTAAGAAATTGGCATTGTAGTAAGGCGATGCTAGACTTTTTTTGGATATTTAAATTCTGAAAGCTATATTTATGAGGCAAAGCTAGACTTTTGGGAGAGCCGTGTAGAACGAAGGAGTCGAATAAAGGGCAAGACGCCAGTACGTATGTATAGTTTTCTTGTTCTTCCTCTCATATGACTTTAATTTTCTTTTACGAGTCAGGAGAAAAATAGCAATCAAGTGAAAAATAACAAGATGGGCCGTGAAGCATCCGATCCAATTAGATAGGCCCATACTTTTGTTTTGACTTTAGCGTTAGGCTTATCTTCTTTGTTGTTTCGTTTTGGGATGGTGTAGGGGTCTAGTGTAGTGAGGTAGCTTATAGTTGCTTTGCTCAGATTTACATAACGACACCGAAATTTCTCCATTAATCTCATACAAAGACTTGGAAGTTGGAATTCGATTCCGACAAAACGAGCAAGCTGAACTGGAAGGTTGTGGGGATATGAAGCCGAACTGGTTGGTGAGGCTCAAACTCCCAATGGCCGAAAATTAGCACATGCCGAATCCTCCATAATTTTTGAGAAGTCGGTATACCCCTCACAAAATGTCATTGGTCCTTCGCATGTAGGCAGGTAGCCTGCACCTAGCAACCACGTCACATTATAGAGAAAAAAAAATTGTTCATAAGATGGCTCCCCATCATAGGTATGAACACAGCTATCCCAAAATTGGGTTAAATTGGAGGCAAGGCGCATTGCCAATCTGCTCCAGGATCCTCTTAACCGAAGGCTTCAACGGCAATCGAAACCTCAACTTGAAAACGCAATAAAAAATACAACCTCCCCATTGGAGGGATTACTTAACTATTCTGTTTCCAAAGGAATCCGCATATTCACCGAATCATGGTTTTGATACTTGGCACAGATTTTTGCCAACTCTATTGTCGTCATCGTATTCGGATTTAGATAGTCAGCACCAAACAATGGCCCATAAGGCCGCCTCTGAGGTATCCTCTGGATGCCACTAGCAACCACAACCACAACTTATAGCAGCATTGGCACTGAAGATGATACGGCAGCCAAGTCCATGCGACCAGAAGTTGAAGTCTCCGGTTGGTGACTTGCATGCCGATCAGGCACCTATGTATCATTCATCAAAAACTTACAGTATTGGCTAGCCCCGGGGTCACCACCACTGAATAGAACAATAACCAAAGGCACTGCACCTTTGGTAGGTACTAAGTTAGCAGTGCAAGCTATTGTGGGATGACCTTCATCCACAATCTCGAGATCGGTACCCTCATTATATTGATCTTTAAAGCCGTCTATGCTTCCATGGAAGCCATTCGCCTAATCTTCTTTAACCTACAAAAAGGGGACATAATGGGAAATCTCTAGCTTTTCTTCACTAATGGTAATGAACTTTTCCTTTATCATCTTTCATTCATGTTTTGGCATATGGTTAATTAGCCTAATTAGTTAATAAACTTTTTATCATTAAGAAACTTTGATCATTCACATGACTACAACGACAACCAAACTAATTCACTAGATGTGCATTTATTAAGAAATTGGCATCGGAAAACAAATCAATTGCCAATTGTACAAGCAGGTTTCCTAGTCTTTCTTTTTTGGTCAAAATTTCCTAGTCTTTTTGGTTTTTTTTAATGTCAAAGTTTGCTAGTCAGTTCTAAAGTTTCCTGAAAATTTATATTTTGAAAGCCTATATATAAGGCCATATTTGACTTTTTTCAGAAATTTAAATTCCGAAAGCTATATATATAAGGCCAACTAGACTTTTTTTTAGGGAGAGTTGTGTAAAGAGGAATCGCATAGAGAGTACGCAGCACGCCAGTACGTATGTAGAGTTGTCTTATTCTTTCTCTTGTATGTAGACTTTTTTCGTTTGTAGATCTGTCAACGTTTAACGTCCATAGGGGGATAGTGGGGTCAAATGTGCCATCAATTGGGGTAGGGTTTGGCGTCCCTAATGGGGCAAAGGATGATGCGTCATCTACCGAAATGGGTGTGAGCAAATAGATGAAGTTGGCAACTGCTTTCCCTCTGACTGATCATGAAGCCTAGAAATTTGTTGGAGGATACGCCTAACGTGCACTTTGTAGGATTGAGAAGCATGTCCTATACTTTTGGATCAAACTTAGAAGTCATTCTGTCTTCAATATTGTGAGCCCTTCAATAGAGGAGAGATCTATCTGCAAGGAGAAGGAAAAGAACAATGCTGGGATCTTAGGAACCGGTGTGGTGCCAGCCACAAGCCCTTCAATGCTCAAGTAAGCCGAAGGAGAAAGAGAGTAAGTAATTGGACAAAGTAAGGTTACTAGTGCCAAGTTACTATTACCTGGTGCATTGAGGGCAAGAGCTCTATTATTGGGGTGGGGCACCTTGGGTTGTTATTTTGATGTGGGATTGTGGGCGTCGCCTAAGAGGCAACCATGTGTCCAAGGGAGGTAGTGATACCATAGGTGCCTTCATAATCCAGATCAGCTGGTATTTATAACTCTTTCAAGCTGTTTCTCAAAATAGAAAATAATTACTTATTATTCTATATTGTTGATCAAATATTTAATTACTTAATATAATTTATTTCTTTCCTATTTAATCCATTTAATGCTATTGATTATTTTATTATTCATTATAAGTACTTACATTACTAAATTCTCCTTCAAATTGTTGCTTAATTACTTAAATCTCTATAATCATTTTCTTTATTCCTATTTAATTCTTCATTGGTTAACTTTATTTATGTTCTTAGTTCATTTTAAATCTTCACTATTATTTTTTAAGCATGGTAAAGTGCTTAATTTTCATGACAAATCAAGTTGGTTTACATCTTTAATTATTTTTCAGTTTTTGATAAATAATAAATATAAGAACGTGTACCATGTCATGATGTCCAGTGAATAACGTGAAATAAAGTTACTCATGTATCTCACCATGCAATTTATAAAGTGTAAAATATTGTAGTGAAAATGATAATAAATTACTAGAGGGTGTTTAATTTTCTTTCATTAATTACTCTAGAGTTTGTCAGCTCGCAATATAATAAACTTAAATCATTCAAATGTACTATGCAATGCATTTCCTTCCAATCTTTTGTGTTAAAATAATAGATGATCGACTTTTTATAAAGTTTCATTAAAAATTTCCGTGTATCTATCACAATTTCCGTGGTTTTTATCCAATTTTTATTGATATTGATAGTTTCCCGATATTTCCATCGATATTTCCGTGTTTTTGAACCGCCGATATTTCGGAAACCCTCGATATTTGAGACCTTGCTCCCAACGCCTTCAATTTTTTTTTCCCATCTTCTTCTTCCTTCAGTCCTCCTGCTTCTTCCTCTATCACTCTGCAATTTTTTTCCTCTTCTTCCTCTTTTGTGCATCTCTTTTTTTTTTTTTTTTTTTTTTTTTTTTTTTTTTTTTTTTTTTCTTTTCCATCTCTCTCTCTCTTCTCTTCTTCTCTTCTTCTTTCTTCCGCTCTCCCTTGAAGACCAGTCGTTGTCTGGCCTTATCCTTTTCATGGGCTACTATTTCATTGTAGGGGTTTTTTTTTAAGGGAGCTTTAGTTTTAAAACACAATATAGTTTACTAATTTGGAAGATAGCAATACAATTTCATCTGATCAGCATAAGGCCAAAGACCAAAATATAGTACCTAATTTTACAAAAATATCATTAAAAAATATCAAAATTACACACAACGCCACTCCTTCTAAGGCAAGCATACTATGCCACACGTCCACATCCAGCCAACTGCTACCGCTGGCCAGCCATCGCCAGACGCCTGTCGACGGCCACCTGCACCTCTACCGCTGACTACTTGCCGCCGACCGACTGCGACTGCCCCTCACCAACCTGCCATCATATGTAGGGGACCAACTCCGTTGCACTTATTCACCTTTAAAAAAAAAAAATTGTGTCATTAAAGAGACTCAAACTTTGACCCTCAAAGGAGAATGGCTCACTCACAAACCACTACACCAAATTATGAAGATTTCACTATTTTTGAAATTAAAAACATGGATTTAAAGGCTCCACTAAAGAACCCTATCTATTATCATCTAAATAATGCCACCAAGTAATTTTCAGTTGAAGAGAAGCTATCACTCTAATACATTCATAAACGAACTCAAAACACAAAAAAGTAGCCACAGTTCAGATCTCAAAACAATACCGCCGAAATTGAACAAAAAATATCAAGAAAAGTCCATTTCCAAGTAATTCAATCGCATAACATCAAAACTAGACCTCATCAGAATAAAAAACAACACAATAATTAGCATAGGTTCTGAATTACCATAGGAAACGAAGATCTATTAGGTCAAGTCACCAAAATCACAGGAAGAGCCTTTGAGCTTTGCGAATCTGCCGACGTCAATCCTCTGATTGCTTCTGAGGGACCGGAAAACACCTTCTCCGCCAGCAATCTTGACGCATGATGAGACATCGTCGTCATCGATTGCTTCTCCGCCAGAAAAAGAAAGAAGACGCCTTCTCCACTGTCGATCCTCCTATTGATTCTCCACCGGAAAATGCCTTCTTCTGGCGCTTTGCAGTGACCTTAGCCATGGTCATTGTTGGTATGAGTATGGTCATTAAAATCGTTGGTGGTGGTTGCAACCTCGTGTTCTCTGTTTGGGATTGAATCAAAACTAGAGCGTGATCTAGCTCCTATATAAAATATAAAGGGTAAAAATGTTATTTCAAATACAAATTAAACAAACTCAAAGAGCACCTGATTAGGCCCACTGGCTTTTAACAAAATAAAAGTTATAACTCATCCACCATATCCAAAACAAAAATTTCTCAAAAAAAAAAAAAAAAAACAAAACAAAAATAGGTAATGTAATCATATGCTAATTACTAAAGTTTTTTTTTTGTCACTATTTTTTTTTTTTTTTTTTTTTTTTTTTTTTTTAACATTTAAGACTAAGTTGGAAAATCAGCCCTGGGCTAGAGCCCAACCGAGCCTCTTCGTAGTTCCGCCCTTAATCCCTTACCTTTCTTCTTTCACACTTTCTAATCCAACTTCTTTCATCGTTCTATCTTCTCCTTCTTCTCCTTTCAATCTCGGAATTATCAATCCTTGGTATGTTGTTAGTTCATCTTGCCTTTCTCTGTTTCTCTGTAATCTTATATTCCTAACTCAAATATTCATATCTGAACCGCATTTCCCCTTAGAAAGGTAAATGTTTTGTTTTCTGAAGTTTTCATGTGGGTTTAATTTCAGGAATGGTTTTGGATTTTATTTATGTGTGGGTTTTATTTATGAGACTCAACTGGAAAGCTTCCATCTCTCAACCTTCGATTGAAATCCCTTTCATATCAGAGTTTTTTATATGTGAAGCCCAACCGACGCCGACATTGTTCACATAAATCTGATTGTCTCTTTGACAACCATATGAAAGCCCAACCAACAACGACGTCAACGCCGTCAGTCTGAACCTTCATGTGTTCAAACGATGTTGGCCTAGATCCTGTTATCTTTGTCTTTGGTTTAGTGTTTGAAGAACATTTGTTTTCTGCATATGTAGCTGGACTATGTCTGGAATTTTTTCTTTTGGTTTCTTGTTCTTAAGTTTCTTGGTTTGAATTATTTGGTTAAAGTTTCAACTCTTTATGGAAGGATTATTTATATATATATATATAATATGGGTCTTGACTCATATTTTTTCAGCTTTGATTGTGATTTCAACAAAGAATTGGATGATGGGTATTTTGGTTTGAGTGTTGTAATTTGGTTTTCAGTAAGGGATTTGGATTTCAGCTAAAAATAAAAATAAAAAGGACTTGGAAATTATTATAATTGTGAAAAATATAATACACAAATATAACACAAATAATAATGGAAAGGATTTCTATTTTAAAAAAAAGGATAATGAAACGATGTTGGACAGCGCAGTCAAATAAAATAAAATAATAAAATATAAATATAGTTTGATTAGACGTGATGTGGGGCCCACTTTGGAGCAATAGGATGGTCAACACAATTTGTTACGAAATGGTGTTTTAATCGTGACAAAACCCGATAGTTACAACCACAAAAGTCACGGGATCAAAACTTGTAAGTGCACCGTTACTAATGGCTTTAGTCACGAATATTCGTGACTAATACTACCAAAAGTCACGAAAAAAAAAGTGATTGTTGTGTGTTTTTATTGTAGTGAGACCACGTATGTAAAAGCACATACATTCACAGATTTGGTCAAATTATAATCAATAATATTTTTAGTGGAGATTTATGTGTGCTTGCTGCTGCTGCTGGTGACTGTTGTTTTACTTTACTTTTCGTCAAAAACGTTTTCTTGCTTGTTATTAGAATTTGTGATGAAAGGGACAGCTTTTGTTTTGTGTGGCGCCTCTTGCCATAAAACGTTTTCTTGCTTGTTATTGAGAAGCAAATGTTGTTACACAGACTTGCTAGGTTTGGTTTAAGTAATGACGATAGTTTGGTTTGAGGTGCCTTTAATTTTATTCAGGATGTTTTGTTATGTAATTCTTTAGAATAATACTAGTCTTACCATATTTTTTATACCACAATTTTATACCACATGATGTGGCGGCTGATGTGTATATACCACATCATGTAAAATACTAGTTTCTGTTTTTCTAATTTTATTTATTAAAATACACTTTATTCATTTAATTGATATGTCATATGATATGGACATGCCACATCATGTGGTATAGAAATATGGGATAATAATGTGGTAAGTGTAGCATTACTCAATTCTTTAAGTCGGAGGGAGCATGTTTGTTTTTTGTTATAATTCTTTTATTTATTAATAACGATAAAATATAGAAAGGGCTTTTTTTTAGCATAAGGGATCTAATTAAGATGAATGTTTTCGCATTATAGATCTAAGGTGATTTGCTTTTCATATGAAATGCTGAAAGCGAACCTGATACTTTCATTTTTCAATTAAAAAAACAGTGCTGAAATTAAATAAGGTCAGGCATTTTTTGGCAAATTATAATAAACCATTAAGTGTCTCCCAAATCACGTGTAAGAGACACAATAATTTATGGTGAATCCAAGTCTATATAGAAAGAAGATAAAAACCATCATATTAATGAAAAGAGAAGGCGCCAGCTTGGTGTCAATGCTGACATCATCAACTTTCGGGCAATAGCATGAGCTCAATTTGCCTTTGGGCTTGCCTGAATCGATAGCCCCCACCATTTTCCCAGGATGCTCTAGCGCGCTGGAAGAGCCAAACGGCCCAGTCCCTCTTCTGCCAGGGCCAGCCCAAAGAGCTGGAAATTCTCTTAGTATTTCACTCTCAGAAAACTTCAATAATGGTCAAGGCCCGACAAAGAAGAAAATAAGAAGAGCTTGGAAGCTAACACCACTTGACATTTGTAGTAGAGTGGGACCTCAAGTTGCTTAATGCTTCCATGCTCATGCTGACGCGTGGTTGACCTAATAAGGCAGAAAGATGCAATTGTGGATGAGTAGTGATTTTTCACTCCAATTTTATCCACTTACACTCCATTTTATAACTAAAATGATGCTGAGAAAGATTGAGGTCAGTTGATTTTGAGCTTGACCAAATTTCTAACCAATTTTGACCAAATTGTTGCCTATCAGCAATAACCTGATTTTATTATTATTATTTTTTTGAATACAAGTGATAGTGAAAACAACAAGAGGAGGGGGTTTTTCATACTATCAAAGAGACACGAAGGTTCGAACATGAGACTAATGAATTGCAAAGATTTTCAAATGTGCAGCCATCAATAGGAGCCTATAACAACAGGGTATTGCTAAGAAAAGACATGCACCATTGTTGTAAATTTTTAGAACCTTAACATGATTTGCAAGATTCTTTGATATGAGAACGCAGCTTTTCTTTATTTATGAAAAAGATAGTAGGAAACTTATTAAATTACATCTGTATGATATGGATGATGGAAAAAATCATCACAACGCCCTTCTCAATCCCAATCCACACATCCCTAAATTCACAATTCAAAGCATGTCAAGCTAGGAGTAGTGTGAGCAACTCATAACCTGTATGCATGCCTATATAATTACACCCACACATTCTGAGTCCCAAACCCAAAACTATCTAACAATTACAAACAATGGAGCTCAAGAAGTAACCAAATGCAAGTGACAGCCATGGAATGAAGTGGAGAGATTTCGTGCCTGCTGGTGCTTCCTTGTAGAAAAACTCTAGCAGTCCAACTAGAGTGAACATGTCAGCAATTCCAAAGATAGCATATTGGAAGGAATGCCAAAAGAGACTTATGGGCTTTGTTATGTGCTTGTGGACTTGGCTTTTTCTCTTCACTTCAACAATGCAAGCCAAAAGAGACTTATGGGCTTTGTTATGTGCTTGTGGACTTAGTTTTTTATCTTCACTTCAACAATGCCGGCTACAGCTGTAGAAAAATATATTGGGTAAGAAATATTTCATTAATATGTGAATGAGAAATATATATACAATTACATTCCTTGCTCTACAAGACTTTTACCCCTACAAGTTAGGAATACAGCTACAGCTAGGATTACATCGTCTAACACTCCCCCTCAAGTTGGAGAGTGAATGTCAAGAACACCCAACTTGCGTATCAAAGTTGAAAACTTGTCCTTCCCAAGGGGCTTAGTGAACAAATCTGCCAACTGGTGTGTCGTACGCACATATTTTGTCGCTACGGTTCCATCTGCAATCTTATCGCGTATAAAATGACAATCCATCTCAATGTGACGAGTTCGCTCATGAAAAACAGGATTCGCGGCTATATGCAAAGCAGCTTGATTATCACAAAATAAAACAGAAGGACCTTCCAAAGGAATATTCAAATCCTTCAACAAAAAACGAAGCCAAACTAACTCACAACAAGCACCTGCCATGGCCCTATATTCTGCCTCAGCTGAAGAAAGCGACACAGTTTTCTGTCGCTTTGTTCGCCACGAAATCAGAGAATTTCCCAAGAATACACAATACCCAGTAGTCGAACGACGAGTGATAGGACAACCGGCCCAGTCAGAGTCGCAAAATGCAGCTAACTTAGTCTGGTTGTCAGAACGAAATAATAAGCCTTGACCTGGAGTTGATTTTAAATAACGAACAACACGAAGCGCAGCATCCATATGAGGAACACGGGGCTCATGCATAAACCGACTCAAAACATGCACGGAATATGTGATATCTGGCCGAGTTATGGTGAGATAAATCAACCGTCCTACTAAGCGCCGATACTTTTCAGGATCCTTGAGAAGTTCTCCTCGATCAGATAATTTTGTGTCATCCATGGGAAAAGCAATGGGCCGTGCACCCAGAAAACCATAATCCTTGAGAATCTCCAATGCATACTTTCGCTGTGAAATATAAATTCCACGTTGAGAGTGAGAAACCTCGATACCCAAAAAATATTTTAGTTCCCCAAGGTCTTTTATCCGAAAGTGGTCACGGAGAAAAGACTTCAGAGAATCAATGGCCCTGACGTCATTCCCTGTAATCACAATATCGTCCACATAAATGAGTAAGGCTGTGAAAGAAGTACCGGACTTTCTGGTGAACAATGAATAGTCAGCTTTTGATTGTTGGAATCCAGCGGAAAGAATGGCAGTAGTGAATTTAGCAAACCATTGGCGAGAAGCCTGCTTGAGACCATATAGAGATTTATGAAGGCGACACACAAGATTCTCCCCCTGTCGCCGAAGAGCAGGAGGAGGAGACATATAAATTTCCTCATGTAAATCACCGTGCAAAAAGGCATTATTAACATCGAGCTGATGAAGAGACCAAGACTGACTAGCAGCAAGAGCAAGAAGACAACGCACAGTAATCATCTTAGCAGTAGGGGAAAAAGTGTCATGATAATCAATACCTGCAGCCTGTGTGTAACCTTTAGCAACCAAGCGAGCTTTGTAACGCTCAATAGAACCATCAGAATTATACTTCAATTTGTACACCCATTTACAATCAATGGGAGCTTTGCCAGGGGGCAGGGTAGTCAGAGTCCAAGTACCATTGGCATGTAATGCCTGAAGCTCCTCATGCATGGCACGACGCCAATTAGGATCACTGGTAGCCTCGGCAAAGGAGGAGGGCTCCACATGCCGACTGACAGAATATGTATATGAAAGATGTTTGGGTGAGTAACGGTGATAAGAAATAAAATTACAAAGTGGATAACGCGTACCAGGTGGAGAACTGGGCGGCGAAGTCGAGGATTGGTGTGGCGGCAGAATCACCTGCGAGCAAACGTAGTCCTTTAAATAGGATGGGGATGTACGGGTGCGGGAAGAAATGCGGGGGGCGGGGGAAGGTTGAGAAGGAGGTGGGAGCGAGGAGGGGTTGGGGTCCGGGGGTGAACTAGATGGGATATCGGGAGAGGGAGCAGAGTGGTCAGGGAAGGTGTCATTAAGAGGAGGAGGAGGAGCCATGGAGGGAGAGGTGGATGGGTCGGCAAGAAGGGCAGTAAGGGGTTGTGGTGTAGGGACAGGGGATGGGGGATAAGGAAAGTCCAGAGAGGAAGGGAGAGGCAAGGGAGGCGTGGGGGATGGGGTAGAGGTGGGGGGAAGAGTATAAGGGAAGGAATCTTCATGGAAGATTACGTCCCGACTTGTGAAGAGGCGGTGAGTGTCTAGGTCATATAGTTTGTAGGCCTTTTGGCCGGGAGGGTAACCAAGGAAGATGCAACGGTGAGCCCTAGGGGAAAATTTAGTGGGTGGAAGGACAGAGGTGGCATAGGCTAAACAACCAAAAATGCGGAAGTGATCATAGGTGGGGACTTTGTTATGAAGGACTGCAAACGGTGTGTGATTATGGAGAAGACGGGTGGGAAGACGATTTATTAAATAAGCAGCGGTAAGGATACATTCACCCCAAAATTTGAGGGGAAGATTGGACTGGAAGCGAAGTGCACGTGCGGTTTCTAAGAGGTGTCTATGTTTGCGTTCAACAACGCCATTTTGTTGAGGGGTATAGACACAAGAAGTTTGAAGTAAAACCCCATGATCCGAAAAAAATGGACGAAGAGAAAGAAATTCGCCGCCATTGTCAGTGCGAATGCAACGAATTTTAGCATGGAATTGGGTACTGACATAAGCAAAAAAATCCTTGAGTAATTGTTGAGTATCAGATTTATGTTTCATGAGGAAAACCCATGTAAAACGAGAAAAATCATCCACAATGGTTAAAAAATAATGAGCTCCAGAAAGGGAAGTTTGACGATTCGGGCCCCAAATATCACAATGAATTAAAGCAAAAGGAAAGGTGGTTGAAATTGAACTTAAACCAAAAGGTTGACGAGTTTGTTTTGCCAAAGGACAAACATCACACACATGACTAGAATCAAAAGAACAATGTAAAAAACTAGAAGCTAAAGCTTGCAAACGAGGAGGGGAAGGATGACCAAGGCGCCTATGCCACAGGGAAGACGGGATGGTGATGACATTGCAGAGGGGGTGACTGGATGGGATGGAGGAGGCAAGAGCCACAAGATAATATAGGTCACCACGTCGCTTACCCACACCAATCGTCGCCTTCGAAACCAAGTCCTGCAAAACACACCAAGAGGGAAAGAATGTTACGGAACACGATAATCCATCTGTAAGCTTACCAACCGATAAAAGGTCCACTTTAAAAGTAGGGACGCATAAAACATCCTTCAAAAAAACAGAGGAATTTAAATGAAGAGTGCCAGTGGAAGTAATAGGGGCGGTAGCACCACTGGGCAAAGAAACAGGTGGCAAATGCGAAGCAGAAGTATTAACCAAACACGAGGCGGAAGAGGTAATATGATCCGTAGCACCACTGTCAAGGATCCATTGACCAAGACGAGAAGCTACGGGAAACAAACCTTTGGTAAAATCCTCACCAAAAACAGCATGAGCCTGAGGAGAGGAAGGAGGCTGGGCACCGTCACTGAGGGCAACAAGAACTCGGGAGTGTTGGTCGGCTGAGAGATGGGGCATAGCAATCTGGACATCATGCAGCGTGGGCTGCCCTTGCACGTGGTGAGCTGAAGGAGGGCTGGTAGTGGGCCAAGGATGAGCAGCATGGAGGTTACGGGCAGAAGGGGCAGCACCATTGCTGCGTGAAGAACCAGCACCATTGTTGGGTGAAGAACCAGCAGAGGTAGAGCGACGGGGTGGCCTCCACGGCTGGCCATGGAGAGGATGACCAACAGGGTAACCATGAAGCTTGTGGCAATTGTCACGGGTGTGAAAATCGTAGTTGCAATAGGTGCAGTGAAGAGGAGGACGGTCGGAGGAAGCACGGGACGATCCACGGACCGCCATGGCTGCAGCAGATTGGTCGACTGAACGGGGAGAACCCATCTAACGTTGCTTCTCGGCCTGAGACACGGAGGAACAAGCATGGCGAACGGTGGGCAGGGGGCTCATCAAGAGGATTTGATCACGAACGGCAGAAAAAGACTCGTTAAGCCCCATGAGAAACTGCATAAGCTACTGTCTGTCGTTCTTGGTGCCTGAAGAACAAGTGCAGGGTTCGTTGTATGAGGCAAGTTCGTCCCAAGGGCCTTTGAGACGAGTGAAATAGGCAGAAACAGAAGAAGTCCCTTGGGAGATGGTGGCAATTGCACAGTTGAGTTGAAAGATGCGAGGAGCGTTGCTTTGGGAAAACTGTTCACGGAGGTCGTCCCAAACAGCTTTGGTAGTGGTGGAAAAAAGGACGGACTCGGCAAGGTCAGGCTCCAAAGAATGGAGAAGCCAAGAAAGAATCATATTGTTGCAGCGGCGCCAGGCAGCGTGTTTATCAGGGTCCGTGGAGGAGGACGGTTCCCCAATAGTACCATGAATAAAGCCAAGTTTGTTCTTGGCGCTCAAAGAGATCTCCATGCCGCGTGCCCAGGTGGTATAATTGTCTCCATTTAATTTGGTGGAGACAAGAACAAGGTTAGGATGATCAGAATGGTGAAGGGAAAAAGGACTGGAATCTGAGTCTCCCATGATGAAAAAAGGAACGGCAGGAGGAGTCAGCCGAAAACAAAATAAGGGGAAGCTAGGGTTTTGAGACCTTGCTCTGATACCATGTAGAAAAATATATTGGGTAAGAAATATTTCATTAATATGTGAATGAGAAATATATATACAATTACATTCCTTGCTCTACAAGACTTTTACCCCTACAAGTTAGGAATACAGCTACAGCTAGGATTACATCGTCTAACAACAGCCATGAAATTGTAGATAGGACTAGTCCAACACCGATGCATTGAAGCTGCATGTTGCCTGCAGGATGGTTTGTGATCTTTATAGCGAAAGGAATGAAGAAGAACAAGTAGATTGGGATGAGCATGGACATGAAAAGGAGAGGGATGACAGGAATTGATGGCCCCGGAAACTCAAAAGAGCCCATATAGTGGTTCATGGCATTCCCTTGTTGGACTGAGAATGTTTGGAGTTGTGCTAAACAAGTGTTCATTAATTATGATGGTGCTGAACAGAATGGGCAACATTCTTGTTAGGACCTTGACTTCTTCCACTTGTGTTACTGTGCAAACCACCCATTGTTGGGGCTCGGTGTCTTTGCCAAGTATGGCTGCTTCGTCTAGAAACCTGGTCAAAATTAATAGGCATATGCAGTAATTAATTACCTCATCTCTGTGAAATTTTGTTTAGTACTATAAGCTACAATGTGACAAGCATTTTCCAAAAGGTGCAGTGATCTGCTTAATTGGTACCCTTTGAAGTCAAAAACTTTTATTAAAAGCTTCCAAAAACTCCACATCCTTTTTCACCCCTCAAATTAACAAACATATATATCATGGTCAACACGTCAACTTCAAAAGGGAAACCCTCCCACGTTAACAAAAACTTTGATAGAAACTTGTCATTGTATTCTCAAGGTGCTTCTTGATTTTCTGTTGAAGAATCTTGGCATGCCGTTTGGTGAGTCTTGCACTACTACAAAAAAGGCCAAAGACGACGGGAATTCACCGTCGTGTATTCGGTTTTCAAACCGTCGTGAAATCGACCGACATCTATTTGGGTGTCAAAACTACGACGGCTTTTCACCGTCGTTGTTTATCCATAACGACGACGGTTTTTAAAGAAAATCGTCGTTGTTTAGAGGTAAAGATCGTTAATTATATGAGGAAAGACGACTGTTTTAATAAAAACCGTCGTGTATTGTATGTAAAGATGACGATTTTTTATAAAAACCGTCGTGGATTGTTTATAAAGACGTCATCTTTACGTACAATAAACGACGGTTTTTTTTATAAAAAAGCGTCATCTTTATGTACAATCGACGACGGTTTTTTTTATAAAAAGCGTCATCTTTACGTACAATAGACGACGGTTTTTTTTTATAAAAAGTGTCATTTTGACATATAATAGACGACGGTTTTTTTATAAAAAACGTCATTTTTACATACAATAGAGGACGGTTTTTTTATAAAAAGCGTCGTCTTTACATACAATAGACGACAGTATTTTTATAAAAAGCGTCGTCTTTACTTACAATAGACGACGGTATTTTTATAAAAAGCGTCGTCTTTACTTACAATAGACGACGGTATTTTTTTATAAAAAGCGTCATCTTTACTTACAATAGACGACAGTTTTTTTTATAAAAACCGTCATCTTTACATACAATAGACGACGGTTTTTATGAAAAGCGTCATCTTTACATACAATAGACGACGGTTTTTATAAAAAGACGTCATCTTTATGTACAATAATGTTTTTTGATTTCCTATGATGCTATACAATGATTTTAACTAGAAAACCAACCATAATGCTTTATTAATGAATATATAATAGTTTCTTTCATAAAACTTGAAGATTCAATAGTTATTACATAGTTAACCAATCTTTAATCTACAACAAACATAATTCCTAACAAGACCTACGTACTCCTAATCCAAGCATTCCTCATCCAAACATACAAATGATGCACAACTGAAGTCTCCTCCATCATCCCTGTAAATAAATCAAAATGACAAAGAGAGAAAAAAAGAAGAAGCTAAGATTATAAACATAAAAAATTAGGTGGAAGAGAAATTTTACCATTGGTCTATATTTCCATAGAAAACTTGTAAAATGAGCATAAAAAGACCATCAAGAACCTGCAAATTTTCAACAACAAAAAAAACATACGACTCACATAGAAAACCTACAAAAGAAAAAGTTATAAATCTGCAAGTTTCCTCCTCATCTCCTGATAACCAAATCAGAAAATCTAAAAAGAAACTAGAAAAAAAAATGTAAACAAATAAGACAAATCAAGATAGACAAAATCTGAAATTAGGGAGACAAAGAACATACCAAAAACGCAAAGAGACTAAGACCTCAACCAGCTTTGATTCTCAAATACAAAATATCCCTCTACATCTTATGGATTTGCTAAGACCTCAATCTCTCAACTCCTTCATTGATATCGATTTTTTGATGATTTTGTAAAGAGTTTCATGAGGGTGTTTTAGAGAGTGCAGGAGGGTTTCAAGGAGGGAGAGATAAGGTTTTCAGAGACGGGGGAAAATCTGAAAATTTGTCGAGCGCGAATTCACTTAAGTATACTTTTTTTAGCGTGTTTTAAAAGACGACGCTTGTTAATGAGAGATAAGATTTTCAAAGACGGGTGAAAATTTGAAAATTTGTCGAGCGTGAATTCACATTTTTTAGCGTGTTTTAAAAGACGAAAAAAACATATAATAGACGACGGTTTTTTTATAAAAAGCGTCATCTTTACATATAATAGACGACGGTTTTTATAAAAAGCGTCATCTTTACATACAATAGACGACGGGTTTTTATAAAAAGCGTCATCTTTACGTACAATAGACGACGGTTTTATAAAAAGCGTCATCTTTACATACAATAGACGATTTTTACCGCTACACTCCTTGACCCTATATGAATACAATGATTGAATTTGATCTTCAATTTAAAATATTTACACTAGTGGATACCACAAAATCTTATGTTATATTTAACGAAAGTATAAATAAACTCTTAATTGTTAGTGAAATTTTTTTTTATGGCATACGCATTTTAAGAAACTAGTTTCAACGATCCAACCGTCAAAATTGTTTGTTTATACTTCGAGATCATTTACGCCAAAAATCGGAAAAAATAAACATTCAGAGATCAAGTAATGGGACAAAAAAATTTGACGGTTATAAATGAAAAGTCATGATTTAACGGTTATTTTAACTCCGATTTTGATGATTTTTTACCGCTACACTCCTTGACCCTATATGAATACAATGATTGAATTTGATCTTCAATTTAAAATATTTACACTAGTGGATACAACAAAATCTTATGTTATATTTAACGAAAGTATAAATAAACTCTTAATTGTTAGTGAATATATTGTTTTGATGGCATACGCATTCTAAGAAACTAGTTTCAATGATCCAACCGTCAAACTTGTTTGTTTATACTTCGGAATCATATACGCCAAAAATCGGAAAAAATAAACATTTAGAGATCAAGTAACGAGTCAAAAAAATTTGACGGTTATAAATGAAAAATCATGATTTAACGGTTATTTTAACTCCGATTTTGATGATTTTTTACCGCTACACTCCTTGACCCTATATGAATACAATGATTGAATTTGATCTTCAATTTAAAATATTTACACTAGTGGATACCACAAAATCTTATGTCATATTTAACGAAAGTATAAATAAACTCTTAATTGTTAGTGAATATATTATTTTGATGGCATACGCATTCTAAGAAACTAGTTTTAATGATCCAACCGTCAAACTTGTTTGTTTATACTTCGAGATCATATACGCCAAAAATCGGAAAAAATAAACATTCAGAGATCAAGTAACGGAACAAAAAATTTCGACGGTTATAAATGAAAAATCATGATTTCACGGTTATTTTAACTCCGATTTTGATGATTTTTTACCGCTACACTCCTTGACCCTATATGAATACAATGATTGAATTTGATCTTCAATTTAAAATATTTACACTAGTGGATACCACAAAATCTTATGTTATATTTAACGAAAGTATAAATAAACTCTTAATTGTTAGTGAATATATTGTTTTGATGGCATATGCATTCTAAGAAACTAGTTTCAATGATCCAACTGTCAAACTTGTTTGTTTATACTTCGAGATCATATACACCAAAAATCGGAAAAAATAAACATTCAGAGATCAAGTAATGAGTCAAAAAAATTCGACGGTTATAAATGAAAAATCATGATTTAACGGTTATTTTAACTTCGATTTTGATGATTTTTACCACTACACTCCTTGACCCTATATGAATACAATGACTGAATTTGATCTTCAATTTAAAATATTTACACTAGTGGATACCACAAAATCTTATGTTATATTTAACGAAAGTATAGATAAACTCTTAATTGTTAGACGACGGTTTTTTTATAAAAAGCGTCATCTTTACGTACAATAGACGACGGTTTTTTTTTATAAAAAGCGTAATCTTTACTTACAATAGACGACGGTTTTTTTTAAAAAAACGTCATCTTTACATACATAACGACGTTTTTTAAAAAACGTCATCTTTACAGACAATAGACGACGGTTTTTATAAAAAGCGTCATCTTTACATATAATAGACATTTTTTTTATATAAAAAGCATTATCTTTACATACAATAGACGACGGTTTTTATAAAAAGCGTCATCTTTACATACAATAGACGACGATTTATAAAAAGAGTCATCTTTACATACAATAGACGACGGTTTTTATAAAAAGCGTCATCTTCACATTCGATAGACGACGGTTTTTATAAAAAGCGTCATCTTTACATATAATAGACGATGGTTTTCATAAAAAGCGTCATCTTTACATACAATAGACGACTTTTATTTTATTTTATAATAAGCATCATCTTTACATATAATAGACAATTTTTTTTTATAAAAAGCGTCATCTTTACATACAATAGACGACGGTTTTTATAAAAAGCGTCATCTTTACATATAATAGACGACGATTTTTATAAAAAGCGTCATCTTTACTTACAATAGACGACGGTTTTTATAAAAAAGCGTCATCTTTACATATAATAGACGACCTTTTTTTTATTTATAAAAAGCGTCATCTTTACATATAGTAGACAACTTTTTTTTATAAAAAGCATCATCTTTACATACAATAGACGACGGTTTTTATAAAAAGCGTCATCTTTACATACAATAGACGACGGTTTTTATAAAAAGCGTCATCTTTATATACGATAGACGACGATTTTTATAAAAAGCGTCATCTTTACATATAGTAGACGACGGTTTTTATAAAAAGCGTCATCTTTACATATAATAGAGGACGGTTTTTTTATAAAAAGCGTCGTCTTTACATACAATAGACAACGGTTTTTATCAAAACAACCACATCTTTACCAAAAAAATGACACTTGATTTTTAAAAGACGACGCTTGTGATACCTGCTGTCGTTGTTTTTTGGTCAGATTTTAACTCTGAACAAAACCTTTTTAATAAGATGACGCTTTTTATTTGTGTGCGTCGTTATAAAAAAATATTCAACAGTACCTCCGGTTTTTAGTTGTTTAAGTCACTTATTCACGACGGTTTTTTGTTATCGTCGTCTTTTTAAATACAACGACGGTTTTTTCTTCTACCGTCGTCTTTTTCTGGTCGTCTTTTTCACTTTTTGTAGTAGTGTTGTTTGAATATATTTGGCATGCATTAATGTGAGTTTATTGGACATTATTGGTGAACTTTAAGCATGAGTTAATGTAATGTCTCACCTGAACTGATCAGTGTGTGCAATTTTTTCTTCAGTATAATTTGACTCTTTTTATTGATCTCATAAAGTTCTTGAGGGCTCCCTGGCTGTGGCAAACGTCTATTTTTTATGGCAACGACGACAACCTGACAAATCATTTAAACAGCATAGGCATCTTAGTAATTAATCAAGTGTGTGTGGTAATTGTGTTTGCACATGTAATTAAGTTTGAGAGAGTTTGATTAGAGAGAGAGACCTGAATGATCTTTATTCATGTGATTAATTGCAAGTGGACAATATTGCTCAAATTAATATTGTGGTAAATAAAGTATTGTTCCAACAAGGATCAAGTTAATCTATTAAATACTAGAGTGATTTATTTCTAATTATATTTGAATTAAATAATAAGAGAATTATGATGATTAAAATCTAAATAAGAAAGTAAAATAAGGGTAAGTAAATAATGTAAAAGATGAAACCAGGGATGATAAAGCACTAGGACACCGATTTCACCTAGTTAATCCCACCCAAATCCTTCTAGTTTGTTAATCCTAATTTACCTAACGTGTTGATAATTGTTTTCCCTTACCTCACCAATACTCTCTTCCGAGTTGTATTAGTTATGTTCTTTACCGTCAACCTACTTTATTGTTACTTATGGATTTAGATGGCTAAGAACCCATAAGATTTGTGGAAAACATTAAAGACTACACAAACCATAACCTAATCTTCCGAGTTAACCTACCTGTCCTTTGGTATTCATTCATACACATTTTCTACTTTCTGCTTGGTGGCTCTCATGGCACTATTTGTTGTCGCTTTTGCCATGTTCTTTGGCAACTCTAGTGCTGATCTTGACTTGCTTCAAGACATTTGTGTTGTCGACCTCGCTGCTGTTACACTTCTTGAACTTTTTTCTTCTTCTTTGTCAACCCCTTCATCTTTGTTTCTAATGTTTCAGTATTAGTGCTAGAAATGAACACATAAATTCACGTAAAAAGATCTAAAGGAGCATCCAACTCTTTCTTTTTCTCCTCAATTTCTTCAAAGTTAACCCTCTTTATTTTCCCTTTAGTAACTGTTTCTGGAGTTTCAAGTTGAATGATTTGTAGAAAGATTGTTTGATGTTTCTTTCTTTTCTTAAGATTATAATTGTTGCAACTTGCAACTATGTAACACCCCGACTCCAAATTTATCCCCTATTTTAATTAATTTGAGTGAAATTAAGAATTTACCCGTGGGATAGGGGTATTTTAGTTATTTTCTTACCCGAAAGGAATTTGGGAATTCCGGATGTACCGTTGTGTAGAGCACGGCGATATGAGTTCGTAGACACGTAGTGAGCTCGAATCGGAGTTGTAACGAGAGAGATACGATCTAAATACCTTCAGTGGCAAAACCGTAAATATTTTGAAATGGATTTTTGGTTAAAAGACGGAATTGCCCCCGTCTCTCTCACTCTCTCTCTCCCGCGCGCGTCTCTCCCTCTCTCTGGTTTTCGCGACGGCTGGAACACCAAAGTCGACGGGGCCGGTACCAAAATGACCGGCCACCGTCCTCTTCCTACCCCAGCCGGGTCTCACCGCCAGCCGCCGTGGTTTCGCCGGAAAACGAAGAGAAAAGCTCCGGTTTTGACAGAAAATTCACCGGCTTCGTTCTCCGTCGTCCGGCCGCCATTTTTGGCGATCAAGGTATGGAAATCTATCCTTTCCTCATGATCTAGCTGATGGATGGGTAGGATTTCGTTAATTTTGAGCCTAGATTATCTGATTCTCGAGTTAGGGTTCGGCCGGATTTCGAGGAGAGATTCCGGCCACTTCCGGTCAGATTTTGGGGTACGTCCAAGAACAAAAGTGACTCCAAATTAGGTGTTTTACCTAGGGTAGGAGTCTTGAGCCGTGATTCGTGGTTTTTCCGGCGATGGGTATCGCTTTGGACACCCACGCGCTGTCGGCGCGTGTGGCGGCGCGTGGGCACTGTAGCTGATGGCCATTTTTGTCCCAATGTGATCCTCAGGTTGTCATGAGCGCGTAGGTGTGCTCGGATCTCAATTTGGATATTGTTAGAGTCCCGAACGGATATCGCATATTGCGTATTTTCCGGGTTCGCTGGGTTTGGACCGTTGGATGGTCCTGATATTATAATGTGTTGATCTAGGTATTACCAGGATCGTATAGGATTCGACGGATCGTAAAACGGAGTCCCGGATACTCCGGAAATGCCAACCCTGGGGTTAGGGTTTTAGTAACCGTCCGATTGTGTGATCGTGAGCGATCCGACCGTCCGATCTGGACCAAACTTGCAGGACATGTGTCCTAGAGCCTGTAGAACCTCTAGGAACTTTCGGATCGGAATTTGGAGGTTGTGGGCCCCGCAGGCCCGTTTGACCCCAGGTTGACCGTGAGACTTCCGAGATAGTCTTACCTTTACTTGAGGGTTAGGATGACCTTAGCGACAGGTCTTGAGCGTTGTTGAGTAAAATGGATATTGTGGGTTTAGGATATAAATTGGTGAATTTAAATGGGGGGAGTTTATGGAATGTTTTATTGGTTGATGTTATTGTATGATTAGAAATTAAATGATATATAAAGAAATTGAATGTTAGTTTGCAGTGCTATATGCACTACCCTATGTACCTCCTCGGATGTTGACAGACCCCATACGTGGCCGGGTGCGTCCCGACGTATGAGGGGAGAAGTGACAGTAAGATGGCTGGTGAGAATGTAGCCAGGCCCAGTGTGAGGTCGCACGCGTCTTTGGATTAGCCGGCGTGTTGACAGACCCCATACGTGGCCGGGTGCGTCCCGACGTATGATGGGAGATATGATTGTGTGATGGCTGGTGAGAATGTAGCCAGGCCAGTGTGAGGTCGCACGCGTCTTTGGATTAGCCGGCGTGTTGACAGACCCCATACGTGGCCGGGTGCGTCCCGACGTATGAGGGGAGATATGATTGTATGATGGCTGGTGAGAATGTAGCCAGGCCCAGTGTGAGGTCGCACGCGTCTTTGGATTAGCCGGCGTGTTGAAAGACCCCATACGTGGCCGGGTGCGTCCCGACGTATGAGGGGAGATATGATTGTATGATGGCTGGTGAGAATGTAGCCAGGCCCGTGTGAGGTCGCACGCGTCTTTGGATTAGCCGGCGTGTTGACAGACCCCATACGTGGCCGGGTGCGTCCCGACGTATGAGGGGAGATATGATTGTGTGATGGCTGGTGAGAATGTAGCCAGGCCCAGTGTGAGGTCGCACGCGTCTTTGGATTAGCCGGTGTGTAGACAGACCCCATACGAGGCCGGGTGCGTCCCGTCGTATGAGGGGAGCTATGTGATTGTGTTTGGTGTGTTGAGATGGATAAACCTAGAATGTGTGAATTTATATGGATGTGATGGTTTATTTGATATCAGGAGCCAGGATTGATAGGAAAGAGCTACGTGTGGCTTGATCCCTTAATAGGGTACGTAGGCAGCCTGGGATAGCGCCTAGGTGCAGCCACGACCTAGACACCACTTAGGTGGTTTTATCGAGTATGATGTGGACCTCGTGGTTGGTCTCGAAACTTGGTTGAATTGGGGCTTGTCCGATGGACTGAGTGAGTGAAGGTGTGCATAGATAGATTTTGAATGGGTTATGTGCATGTTTGATGCATTAAGTTATTTTGAAAACAGTGTGGGCAGTTCTGCTAGAATCATTTGAAGGCCGGAGGCCATTTATGTAAATTGCATGAGATTATATTGTGCGTGCTGCTGGTTGGGTTATAAAATGTGTTTTATGCAGGTGGAAATTTTGGGGAATGTTCAATTTACAGGGGAGACTCTGCCGAAATTTTGGCAGAAAGTCTCGTACCCTAAATCCTCTCTGGTAAAAGAGGACATAGTTTTAAGGAGTGAACCCGGCGTGGGTGTGATGCCGGGGTCTCCGCAGGGTTCGTCTCGAGTTCCGGGAAATTCGGGGGGGGTCCTGTAAGCTTGGTATCAGAGCTTAGGTTCAATTTCTTGTGGACCCCGCACCTTGTGTGCATCCTTAAGTTGTGGGAGCATGATGGGTTCCGTCACAGGACGTCCTCATTTCGACGCAGAGGACTCTTTGACATGGATGGATTTAGGGTATTGATGAGTACACTTAAGGGTGCCACGTTCCTAGAAACGTGTCTATCCAAATTGTCGTATCTCAATATCCTATGGAAGGAAACGAAAGAGCTGAAAGTGTTGAATCTGCTGAGATGAGATGAAATTGTCAGACAGAGGTTGTTTCAGGAGTTCCGGAAGATGGTGTACGGAAACTGAAAGTTTCGCATGGGGACAACACATGTACCTAGGGTACAGCTGTTGAAGGACAAATTCAGATACTTGATTCAGGATCTGAAGGACGGCTTTAGTATAATCGAAATCACAAGTGTGGGAAAAGATTTAGATAGCCGTATTCCTCTTACGAAAGGAGGCTCGTGTGTGGTGGGAATACCACGAGCAAATCCAAGGATGAGACCTAGATGGATTGGTAAACCTACCGTGGAGATGAAGAGAGTGCTTTGGGGTCTCATCTCATGTGAACACGTTTGAGTGGAAGAAAGAGACTTCTCTTCTTCTGCTTGTTTGAATAGAGCTAATGGCTTGGCTGCCAACTTGGTTGTGGAGGATGAAGCATGGGAACCCGAGCTGTAGATGCGGGCCCAGTACCCACACCCTTTGGAGTGGCAGGTATGAAATTTCGGGGACGAAATTGTTATAAGGGGGGTAGTCTGTAACACCCCGACTCCAAATTTATCCCCTATTTTAATTAATTTGAGTGAAATTAAGAATTTACCCGTGGGATAGGGGTATTTTAGTCATTTTCTTACCCCGAAAGGAATTTGGGAATTCCGGATGTACCGTTGCGTAGAGCACAGCGAGATGAGTTCGTAGACACGTAGTGAGCTCGAATCGGAGTTGTAACGAGAGAGATACGATCTAAATACCTTCAGTGGCAAAACCGTAAATATTTTGAAATGGATTTTTGGTTAAAAGACGGAATTGCCCCCGTCTCTCTCACTCTCTCTCTCCCGCGCGCGTCTCTCCCTCTCTCTGGTTTTCGCGACGGCTGGAACAGCCGGCCACGTTTTGGCCGGCCGTGCTCTCGTCCGGCCACCAAAGTCGACGGGGCCGGTACCAAAATGACCGGGCCGCCGTCCTCTTCCTACCCCAGCCGGGTCTCACCGCCAGCCGCCGTGGTTTCGCCGGAAAACGAAGAGAAAAGCTCCGGTTTTGACAGAAAATTCGCCGGCTTCGTTCTCCGTCGTCCGGCCGCCATTTTTGGCGATCAAGGTATGGAAATCTATCCTTTCCTCATGATCTAGCTGATGGATGGGTAGGATTTCGTTAATTTTGAGCCTAGATTATCTGATTCTCGAGTTAGGGTTCGGCCGGATTTCGAGGAGAGATTCCGGCCACTTCCGGTCAGATTTTGGGGTACGTCCAAGAACAAAAGTGACTCCAAATTAGGTGTTTTACCTAGGGTAGGAGTCTTGAGCCGTGATTCGTGGTTTTTCCGGCGATGGGTATTGCTTTGGACACCCACGCGCTGTCGGCGCGTGTGGCGGCGCGTGGGCACTGTAGCTGATGGCCATTTTTGTCCCAATGTGATCCTCAGGTTGTCATGAGCGCGTAGGTGTGCTCGGATCTCAATTTGGATTTGTTAGAGTCCCGAACGGATATCGCATATTGCGTATTTTCCGGGTTCGCTGGGTTTGGACCGTTGGATGGTCCTGATATTATAATGTGTTGATCTAGGTATTACCAGGATCGTATAGGATTCGACGGATCGTAAAACGGAGTCCCGGATACTCCGGAAATGCCAACCCTGGGGTTAGGGTTTTAGTAACCGTCCGATTGTGTGATCATGAGCGATCCGACCGTCTGATCTGGACCAAACTTGCAGGACATGTGTCCTAGAGCCTGTAGAACCTCTAGGAACTTTCGGATCGGAATTTGGAGGTTGTGGGCCCCGCAGGCCCGTTTGACCCCAGGTTGACCATGAGACTTCCGAGATAGTCTTACCTTTACTTGAGGGTTAGGATGACCTTAGCGACAGGTCTTGAGCGTTGTTGAGTAAAATGGATATTGTGGGTTTAGGATATAAATTGGTGAATTTAAATGGGGGGAGTTTATGGAATGTTTTATTGGTTGATGTTATTGTATGATTAGAAATTAAATGATATATAAAGAAATTGAATGTTAGTTTGCAGTGCTATATGCACTACCCTATGTACCTCCTCGGATGTTGACAGACCCCATACGTGGCCGGGTGCGTCCCGACGTATGAGGGGAGAAGTGACAGTAAGATGGCTGGTGAGAATGTAGCCAGGCCCAGTGTGAGGTCGCACGCGTCTTTGGATTAGCCGGCGTGTTGACAGACCCCATACGTGGCCGGGTGCGTCCCGACGTATGAGGGGAGATATGATTGTATGATGGCTGGTGAGAATGTAGCCAGGCCTAGTGTGAGGTCGCACGCGTCTTTGGATTAGCCGGCGTGTTGACAGACCCCATACGTGGCCGGGTGCGTCCCGACGTATGAGGGGAGATATGATTGTATGATGGCTGGTGAGAATGTAGCCAGGCCCAGTGTGAGGTCGCACGCGTCTTTGGATTAGCCGGCGTGTTGACAGACCCCATACGTGGCCGGGTGCGTCCCGACGTATGAGGGGAGATATGATTGTATGATGGCTGGTGAGAATGTAGCCAGGCCCAGTGTGAGGTCGCACGCGTCTTTGGATTAGCCAGCGTGTTGACAGACCCCATACGTGGCCGGGTGCGTCCCGACGTATGAGGGGAGATATGATTGTGTGATGGCTGGTGAGAATGTAGCCAGGCCCAGTGTGAGGTCGCACGCGTCTTTGGATTAGCCGGCGTGTAGACAGACCCCATACGAGGCCGGGTGCGTCCCGTCGTATGAGGGGAGCTATGTGATTGTGTTTGGTGTGTTGAGATGGATAAACCCTAGAATGTGTGAATTTATATGGATGTGATGGTTTATTTGATATCAGGAGCCAGGATTGATAGGAAAGAGCTACGTGTGGCTTGATCCCTTAATAGGGTACGTAGGCAGCCTGGGATAGCGCCTAGGTGCAGCCACGACCTAGACACCACTTAGGTGGTTTTATCGAGTATGATGCGGACCTCGTGGTTGGTCTCGAAACTTGGTTGAATTGGGGCTTGTCCGATGGACTGAGTGATTGAAGGTGTGCATAGATAGATTTTGAATGGGTTATGTGCATGTTTGATGCATTAAGTTATTTTGAAAACAGTGTGGGCAGTTCTGCTAGAATCATTTGAAGGCCGGAGGCCATTTATGTAAATTGCATGAGATTATATTGTGCGTGCTGCTGGTTGGGTTATAAAATGTGTTTTATGCAGGTGGAAATTTTGGGGAATGTTCAATTTACAGGGGAGACTCTGCCGAAATTTTGGCAGAAAGTCTCGTACCCTAAATCCTCTCTGGTAAAAGAGGACATAGTTTTAAGGAGTGAACCCGGCGTGGGTGTGATGCCGGGGTCTCCGCAGGGTTCGTCTCGGGTTCCGGGAAATTCGGGGCGGGTCCTGTCAACTATGTCAATATTCTAGCTGGCTATGGTTACCTTTTCCTTAATTTAATTTTGTTGTTTTATCTTACTTTTACTTTTCACTATAATTTTGTTAAGCTTAGTAATAATGACCTTATTTGGCCCCATCTAAAACACTTGAAGCTGATTAAGAAAACCCAATTCATGATTTTTGGAAATTAAGTAGAGAATTTAGTAGAAGTTTTGCTTGATCCTAAGTGAATTGTGAAGAATAAACAAGGGTGAAAGTCAATGGATTAGTCTGTAAGGATGCAAAAAATGCAACAATAAAGGACTTTTTTACCGCTAGCCTAGCCAAGTCGCCTCACCAACAACATCTTTGACTCATTGGTGACTGGAACCAATATGCTCAACGTCCCTGGCCTCAACACCCTCGGCGTCTAGCCAAGTCGCCTCACCAACAACATCTTTGACTCATTGGTGACTGGAACCAATATGCTCAACGTCCCCGGCCTCAACACCCTCGGCGTCTCACTGGCTCAAATCAACTATGCCCACCTCACAAGCACCCGAAGCTACATAAATTGTGTATGTGCTTGAAGGTGAATTGGAAGTTAGATTCATAACCACAACAAACAAGCTCATCTCTAAGACCATTAAAAAAGGTGAAGTCTTTGTGTTCCCAAAAAGGTTGGTTCACGTCCAGAAGAATAATGGGAAAGTGCCTACTGCTATGATAATGGATTTAACTCTCAGCTGCAAGGTACCTTGAACATTTCTCTCACATTATTTTGTTAGAAATATGCCCTAAAGCCAAACAAATAATGTTGGTTTTTGGATATTTCACAATCATTAATGGGCAAGATCGTTGTTTTCAACCATGATATTTGGTATATTATCATAACAGTAAAACAAGTCTTTGGAATATGAAATAATATGACATATATGCAATGAGATTGGATATATGGAGACCTCTCATACTTCCAGCTTATTTCCTAAATGTTCCCAGTCGTAAGATTATCAATTGGGCTTTGATCATCCACAAAAACCGATACACACTATATTCGCTCAATTGGGAGAATGACTAGTCTCAAGTCATTACATGTAGAAACACTAAGATAAGTGTGTAGGTTCTTATAGGGACAAGTACATTGAACGCGATCAAACAACCACGAGTTCTAGAATGGAATTTTTTACTCACATGTCAAACTAGAACTCATAAATTTCAATGGTACAAACTAATCCTTAGACCAAAGATACCACAGTTGTCTTGTGACTATGTTGTTTGTCTTTGAGGCACTATACAGTTATGTTATAAAAGACATAACCAGAAGGTGTTTATCGGGACTCTCAACAAAGTCATGGAGGCAAATGAATGTACAACAAGAGATCTCTACTCTCAATATAAAGAGAGAATACTCATAGGATATGATTGATCAAATCTTTGCGCAAAGTAGTGAATAAGATTTGAAAGAAGAAATCTTCAAATTTTACCAGGATAATTATATAAGGAATAATTCACATTAAGATATTTGACATAAGATTCCATGATTTAATAATGTGAACAAGGAGTATTGTACAAGAGAATGATTCAATTGCACAGTCATTCCAATTTGAATAGGTTCTTCACTATATCATATTTACCTCGGATAAACATGATATGCTGCTAGGCATCAACCATGGTTTGTGGGAGTCATGAAATGTTCAATCATAATTGACCTTCACTAATAGGAAGAATTAAATAGTGAGATTTAATTCACAAGTCAACTCAGAGGAGTTGAGTCAACCCACTATCTTGCTAAAAGGAACCTATGACACCAAGAAATGTGATTAGAGGAACAAAGGAAGAGAAAAAAAGTCTGAGGTCAAAAGTCAATGGTCAATTGTCAAAAGTCAAAGTCCAAATGTTTGACCAAGTCAAATAGTGAGACTAATTGTAATTTAATGGTGAAGTTATAATTTATAATTAAGAGTTAATTATGTAATTAACTTTGACAATTAGAATTGGATTGAGCTTTAATTCAATTAAAGATAAAAGGGCAAAATGCCCAAATACCTATTGGGCCCAAGAATAAGTGTTGTATGATAACGCATATTCATGAGACCCAAAAGAAAGCCCATAAACCCATGGCCAAACAAGGAGGGAGAGAGTCTTTCCTCACTTGTGTGTCTTTTCCTATTTAAGCCACACTATGACATTTCCAAGCTAGGATTTTTGACCTCCATAACTTTGAAGTGTAGATGTTGTAGGTGAGATTTTTGTCCCTTCATTTTTTACCAAAAATTGGTCCAATCAAGAGTGAGTCTAGCACCTCAAACCTCTTGGTTGAACTTCTCTCCATCTCTCTTTGCATTTTGGTGTAGTGAACTAGAGGGCTCCTATTTTGGTGCCTCTTGGTTGAAGAACTTTCACAACATCAAGGAGGATTGAAGGCCTTTCCACAAGGTGATCATTCTTGATTTTTCCAAGAAAATGCTACAAGGGTAAACACTCATCCTTTCTTCCCTTTTTATTTTGTGCACAAAGAGATTAGATCCAAAGATACTTGGGGTAAATGAAATAGGATTAGCTAATCAACAAGATTAAACAAAATGATTCTGCCATTATAAATGTTTTTTTATGTATATGTTGTTGCTAAAATTCATTTTAAAATCCATGAGATGCATGTATTCGCCACCACATCAACCATGCCAGATCACGTATTGACCCAGAGATTCACCAAGGAGGTTAAGAAAATCAAGTCAAGGCTTGCTCCCAACGCCTAGAGTTTTTTAATTTCTATGTGTTTTGTGTCAGTTTTACACTTTGATGGGATTGTGCCATAGTTCATATTCATAAGAAGGCATTGTATTTTCTTTCTTTCATAGTCCAAATTTGTTTGCATGCTTTAGTTGATTTGGTGGTTCTTGCAAAATTGTTTATATGTTGTAATTGTGTTTTTTGTTCTTTTAGTAGTTCCTAATAATACACTTAATTCTTCAAAAAGCTGTCTCGATGAGTTACCTAATTTGAAATGGTAACCTTAGTCTTGGTTTATTTCGTCCACTTTCTAACATGAAATTCACCAACTTTTATGAATTATTTTCAAATTTCTGTTCAGTTAACCCAGTTCTTATTCTTCTAGCATGCAAAGACTAGTCCCCTCTGTATTAAAAAAAAAAAATTTAACTTTTTTCGGAAATTGAAATTATGCAAAAATAACTGTTACTTCTTAAGGGATCCAAGCACCAAGCTATAAATAAATTTTTGTATGTTCCGGGTAAGACACACCAACCCCAAAAAATAATTGAAAAGCCCATCCAATTCAAAATATTTTAAGGACACATACAATAATAGAGAGAATAATTAGTAGAGTTGGGAGAGATTAGATGGAGAATATATTTTCTTTAAGGAAATATGACACAAAGAGGACCACTCAATTCTCATCACAACAAACGATGAAATAACAAGATGATTCAATATGTTGTTGGATATTTGTGTTTACAAATTTTGTGGGAATGATTTAAGGAACAAGTGTTTAAGAAGGAATGGTAATGAGAGGATGAAAGATGCTTCAAGGTGTGTATGAATCTATCTTTCATAGTGTATTTGCCCTTACAACTTGTGTCCAAGGAGGTTAAGCAAATAAGCAATGTCGATTCAATGAAGCTTGGCCTAAACTATATGTTGTCAGTGTCTTGCACAACCAAAGACAACTCCAAAGACACTTTAGAATGGTAACAAGGATACTTTAGAGGCCAAATTTGCAGAAAATAACCTCTATAGGTTTTACTTTGTAAAACTAGATGGAGAATAGTTGGAATTGAACTTTGATCTTTCTTAGATCTTTCCTATATCTCTTGAATATAATTTCATGTAATTGTTCGAGTATAATCATCTATATTTATAGAGGAATTGATATCTTTTCTAAATTGGTTTAACTCATAATCCAGAAAATATACAACTCTTGAATTGTACCTATTTATCAAGAGGGTACAACTTCAATAAGGACATTTGTCTTCATGAAAGAAAGTATATTTATGTTTAAATCATGTATATGATGAATGTGTATTTATGTTTAAATGATGTATATGAAGAGTTTCTAAGGATCATATACGTGATTCAAACACTTAGGCATCAAGAGGCACACAACATAATTGAACATGTGCTTCAAAATCGCACCTTCTATATTAACCGACAGGTTGTTTTTCCTCAATGACCGGTCACTTCATTTGTAATGCAGTTAAATATGTATGAAATGGGAACATCACATTTGTATTAACCTTTACTTTCAAGCAGCAACGTATCCCCTCGTTTGTGATTCCGCATGTTGGAATCACCAAGGACTGCAGTCCATTTTTTTGTACATAGGTTAAGTATGTCAAGGAAATCCTTCCATTCTTCAAGTTGTAATCACAAGTTACCAAACACAAACAGTAACAATAGAAATAGTTTACCATGGATAAGCAACAAACCACTTTACAACTACCACATTTACATGACTCATAGTTGATCTAGTTATTAGTCAAGATATTTTGCTAACTCCACTCCCACAAGTTCCTTTTTCATCCTTATGAAAAGAAAATCCAAGGTATTCTATAATCTACAGATTAATCACTTCCAATAAATTTTAGATTCATACATTAAGCTAAAATATGATTATTATACAGTCGTTGAGTGGAATGATAACTCGCAAGTGCATGAGCCAATTAAATAATATAGCACGTGCGAGGTTGTTCCTACGAGGATTGAGAAGTTCAAAGTAGTTATGAACTTTGATTACCCAATTCAAAAACAATGAGTTATAGCTAAAGCAAACATAATTTTAAAACAAGATTTTAAAATGTTTTGAGAGGTTTGAGTTGAGTGCATGAAATGAAAATAACATAAAACTAAATAAGCAAACAAAGAAGGGCAAGGCATAAACAATGATTTTTGGGGGTTAAAATAGTTTTAAACAACTAGGTAATCAAACTCCATCAAACACAACTTAACTAGTTCATGAGTTTGGGGTACCCATGTAAGTTTCAATTTCATCATATTGACGGATCCCTTAAGATTCAAAAACTCTATGAGTTTGAGGTTTCCATCTGGGTCTTATCAATCCCTTTGACAATGGCATTCCCCTAATCCGTCAAAGTCACTTCCTCATCTACCTTGATGAGCTATGCATCAGCAAACTCTAGCCATATCGTCTTTGTATACATTGTCTCCTTCTCTCCAGTACCTTTGTATTTCTTGTGGCCAAAAGCAATGTTTTAAATAGTGCTTGCATCACAAGCTATATTGCAAGCCATGTTGTGTCACGATCCTGAATTTCTACATAGCTGCCAACCATGGCGATGAGCCTATATAGCGAACGCTATCATGTGGACAATCTTCGAGATGCAGACGACGAGGTGACACTGTGAAGAGGACAAGGAAGAAGACTCACAAAGAAGATGACATAGAGTTTTGGTTCTGCCTTAATATGGGCCAGTAAAGCACGACAAAACTCTTTCGTCCATACTTATGGGCCATATAACAAAACCATTTTTGCCCTTCGCCCATGTCCATTAAATGTTAATATTTTTTAATTACTTATAAAGAGTTACAATATGAGTTTTTATTGTATATAACTATAATATTTATATTCCCGAAAAGCGTACATGGCAACGTGTTGATGCTTACGTGACCCAATAACTTACATAATTTGTGATGTGATATGTGATCACGATTTAAAACATTGTCTTGGAATGATGAGGTCAAAAGGTTTCTCAGGGCCATTAATTAGCGTCAACAACACTCCACGCTGTTCAACGATCGCAGGTTGTCTTGGACATACTGGATCAATTATCATCTTATTTATTATCTTTAAATTCATATTTCCTATTGTTCCGCTAACAGTGAGGACATAACAAGTAGCAAGAAGGCATTATATGTTATTAGGCATTGATCATAACTGCTTTTGTGCATCGTAGCTAAAACAGATTAGTGTCTTACCTGCCCAAGAATGAATTGTATTAAAGCTTCAAATTTAATACCTTTAAGCACAATTCCTTGAATATTTGGAAAACGAGGATTATCCCATCCATTAACCTTCTCATTTTCAACGAACCACAAAAGCGTGCGCTTACTAAGAAGTGTATAAACCATGTTCAACCAACTAAATTCATATATATGCACTTTTCGCAGTCCCATATCCTCTTCCCATGATGAGGAATTGGATTGCAATGATGATAAACTACGTCCTGAAGAGATTTGTTTGGATCCTACATACCTAGCTTCCCATGGACACAACATTGCAGACTTCTATCATAATCAGCAATAATTTCCTTTCATATTTTTGGATTCTCCTCTACATTGTTGTTTCTACATTTTGATTCAATGACATCCATCATTTCCTTCTGCATCTCCTTACGTGGTGTATCATCAACATATGCTTTACCTTGCTGAATCAAATTCTTAGCCATTCCCATCAACTGAGGGAAGTAATCTGAAGTATAGGTAACCATTTCATATTTGATATCCAAAGTCTAAAGATTGTCCACAAACTCATTGCTCTCTTTAGCAAGATTTGTATCAGCAAATTGCACAATAAGTTGACCCTTATACCTTTGAGAAAAATACAAATATGAAATATAGGTAACCATTTCATATTTGATATCCGAAGTCTATAGATTGTCCACAAACTCATTGCTCTCTTTAGCAAGATTTGTATCAGCAAATTGCACAATAAGTTGACCCTTATACCTTTGAGAAAAATACAAATTCAACAAAGCTACTTTTGAGTGCTTAACATGAAGAAAGCCACTAGGTTTAGGCGCAAATCTTAGTCGAACCTTTCCTATCTCAACTTTAGGGAGATATACTTCAAATGTTGGTCTGATTCCTGCTTTACCTTTCTCATATACATCTCTATTTACAGTCTTTTGATTGTTGATTCACTTGAGTGCCTTTTATTTAGTTGATGTTGGATTTCCTAAGCATCTTTTCCTAACGAAGGTAGCTGTGACTTCATTCAGGGCATCATCATATTCCGCTAATAGTACATCGAATAACTGACAAAGGTTTTTGTACTTTTCTGACTTCCACAAACTTCCCCATCTTTGCCCAGTTTTTGCAAACCAGAGAGTTTTAATTAAGGGTATCTAAACAACACTTCCATTTATGTCATATGAATGTTTACATAAAGAAATTTCAGTAATTCATAGTTTGAGATCTATCCTTCAATTTGTAATTCTTCATATAACCATGCCAAATAAAGATAAGAATTAAAGAGGTAAAAAGAGTGAGAGAAGCAAAGCTATACCTAAAAGACTTGACTAGATTTCTATTTCGGCAATGGAGAAAAAGAGTAATTAACGAATAAACTTCAAGTTCCCAAATAGTCATCTAAAAATGTTTGCTGGATCAGTTGGGTGTTCAACCGAGAAAGGTTTTTGTACCTTTTTTACTTCGACAAACTTCCCCATCTTTGCCTAGTTTGTGCAAACCATAAAGTGTTAATTAAGCGTATCCAAACAATACTTCCATTTATGTAATATGAATGTTTACATAAAGAAATTTCAGTAATCCATAGTTTGAGACCTATCATTCAGTTTGTAATTCATCACATAACCACGCCAAATAAAGATAAGAATTAAATAGGTAAAAAGAGTGAGAAAAGCAAAGCTATACCTAAAAGACTTAACTAGATTTCTATTTCGGCAATGGAGAAAAAGAGTAATTAACAAATAAACTTCAACTTCCCAAATAGTCATCCAAAAATGTTTGCTGGATCAGTTGGGTGTTCAACCGAGAAAGGTTTTTGTACCTTTTTTACTTCGACAAACTTCCCCATCTTTGCCTAGTTGTGCAAACCATAAAGTGTTAATTAAGCGTATCCAAACAACACTTCCATTTATGTAATATGAATGTTTACATAAAGAAATTTCAGTAATCCATAGTTTGAGACCTATCATTCAGTTTGTAATTCATCACATAACCACGCCAAATAAAGATAATAATTAAATAGGTAAAAAGAGTGAGAAAAGCAAAGCTATACCTACAAGACCTGACCAGATTTCTATATTGGTAATGGAGAAAAAGAGTAATCAACGAATAAACTTCAACTTCCCAAATAGTCATCCAAAAATGTTTGCTGGATCGGTTGGGTGTTCAATCGAGAAATGTTTTTGTACTTTTTTGACTTCCACAAACTTCCCCATCTTTGACCAGTTTTTGCAAACCATAGAGTGTTAATTAAGCGTATCCGAACAACACTTCCATTTATGTCATATAAATCTTAGGGTTCGTTAATGGGCCGGGTCGGGCCGGACTGGCCTTTAAAAAGGAGAGAGAAAATATTGGGCCGGGTTTTTTTTATAAAATTCAAAGCCTAGGACCGACCCATGGTCTGGGCTTGAGAAAGAGCATCGGGCCGGGCCAGGTTAAGGCCAACGAGCTGGGCCTAAACGGGCCTACTTCATTAAAAAAAAATCACAAACTTAATCATAAGGGCATTTTAGTCCAAGTTTGAGATTAAACTCACTTAATTCCAATATTTTCACATCAAACCAAATTCATAAAACACCCAATAAAATCACACAATTTAATAAGATTTTCCACAAAAATAATAAAACCAACTATTATTTTTGAGGTTATTACATAATTAGAACGTAATATGTTTTAAAAAATAATAAGTATCAAAAAAATATTTTTTTTAAAGGATGGTATGATTAAATATGCAAATATTTGGTGATGTGTTCAAGAAAAGCATGATTACATTTGGTTGTACGATTATGTTTCGCGATATGATTATATTTGGTTATGTGATATGTTGATCATCTTATTTATATATATATATATATATATATAATTGTTGAATTAATAATTGACACAAATTAATATGCTAATCATCCAATCATAAACTAGGAATGAGTAAAGAAGGGTAAATGAAATGAAACAAATTATATATGTGATTTAAGTGATATAATCCTAAACCCAAACTCTTACTTATACATAATTATATATGTACGTGGACCTAATGGGCCGGGCTTTTGTGGGTGGGCCGGGCCGGGCTTTCTTGGGATTAATCGGGTTAGGCTATAAACACCTAAGCCCAAGCCTACCCCAGCCCAAGGCGGGCTGGGCCATCTCAAAGCCCATAATGGGCCAAGCCGGGCTTTTTTACGATGGACAGGAAGGGCCCTCATTGGCTCACGAGCCCTCGGGCCAAATGATGAGGCCTAATGAATGTTTACATTAAGAAATTTCAGTAACCCATAGTTTGAGATCTATCCTTCAATTTGTAATTCTTCACATAACCATGCCAAATAAAGATAAGAATTAAAGAGGTAAAAAGAGTGAGAGAAGCAAAGCGATACCTACAAGGCCTGACTATATTTCTATATCGGCAATGGAGAAAAAGAGTAATCAACGAATAAACTTCGGCTTCCCAAATAGTCATCCAAAAATGTTTGCTGGATCGGTTGGGTGTTCAACCAAGAAAGGTTTTTGTACTTTTTTGACTTCCACAAACTTCCCCATCTTTGCCCAATTTTTGCAAACCATAGAGTGTTAATTAAGCATATCCAAACAACACTTCCATTTATGTCATATGAATGTTTACATAAAAAATTTCAGTAATCCATAGTTTGAGACCTATCATTCAGTTTGTAATTCATCACATAACCACGCCAAATAAAGATAAGAATTAAAGAGGTAAAAAGAGTGAGAGAAGCAAAGCGATACCTACAAGGCCTGACTAGATTTCTATATCGGCAATGGAGAAAAAGAGTAATCAACGAATAAACTTCAGCTTCCCAAATAGTCATCCAAAAATGTTTGCTGGATCGGTTGGGTGTTCAACCAAGAAAGGTTTTTGTACTTTTTTGACTTCCACAAACTTCCCCATCTTTGCCCAGTTTTTGCAAACCATAGAGTGTTAATTAAGCGTATCCGAACAACACTTCCATTTATGTCATATAAATCTTAGGGTTCGTTAATGGGCCGGGCCGGGCCGGACTGGCCTTTAAAGAGGAGAGAGAAAATACTGGGCCGGGTTTTTTTATAAAATTCAAAGCCTAGGACCGACCCATGGTCTGGGCTTGAGAAAGACCATCGGGCCGAGCCAGGTTAAGGCCAACGAGCTGGGCCTAAACGGGCCTACTTCATTAAAAAAAAATCACAAACTTAATCATAAGGGCATTTTAGTCCAAGTTTGAGATTAAACTCACTTAATTCCAATATTTTCACATCAAACCAAATTCATAAA